>JBBGZY010001129.1:977500-2177500 GCA_037952925.1 Lithobates clamitans | reverse complement strand
AAGAGCTTTCTTTTGATGGTATTTGATCACCTCTGAGGTTTTTATTTTTTGCGCTAAAAAAATGGAAAAAGGCTGAAAAATTTGAAAAAAAATGATATTTTCAACTTTTTGTTATAAAAAAAAATCCAATAAAGTCAATTTTAGTCATACAGTTAGGCCAAAATGTATTCAGCCACATGTATTTGGTAAAAAAAAAAAGTCAATAAGCGTATATTTATTGGTTTGCACAAAAGTTATAGCGTCTACAAACTAGGGTACATTTTCTGGAATTTACACAGCTTTTAGTTTATGACTGCCTATCTCAATTCTTGAGATGCTAAAATGGCAGGGCAGTACAACTCCCCCCCCCAAATGACCCCATTTTGGAAAGTAGACACCCCAAGGAAATTGCTGAGAGGCATGTTGAGCCCATTGAATATTTTTTTTTTTGTCCCAAGTGATTGAATAATGACAAAATAAATAAATAAATAAATATTTTACAAAAAGTTGTCACTAAAGGATATATTGCTCACACATGCCATGGTTATATGTGGAATTGCACCCCAAAATACATTCTGCTGCTTCTCCTGAGTACGGGGATACCACATGTGTGGGACTTTTTGGGAGCCTAGCCGTGTACGGGGTCCCAAAAACCAAGCACCGCCTTAAGGATTTCTAAGGGCGTAAATTTTTGATTTCACTCCTCACTACCTATCACAGTTTTGAAGGCCATAAAATGCTAAGAAGGCACAAACCCCCCCCCCCCAAATGACCCCATTTTGGAAAGTAGACACCCCAAACTATTTGCTGAGAGGCATGGTGAATATTTTGCAGCTCTCATTTGTTTTTGAAAATGAAGAAAGAAAAGAAAAATGTATTTTTTTTTCTTTTTTTCAATTTTCAAAACTTTGTGACAAAAAGCGAGGTCTGCAAAATACTCACCATTAGGGATGAGCCGAACACCCCCCGGTTCGGTTCGCACCAGAACCCGCGAACGGACCGAAAGTTCGCACGAACGTTAGAACCCCATTGACGTCTATGGGACTCGAACGTTCGAAATCAAAAGTGCTCATTTTAAAGGCTAATTTGCATGGTATTGTCCTAAAAAGGGTTTGGGGACCCGGGTCCTACCCCAGGGGACATGTATCAATGCAAAAAAAACTTTTAAAAACAGCCGTTTTTTCGGGAGCAGTGATTTTAATGATGCTTAAAGTAAAAAAAAAAAAAGTGAAATATTCCTTTAAATATCGTACCTGGGGGGTGTCTATAGTATGCCTGTAAAGTGACGCGTGTTTCCCATGTTTAGAACAGTCCCTGCACCAAATGTCATTTTTAAAGGAAAAAATCTCATTTAAAACTGCTTGCGGGTTTAATGTCATGTCGGGTCATGGCAATATGGATGAAAATCAGTGAGACAAACGGCATGGGTACCCCCCAGTCCATTACCAGGCCCTTTGGGTCTTGTATGGATATTAAGGGGAACCCCGCACCCAAATTAAAATAAGGAAAGGTGTGGGGCCACCAGGCCCTATATACTCTGAACAGCAGTATACAGGCGGTGCAAACAAGACAGGGACTGTAGGTTTGTTGTTAAGTAGAATCTGTTTGTAATTTTGAACATTTTTAACGTGTTTAGCTCCAGCCAAAAAATCTTTTCTAAGCTTTTTTGAAAACATAGGGAAGGGTTATCACCCCTGTGACATTTGTTTTGCTGTCTTTCCTCCTCTTCAGAAGATTTCACCTCACTTTTTTGTCCCAATGAAAAATGTTTTTTGAAAATTTGGGTTTTTTTGTGGAACAAGGATTGGAAAGCATCAGTGGAAAGGAGAAATTGTTTTCCCATATTAACTCTTACAGGAGAGAATTTCCCTTCCTAGGGGTAGATTTCATCTCACTTCCTGTTGTCTCCTTCCGTTTGCAAGTAGGAGTCGTTTGTAAGTTAGATGTTTGAAAGTAGGGTCCTGCCCTATATACTCAGCAGAAATTTGGGCCTTAGGTGTTGCTGTGGCCACAACACTGTAAGCTCTCACAGGGCCCTGCTGTGAAATATTAGATCAAGAATTGTAATTACATGCCCCTGTTGAACAGGAGCTGAAAAATTAGGCCTTAGGCACTGGTGCTGGTGCCACAACACTGCAACCCCTCACAGACACTCTAGTTGGAAAGCAGGAACGAGCCCTGCTGCAAAGTATTGCTTCAAAAATTGTAATTACACGCCCCTGTTAGACAGGGGCAGAAAAATTGGGCCTTAGGCACTGGTGCTGGTGCCACAACACTGCAACCCCTCACAGACACTCTAGTTGGAACGCAGGAACGAGCCCTGCTGCAAAGTATTGCATCAAAAATTGTAATTACACGCCCCTGTTAGACAGGGGCAGAAAAATTGGGCCTTAGGCACTGGTGCTGGTGCCACAACACTGCAACCCCTCACAGACACTCTAGTCGGAACGCAGGAACGAGCCCTGCTGCAAAGTATTGCATCAAAAATTGTAATTACACGCCCCTGTTAAACAAGGGCTGAAAAATTGGGCCTTAGGCACTGGTGGTGGCGCCCAGAACCAAAAATGTTCTTACAGGCTATCAGCGTGATGAATGAGGAGGAAGAGGATAATTACTCAGGGATAGTCACTCAGCATCAGCATAGGCAGTCTTTGAAGGGATCTGAGATTTCAAAAAAAATTATTCGGTTACATCAGCATCAGGTTCTTGGTAGCTGGTGGTGATCCAAGACTGATTCATTTTTATGAAGGTCAGCCGATCGACCGAGTCGGTGGACAGACGCACCCTGTGATCGGTTACCACGCCTCCAGCAGCACTGAATGTGCGTTCCGAAAGAACACTGGATGCAGGACAGGCCAGTAGCTCAATTGCATACTGTGCAAGCTCTGGCCAGTGATCCATCCTCAAGACCCAGTAACCCAGAGGATTTTCGGTGGGAAAGGTGTCCAAGTCTGATCTTGCCCCTAGGTATTCCTGCACCATGTAAAACAGACGCTGGCGATGGTTGCTGGAACCGATCATACCTTGGGGCTGCGGACCAAAAAATTGTCTGAACGCATCGGTCAGACGGCCACCTTCTCGACCGCTCCTTCTTTGACTGACCGAAGCCTCAGCAACACGTTGTCCAGAAACAGGAGTTTGTAACCTCCCAGTCTCTGGGAACGCGTTGCACAGACCTTTCTGCAAGGCCTCCCGAAGATGTTTCATCCTCTGCTCCCTCTGCGATGGCAAGATAAGGTCCGCAACCTTACCCTTGTAACGTGGATCAAGGAGGGTTGCCAGCCAGTATTGGTCCTTCTCCTTGATACCACGAATACGAGGATCCTTACGCAGGCTTTGCAGGATCAGGGAGGCCATGCAGCGTAGGTTTGCTGAGGCATTCGGTCCGGAGTCCTCTGGGTCACTAAGGACAACAACGTCCGCAGCCACCTCCTCCCAGCCACGTACAAGTCCATGTGTTCCTTGGGACTGATCCCTTAAAGACTGCTGCTGATGCTGAGTGCCAGGCTCCACCTCCATACTGACATAATCTTCCTCCTCCTCCTCCTCATCCTCTTCCTGTGTGATCGGCGGGCACGCAGGAACACTGTCTGGATAAAGGGGGCCTTGAGAGCTAAGGAAGTCCTCCTCTTCCTGCCTCTGTTCTGCCCCAAGTGCCCTGTCCATTATTCCACGCAGCGTGTGCTCCAACAGGTGGACAAGGGGGACAGTGTCACTGATGCATGCACTGTCAGTGCTCACCATCCTCGTGGCCTCCTCAAATGGTGACAGGACAGTGCATGCATCCCTGATCATGGCCCACTGGCGTGAGGAAAAAAAACCAAGCTCCCCTGACCCTGTCCTGGTGCCATAGTCGCACAGGTACTCATTGATGGCCCTCTGCTGCGTGTGCAGCCGCTGCAGCATGGCCAACGTTGAGTTCTACCTGGTGGGCATGTCACAGATTAGGCGGTTCTTGGTCAGGTTAAACTCCTTTTGGAGGTCCGTCAGCCGAGCACTGGCATTATATGACCGGCGGAAATGCACACAGACTTCCCTGGCCTGCCTCAGGACATCCTGTAAGCCCGGGTACTTGCCCAAGAACCGCTGCACCACCAAGTTAAGGACGTGAGCCAAACAGGGCACATGGGTCATTTGTCCCTGTCGGAGGGCAGAGAGGAGGTTGGTGCCATTGTCGCAAACCACCATTCCTGCCTTAAGTTGGCGTGGCGTCAACCACCTCTGAACCTGCCCCTGCAGAGCTGACAGAACCTCTGCCCCAGTGTGGCTCCTGTCCCCCAAGCACACCAGCTCAAGCACCGCATGGCATCTTTTGGCCTGCGTACTTGCGTAGCCCCTTGAACGCCTACGGAGCACCGCTGGTTCCGAGAAAGAGGCCATGGAGGAAGAAGAAGAGGAGGGGGTGGAGGAGAGAGGTGTGTCACAATCAGCATTTTGGAGGCGTGGTGGCGGAACAACCTCCAACACTACTGCACCTTGTCCTGCATCCTTCCCAGCTGCCAGCAGAGTCACCCAATGCGCCGTGAAACTTAGGTAACGTCCCTGTCCATGCCTGCTGGACCATGAGTCAGCGGTAATATGCACCTTACCGCTGACCGCCCTGTCCAGCGAGGCATGGACATTGCCTTCCACATGCCGGTAGAGAGCCGGAATCGCCTTCCGTGAGAAAAAGTGGCGTTTGGGTACCTGCCACTGAGGAACCGCACATTCCACAAACTCACGGAAGGGGGCAGAGTCTACCAACTGAAAAGGCAGCAGTTGAAGTGCTAGCAATTTTGCCAAGCTAGCATTCAACCGCTGGGCATGTGGATGGCTGGGAGCAAACTTCTTTCGGCGGTGCAGCAGCTGGGGCAGGGAAATTTGCCTGGAACAATCTGACGTCGGTGTACCAAAAGCAGATTGCCCACAAGTACTTGGCTGTGACACACCTAATTCTACACGTTCATTCCTCTCACTGCAGGTCTCAGAGAGGACTGAAGGTCTAGTGGGGTTGGAAATCTCAGCTGATGAGGAGCAAGGAGAGATCCTCTTTGTTCTTTGGTGTGGGTCTTTTAGATACGCTTGCCAACGAACTGCATGGCAGGTCAACATATGTCTGGTCAAGCATGTGGTACCCAAGCGGGAGATGTTTTGGCCACGCGAGATACGCTTGAGACATATGTTGCAAATAGCAGCGGTGCGATCTGATGCACTCGTCTCAAAAAAGGCCCACACCAAAGAACTTTTTGAATAACGCACAGAGACTGCAGCGCCCTGCACATGTGGAGCTTTGGGGTGTGATGCAGTCAATGTGCTGCCCTTAGGCTGGCCCCTGGAGGGCATCCTGCCTCGTTGGTGATGTGCCGCCTCCTCCTCCTCCTCCTCCTCCTCCTCCTCCTCCTCTCTCCTATCAGGCACCCACGTTGAGTCAGTGACCTCATCATCCCCTCCCTCCTCATCACTGGAGCAAACCTGGCAGTATGCTGCAGCAGGGGGAGCATGACTGCCAGATTGCTGTCCTTCTTGGGCACCCCCTCTGTCCGTGCTCATGTTACTGCCTTCATCGAGCTCAGTATCATCATCAGAGCCTTCCAAACGCTGGGCATCCTCCTGGAGCATGTACCCAACACTGTGGTCAAACAGTTCGAGGGAATCCTCATGAGGACATGGTGGAGCTAGGGAAGGAGTCACTGATGACATTGAGCTGAGGGAAGAGGCCGCTGCTTTGCCAGACAAAGCACCCTGGGCATGGGTGAGAGAGGATGAGGAGGATGAGGACGGCTTGGTCATCCACTCGACCAAGTCTTCCGCATGTTGCGGCTCAACACGGCCAGCTGCCGAAAAAAAGGCCAAGCGTGTCCCATGGCCACGTGCTGATGAGGATGCACCGTCTCCACGACCAGCACTAGACACAGAGCCTGCTTGCCCTCTCTTATTGGCTTGTGACTGTCTGCCTCTCCTTCTTGGCCTTCCAGACATACTAATGGCCTGTAGCTGCACTAAGCTGGGATAGAACACCTGTAATTTTCTTCAGGTAGCTTTATATACTGTAACCAGACAAGCCTGCCTGTCAGTAGGAAGATAACAGGAACGGATCTAGCTGAACACTGTGAGCAGGACGCACTGTACTAAATGTAAATAGTCTAGCTGCCTGACCGTGGTACTAATAGGATCAAATAGAACACCTGTAATTTTCTTCAGGTAGCTTTATATACTGTAACCAGACAAGCCTGCCTGTCAGTAGGAAGATAACAGGAACGGATCTAGCTGAACACTGTGAGCAGGACGCACTGTACTAAATGTAAATAGTCTAGCTGCCTGACCGTGGTACTAATAGGATCAAATAGAACACCTGTAATTTTCTTCAGGTAGCTTTATATACTGTAACCAGACAAGCCTGCCTGTCAGTAGGAAGATAACAGGAACGGATCTAGCTGAACACTGTGAGCAGGATGCACTGTACTAAATGTAAATAGTCAAGCTGCCTGACCGTGGTACTAATAGGATCAAATAGAACACCTGTAATTTTCTTCAGGTAGCTTTATATACTGTAACCAGACAAGCCTGCCTGTCAGTAGGAAGATAACAGGAACGGATCTAGCTGAACACTGTGAGCAGGACGCACTGCACTAAATGTAAATAGTCTAGATAGAAGATAACAGGAACGGATCTAGCTAAACTGAATACAGTGTATATATATATATGCAACACCTGGGATGCATATATATACACATATATACACAATACACTGTAAGTGCAGCTAACTGACTGACTATTCTGCCTAATCTATCTACCTCAAATCAAATGACACTGTCTCTCTCTCTCTCTATCTCTCAGCACACCGGAACACACACTACACAGGGCCGCCATGCAGGCGGCCTTATATAGTGTGGGGTGTGTACTAAATCCCCTGAGCCATAATTGGCCAAAGCCACCCTGGCTTTGGCCAATTACAGCTCTCTCTACTGACGGCGCTGTGATTGGCCAAGCATGCGGGTCATAGTACATGCTTGGCCAATCATCAGCCAGCAATGCACTGCGATGCCGCAGTGAATTATGGGCCGTGACGCGCCACACGAATTTGGCGCGAACGGCCCATATCGTTCGCAATTCGACGGACGGTCGAACAGCCGATGTTCGAGTCGAACATGGGTTCGACTCGAACACGAAGCTCATCCCTACTCACCATACCTCTCAGCAAATAGCTTGGGGTGTCTACTTTCCAAAATGTATATGTGATAGGCAGTGAGGAGTGAAATCAAAAATTTACACCCTTAGAAACCCTGAAGGTAGTGCTTGGTTTTCGGGGTCCCGTACGCGGATAGGCTCCCAAAAAGTCTCACACATGTGGTATCAGTGTACTCAGGAGAAGCAACAGAATGTAATTTGGGGTGTAATTTCACATATGCCCATGGCACGTTTGAGCAATATATCATTTAGTGACAACTTTGTGCAAAAAAAAAAAAATTGTCTTTTTCCCGCAACTTGTGTCACAACATAAAATATTCCATGGACTTGACATGCCTCTCAGCAAACAGCTTGGGGTGTCTAGTTTCCAAAATGGGGTCATTAGGGGGGGGGGGTTGAACTGTCCTGGCATTTTATGCACAACATTTAGAAGCCTATGTCACACATCACCCACTCTTTTAACCACTTGAAGACAAAGCCCTTTCTGACACTTTTTGTTTACATGAAAATTTTTTTTTTTTTTTTGCAAGAAAATTACTTCAAACCCCTAAACATTATATATTTTTTTAAAGCAAAGGCCCTACAGATTAAATGGTGGGTGTTTCATTTTTTTTTAAATGGTGGGTGTTTCATTTTTTTTTTTTCACACAGTATTTGCACAGCGATTTTTCAAACGCATTTTTTGGGGCAAAAACACACTTTTTTTAATTTTAATGCACTAAAACACACTATATTGCCCAAATGTTTGATGGAATAAAAAAGATGATCTTAGGCCGAGTACATGGATACCAAACACGACATGCTTTGAAATTGCGCACAAACGTGCAGTGGCGACAAACTACATACATTTTTAAAAGCCTTTAAAAGCCTTTACAGGTTACCACTTTAGATTTACAGAGGAGGTCTACTGCTAAAATTACTTCCCTCGATCTGACCTTCGCGTGATACCTCACATGCATGGTGCAATTGCTGTTTACATTTGACGCCAGACCGACGCTTGCGTTCACCTTTGCGCGAGAGCAGGGGGGGACAGGGGTGCTTTTTTTTTTTTTAATTATTTTTTTGCTTTTTTATCTTATTTTTAAACTGTTTCTTTCATATTTTTTTTATCATTTTTATTGTTATCTCAGAGAATGTAAATATCCTCTATGATAGCAATAGGTAGTGACAGGTACTCTTTTTTGAAAAAAATTGGGGTCTGTTAGACCCTAGATATCTCCTCTGCCCTCAAAGCATCTGACCACACCAAGATCGGTGTGATAAAATGCTTTCCCGATTTCCCAATGGCGCTGTTTACATCCGGCGAAATCTAAGTCATGAAATGCTCATAGCTTCCGGTTTCTAAGGCCATAGAGATGATTGGAGCCATTCTGGTCTCTGATCAGCTCTAAGGTCAGCTTGCCGAATCACCGGTTGCATTCTTGGGTTCCCTGTTGGGAAAGGAGAGCCAGAGAAAACCATGGAAGATGGTGGGGGGACATTCCCTCCCACTGCTTGTAAAAGCAGTCTAGAGGCTAGTTAGCCACTAGGATTGCTTTTACATGAAAGCCGACCGCTGGCTGAAAAGAATGATACCAAGATGATACCTAAACCTGCAGGCATCATTCTGGTATAACCACTCAAAGTCCAGCAACATACCAATATGTTGCTGGTCCTTGTTGGGCATATATTGTAAACTTTTTTTTCATGCAGCCTGTGGGCTGAACGAAAAAAAGAGATTGATCGGTGGGTATGCCCACCATTAGAATACCTCCTTTCATCCACCCACTTCTAATGATGGGCATACATGCACCATTTACATATGCCAAAGCATGGGGGCATCCGCCCCAAAAGTGAGGAGCAAATCGCTCCTCCACCCCGCTGCCCCCATGCTTCGGCAAATATGCTTAAGTATGTAACTGTGGTGGTGAAATCACTTCCGACAGCGCTGGAGTCACGGCTTTATGTATCGTGGGAGCAAACGCTGTTGCTGTCAAGATGAATAAATCTGCGCTGCAGCCGAATTGCGTACCTGAAAACAAAAAAAATGGTTAGCAATAAAACACAGTAAACAGTAAAGTATAAAAAAATTGCATATCTGAAAAGCAAACATGATAAAACATAAAAACAATAAAACATTGCAGAATAGAATACAGTAAAAAAGAGCAGAACAATAGAGAGAGAATAGAGTGAGAGAGAACAATAAAACGACAACTATTTTTTTTTTTTTTGTGTTTTTTTTCTTTTTTTTACTTTTTTTTTTTTACACTTTTTTTTGTAACTGTAACTTTTGTAACTGGTACCAGGTTTGGGTCTCTCAAAATGCGATGGCATCTTGGGAGACCCTGTGAAAGTGCGTCCTAGTCTGTGCAGTGCTGTACCCTACGCTAATACTCAACTAGTGTATGGTAGCGTTCAAAATATTCACCAATGCAAAGACCAGGATTGTCAGGACAGGAGGGACAATAATAGCGGGTGTCACGCCTATATCCACGCTTTCTGCAGACACAACATTTTTCTTTGGGGGGGCTCATTGGGTAGGGGTACGCGGGAGGACATAAGTAAAATGCCTCTCATGCAGCCAGCTTACTGCATTTGGATTGGGAAGGTGAGGTGGAGCACCGTCTGGAAACAGAAGGGCTCTAACGATCTCTTCCTGGAATTTAAGGAAGGATCCAGTCCGTCCTGAAGCTCTGTATAGCACATGAGCGTTCAGCAAAGCCAATTGAAATAAGTATACAGACACTTTTTTATACCAGCGTCTGGCCTTACGGGCAACTAGGTACGGTGCCAACAACTGGTCGTTGAGGTCCACCCCTCCCATATTGAGGTTATATTCATGGACACAAAGGGGTTTCTCCACAACACCAGTCGCCGTAGTAATTTGGACCGTCGTGTCTGCATGAAGGGAGGTAAGAACGAAAACATTCTTATTATCCCTCCACTTCATAGCGAGCAAATTATTACACTGCAAGCAGGCTCTCTCCCCCAGCCTAAGACGGGAATCTACAAGCCGCTGGGGCAAGCCCCGGCGATTAGGTCGCACGGTGCCACATGCTCCAATCTGATGATCAAAAAGGTGACACGCTCGTGTAATAATTGTCCACATATAAGTGGTACCCCTTTCCGAATAAGGGTGACACCAAGTCCCACACAAACTTGCCAGCGCTTCCTATGTGGTCAGGGCAGTTTGTCGGCTCTACGTGACTATCTTTTCCCTCGTAAACCATAAAACTACATGTATAGCCTGTGGCCCTGTCACAGAGCTTATACATCTTGACCCCGTATCTGGCACGCTTGCTGGGAAGGTACTGTTTGAATGACAAGCGGCCAGAAAACTTAATCAGGGACTCATCAACGCAGACAACTTGATGGGGAGTAAACAAGTCTGCAAAACGTTGGTTGAAGTGGTTTACGAGGGGCCAAATTTTGTAGAGCCGATTGTATCCAGGGTTTCCACGAGGACGACAGAGTTCATTGTTGTTGAAGTGCATGAACCACAAAATCTGCTCGTATCGTGCCCTGGCCATGGAAGCAAAGAACACGGGCATATGGTGAATTGGGTCAGTGGACCAATATGACTGCAACTCACTCTTTTTGGTTATGCCCATGAGGAGGGGAAGGCCCAGAAACATCTTAAATTCGGAAACCGTAATTGGTTTCCAATCTCTGGCAAGTGAGGACTGGGGAATAGTGGCGATGTGTTGATCAGCGTACAAATTGCTTTGGTCCACAATAGATCTATAGAGATCTTCGGTGAAAAACAGCGAATAAAAATCAAGTGGCGTAAAATCAACTGTTTCCACATGAATGGCAGGTTGGCCAGTGAATGGGGGAAGTACGGGTGCTGCAGAAGTCGTGGGTTCCCAATTAGGATTGGCGAATGCAGCAGGAAGGGCACTATGGGCACGACGGGCCTGTGTTCGTCTTCTTGGTGGCAGTGGGACACTACTTGTGCTTGTCACCTTGCCAGCTTGAACTGCACTTATGGGACTCACCACGTCACCAAGTGTTACTGCAGTGCTGGATGTACGACCAGTGTATACTAGGCCGCTGGTACTTGCCAGTTCACCAGAAGGAATAGCATCGCTAGTACGGCTCTGCTCCATATGAGAGCCCTGCGGTTCTTGCACCTCAACAGCAGAAGAAGAAGTTCGGGATCTGGTATGCCTGACCTTGGCAGGGACCACAACTCCGTCGTCAGAGCTATCTGTCATGGAGCCGCTGCTGTCTACAGGTTCGTATTCTGAGCCTGAATCTGACAGATGAGTGACTTCCTCTTCACTATCTGTCATGCTCAGAAAGGTGTAGGCCTCTTCACTAGTGTACCTTCGATTTGCCATTTTGGGCTCTAAATTTAGTGGTACACTAGTGAGACTCACAGGCAAAAAAGCTCCCGACTGTTAGTGACTGATTCAAAATGCTACCAAAAAACTGTTATGGATCGCAGGGATCAGGCCTGACTCTGCGAACGCTGCAGTTATGTGTTTAGTGTTTTGTAAGTGACAGTGTTCGATCGATACTGCACTTGGGTGGGCTGGGCAGGGCTGGGCCGAGGGGCAAAACGCAGGTGCTAGCAGATATCTGGGCTGATCCCGCAAACACTGCATTTTTGGGGAACCTAAACTGCTGGGGACTCTAGTATAGATCTGATCGGATCAGATATTGATCCGTTCAGATACTATACCACTAAGGGAGGTGTATGCTGCGTGCATGGGTGTTAGCGGTACTGGAACTAACGTGACACTGCCTGGGGAGACGCAGACCCTATCTGACCCTAAAACTTAACTTATATCACCGCTGGGCGATTAGGGGGTTAAACCTTTATTAGGTAATAAACGGCGGGTGCCCTAAAACTATAATAAACAAACTAACTAACCAGCATCACCCGTAACACTTATACGGTGATCACTGGTAAAAGGGTTAACTAGGGGGCAATAAGGGGGTTAAAACCTTTATAGGATAGTATATAGAGGTCCCTGACGCTATAAAACGCTGACGGCGAACCTATATACTTACCTCCCTAACTAGCGTCACCTGTGACACTAATACAGCGATCAGAAAAACGATCGCTTAGTGACACTGGCGACAGGGGGTGATGACGGGGTTAAAACTTTATTGGGAGGGTTAGGGGGGTACCCTAGACCTAAAGGGGCCTAACACTAACTGCCCTACCACTTATAACTGTCACAAACTGACACCAAAGCAATAATAAGAAAAAAAACTGCTATTGGTGTCACTGTGACAGGGGGGTGATCGGGGGGTGACTGGGGGGTGATGGGGGGTGAAAAGTGTGCCTACGTGTTCTACTGGAAGTGTAGTGTTGGTGCAACTCACATTGATGTCTTTTCTCCTCGGCGCGGGAACGAAAAGACCGGCTCGAGGAGAGATGACATCACTTCCTCCACTTTTGTTTACATTACAGAAGCCAAGGAAGCATTTCATTTGCCAGGAGCGATCGCGAGGGGGTGGCCACGAATGAGTGGCCTCCCCCTCACCTCTGATCGCCCCTGACTAGAATCCGACTGCGGCAGGCACCAGGGGGTCCGATCGGGACGTACAGGTAAGCCCTTATGCCTGCCCGTGCCATTGTGCCGACGTACATCGGAGTGTGGCGGCAACTGGTTAAGAGGAACCCCGCGCCAAAATAAAAAAAAATGGTGTGGGGTCCCTCCAAAAATCCATACCAGACCCTTATCCGAGCACGCAACCTGGCAGGCCGCAGGAAAAGAGAGGAGGATGAGAGAGCGCCCCCCCTCCTGAACCGTACCAGGCCACATGCCCTCAACATTGGGAAGGTGCTTTGAGGTAGCCCCTTAAAGCACCTTGTCCCCATGTTGATGAGGACAAGGGCCTCATCCCCACAACCCTTGGCCGGTGGTTGTGGGGGTCTGCAGGTGGGGGGCTTATCGGAATCTGGAAGCCCCCTTTAACAAGGGCACCCCCAGATCCCGGGGTCCCCTTGTTAAAGGGGGCTTCCAGATTCCAATAAGCCCCCCGCCCGCAGACCCCCACAACCACCGGGCAAGGGTTGTGGGGATGAGGCCCTTCTCCCCATCAACATGGGGACAAGGTGCTTTGGGGGGCTACCCCAAAGCACCCTCCCAATGTTGAGGGCACGTGGCCTGGTACGGTTCAGGAGGGGGGGAGCGCTCTCTCATCCCCCCCTCTTTTCCTGTGGCCTGCCAGGTTGCGTGCTCGGATAAGGGTCTGGTATGGATTTTTGGGGGGACCCCACACCATTTTTTTTTAATTTTGGCGTGGGGTTCCCCTTAAAATCCATACCAGACCTGAAGGGCCTGGTATATAATTTAAGGGGACCCCCACGCATTTTTTTTTAAATTCTGGTTCGGGGTTCCCCTGTGGGGAAATTCCATGCTGTTTTTATCAATGAACTTTTATGTGTATTGCCGGACCGACAATTCATTTTAGCCGGTGCTAGCAATAGTAGTTTTACATGATTTTCCTTTAGAAATGTCATTTTGCTGTCAGACTGCTTTAAACACGGGAAACATGCGTCCCTTTACAGGCATACTATAGAGACCCCCCAGGTACGAAATTTAAAGGAATATTACACTTTTATTGTTTCACTTTAAGCATTATTAAAATCACTGCTCCCAAAAAAACGTCCGTTTTTTGCATTGATATATGTCCCCTGGGGCAGGGCCCAAGTTCCCAAAACACTTTTTATGACAATAACTTGCATATAAGCCTTTAAAATGAGCACTTTTGATTATTCATGTTCGTGTGCCATAGACTTTAACGGTGTTCGAACACATTTTTTGACTGTTCGCATGTTCTTGATGCAAACCGAAACCGGGGGGTGTTCAGCTCTTCCCTACTTTCTGTATTACATTGCTTGATTTTGAATTTTGACCATAAGTGACATACACTTTATGTGTGATCAGTGCGATGTTTTTACAACATTGTACTTTTTATTAGACATTCATTATGAGGTTTTACTAAGGCTGTAAACAATGAATTAAGAAATGTTGGCAGCCTTACGACTAAGGATATGAGAAACAGGTCATGTAGAATAGTCAGCTGAATGCTGCATATATGACATGACCCTGCATGTCTGTAGGTTTGCTCACTCCTAGCCTTCTCTTACAGTAGCACACATGTCTCTCTCTGTACAACCGCAATCAAGTCCCAGGGTCTCAGTCTGGAGGCTAGCAACCAACTATTAGCAGGGAAATGAGAACCAGCCAGATTGTTAAATATTCCCTGTTTGTGTCCTGCTATATTTTTTGGGTGAGTACACAACTTTATTTCTAACATACCTAACAACATAACTAGTTGTTTTGTTCTAGGACGAGGTATAATGTGATTTCCATTGATGAATAAGGAAATGGAATTAGTAGGGATGGCCACAGATGTTAGGGAGCAAAAGGACATACCGGCACAACCTTACTGTTGAAAGTTTTTTTTTCATACATTCCTGCACAAACATGCTTACGAAAATGTCCTCAGTTTTTTGTTTCTACATATGGGGATGGGAAGGTGGAGTACAGTAAAAAACCTTTAGCACTGTCTGTAAGGAAAAAAACTAGCATTCGCCTGAAATGAGCCAACACGACCTGTAACTATTTACCTTAAGATTGGATATCCAAGGATGTCTAGCAAAATGACTTGATCAGTCAACTATCGTCTCTCTATGGCTACTTTTCCTGTACATGGTACTAAATACACATACTTCCTAATTCCACATGACTGGCTCGTTTACTACAGTTTACTATTATTTGCATAACACTTTGCAGCATTTCTGAAAGTAAACATAGATTTATAAGTCTATGACTTTTCTATTTATAAAAGTACATACAAGAAAAAAAAATAGAAAAAAAGAAACTTTGTGTATTAATATGCTAATCTCTCTAAGTACTGTTTAATAAAATATTCCATCAGTGACATTATAGGTATCATAGTAGTAGTAATTCCCATTAGTAGAATGGTAACAATATTGCAGTAGTAGATCTTTCAAGTGAGGTGCCTAGCCAATTGCTGTTGTAAAAAAAAACTATCAATGTCAGCTCCCCCCACCCCTCCTTTAAATACTTGAATACATAAAAATAAAATCAAAAAAGGGGCCCACTATCCAGTAACTTAATGTATCAGTATTTAATTCATTAATTAATAATTAATATTATTATTCGTATGAAACAATAGGAAGGACAAAGAGATATCTCCAAAAAAAAATAGCACAGAGGAGGATCAGTCATGGTATAATAAAAAATAAACAGTCTTTATTGAAAAGACAGTATGATTAACCCACTATTGGTGATAGTAGCACCAATTAAATGGAAACAACCCCCCCAGTGTACCCAAATGTAAAAACCGCACACAAAATGACAAGGTTGTCACAATATAGCTCCAACACCTGGGCCCCACACACACTCCATGCATAACCACATTGCTCGGAATCGCTAATCCGAGAATCTAATAAGGATTATTGTTGTAATAAACACTAATTCCGGGGTTCTATATCTAGCGTGTCCATGAATAGGGCTTATGCAGCAGTTGTGTAGATCCTATGGTAATATAGCGAATGAATTGACCTCACAGAGTCATGTACCACACGTAAGTGGTGCCCTGTGGACCGGCTGTGCAGCAGTGCATATGCCAGAGTGTAGCCAACTCGAATGAACCTGAGGTCTAGATGTGCCGTTGTCTTATAAGCTTGAAGTGAGATGACTCTCTTGGTGTCCTTATGATGGTTCAATCCAGTCAATAACGAAGGTATCTGTCAATGTAGCATGCAGAATACACCTTCATGAACTTAACAGTCCTGTATTGCAATGGTATAACACAGCACTATGAGCTCAGCTTAGGATTTGTCAAAGGAGGTTGCCCGAAGGCTCTCACCACTCCGTTGTGTTGACTGGTGTGAAGGTGATACATGGGGAATCTCCCTTCATTGTCCCTACAGTTAGCATGTTGACATATACACGTGTTGTTTGTCGGCAGCCTAGCAAGCAGCGGCTGGGTACGTGAAGTCCGGTCGGACGCTGATGCGTCAGCTCAGAGAGCTCGTGAGGTAGTCTAGGGCAGACTCATACAGTCAGTCAATGCAAAAGGGGCTGCTGATGTCACGCCGCACACTTGTTGGAATGCATGGTGGAGCGCAGGGCCGGGTGGCGCTGCCTACGTCAACGCATTTCGCAAATGTGATTGTTCGCTTCGTCAGGATGTGTCTTTTCAATAAAGCCTGTTTATTTTTTGATATACCGTGGTTGATCCTCCTCTTTGCTATTCTTTTTGGAGACATCTCTTTGTATTCCTATTAATCCTTTAAATACTTACCTGAGCTCAGTCTCGATCCAGTGTTGTGCCTGAGTGCAGAAGCGCTGCTCTCTCTCTTCACAGGACATGGAGGTGACAGGGGGAGCCATTGGGTTCTGCTGCTGTCAATCAAGTCCAGTGTAGAGGCAGCAGGAAGCGGGGGCGGGGCCAAGTCCCACTGTGTGTGTCAATAGACGCACGCAGCCTGGCTTTGGATCAAGTCAAGCTCACATGTCTGCCCCCAACGCAAGTGCTTAAGATGGGGCAGACACATAAAAGGAGGAGCCTGAAGCACCGGCAGGGGACCCCAGCAAAAGAGGTTTGGGTCCACTCTGTGCTATACCATGGCACAGAGCAGGTAAGTATACTATGTTTGCTATTTTAAGAGAAAAAAGTACCCTTTTACAACAGCTTTAAGTTCATGGCAGAGCTCATAATTTTGCAGTTCAACAAAACTCTGAATTTTTGTCTGAAATTTCATGCCTGAACCCAAAATGTACTGCAAAATCCCCTTTAAAAGGGTAGGTGCGCAGCAGCCATATTGTCAGTGTGTGTTGGAACTGGTTAGGGAAGGCTGACATATCTGTGAAAGAAAGAGCATATGGATATACATTGCTATACTGAGCTACTCTGCTATACAGTGGATTGTAGTGTGGTGGGCTACATACCCATGTGTAACCCAACTGTGTTCACTGTTCCATAGACCCAACTGTCGTTCTTAGGACTGTTTATTTCTGTATTAGCAGCAAATGTGCTTTCTTGTTTGTCTCTGCACCCACCTTTTACAACCGTATTTTCCTTTGTGATTTATTTGAGTCTTTGTCTTCCATATAAAGTTTTTTTACTTTATATTCTGCTAGGGTAAAAAATAAACAAAAAATGCTGGCCTTTTTATTTTGGGCAGATGTATATACATTTTTGAAACAAGGCATATTCTATTTGATTTTCTTATGCAAGGGCCTTTTCTGAGTTTGAGATGTGCAGCCTATGCTTGTTGCATGCTGAACAATTGATGGAGCTGCCCTTTATACAGAGGCAGGTCTAAAATGAAAGGAAGAGTTGCTACACATGGCAGTAGTAAGAAGGAGCTGGGGAAAGGCTGGTAGCGATAGTAAAGACACAAGAACTGGAGTTAGGGCACGTGCTATTATATTTCCAAAGTGGCTAAACAGCACAGTCACAAGACAACCAGCAGATATTTGACTGGCTTAATTTTTTTTTAACACCTACAACCTCCCAGGCTTAGTGCAGTCAGTTGTTCACAGTGTTACTAATGTACCATCTTCTCCCTCTGCTTATCCCACCATAAACACGCAAACTAAGCAGTCTTTGTAAATATTTGACTATACCACAGCAGACTTGCAACAGGAAGATTTGAGTGATGTGCAAGCCATACTTTCCTCTGACATAGGGGAAGATAGTGAGATCATCATAGAGGAAGAGGGTGGATCTGTGATCAAGTAGAGTGGGGGTCAGCAACCTGTAGATCACTATCTACCAGAAGATCTGGTAGATCTCAGTCTGGGCTTGCTGACCCGCCAAAGAGGGACTACTTGTAAAGTTGGAGCTGTAGTAGGGAGCAAGAGCCACAAAAGGCGATGCCTCCTCTGTAGCGCTTGCTCCTGTCCTATACGGAGTGATACCAACTGCACCTCACCTCTTATCCTGGCTAGCGGTCTCCAGAGTGGTGCCAGCAGCAGCAAAGAAGAGATCTTCAGGTTAGTGTGAAGCAATACACTGGGCATAATAGTATAGGGCTGCTTTCATACTGATGTGCTGCAAATTTACCTACGCCACGGTAGCAGTGCACCGGATCAAACCATGATTGCCATGCAATGCACACATTTGTGACATGGTAGTACGGAAATTAGAGGTTTAAATCAGGTGTGAGGAGGTGACACTGTGCCCAGTGATCTTTGACTTCTCCCATGTTGTTCAGGTAGATCTCCACCTCTTTAACGTTGCCTAGCCCTGAAGTAGAGCAACATACTCAAAGAGGCCTCAGGAACTTTTAGACTTGCATGTGTAGTCAGATGATGTCAAAGAAGATGATTTGCTCTGAAGAAGTGGCTCCCACACTGCAATGCTTCTCTCAACAGAAATCCAACAGGACTCTAAAAAATAGAAATACAGACAGGATCGCCAAACCAAAACCAAATGAAATTCTCCAAGACAATTTTAATTGTTGGTAAAAAAAGGTCATATAAAAAAAGCTAAGACGACTACCATGGAAAAACTTACTGACTGTTATATCAAAAAATAATAATGTTGCTAACAGCCAAACAGTCAAATTGTGTTAATTTATTAAACACCCAGTAAAATCACCATGGTTTAACAAAAACTGAAGCCCACCATGTTTCACAAGACACCCTCATTCATCACAGAACTATATATATAGTAATATCATCCAGATTAGAGATCCAGAGAAGAAACATACCGTATGCACCGACAGAAAACATCCAGTATGGTGTAAAGCAGTGGTCATCAACCCTGTCCTCAGGGCCCACTAACAGGCCAGGTTTGCAAGATAACTGAAATACATCCCAGGTGATATCATTTGCTGCTCAGTGATTGCAGTATTCTAGTCTGCATCTCCCCAAGGTAATACATAAAACTTGGCCTGTTATTGGGCCCTGAGGACAGGGTTGATGACCACTGGCGTAAAGAGATGCAATACATGGGGTATTAACACAATTCTATCCAGATCCGGAACATAAATTACGGGCAGCAATACTGTGGCTTAACACACATATTAACCATTTATTACTTATACTGCTTGAAAAGCTAAAAATATGAATCTCTCTTCACCCAAGGATATAAAGTATGCGGATACTTATGGGATTGCAATGTAAAACTGAGACATCCACAAGCATTTTCCACACATTCACAATAAAAGATCTTCCAGCTGATAATATGGGTATCCTTAAGTCAATTCGGATATATCTCCATCTACAATTTCAATTGTATTACATATGAAGTGGGGCTGCTTGACAATGCTTGTCCCCAGTGGCTGCTCTGACCTTGCAAGCCTTCGGACACCTCTGACACTCTGAGCTCAGACATACTGTATTTCAGAATAGAGATAGAAAAATCATGTACTTTATTTTTTGGTGGTACTTTTAAAGCTTTTACACAAAAATAGGTAGACCACAAGGATAATACCCGCCTGACAGTGCAGTGGATCAGCAAGGGCTGCGTAGTGATGGACAGTGGTGGTCCTGATGGGCAGAACAGCCGGTGCAATCCTGCAGCAATCGCCTGCGCCCCTGCGGTGTCGATCCACTGACAGTCTCCTTGCCTGGACTAGGCAGCAATGCCCACGGAAGGGTGACAGACTCCTAGCCTTCAGCTCCGAGTCCCGTGTCATAAATGAGAAAGCCCAATGCTCGCAGTTCAATATAAATGCTCTCCCAGCATCCACTTCTCATCACTAGCCTTCTGACATGTGTAGCCTGATCAGCACTCAGGAACACAGAGTATATTGACAGAAGGGCTACGGGTCCCAAGATACTCTCTAACTAGTTGAATTGGCTTTGCTCTGCTAACATGAAGTGAAGTCATTGTCACAATACTGGGCTCTAGGGGAAAAAGCCTCAATTATAGTCCCACTTAAAAGGGTCTATTGTATGGAGCAATAACATAGCCAGCACTTGGCTACACATACATAGAAGTAGGGCTGTCTCAACGAGTGGGCACACCTGGGCACTACCCAGGGGCCCCGCTGCATGGGGGGCCCCTGCACTTTCGCCAAAGCAGCTGGTTCTTGAGCCCACGCTGCCCTAAAATTGGGGGCCCCATGATGGCACTGAGAGTGATGGATACACAGGGGAGGCAGGCTGGCAGCGGGGCACTGTGCTGTGCAGAACGATACCTATTATTTCACAGCCAGTAGGGAGGGGCAGGGCCACAGCGCCAGTGATGCTCTGACCCCACTCCATTCAGCTTGAATGCTCGGGACTCAAAGGCTGTGGGGTAGGAGCTGGAGTGGGAGCTGCTGAGTCGGCAGCACTGAGACCCCGCCTGCGGAAGTAGCATTGTGGATGGTGTCATGGTGAGCCCAGCTGTCCAGAACTGTTTGCACCAAAGGGCTTGGAATGCCCGGAGGGATTCTTTCTCCTCCGCCCCTCCTTCTGCCTGCTTGATTATTATAGGTGAGCCCAGTGCTGGAGGCGGGCACATAGCCAAAAGTTTACATGCACTGTATCCTCACTGGAAAAGGGGGTACTACATGGATGGAATAATGGTGCTGGGGGATATCAAGGGTATATGGGGGTAGCAATGCTTGGGGTAGCTTGGGTGGCTATAGTGCTAGAGGTATCAGGGATGTAGAGAAGTCACAGTGTAGGGGGTATCATGGATGTAGTGGGGTCACAATACAAAGGGTATCTTATGGTATATGGTAACAGTGCTGTGGGGATATCTGGGGTGTAGAGGGGTCAGAGTGCTGGGGGATATCTAGGGTGTAGAGGGGTCAGAGTGCTGGGGAGATATCTGGGGTGTAGAGGGGACCGAGTGCTGGGGGGATATCTGGGATGTAGAAGGGTCAGAGTACTGGGGGGATATCTAGGGTGTAAAGGGGTCTGAGTGCTGGGGGGATATCTGGGGTGTAGAGGGGTCAGAGTTCTGGGGGGATATCTGGGGTGTAGAGGGGTCAGAATGCTAGGGGGATATCTGGGGTGTAGAGGGGTCAGAGTGCTGAGGGGATATATGGGGTGTAAAGGGGTCAGAGTGCTGGGGGGATATCTGGGATGTAGAGGGGGTCACAGTGCTGGGGGGATATCTGGGATGTAGAGGGGTCAGAGTGCTGCAGGGATATCTGGGATGTAGAGGGGTCAGAGTCCTGGGGTGATATCTGGGGTGTAGAGGGGTCAGAGTGCTGCGGGGATATCTGGGATGTAGAGGGGTCAGAGTGCTGGGGAGATATCTGGGGTATAGAGGGGTCAGAGTGCTGGGGAGGCATCAATCTAGCAGTTATATTATATGCACAGGACAGCTTTGTTACTTTATGTATGTAGTATTTTCCCACTGTTTCTTTGCTGTACAGAATGATTGTTCATGTAGTTACTGCGAAGCTCCATCCAAAAGGGGAAGCTCCGCTTGTCTGCCTCCTACCTACTTGATGTCTGTTTACCTGCGCTGTCTCCATTGTTGGGGCCCCAGAGCATAACTTTGCCCAGGGGCCCATGATGCTATTAAGACAGCCCTGCATAGAAGTCTCACACCAAGCCTCTAAGATCCCAAAAGGACATATTGATGTCAATGCTCTATGGTATGTGTAAGAAACCTGGATTGGACAGCGTTTCCAGGCAAGTTGACCCAGGTCCCACCTTGCTTCCTCTCTAGATAGGGTATGCACATACCTATCTTTTGAAGTAACTCTGC
The DNA here is from genome assembly GCA_037952925.1 of Lithobates clamitans. NCBI lineage: Eukaryota > Metazoa > Chordata > Amphibia > Anura > Ranidae > Lithobates > Lithobates clamitans. Next base: position 2,155,714 of record JBBGZY010001129.1, on the reverse strand, counting down.
CATTTTATGCCACAGATGCTTCAGGCCTAAGGCCCACCCTTTTCACCATACTCACATATTCCTGACCTGAGGCCCACCTTCTGGAAAAGAAAGCATGCACACAAGAATTTCAATTCTTTACTGAAGTATGAATTGGCACGACTGTTTCACATCTTCACTGTTTCTCAGTTACAGTGCAGAGCACTTCAGTGGCATCAACACAAATCCGTAGAGTTCAGACATCTTCCCAAATGCTCTTTCATGTATCCTCCAGCAGTGGGTTCTCACATGGAGTCTCTCCCTGGACCTATGCCGAGAAGGCCTACTATTCTTCAGGCTACAGGCCTACATGCTAAAAGGCAGGGGTAGCCATTACCTATCCACCTTCTATCCACTCATACCAGACTGTAAAGGGTACAGTACTCCACCCAGTAGCATCATCAACAGTGGCGGCTGGTGCTCAAAATTTTTTTTTTGGGGGGGGGGGGGGGCGCAAAAAAAAATTGAAAAAAAAAAATCATCAATTGCAGCCACTGTGCCCATCAAACGCTGCCACTGTGCGCATCAAACGCTGCCACTGTGCCATCAAACGATACCACTGTGCTATCAAATGCTGCCACTGTGCCCATCAAATGCTGCCACTGCGCCATCAAACACTGCCACTGTGCCTTCAAATGCTGCCACTGTGCCATCAATTGCAGCCACTCTGCCCATTAAACGCTGCCACTGTGCCATCAAATGCTGCCACTGTGCACATGAAATGCAGCCACTGTGCCAAACACTGCCACTGTGCCCATCAAACGCTGCCACTGTGCCCATCAAACGCTGCCACTGTGCCCATCAAACGCTGCCACTGTGCCATAAAACGCTGCCACTGTGCCATCAAATGCAGCCACTGTGCCAAACACTGCCAGTGTGCCCATCAAATGCTGCCAGTGTGCCCATCATATGCTGCCAGTGTGCCCATCAAATCCTGCCAGTGTGCCCATAAAATGCTGCCAGTGTGCCCATTGAATGCTGCCAGTGTGCTCTTGAATGCCCCCAGTGTGACCCCCGCCCACTCGCCGCCTGCCCAGCACTTACCCTGTCTTGGTGGGGCAGCAGCTCCTGCCGTCCTCATCTCCCGTCCTCTCCTCCTAATAGGCGTCCTATAGCGGTGCCTGTCATTTCAGCCAATCAGGTGAGAGGTAACAGACCCGAGCACCTGATTGGCGGAGAGGCGGTTTAGTGTTAGGAAAGCGAATAGTCATTTGCTTTACTAACACAGCTTAGTGACCTGCGAGTGCCCAGCATGGCACTCGCAGGTCACTTTTTTTGAAGCCTATTAGAGCCTATAACTCTAATCAGGTGCTTCAAAAACACCCCCCACCACTGTAAAAGAGGGGCCGGGCGCCTACATAGGGGGTGGCAGTGGCGGCCATAGATAGATTCATGCAATACATGAATCTATCTATTGGTGATAGAGGGGGTGGCAGGAGAGTGGGGGCGGTGCCCGTGCGCCCTTAATGCACGGACCGCCACTGATCACCAAGGGAATGGCCACTCAAAAGGGGGGACTACCATCTGCCTACATGTGTTTCCACCTTCAGCGTAATGACATGACAGCAACTGCTCTGCTGCTGAAGCTATTAAAGCGGTAGTAAAATCCGCTTTATGACTTGTACCTACAGGTAAGCCTTACCTGTAGGTAGAGTGAAAATCTCCATTTAGGACAGAGGTAGACAACCTTGGCCCTCCAGCTGTGGTGAAACTACAGGTCACATGAGACATTGCAAGACCCTGACAATCACAGGCATGACTCCTAGAGGCAGAGGCACAATGGGATTTGTAGTTTCACCACAGCTGGAGTGCCCAGCTTGCCTACCCCTTATTTAAGAGATATTCAAATTTGTAGCATGATTTCACTGGTGACATTGCGCCGCTGGAGGTCTCTGTTTTAAGTGTATCATAATGTGCTAGTATGTGGTGCATACTAACACATTAGGATTTAAACCGCCCGGGGACCTACCTACTTTTTTTTTTTTGCTTGGACTTTACTGCTGCTTTAGGCTCCAGGCACACCTTGCAGAGAACAGCAAGCAGCAGCTGTCCAAATCTATTTGAAGGCACTGCCCCAAAGGCAGAGGACCCTGTTACTTCTAAAGCTGGCCTAATGCTAGTAGAAAGTCCATTCACTTCAAAATTAAATGTTAAATGCAAATCATTTTTGAAGCAGTCCCAAATACCATTCGTCCTGTCAACAAATGTATTGATGAGAACTTTTGTACAAAAATGCTCACTCAGAAATCAAATAGTGTATGGCCAGCTTAAAGCCAGTCCACCAACCTCTGCAGTGAGGCCCTGAAAACCTCTGATGGAAATGCCTGCATCCCAGAAAGCTTAGTACCAGTTTTTGTACTTCTGTAAAGCACAAGCACATGACTCAGCAATACAAAGACCGGTGAGAGCACTACCTGAGTAAAACAATATGCACTTGTCAGATCTCCCTTCTGCAATTTCTGCTGCAGCAAAAAAATGTTGCAGAAGCATAGCTACCATCTCAATACTAGCTTACCAGAGCTGCTGGTGCTACAACCACTCCCCACACAAATTGGTGGAAACAGCCCCATTCTGCCAGTTCATGACCTGTGCTGCCCCAGTGCCTTACGTTTTCCAGAAGGCCATCCTTGCACCTTTAAGTGGAGAGAAACATGTCTCTGTCCCTGGACTATGCTGTTTGTGAAATGCTGTCACACAATGTTGTAGCATGTATGCCTGGGGAAAATGAGCTTTAACAAAATAGGTAGTCGGCTAAATGGTCAGACAGGAAGTAACTGTAATTTGCAGTTTACTAAGCAGGTCCAAAGTTAAAAGCAATAATGCAACACAGGCTTAAGTTGGCAAAGAACATGCATATGTAGCACCCTCTAGGTAGTGAGTGCTAGAAGTAAGGATTTTTGGCAGGGTAGGAAAATTTGGGCAGGCCTGGCTGGTAGCTAGGCCTGTTAGTTTTCATTCTGGGCTGTCAGTGGCTCAGGGAGAGAGTTGGGTGACTGACAGGTGGCATCACCATCACCTCCCTCTTGCTTTGAGAATGTCCTTGAAGGAGAGGAGGGGTACCTGAGATATCTAGGGAGCCTTGACCAATCCCCAACTTGGATTGGCAGGGGGCAGGCCTTCTTAAATACCCGTGGTTAGCCCAGCTGGGGAGGAGTTGTCGGTTGGAAGAGCTGGAGTGAGCGGGTGTGGAGGCTGTCAGGTCCACGGGGAGCTCCCCAGTCTGGGGATGGGTGACCCTGGGCTGGGGCTCGGGTGCATCCAGGAGGAGTGAAGAGATCCTGGAATCAGAGGCACACGAGAGAGCAGGAGAAAGGACAGCGGGAGAGAACACGCTAAGAGTCTCTAGGAGGACTACAGGTCGCAGCCAGGAGGGCTGGTGAGGGAGCACAGTCGGGAGGACTGGTGAGGCACGCCTGAGAGAACTGGGAGATATCAGTTTGAGAGATGGGAGCAGAACCAATGCAGAGAGGACTGTGGAAAAGGACAGTAGGAAGGGGTCTTTGCAGCCAGTCTGGCTGGCAGGGCCTGGAGAGAGCTCTCTGGGAGTGGTAGCTGAGCAGAGGACAGCTAGCACCTGAACTATTCTACACCACAGGGGCCTGGGATCCCTGCCCACAAAAGGCTGTTCAGTGAGGCCTGACAGAAGTAGCATCAAGCCTACCCATGCAGTACTAGCTGGTCTGGAGGAGTGATAGTCTGCGGCAAGGGAAATGCTGATGGAGGAACAGTCTTGCAGCAAGCGAAGTTCTGGAGGAGGAACAGTGTGCAGCAAGCGAAGTGCTGGAGAGAAGATTGAGGTGTATGTACAGGGAGTGTACATACTTGTCCCAATTGATGGATCTAAAATTCACACTTGATTGTTCTGCAATCCACAATTGATTGTTCTACAATTCACAATTGTTTGTTCTGAAATCCTGGGCATCCAATAATTCCCTAATACCCGGTCTGTGTTACTGAGTGACTGTAAGATGGACATTTTATGTGATAGACCAACACAAAGTGGCACATAATTTTGAAGTGGAAGGAAAATGATAAATGTTTTTCAAATTTTTTTACAAATAAAGATGTGAAAAGTCTGGCGTGCATTTTTATTAAGCCCCCCCTGAGTCAATCCTTTGTAGAACCACCTTTTGCCACAATTATAGCCGAAAGTCTTTTTGCGTATGTCTCTACCAGCTTTGCACATCTAGAGAGTGACATTTTTGCCCATTCTTCTTTGCAAAATAGCTCAAGCTCTGTCAGATTGGATGGAAAGCATCTGTGAACAACAATTTTCAAGTCTTGCCACAGATTCTCAATTGGATTTAGGTCTGGACTTTGACTGGGCTATTCTAACACATGAATATGCTTTGATCTAAACCATTCCATTGTAGCTCTGGCTGTATGTTTAGGGTCCTGCTAGAAGGTGAAAATCCACCCCAGTCTCAAGTCTTTTGCAGACTCTAATGCCGCGTACACACGAGCGGACTTTACGGCAGACTTTGCCCGGCGGACAGGATTTCGTCAGACAATTCGATCGTGTGTGGGCTCCAGCGGACTTTGTTTTCTCAAAAGTTGGACGGACTTAGATTTGAAACATGTTTTAAATTAATCCGTCGAAATCGAGTCCGGTCGAAAAGTCCGCCGTCTGTATGCTAGTTCGACGGACAAAAGCCACGCTAGGGCAGCTATTGGCTACTGGCTATGAACTTCCTTGTTTTAGTCCGGTGTACGTCATCACTTACGAATTCGACGGACTTTGGTGGATTGTGTGTAGGCAAGTCCGTTCATTCAGAAAGTCTGTCGTAAAGTCTGTCGAAAAGTCAGCCGAGCAAAGTCTGCCGTAAAGTCCGACCGTGTGTATGCGGCATAACAGGTTTTTTTCTAAGATTGCTTTGTATTTGGCTCCATCCATCTTCCCATCAACTCTGATCCTCTTCCCTGTCCCAGCTGAAGAAAATCATCCCCACAACATGATGTTACCACCACAATGTTTCACGGTCGGGATGGTGTTCTCAGGGTGATGTGCAGTGTTAGTTTTCACATAGCGTTTTGCTTTTAGGCCAGAAAGTTCAATTTTGGTCTCATCTGACCAGAGCACCTTCTTCCACATGTTTGCTGTGTCCCCCACATGGCTTATTGCAAATTGCAAATGGGACTTCTTATGGCTTTCTTTCAACAATGGCTTTCTTCTTGCCACTCTTCCATAAAGGCCAGATTTGTGGAGTACACGACTAATAGTTGTCCCGTGGACAGATTCTCCCACCTTACCTGTGGATCTCTGCAGCTCCTCCAGAGTTAACATGGGCTTCTCGGCTGCTTCTCTGATTAATGCTCTCCTTACCCAGTCTGTCAGTTTAGGTGGACGGACATGTCCTGGTAGGTTTGCAGTTGTGCCATACTCTTTACATTTTTGGATGATGGATTGAACAGTGCTCCGTGAGATGTTTTAAAGCTTGGGATATTTTTTTATAACCTAAACCCTGCTTTAAACTTCTCCACAACTTTATCCCTGACCTGCCTGGTGAGTTGGCCTTCATGATGCTGTTTATTTACTAAGATTCTCTAACAAACCTCTGAGGGCTTAACAAAACAGCTGTATTTATACTGAGATTAAATTACACACAGGTGGACTCTATTTACTAATTAGGTGACTTCTGAAGGCAATTGGTTTCACTAGATTTTAGTTAGAGGTATCAGAGTAAAGGGGGCTGAATACAAATGCAAGCCACACTTTTCACATATTTATTTGTATTAAAATTTTGAAAACCATTTATCATTTTCCTTCCGCTTCACAATTATGTGCCACTTTGCGCTGGTCTATCACATAAAATTCCCACAAAATACATTTACATTTTTTGTTGTAACATGACAAAATGTGGAAAATTTCAAGGGGTATGAATACTTTTTTCAAGGCACTGTATTTCACTGCAGCAGTGGTTGTTCATCAAGGACGTCTATGTTGTTTTGGGGAATAAAGCAATACCATCCCCTTAGTTTTAATCCATGAACAACTGCTGTGCTGCCTAATAGACCATCTACTGGGCTGCTGTAGAGGTGAATATAACACTTCTTCTATTGCCATTTAGATTTTTTTTTAAGTGACCGACAGGGTCACTTTAACCACTTAGGGACCGAGCCTCTTTCTGAGGTTTGGTGTTTACAAGTAAAAAACTGTTTTTTTTTAAATAGAAAATTACTTAGAACCCCCAAACATTATATATATTTTATTCTAAAACCCTAGAGAATGCAATACTTTCTGTCACACCGTAATTGCGCAGCGGTCTTACAAGCGCACTTATTTTGGAAAAGATCTTTTTTTTTTAAATTAAAAAATAAGACACCAGTAAAGTTAGCCCAATTTTTTAATTTTATATTGTGAAAGAAAATGGTATGGCAAGTAAATTGATACCCAACATGTAACACTTCCTAATTGCGCCCGCTTGTGGAATGGCAACAAATTTTACCCTTAAAAATCTCCATAGGCGACGTTTAAAAATTCCACAGGTTGCATGTTTTGAGTTACAGAGGAGATCTAGGGCTAGAATTATTGCTCTCACTCGAACGATCATGGCGATACCTCACATGTGTGGTTTGAATACCGTTTTTATATGCGGGCGCTACTCACGTATGCGTTTGCTTCTGCACATGAGCTCGGCGGGACAGGTTTTTTTTTTTTTTAATAGGAAAAAAAGCATGAAAGTGCCGCTTAAATATTAGATCTGGGGTCAAAAACACCTCAGATCTCATATTTACACTAAAGTACAATTAAAAAAAAAATCTAATGTCATTTGAAAAAGAAAAAAAAAAAATGTTTTATTGAGAGCTATGGGCGGAAGTGACGTTTGGAGGTTGCTTCCGCCCTACAATGGTATGGACACGGGCGGGGGCCATCTTGCCCTCACTCGTCTCCATACCAAACAGGGAGAAGAACCTCCGCCGCTACCGCCGCTACCGATGGCTCCGGTAAGTGTAAGGTAACGTAGTTTCACCCAGCCGTGCCATTCTGCCGCAGTTAAACTGCGGCGACTGGTCGGCAAGCAGTTAATAAAAGTCTTCAGCTTTACTTTTTATAGCTGCTGACTTTTAAATGGGTGGAACTCTGCTTTAAAGGGGGTAAATCTTCCCAACAGGATCACAGGCAGCAATTAAAACACATTTTTTAGAAGTCTGAGGAAGGTTTAGAACCTCTGTAAAGATTTTGTTATCCTTACATGTCCAGGTGAAGGGTTTTAGGCCTGGTTCACACTAATGTGGTACAGGAACCACATGTGATTTGGACAGGAATCGCATTCCTGTTCAAATCACATGCGATTCTGCAGCAGTGTGATTTAAGCTATACATTCTGTATGGCTCAAATCACACCGCATCCGAACCAAAATCATGCAGGGTCTTTTTTTTGCCGCACCAGAATCCGATCACAGGCGTGTTCACACCCATACAATCCAATTCTGCAAATCGCACTGCGCACACCAGCAGTGGTTCGCATGAATGGGGTGCAATAATGAATGGGGTGCAGAAAGCGCACAAAATTAGCTGCAAATTCCACACTGCATCAGTGTGAACCAGCTGAACTATGACAGCAATTAAAGCAAACAGAAAATCTGCTGTTGATTTACTAAAAAGACATAATCCCTGAGACTCACTCTATAGTACCTAGTCTATAGTTACAGTATGGTAACCTGCTGGCTTGATATGATTCACAGGCAGCTTCACCTTGCAAAGAAGAAAGACAGGTAGAATCTAATGTAATTTATTTGAGCTTGGCACTTAAAAAAATATGTTTTTCTGTGTTTTTTTTTCTATTGTAAAAAGAGAATGCTTCCCCGTGCCTGTATTCTGCGTAGGCAGGAACAAACCACACTAGGCATATGGTAGAGGCTGAGAGCGGAAAATGTAGGGCTGGTCTAACTGTTCAAAAATAAACGTAGAGAGGTAGAGTGGAATATAGCAAGATACAATACATGAATAAACATGTTGCTCGGGGAAGCAAACTGTATGCCAGGCATCACTAAATGGCAGACCACAGTCCAATTCTGGCCCAGGTAGCCATACTACCCAGACCGCAGCCTCGCCAAATAGTTGCCTGTGTGTCCTTTCCTCGCAAGCTCACCTGCCTGCCTGGTGCTGCCACAGCATGGCAGGCGCATCGCACACGGGTCTGTCCCTTCGATAGGATCGCTGCACTGCCCCTCCCTCACACTGCCTGTCTTATTCACACAAGATAAGAAACGCGGCTGCTCTGGACAAAGAGCAGGACTTTTTAAGTTAAGAAGTGGGTAATTGGTTGCTACACAGCGGGGCAGTCCCAGCAATCAATCACTCACCTTTAATGTGAAAAGTACGTGCTTTCCGTCTTGTGTGAATAAGGTAGGGCTCTGTGGGGAGGGGGGAGTGCTGTGCAGGACAGGAGTCTACTATCGAGAGGGGTCTGTAATGGGGGGGTCAGTCTGTGATGGGGCCAGTCTGTGATGGGGGGGTCAGTCCTGTAATGGGGGGGTCAGTCTGTGATTGGCTGGTCAGTCTGTGATGGAGGGCCAGTCTCTGATGGGGGTCAGTCTGTGATGGGAGCCAGTCTGTAATGGGGGGTCAGTCTGTGATGGAGGGTCAGTCTGGGATTGGGGGCCAGTCTGTGATGAGGGGTCAGTCTGTGATGGGGGGGTTAGTCTGTGATGGGGTCAGTCTGTAATTGGGGGCCAGTCTGTGATGGGGGGTCAGTCTGTAATTGGGGCCAGTCTGTGATGGGGGTCAGTCTGTAAAGGGGGCCAGTCTGTGATGGGGGGTTCAGTCTGTGATGGGATGCCAGTCTGTGATGGCTGATCAGTCTGTGATGGGTGGTCAGTCTGTGATGGGGGGTCTGTGATCTGTAATGGGGGGTCTGAGATGAGGGGCCTGTGACGTGCACAGTAGGCTGCGATGTGAAAGATATCATGTGGAGTCATAGCACCAATATGACACTTGGACCTCGGCTAGAAGAAGTTTTTTCTGACCGGACCCCCATGAATTTTAATTCACTACCCCTGCTGCATGCAGTCCCTGTAAACATCACACTACACACATCATCATCTTGATATAAAAAAGACCAGCCAAAAGATTGTGAAAAAGGGGACACATAAATAAATTAGGAAGATATTATAGGATTTTAAGGAGTAAGTAGCTAAAAGCACATTTTTGGTCACTCTATTTCAGCCAAATCGCAACCATTTTAATGTGCAATGCATATTATTACTCAGGCCTGTGTGACTTTATATAAAATATAAAGCAAAATATAAAAATTGTAAAGGCTTGACTTGATTATCAGCCACACTATCAATAAGTCATTTTAGATATGTCCTAGTTACATTGCTTATACCTTCCTTCCGTTGTTGTCTTAACGTCTTTGGGTATTCTAAATTTTTCACATGTTTAAACCTAGAAATTAATCAAGAATGCCATTAACTACTATGCGTCACTTTTTCAGGTGGCTAGTGGTCTCATGATTGCTGTTGGACTTTATGCTAAACTATGCAAAGAGACAGGTATGTTATTCAGTTCTGTGTATTTATGTATACATATGTGATGTATGTAATAACAGCTCAAAAACATCCATATTTGTCAAGCGTTTATCTACTTTATCATATTAGATGTATTTAAGAATTTTCTTAAAAGCTTAAAATTCTGATAATGCAGAAATCATTAATCTCAGGAATTGAGACCTACCGTATTTGCCGGCTTATAAGATGACTTACAATCTCTGCCAATATGAGCAGGCTTTGTATTCATTAATAGAATACATTGCTTGCCGTGACTGGCTTAGCGTGGTATACTGTTTGCAGCCGAATCTACAGTACATACAGTATTACCGCACATCCAGTGGGCTGACAGATTAGTGGATGTAAACAAAATGGCTGCTAGACAATACTCCATCATTGCTCCACCAGCAAGAAGAAGGAAATATGAAGCCAGTTTCAAGCTGAAAATTGTAAACTTTGCCAAGGAACATAATAACAGTGCTGCTGCAAGACAATATGGAGTAACAGAAAAGATGGTCCGAGACTGGAAAGCAAATGAAGATGCATTAAAGAGTATGCCAAGGGGTAAGTGTGCATTAAGAACATGCACCCCTCATTGTCCAGAACTTGAAAATAATGTAGCAGACAAGGTGTATGAGCCTCGTCAAAATGGTTATGTAGTGACACGAAACAACATATGTATGTTTGCACTTCAGGGGGCCATATCTAACCCAGATCACAGCAAGGGATTTAGGGCCACTGTATCCTGGTGTACTATGCTCTTGGAAAGGAATAATCTTTTACTGAGGCAAAAAAACAAAATTGCACAAAAATTACCTGCAGATCTCGACGGCAAAGTAAGTCATTTCCATCGATATGTAATACAACAGTGCAAGGAACATGGCTATGCGTTAAGAAATATGAATGAAACTCCTATGAATTTCAATATGGTTGGAAATAAAACTGTCAATTAAATAGGTACAAAAACAGTGTTAATTAAAACAACAGGACATGAGAAGTCCAGTTTTACAGTGGTACTAGCATGTACAGCTGATGGTACCAAACTAAGACCAATGATTATTTTTAAAAGAAAAACAATGTCGAAAATCAAGTTCCCTGTTGGAGTTTTTGTACATGTGAATGAAAAAGGCTGGATGGATGAAGAAGGGGTAAAGCTATGGCTTGATAATGTATGGAGTAGGCGACCAGGTAGACTTCGTTGAGAACGTAGCCTACTTGTGTGGGATATGTTGAGGGCTCATTTAACTACCAGCGCAAAGAAAAGGCTGGCAAGAATAAACAGAGATTCCGCTGTTATTCCTGCAGGATTGACATTGTTGGTATTGCCACTGGATGTGTGCCTAAACAAGCCATTTAAAGATCGCATTCGAGAACAGTGGAATGAGTGCATGGTTAGCGGCGAAAAGTCATTCACAAAAGGAGGAAACATGCATGCTCCACAGTTGGATGTTTTGTGCAACTTTGTCATATAAGCCTGAAATGATATTGATGCAGAAACAGTAATCAAGTCTGTCAAGAAGTGTGGCATCTAAAATTCATTGGAAGTATGGAAGCTTCAGCTTCGGCTTCCCCTTCATCTTGCCACAAGTAGTCGTCCTCCATACCATCTGATTCGGAATTAGATCCATACGATGACTGTCTTACAAATGTATAACAAGATGTCATTGATGAACTTATGATGTCAGATGATGAACATGATGAGGGTTTTGAAGGATTTTAAGTACCGGTAAGTCATAACCACTCCAAAGACATGCTGGTAGGCTAATTGGATCCTGTCTAAATTGTCCCTAGTATGTATGAATGTGAGTTAGGGACCTTAGATTGTAAGCTCCTTGAGGGTAGGGACTGATGTGAATGTACAATGTATATGTAAAGCGCTGCGTAAATTGACAGCGCTATATAAGTACCTGAAATAAATAAAATAAAATAAAATAATTTTAATTAAAATTATTTAACTCAAATCTGATGTTTTTAAATGGCGTTGCCTCGGAAGGGGGATAGTCTTATACGGCGAGTATAGCCCAAAACCTATGTTTTAACTGAAAAATGAGGGGGTCGTTTTATACGCCTTGTCGCCTTATATGCTGGCAAATATGGTACTTTGTATTTTTTTTCTACTAGTGCTGGACAGGCAGTTTTATCCCAGGACCCTGATAGCTTTTACCTTTAAACCTTCAAAATGTACTATGTACTGGTCTGTAAATGCTCAGTGATCAGTGATATATCAATTGCAGTGCCTGTATGGTTTTAGAGCAGGCAACCATGAAAAGGTGGAGGGTAAGCCATAAGATATGTTTACCTGCACCCCTAATCCTTATGGTATGCCAACTAAAACTAGTAAAGCTAGTTTTACCAGTACTCTTTCAGCCCAGTCTAACAAATCCATCTTTTTAATTCAGACTGAGTGTAAAGGAAATCTATTGTCACAGCATACACTTTAATTTTTTTAACATCTGCAATAGCAACACAAAAATAATTATTATTGACAGTTCAAAGTAAGCTTGTTTGAAAAATGTAATTTCATGTTGTGAGTTCTGTTTGTCCGCTGGCCATCTTTTTTCTACGACTTTCTGGATTCCCTGTATGCTTTGCAGCTTCTCCACTGCTATTTTATTTCAATTTTTAAGGACTAAATAACCCATAGTACCTTGCTGCCTGCAACCAGTGACTCCTGTACTGACTCCACCTCCTGAAACTCCTCCTCTCAGCACCTCTGTAGTTTAGAAGGCAGGCTCTATGAATTCTGTGATGCAACAGTGCCCACTCATAGGGCATAATAAATAAGTATCACAGAATTCAAGGATGTAAATGTGCGAGGAAGTAAATTTACAAACTTTATGATTGTTCAGATCAATATGAGTGGGCTAGAGATAACTAAAATGCAATGTGGAAATGGATAAATGATTTTACATTTTGACCATTGACACGCTTTAAGGTATTGTCTTGCCTTTGGGACAACATTAAAAACACATTGCTTTCATGACAGCCATCTCCAAATAAGGGTAAACCAGCTGATAAACAATACACTAGTTGATATGGAGTTTGGGTTGGGGCAAGGCAAGAACAGGTTTCCTGTTTTCTGTCTGTTATAAAGAAATAATCATGCAAGGATCAGCTACAGGAAGGCGTTCAGCACTATCGCAGGCATGAGATATACACCAGATACAAGGCATAGGTCAGTAACAGGGGGGCAGACAACAAGTTTGGACATAAAAAGGACACAGCAGAGGCCACCTGTAATAATGGAACATTTACAGTGGGTCACAGCACATTTCAGTGTGTGTGTGCCAATTGCCTGTGTTTGCTCCTTGACTTCTAGCCAGGGAACATCCATCTATTATTGCAAATGGAAGCTCCAGTATGCTGTGGAAGAGCAAGCTTCCTGATTTGCAATGACATTGCTTCCTCTGCAGAACGAGATGTTCTCCTGGTTTGGCAGTCTGCATGCAGATAGAGTCCCATTGATAGTTAGCTTAAGCTGCTTTTAGAACATCTCGTTCTGCAGAGGAAGCAATGTCATTGGGTGGATCTGGGCAGTGTAATAAGTGACACACTCAATGCTACAAAAAAAACCCCAACACAAATGGGTCACCGATGTGTCACTTTTTGTTTATTGCGTGCTATATCTTCATTTAGTTAACAACATTGCATTGTTTGAAAGCAATACAGTGTAGGATGGAATTGCCCTCTAATGTGGTCAGTAGTTGCGTTAACCCAAGGCTCCTTAAGGGACATTTATCAAGCAAATTATCAACAAATGTAGATGCAAAATAGGCCACTGGAGATGAGACGGATTAATTTCTTTCAAAACAGATGCCCTGGTCAGGGGCAGGTTTTATTCTGTTGCAGTGCTACTTTAGAACAGCTGAATAGAAATTTATGAATGAAGCTACCCAATTACAATATATACAAACCATTGTTCTTGTTTAGCCTAGCCTACCATTTCAACAGTCCAATCAATAAACTATGCAAAAAATTTACTTTGCTATAGGAGTTAATGATGGTTTGTCATCAATATGTTGCATCCTAACATATAAATATGACCAGAGCAAAACAATGTTGTAAAGTGTCTGAATTTGGAACTGAGTTTTTTATCATTTGACAGGTATTGTGGACACGCTAGCAACCGATCCGGCCATATTATTAATTGTGGTGGGAATGCTGATGTTTGCCATTACCTTTCTAGGATGTATGGGAGCACTGAGGGATTTGCATATTTTACTAAAAATCGTAAGTATGGGACAGAGGTGAACATGCTAACAGTGCCAAAAGATTTTTGACAAATTAACAGTTAAGACCCATTTAGATTTTCTCTGACACTTCTAAATGTATAGAAGCAAATCTCACTTTAGCCAGGCTATGCCATTTTGGGATTAAAATAAGACTATGGTATATTTTCAGGGAGTACATATTTTGAATTTTAATGGTAACTTTTAAAGTAATTTTTGGTTTCACCAGCAAACTTTATCTCTTTGCTATTTCACATGTTGGGTTTTTTTATTAGGATTAACACTTGTAAATGTTATCAGTGTTTCAGGGAACATGATTAACTTTATTGGCTTAAGAGACTTTGTTACTTTAGGAATAGTGAATTCTGGACCATTCTCATTGGACAAAGTTTAAGCATTTCCCTATAATACTGAAGCATATAAAAAAGAATCCAAAGCACCAAAGAGGTCTAGATAGTGATATGAATAAGTGATATATGTTGACAGCTGCAGTGAATAAGACTTTGCAAGTGCAAAAATTATATTATAGAAAATAAATATACCGCACTAAATGCCACGAATATTGAATAAATATCACATTTGAAATTGGTGCAACTTTAAATTGAAAAAATTGCTAGAAAGTCCCATACAGGTTGTTTGTTGCAAACATCAATAGCCTTATAGCATTAAAAGTTCCAAATCCCAAATAAAGTGCTCATGCTCTACAGAATGGATGCAAATCCATGCTTGATAAGTGCTTGATAAGTGCTCACAAGACGGTGCCCCCTCATAGATGTGAACTCACCCCTCCAAATGGACCAACTATTTCTAGTTTGGCCAATCACGCATGTGGGGCAGTCCCCGTGGGTTCTCTGTGGGCTGGTGTGGTTTAGGATGGATGTTCCTCATATAAATGAATATGATAAAGAAAGCTTAATTCCTCTATGTACTAGCGTTGTTTGGGACAGGTGTTCCTCTTGTAAATAGACATGACAGAGAAAGCCTCATTGCACAGCAATGTTTTAAAAAATGTATTCCAGATAAAAAGACATCGCAATTAAACTCACATGTAAGGGTGCCTAGAAGCCTGGCACCCGGTGTGAACAGCAGGTAATTTCCCAGGAAATTTGTCCATAGGCAGTGGTAAGCTGCTGCTGTGGTTTACTGGTCGATTTCCGAGACCGGAAGTGTGCTGCGATGACGCAATAATGCGAGCCGACCTCTACGCGTTTCAGCCAATCTTCAGGAAGTTGTGGTTCCACCATTTTGGTTGAGGGCAAAAATACCCTCACTTCAGGTCACATGTGTGGTTTTATCCAATCAGGATTTTTTTAGGATTTTCTTTTTAGCTGCTATTTACTTAAGGGTGCTCACAATCTCCTTAATGTCACATCCAGTGAATCAAATACTTATAACATCATTCCTAAACATGTCAGTATGATGTGGATCATAAGATCAAAGGATTGAAATTATTATATAACTTCCAAAAACCAGGACAATAAACTGGAAGTGGAGGAGAACTTTACTTCTCTATCAGAAATTGATTAGTACCTACAAATACACATTAGCGCCATCTTGTGGCCAAAATGTATTATTGTCTCTCTCCCCCCATAATGCTATTCTATGGCCATCTAGTGGCTCCAAGGTAGTAATTATCCAAAACAATTTTGGTAGGAGAGAAAGATTAATGCATACAAATTTAAAAAAAATGTGAATATAGAAAAGAAAATATGTAAAAAGAAAAT
Source organism: Lithobates clamitans (assembly GCA_037952925.1). NCBI lineage: Eukaryota > Metazoa > Chordata > Amphibia > Anura > Ranidae > Lithobates > Lithobates clamitans. The sequence goes on along the minus strand of JBBGZY010001129.1, from coordinate 2,140,252 downwards.
AAAAAAAGGAAAAAAAGAGGAAAAAGAGCAGAAAAATAAAAAATAGTTATAAAACAATTATAAGCTCAATGTTCAACCCTAATGTTGTGAGGGTCTGGAGTTTAAAAATCCACCTAGATTCGTTTTGGGATATCTGTTTGACCATATTGGCACCTCCCCAGTGTCTATCTATAGTATCAAGAGCATAGAAAGACAGTGCAGATGGGTCACAGTTATGTACCATTTTGAAATGATTTGACACTCTGTGTTTTGGAAAACCATTGCATATATTGGCAATGTGCTCTCCAACTCGTATAGCCAATGTCTGAGACGTATGTCCTACGTACTGATGCCCACAAGTACATTCTAGGACATAGGTCACGCGTCTGGTATTGCATGTAATAAAACTTTTAATAGAATATTGTCTGTTAGTTTGATTAGACTTGAAATGGATACATTTTCTAGGTGCGGCACCAGTACTTCTACATGGCAAGCATCTCCAGCACCTGTAGAAACCCTTACAATCAAACATGGTTGTCCTTTCCCGATTGGGAGGATCAGGAATATTTTTAACCAATCTGGTTCTCAGCCCAGGGGCTCTCTGATAAATAAATTTAGGTTTGGGGAGTAATATTTCTTTAAGTGTAGAATCTTTTTGCAGGATTGGCCAATACTTCTTAAAGATCTTCTCTAAATACTTGTATTGCTTATTGAAGCCTGTTATAAAGGTGATGTCTCGGGTGCCTTCTTGTTTTTGTTTACTTTCTAGAAGTGTTTCTCTGTTTGTTCTTGCCACCAAATCTCTAAATTCCAGTAACCTGGTAAGGGTACAGCCCTTGTCCAGGAATCTATGTATTAGTACATTAGTCTGGTCTATGTAGTCTTCAAATACTGAGCAATTTCTACGTATACTAATAAATTGACCTTTGGGGATTGCAGTTTCCCATTGTGGGTGATGGCAACTACCGATAGGAAAGTAGCCATTCCTATCGGTAGTCTTGAAGTGAGTTTTAGTTCTAAGCTTGTCTCCATCTTTAAATATATGTAGATCTAAAAAATCTGCATGCTGATCGTGTATATTGATGGTAAATTTCATTCCATAATGGTTATCATTAATATGTTGAATAAACTCACTAAGAGTCTCTGCTGTCCCTTGCCATACAATCAGTATGTCATCTATATACGTGTAGTAAGCTCGTAGGTTTGACCACATTTCACTATATATCGCTTCATCCTCCCACTTGTTGAGGAAGATGTTAGCGACACTCGGGGCGTATTTCGTTCCCACTGAAACATGTCCACCTCCTACAGTACACAATCCTGTTGGCCAGCGAGGCAACCATTTATAGTGATGGGCCAATGAAAATAATTATAAATCGCTTAGCAGCAAGCTCCTACCTGAAGCATTTGCATAAATAGAATGACAAAAGCTGCTGCAGTTATTATTTGGTGCCTGCATTTTATGCTTATGACTAAATATTCTGGCCATCCCCCTACCAGTCCTGGCAAGCACACTGGTGCCTAGCACAGAGTTAGAGGAAGCAGGGACATAACTACAAATCATAGCGTTCCATAGTAAAATTCTGAATATTTTCTTTCCAGTGTCAGCTGGCATCCCTAATACCAAACTCCTTTAGCGGTGGTAGTAAGTGGCCTATACTTCCACAAATTTTAAATGCAATGGTGTTCAAAGTAAATGCCCCTGTTACATTGGTGGTCAGTAGAGAAGTGCAGACTTTCATTTCTAGTAATTGTAGAATTTTCTGTTATATTGATGGTGAGAGAAGAAATGACAACTTACATTGATGGACGACAGAGAGGTGTCCATCTATACTGATGTTTAAAGACATAAGGACATCCTTACACTGGTAGTCAATGGAAAGAGTGGTCACTTACATTAGTGACCAGTGGGAAGAATGCTTTGTACATTGGTGGTCAGTATATTACCCCCTTACTTTGGTGTTCAGTAAGCAGAATGCTTTTTTACACTAGAAAATAGAATGCTGCTTTACAGACAGATGATAATTAGATAAATGAAAGCGATAATTGGTTTAAATGGCTACTTATCTAAGAAATAAGAAGGGAAGCTCCACATGTCCTTATACTGGCATAGGCTCTGCAGATTTACTTTTGCAACGGAACTATGCAGGCACAGTTGGGTAGGAGATCAAAAGGAATTTCCTGTACACTGGGTGTCATTGACCGCGTGTACCACGCAGAAAACTAGTCAACAATCTCCAGGTAACTAAAATGTAACACCTCCTGTACATGAGTGAGATGAGTCCGATGCCAGTACCTTGCTGCTCCCTCCAGACTGAGGATGTCCCAAAGACAACTGAAAAAAACACAAAAAGAGAGGGTGCACCAGCCTGGTGCATTATCTCTAAAACCATTTATTCAAAAGAATGTAACTATATCTACTCACAGACGTCAAGACTAACACAATCAGTTCATCCACTCTGCTTGCTTCAGGGCTTGGGAGGACATCACTTAGGATCCATATAGCTTATACCAGCGGTCCCCAACCTTTTTGGCACCAGGGACTGGTTTTATGGCAGTCAATTTTCCCAAGGACCGGGGGGGGGGGCAGGGCTGTGGTGGATGAGTTGGGAAATGGGATGTTCACGGAGTCTCACACCATAACCTCGCTTTACAGCACAGTGCACCTTTTATATCAGTGTCCACAGTCCCCCTTTACATCACAGTTCCCCCTTTAAAGCAGTCCCACAGTCTCCTCATTTCCCCTTGACATCACAGTGCCCCTTTACAATGAAGTCCCCTTTACATTAATGTAACGGGGGCTGCTGTGTAAAGGGGGCACTGTAATGTAAAAGGGGCTCTGATGTAAAGATGATACTGTGATTTTAAGTGTACTGCACTGTAAGGGGGCACGGTAATGTAAAGGGGGGATGTTGTCAGAATGTTTATACTGAAATATTAAAACAGTATTATAGTTATGGGATTATGCAAATATCTCTGGTTTTGGAGATTTTCACATTTTTCCACAAATACAACCAATTAATTCAAGTTTGTTTATCCGTGCTATTTTGAAGACAAGTGATTACAACGATATGCTAAAAAATATATTTATGAACCAAAATTCAGTGTAAAATAATATCAGATATAATTGGTGATAATACAAAAAGATAATATATACTTTCAAATATTAAATATATATTGGAAATACAGATGACAATTTTACCACGTGCTCTTATTACAAAATGTCATATTTCAACACTTAGTAAACTTATACTTAGTAATACTTAGTAAATAGCTTTCCGTGGCTCTACGGACTTCAGTAAACAGGCTAGGTGTTGATTTTAACACTTGTGATTCTTCTCAAGCAAACAGACCTTAAAGCTTCCACTTTAAAAATGCACGGACAAAATGTTGTACTGTGCACGTAGCTTGAAAATTTAATCAAGACTTATTTACAGTGAAATTAATTCTCTAATGAATTTTATGTTTAAACCTATATCATAGGAAAGCCATTGATAAGACTATTAAAGTCAGTTTTTGTTGAGATATACAACCATGCGTAATTCTCTATATTTGGAAAAAGAATTATTTCGTACTGCAGTTAGAAACAAAATAATTCCAAATATGTTACAAAGTTTAAATGGTTTTAGCAATGTACATGCTAAATAATTCAAATATCAATAGATTGAATAGAAAATTAATACTTTACTGATGGTCTAAGAAACTTTTGTTGTGAGAAGTATCAGTTAGGTGTCCCAAAGGACTTCTTCCAACATTCCTACATCTCTGCGCTCTGTCTTTCTCCTCTCGTCTTCCAAGATTCTTTTCGTTCCCCTCTCTAGCTCATTCACCCTCCAGATTCTTTCAGTCCCCCTCTCTCCAGCTATGTGTATACTCTTTTATCACACCCAAAAAGTGGGTGTGTGTGTCACTACTACATAATTGATGATGTCAAACGACGGGTTGTTTCTATGTAACCATGACAACATTGTCTGGGCACCCATCTTGGACTCCTAATATTTTCACTACCAGGAGACAGTGTTGTATTATAATTGATTTTATTTAATAATTGAATAACCTTTTGACCTTCGCTTAGAAAAACCACTATAAACTATCAAGAACTGTCATTTATGTGTCAATTTCCTGACTGTGTCTACAACTCAGAAATATAGTTGTGAGACTGTTTGGATAAGGTCATTAACTTAACCTCCCGCATACCATGGCATCAGAAAAACCTCCTGGTTATTCAAAATACAAGGATTTTACATCAGTATAATTTCTATACTCTTAAACTTTTCATAGGATTCCATATTTGTAACCTTTATAATGATAATATACTGTATATGTATTAATGGTTTATGAATATCTAAACAATACATTATGAATATATTATGAAAGAAAATTATTAATAAAATACATAAACCAATATATGTAAAATTATTCACTTAATCATTTATATAATTACTTCAATATAATGAACTTATATATATTGGGAACTTTTGTTAATATGATTATTTATGCGGTAAATAATACAATAAGTTTCATTTGTGAATAAGCCCTATCTTATTCCTCAATCCTGGAAACAAAATTTAGGTCTGTGAGCTCATTTGAAATATTAATCTCTAGTCTAAACACTAGCCATAGACCTTCTTCTTATCATTACAGGCTGACAGAAAGAGAATTTACGATCTTAAGAGAACTTAAAATAATACACTTAAAATATTCTGGTAAGGGTTTCTTAGTTTCAAAGACAATGAACTTAAGCTAACCTCTTAAAAAAAAATGTTTTTAAAGAAGATGGTTTCTGGTTTGTTCATAAAATATATATAAAAAAATATATGATGCAGAGACCTTAGGAATTAATTCTTTTTAACCACAATAGTTCTGACAATGTGATGTAAAGAAACTGCACTGTAAAGGTGGGGACTGCACAGTAAAGGGGCACCTTTATATTACAGTGCTTCTAGCAATCACAGCCTCCTCAATCACAGTACCCCTGCAGTCGGCCCATCACAATCTGCCTGAAGTCTGCCTCCCCTCCTTTCCTCTCTAACATCACACATCACTTTTCCCCATTGCAGGCTCTGCATTTCCTGCACAGGAGTCCTACTTATTATCAGGCAGTGTGTCCTCACCCTGCTGCTCCACGCTCCTGCCCGCCCAGCCAACGATGTCATCCTACCAGCAGGGCAGGGGGCAGAGAGAAGCTCTCCATTCTGATCTGCAGCTCCTCACGCCCCCTATCCTGCTGATTTGAATGACATTGTCATGGCCGCACGGCAGGAGGTGAGCGGCGGCCACAGTCTGCGGTAGCCATGTGCGGACAGCAGTTTCCACTCATCTCCTGCTGTGCAGCCTGGTCATCAACAGGCGGTCTGTGGCCCGGGGGTTGGGGACCCCTGGCTTACATGTTTCAAGGGCTGTACCCTCTTCCAGCGTACAGCCCTTGTGTTACTTAAATACGCTTTGTCAGTCTTGACTTCTGTGAGAAGATATATTTACATTCTTTTGAATAAATGGTTTTAGAGATAATGTGCTAGGCTAGTGCACCCTCTCTTTTTGTGTTTTCTCAACATTCTCCAGGTGCCTGGGACTGGCAACAAGAAAAGTCTGTAGCTTTCACTTGGGCCAGGCCATATATTAGGCTTGCCCTAAGAGACAGAAGCAGTAATTGTATAGACTGCAAAGTAGGAAGAAAAGCAGGTATGTGTAATGACCAGGGGTGGACTGACCACGAGGGCCTGCGGCCACTAGGGGGCCCCATCAGGGTTGCCAACCTCAGTAAAAGCAGGGACAGATTGTAAAAATCTTAGTTTTTTTACATCTGTCCCTGAAATGTCCCTGAGGCCCCTTTCACACTGGGGCGGTGGGGGCATTGGCGGTACAACAGCGCTATTTTTAGCGCTGCTGTGCCGTCGTTCTTGCAGCTGTATTCGGCCGCTAGCGGTGCGGTTTTAACCCCCGCTGGCGGCCGAAAAAGGGTTAAAATCACTCGTACAGCGCGGCTATAGCCGCGGTATTGCCGCGGTATAGCCGCGCTGTCCCATTGATTTCAATGGGCAGGAGCGGTTTAGGAGCGGTGAATACACCGCTCCTTCACCGCTCCAAAGAAGCGGTTTGCAGGACTTTTTTCACCGTCCTGCCAGCGCACCGCTTCAGTGTGAAAGCCCTCGGGCTTTCACACTGAACAAACAGCAGAGGCTGTTTAGGGGCGGTTTGCAGGCGGTATTTTTAGCGCAATACCGCCTGCAAACCGCCCCAGTGTGAAAGGGGTCTTACTGACATGCTTTTGCTGTAAAAATCCAGGGGCTATAGTTACCCCGCCTCTCCACTGCCTCCTCAGCCAATAGAGACGCACTGTACACGCCCCCTTCCCCGCGCGGCTTTTTTGACTATAGAGCATGAGATGCCGACAGTGGGAGGAGAGGGAGGAGGGCGAGGACACAATCTGCAGTGCAGTGAAGAACAGGCTACAGCCTGATAGCAGGTAAGCTGGTTGATCTCAACTAAATGTATTCTTGTCAGTGCTTACCCCGGTGAGGGGGAGGGGGAGGCTGTGTTTCTTCTAGCATGGCTTCTCCTGACTCTGGGGATGTTCGATCGATTTTCTGTGGGAGAAGTGCAGTGCTCCTGGAGGAAGGACTTTCTGAACTTCTTCCACAATCTCTCCCTACTCATCACCTGCTCACCGGTACACAGGCACAGTCTCCTCCTCTCCTGTATCACCACATCCAATGTCTGTGAACTGCTGGGGCACTACAAGTACCAGCATGCTAGGAGATGGGGGCAGCAGCAGTGTGTTCTATCAGACTGATTTTTAGATGAAAAGTGCTGGCAGCTGGTGTGTGTGACTGTGTGTGTATGCATTCTGTGTGTTTCTGTACACTGTGGGTGTATGTATACTATGTGTGTGTGTCTGTGTATACAGTATACTGTATGATCCATGTGTGCCCACTGCCGCTCAACAGAAGTCGATCTAACAATCAACTTTTGTTGAACAAACATGTTGGAAAAAAGCCACTCAATCAGCGGCTGTGTTGCCAACCATCCAGAGAGGAGGAAAATCCATTTGTTGCCATTCGGAGCCATCTGATTGGTGCACTGCTGAGCTCAGCCTCGGATCAGGCAGCAGGGCAGGTCTGGGTGCACACCTGTACGGTGACATCATGGCACACACCAAGCACAGTTTTTATGCACATGCCCCACTGCCCGATCTGAGGCCAACCACAGCAATTCACTATTCAGCTTACTCCAGGACTGCACATGCGCAGTTCAGAGCCTGCAACAAGTGGATTTTTTTAAAAAGCCTTTTCCTGCCACCTGCCTACCACACTAAGCACCAAGGTGAAAAGGTGTGTGTGTGTAAGGGGACACTGATGGAAGGTGCCACTCAGGGGGCACTGCTGCAAGGTGCCACTCTGGGGGGCTCTGCTGTTATGTGGCACTCTGGGGGGCTCTGCCGTAGGGTGCCACTCTGGGGGCTCTGCCGTAAGGGGGGACTCTGATGTAAGGTGGCATTATGGGGACTCTGATTATTAGGGATAATGTTGGGACTTTGATGTAAGGGAGGACTCTGATGTGAGAGTGGCGCTCATCCCGACTGCTGTACTCTATATGTTGTTTTGTTTGTTACTTACTCCTGACCCACGTACTCTGTACATTATACTGTACATAGACCTGACCAAGTTGATAATTGTCTCAGTTGCTGGTTTTAATTAAGTTCTTCTGTAAGGTAGCTTCAGTAAGGGCCAGTTCATACCACATGCAGTCTAGTGCATTTTTTGTGTGCATAAAAAACGCATGGATAGTAGGTTATATGGTTTCCAATGGCATAGTTCATACCATTGCAGTCAGATCCAGGGCTTGCCCGTTCGAGAAAAAAAAAGTAGAACATTCTACATTCTTCCTGCACTGGACTGACAGGAATGCAGTACAATGCATCAAAACTGCACTGGAACACATCAAAAACGCACTGGTCCCCAGTCAAGGAAAAGAAGAAAAAAAGCATCTGGAATGCACACAGAAGCACATTAAAAACGCACATGCATAAACTCAACCAGAACAGATCTGTAGTGTGCGTTTTTTGTGGTGTGAAACAGCCCTAAGACAAAAATAGCTTTTCTTTTTTTTTTTGTGTACATAAAAACATATGTAATTGAAACATTTATTTAAAAAACAAATGATCATTTGACTGAAATGTATTTGTGTCTGTGAGATTATCAGTTGCGACACAGTAATTGGAATCTTATGAGTACAAGGACTATGTTTGCATTATTTACAGCAGATGCAGATTCTGTTTAATCCCCCTTTAGGACTCTCCCACTGGTCATGCCCATTGTTTGCCATGGTGCGCTATGCATGCCGCAGGTTAGCATTTTCCTGGTAGGGGGCCCAGGAGTCCTGTTAACCTCCCTGGCGGTATGATTATTTCGGATTTTAGGTGCTGAAAGTGGTACAATTATTTTGCATGGAAATTTGGCGTTTTATATTGTAGATCTGTAATTCTTAACAATAACACACCTAAATCTGTCCAAACAAGAGTCTAGTAGATATCCCGGGTATGATAAAGTTTGAAACACAAAAACATAAATTATAATATAATAAATAAAAATAAATAATTAAAAAAAATAAAAATAAATAGTAATAAAATAAATTTCCCCACGATTCACTATCGCTCAATTCTGCAAGTGTTCTAATTTACTATCGCTGTTTTCTAGCTGGTCTAAAGCCACTTTTGACGTAAAGGGACACTTTTTGGTTGCTATGGACAATCTCCAGTTTCCAGGCAGAAAGAACAGTATATATCACATAAAACTGCATGCAGGGCATGGGCCAAAGCACTGGGGACAAAAGGAATGTGAAATCATTTCATACAGTACTGTAATCTGTAAGATTACAGTACTGTATGTGTTATGATTTTTACTTTTTTTTTTTATTTGCCGCCAGGCTCCGGCCCCGTGCGTCGTGACGCTCGCAGGGAACGGAGCCTGGCACGGAGAGGCTTCGGGGGAGGACGGAGCTCACGGACACTGCGGGGGACATCGCAGGATCCCGGGGACAAGGTAAGTATAGGCACACCAGGATCCTGCGATGTAATCCCGAGTGTGGCTCGGGGTTATCGCTAATGGTCCTGAATTTTAACCCCGAGCCACACTCGGGAAAACCGCCAGGGAGGCTACGGTAGGACTGCCTATGAAAGGCTACTGGTGCCTTTGCTGGATAGCCAGCTTTAAGTCCCCTGCCACTCTGCATGTCACCAGAGCGCCTGAGGGCCCCATGAGTTGTCAGTCCGCCCCTGGTAATGACCATAGTAAAAAAAAACAACCAATTCTTCTTTTGGTATTGGATGAAGTGGGCAGGGGTTTGGACTTGTATCAGGTTTTATTTGCCAGTTGTGTCCATATGATGAGACATCCTCTCACTTCCTATGCTGGTGACACCAGGACAAAAATGGGAGGAACAGTGATCACTGCAACAGAAAGACAAAGGAAATAAAAGCATATAGACGTTTTCACCCTTCCCAATTTAGTTAAAACATGTTTTTTTGTTCTTAATAAACATTGATAGGATAGTCTGATGATATTCACATATAGACTTTATTTTTTGATTTGTATTACATAAGACATTAACTATTTCTATGTGCGAGTCACAGTTTTTCCTTGCTAGCCTGAAAGTGTATTATTCTTTACAACTTTGTTGTTATATTTATGTCTATGTCATTTTGCTCGTTGACTTGTTGGCAGTAAATCGGTTACCATGGAAATAAAATACCTGCAATCTCCATCGGAACCAACAAAACAAGTTTCTGCTATTTTTCCCGCCCATCAGGCAGAAAATCGCTCTGCACTTTAAACAACTCATTTTGTGGAGACTATCTGAAAGGAGATTGCTTTTTCCTTGATTGCTTTTGATTATTCATGTTTTAACTAGTTAGTTAACTACTAACTATAAAATATAGTGTTAGAAAACTGAATAAACTCATTACCGAGAATTTTTTTTTTGTAGATACTTGCGGTCCCCTACTTACAAATGACTCCTACATACAAACAGTGGGAGACAACAGGAAGTGAGAGGAAATCTACCCCTAGGAAGGGTAACTCACTCCAGTAAGAGTTCTCATGGGAAAAAGGTGTCTCCTCTGATGCTTTATCACCAATCCTTGTTTCCACAACAACCCAGAATTTTCCAAATCCAATTGTCATTGGGACAGAAAGTGAGGTGAAATCTTCTGAACAGGGGCACAGACAGCAAACAAATGTTACAGGGGTGCTAACCCTTCCCTATGCTATCCAAAAATGCATAAAAATGATTTTTTTTTTTTTGCTGGAGCTACACTTAAAAAATGTACCTGTTCCAACTTACAAACAGATTCAACTTAAGAACAAACCTAAAACCAGATCTTGTTTGTAACCCGGGGACCCCCTGTATACAGTACTGTACAAAAGTTTTACACACTTACTCTATGTATCTTTCCTCCTCTTCTCCCTGGGTGTCATGGGCCTGGACAGAGCAACTGAACCTAAATCCCCTTTCAAAGTTGTTAATCGATTATATCCTAGCAAAACACTCCCATAACCGTCTTAAGCCTAGCGCACACACAAAGAAAAAACTTACAGCTCAGGTCGGAGCCGTTGTACTAATTATGCAATGTTAGTACAGCAATCTCCCCTGCTGCTCTATTGTGTGCTTACAGGGGAACGCCAGAACACTGGATAAAAGCACTGATCGGACCTGCTGCAGTACACACGGGTCGAATGTTGCCCGATTTCTATTGAACCGGTCGATGCTGCCCAACATTCGGCCCGTGTGTACTAGGTTTTAGGGCCACTGCTTTAAAAACCAATTACTGAGCCTGGTATAGTATCTCAAAAGAGTTGCAGATACACACTACTTGATGGGGTGTCCCTTGCTTCCTTTTCTTATTTCATTTTTACTTTGCACTGAGGTCTCAACATATGTTAAGAGATTGCCTCTGTATGCACTATTGTGCCTCTTCTTTTCTCTGTATGTGTTTTAAATGAATAAACCTGTTACATACCTGACAGAAGAGCCTAACATCATGAGGAAGGGCTCTCTTAGAAATGAGAACAGAGACAGAGTCAGACAAACAGGCAGATGGATAAGGTGCAGATGCGTAGGCAGGAGCGAAGTCAGATCACAGGCAGAGTCAGTAACAGATCAGTGGAGCAGCAACACGGGCACAGGCAGAAGCGAGGTCAGAGGCAGGCTGGGGTCAGTGCAGGTGGAGTTCAGGAGTACTCAAGACAAACTGTATCAGTATCAGTAGCCAGATGCAGAGTAACAGGTAGCAGATATGAATGGGAATGCTGTAGACAAGACAGCACTAAAGTACAGGCTAAGTTTAAATAGCCTGCTTGGAGCCAATGTGAGCAACAGATGCGCACACAGAAAGTGAAAAGAAGAGAAGACTTGGGGCCAGTTTTTCACTTGATCATGGCTACGGGTAAGTAAAAAGAGCTTTTAGATAGGTCTCTGTTTTTTTTTAACCCCTTCCCCCAAAAGGATGTACCCGTACATCCTCTGATTGAAACAGCTATACTGGGGCCATGGCTACAGTCATGACTGCGGTATCGTTTTATAAAGGTGGGTGATGCTGTACAATGTGAAAGGAATCCAAGCAGCTAAAAAGCCACTGGATTGCTTAACATGCAGCGGAAGGGGGTCCCCCCTCCAGCATTCTTCTGCCACCTTCCCGTGCTCTCCCGTCCCAACGCCAGCTTACCATAGAGATGCCTGAGGACCAGAACATCCCAGATCATCTCTATGGTCTAAGAAACTGAAAGTGACGACTATTTTGCATCTGTTCTTGGTTTCATCTGATGCTTTAAGGGCAGAGGAGAATTCAGGGGTCTAACAGACCCCAGATCTTTCTGTAAAGAGTGCCTGTCACTGCCCATTCTATCACAGTGGGTGTTATTTAGCCCTTGTGATAGCAATAAAGTTGATAAAAATTAAATAAAGAGACAAAAAATAAAATAATTTAATCAAAATAAATAATGAAATAAAACATTTTAAAATGCCCCATTCCTCTTTGCACGCAAAGGCGAATGCATACGTAGGTCGTGCATGCATATGTAAACGGTGTTCACACCACAAATGTGAGGTATCGCCACGAACATTATAGCAAGAGCAATAACTCTAATGCCGCGTACACACGAGCGGACTTTACGGCAGACTTTGCCCGGCGGACTTTTCAACGTACTTTACGATGGACTTTCTGAATGAACTGACTTGCCTACACACAATCCACCAAAGTCCGTCGAATTCGTACGTGATGACGTACGACCGGACTAAAACAAGGAAGTTCATAGCCAGTAGCCAATAGCTGCCCTAGCGTGGCTTTTTGTTCGTCGAACTAGCATACAGACGGTGGACGTTTCGACCGGACTCGATTTCAACGGATTAATTTAAAACATGTTTCAAATCTAAGTCCGTCCAACTTTTGAGAAAACAAAGTCCGCTGGAGCCCACACACGATCGAATTGTCTGACCAAATCCCGTCCGCCGGGCAAAGTCTACCGTAAAGTCCGCTCGTGTGTACGCGGCATAACACCAGACGTATCAGTGTGCTACTAAGCTTGAAAAATACAAGGATGTTATGTGTGCTAAACATTCTTTAGAGTTTTTCTGATACCACATATATTATTTGTTGTGTTTTACTTCTCCCCTCTCATCAAAGGTCTGGTGGTCTTGCTTGATGTTGCAGTTGTTTCAGCCTACATTCACATTGGGCCGAGTTGACATGTCAAATCGCATGCCAAATCTGTGGCTTTTGCTGGCAATAGCACCGTTCGAACCAGTGTGGCGCTGCACCGATACCCAAAAGTAGTTCTTGTTATACTTTTGGCGACTTTGGGGGGTGATTTGAATAGACATCTGTGCATGAACCCGCACAGATGTCTGTCAAATCGCCCCCGAAGTCGGACTGCATTGCTGGTTTGAAATTGTGCGAGTTCAGCTGAACTTCATGATTTCTAACCCGCATCAGTGTGAACCTGGGCTGAAAGTGTAGTTGCATGGTGTTTAGTTACCTATGTGGGCTGCATAAATGAGTATGTTCCTAACACTGTTTTGAACTGAAAGGCCACTTAAAAAATGATGACACCTCTTCAACGTTATAGGAAAAGTCAATTTGAATGTGACAAACTACTATATAGTAAACCTCTAACATGCATTTCACAATTGCTTTATGAATTTGGTGTGTAAGGCCCCATTCACAATGCTCTGTCAGTTTTGGGCTGCAGTGAGGAACGGTAGGGGGTGGTGTGATGCACATTCTAGCGCTTCACATGGTTTCTTTTTTTATTTAATTTTGTTTGAAGTGCACAAAGTGACAGTTCATCCATGTCTCCGCACAGCAGCACAGTGCATTGAGCTGCTGTGCGGTGATGTGCAGTGCCCACCAGCATGTCTGCATTTTATCACAGCTCAATGCATCACACTTCCCGGCTGCATTGCAGCGTGCATGGAGCACATGGAAAACAATAGTTTTCTATGTGCTCTAGAGGTGACCGGTGTTCACCCAGTGTGGAAAAACACCAGGCAATGCACCATGTGCAAACTAACCTAACCTAAAATTTGTCTTTGGTCTGGCCCGGGGCCTTGGCTATTCGTATCCTTGATGCTGTGCTACTGATTTCTGCTCACCTATTTAGAAAACCTGGTAACAGAATAAATGTGTTTCCTGGTGCCTCCATGGCAGCATACTAGTGATAGAGCTCCGCCTCGACTCCTCCCTCAGGACTAGTGAATAGCATAAATTAAAGGCATAGTCCCTCCCCCAACATTCTCCTTTTTTTCCTCATACCTCTTGTGCTGGTGAAGATAAGCAGTATGTCCATACCTCTGTCTTTGGCAGCGTCCGCCGGGTTTAGCCTTTCCCGTGCGCAGTCCCTGTTCTTGGGCCGCTCACAGCGCTGATAAGACTGGGAACCCCTCTGTGGATCTGTTGAGGTCTTCTTGCAGAGTTTCCTCATAGGAACGCAGTCTGCCACCATATCCTATGATGAAGGCAAAGAAGTCGCAAAAGGATCAGCTACATTCCAGGCCTGTGATTTTTCATTTTATTCCATTTCTCATTTTAAAAAAAAGAAAGAAAGAAAGAAACATATGTCTTTTCCCCTCCCCTCTTCCCTTTCTGTTTCCTTCTCTTTCTTCTCTTTGAAAGAAAATATATAGATAATAAGAGGGAGTAAGATGTTCTTTTGTTTACCTGTCATATTTCCATGCTGCTGCCCTTAAGATAGACATCCGTCGTCCTATTGCTGCGGGTGCCTTGTTTTGTTCTATTTATCTTCCCTGCAGGTAGAGACAGCGCGGCTGGCGTCCCCCCCGTTGTACTGCGCATGCGCGATCCGGGAGCTAGATAGCCATCATTGGGCGGGGTTTTTCTCGGCTTCCCGACATCGGCTCTACTGCGCAAGTTTTTAAAAAAAAAGAAGAGAGAGAGACTGGGGGTTCATGGGACTACCCCACCCACCCTTAGGGTATTTAAGGTCAGCTTTAAGGGCTAGCAGTCAGAGTCTCCTCGGCTGTGCCCTGTTAGGTTTCTCTAAAAGCTGCTCTGTGGTAAGTATTTAAAAAAAAAAAAAGAACAAAACGGGTAATGTGTCTTTTAAAAAAAAAAAAAAACTCCTTTTCTTTCCTTCCCTTTCTTGCTATATTTCCGCAGCTGATCCCTATGCCCAACTCCGCAATGAGTCATTCAATTCGCAACAAAGATCCTCACACTTCCGTGGCATGGGACCACCTATACGTGAGTATATAAAAAAAAAAGTGCGCTCGCTGGCCTGACATGTTTTTTTCTTAAAATCATAGCCTTGCCCACTCCAAGAGGACCGAAAAATCCTCAAGGCACCGCGATGACGACAGCCCAAGTTGCAGATCTCGTTCTTCATGCCACCGGTCACTCTCGTCAAGACATGAGTCCCATTCTTCGCGACGTAGATCAAGATCCAGAAGACGGGATAGGTCCCCCTCTCCTAGATCCTATACGAAGAAGAAGTGCTGGACTTGTGGGGCTAGTCCGCTGCCAAACAAAGTAGTTTGCAAGGACTGTTTTGCGGACTATGCGTCCAGCCGCGAGTTAGAAAATCAACAGGTTGTGGACCTGCTCAAAAGAACTATGAAGGACTCCTTCTCTGAGCTTGCGGCTTTGGTTCCCGCTCAGCCAGTCCCGCAGACGTCCCAGGCTCAGGATGTTGAACTTAATCTTCCCGGTCCTTCCGCAGCCAGTACTCCTCTACCTCCATCAGGCCGACCGGCCAGAGATTCCCCACCTGAAGACCTCTCGGGGGATTCGTCAGATGAGTCAGATCCTTCTGGCTTCAGCCATTCATTGGTAAAACCATTCATCCAGGCAGTCAGAGCTGCAATAGCCTGGGAGGATGCTGAAGAACCTCCCCAGGAAGCAAAAAGCTACTTCCCATTCCTTAAAAGGAAACAGGCTTTCTTCCCTTTGATGGGCGAAATTAGTCAAATCATTCAAAATGAGTGGCCAAAGACTGATAAAAAGCTGTCATTGGGCCGTTTCAATAAACTGTATCCCTTACCGGAGTTGGGAACGCAGTCATTAAACTCCATGCCTGAGGTAGACGCATCAGTGGTGCGACTCGCAAAAAATATCACCCTGCCTATGGAAGATTCCACTTCTTTCAAGGACCCTCTTGACAGACAAATCGATCTGGACCTCAAGAGGAGCTATTTAGCTGCAGGAGCAGCATGTAAGCCAGCAATCGCCCTCACCTCCGTGTCTAATGCCATTAGAGCTTGGATGGATAACATTGAAACGGCTCTGCGCCAGGACGTCCTCAAGGAGGACATAATTAAAGCCTTGGAGGAAATTAGGTTGTCAGCAGACTTCGTCGGAGTAGCAGCTATAGACACGATTAGGTGTTCAGCAAGATCTATGCTGCACTCAGTAATGGCGAAAAGGGCCTTGTGGTTGAAACCCTGGACGGCGGATTTAGCTTCCAAGCAAAATTGGTGCAAAATCCAGTTTGACGGGAAGGCATTATTTGGAGACAAGATGGATAAAGCCATATCTAGGTTGTCAGGAGGAAAGTCAGGTATGCTTCCCCAAGACAGAAGGATGCGGAGATCCAGAGGGGGTTCTTCTAGGTTCCGCCAGTCAAATCCTAGGTATTTTAGACAATCAAGGCAGTCCAGAGACAGCAGAAGACCCTTATGGGGCACTCAGGCATCCTTTTAGGGCAGAAAGTCGAAGGCCCCTCCGACTCCACATGAGCAGAAGCAATCCTTTTGACGCCAGATTAGCCCAGACACTCCCGGTGGGAGCCAGGCTAAAGTTCTTTTTTCCAGTCTGGGCCAACAAATGCCAGGATCCCTGGGTCCTGTCAACAATCCAATGGGGGCACTTTTGGAGTTTCTCTCATCCTCCACCTCAAAATTCTTTCAAGAGAACAGAAATTCCATCCTCTCCGCTGAATGCTCAAGCCCTAAGACACTTCGTATAGTCACTCCAGCTTCAGTGAGCAGCTGTGCCGGTTCCCTTGGCAGAGCGCTTCGCAGGCTTCTATTCCACTCTGTTTCTGGTCCCAAACAGAATGGGTGGATGGAGGCCTGTGATAGATCTAAAAAGGCTCAACAGGCACATACACCCCGAAAGCTTCAAGATGGAGTCTCTACAAACAATTATTCAGGCAGTGCAGCCAACAGATTGGATGATTTCAGTCGACCTGCAGGATGCGTACCTACACGTGCCAATTCTACCTGCCTTTCAGAAGTATCTCAGATTTGCAGTAGGCCAGACCCACCTGCAGTTTCAAGCCCTGCCCTTCGGTCTGTGCACCTCCCCCAGGGTATTCACCAAGATTCTAATATCCGCTCTGATTCCCCTGCGGGAGAGGGGTTTGAGGATATACTTAGACGACATCCTCCTCCTAGCAAGCAGTCCGGATCAGTTGGTATATCACCGAGACATTCTTCTCCAGTCCCTGAGAGAACTAGGATGGTTGATAAACTCAGAAAAGAGTCAGCTTGCACCTACACAGTGGATGATCTATCTAGGTGCAATGTTCAACACCCAGAAGGGGACAGTATCATTACCATCTCTGAAGATGAGGATTATCATCCAGAAGATGGTCAAAACCATTGCGAGCCTGTACCTAACGGCGTCACAATGCCTGAGCCTCATTGCCACGATGTCTGCCTGTATACCAATGATTCCTTGAGCCCATTGGCACTTGAGGTATTTCCAGATGGGTTTCTTGGCGCAGTGGAAGAAACAACAACTCTCTCAGACAATTCTGCTGACGGGAGCAATGCGCAGGAGTCTTCATTGGTGGACCCTTCCGGAAAACCTCTCCAAACCTCGTCATCTGGGTTCCCTCTCCTGGATCACAGTTACGTCCGACGCAAGTGGACAAGGCTGGGGAGCCCATTGCGGGGAAACCAGGATACAGGGGAGATGTTCCTGTTCCACCCAGGGAGTAGTATCCAACATCCTGGAGATGAGAGCAGCGTTCTTGGCACTGACTTCATTGGCATCTCAGATCAGAGGCCAGAGAGTACTTTTACGCCTGGACAACAGGGCAGCTGTCGCGTATCTGCAGAAGTAGGGGGGCACTCGCAGCAGATCACTCCTCAGGGAAGTAGAGCCGATTATGCTCTGGGCAGAGAAGAACATCTTAGACCTCAGGGAGATGTATCTCCCGGGAAGGTTGAACTTGGAAGCAGACACGCTGTCGAGGAACTTCTTGGACAACAACGAGTGGGCTCTTCATCCCCAGGTCTTCCGTCAGATTGCCAACCTCTGGGATCCTCCTCAGGTAGACCTATTTGCAACTCCGGAGAATGCCAAACTCACCAGATTCTTCTCTTGCCTGCCGTATACGCAAGCCGAGGAAGTAGATGCCCTGTCATGCCCCTGGAGGTTCACCACCGCATATGCCTTCCCCCCCGGCCATTAATATTCAAGTTCCTCCTGAGGCTTCTCAGAGAGACAGTCCAGGTACTGGCAGTACTTCCATATTGGCCGAAGAGACCCTGGTTTCCTCTAGCTATGCGCCTCAGTGTGAGCTCTCCCATCAGGATCCCTCCTTTCCCTCAACTTCTGATGCAGGGCGGTTTAGTTCATCCAAACCTACAGAAGCTGGATCTTCGAATCTGGAGGTTGAGAGGCGAAGGTTCGAGTCCCTAGGATGTTCCCCAGGGGTCATAACAACCCTCCTAGTAGCTAGGAAGCCAGCAACCAATGCTATAGATTCAAAAATATGGGACAAGTTCTTGTCATTTGCTACCTCAAATGAGTTTGATCCAATCCTTCCTTCTACATCAGATGTTCTAGGTTTCCTCCAGACAGGACTTGATCTGGGTCTTGGCCTAAGTTCCCTCAAAGTGCAAGTATCAGCAATTTCTGCCGCTACAAATAAAAGATGGGCAGAAGAGCCTTTAGTAGTCACTTTCCTTAGAGGAGTGTTAAAGATTCGCCCACCTGTCAGACGGTCTTTTCCCAAATGGGATTTATCCCTGGTCCTTGAAGTCCTCTCTGACCATCCTTTTGCCCCAGTGGAACAAGTGTTTTCCTGCTAGCCATTACATCTGGCAGAAGGATCTCAGAACTCCACTCTTTAGGGATAGGTGAGGACCACATCTCTTTCTTCCATGATAGAGTGGAGCTTCGTCCCCTTCGGGGTTCACACCTAAGGTCGCTACTCCAAGCCACCTTTTGGAGCCTTGGGCACTACCAGTATTTGCTGAAGCGGATTCGGAATCATGTCACGAGCTGGACATATCCAGAGTGCTCAGAGCCTACCTAGAGGCCACTAGATCCTTCAGGAACTCGGAAAGATTTTTGATTGTTCCATTCAGTAAATACAGGGGCAAAAAAGCTTCCATCAGAACTCTGGCATCTTGGGTGGTAAAGTTAATCCAGAAGGCCTACAGGATGAAGAATATAGAACCTCCATCCCGAGTGAATGCTCATTTTACAAGGGCAGTCTCAACCTCCTTGGCAGCAAGGGCTAACGTTTCATTAGAGACAGTGTGCAGGGCCGCCACCTGGTCTTCTCGCAATACTTTCCTCAGACACTACCATATTGATCCAGGAGCTCTCACAACGGTTGAGTTTGGGAGGAGGGCAGTTCAGGCTGCAATGTCCCATTCTAATTAAACATTTATTGTTAAGCATTATCCCACCCGTGTCAGCTAGTTATTTATCACTAGTATGCTGCCATGGAGGCACCAGGAAAATGGAAACTTGTATCATACTTACCGTAATTTTCCTTTCCTGGTGCCTATCCATGGCAGCATACGCTCTCACCCTCGGTATTCTATTTTACGGAGAATGTTGGGGGAGGGACTATGCCTTTAATTTATGCTATTTACTAGTCCTGAGGGAGGAGTCGAGGCGGAGCTCTGTCACTAGTATGCTGCCATGGATAGGCACCAGGAAAGGAAAATTACGGTAAGTATGATAAAATTTTCCGTTTTACTAGCATCATTTCACTTCTACCTCTTTCCCACCTTGTCTATATGCACGTTTAATGTTAAAAACCATAGTTAAAAAGTTACTAGATCTCTCTTTATGTCTTGATTTTTGCTTATATTTTTCAGTTTGCTGCTATGCTTCTGCTGGTCTTAATTCTTCAGCTTGTTGCAGCCGTTCTTGGCTTTATTTTCTCAGGAATGGTAAGTACTGTACATCTGTCTTAAAGTGATACTAAACAGAGAACTGTTAAGAAAGACATTATCGGCTTCGAAGGGAACTGAAACTGAAGCATGCTCAGTAGATGACAACAGCTGGTTTATACAATCTCAGGCAAACACAAAGAATATGGGAGGAATAGCTGAAGGAAGGATCAACCAAGTATATTTCACCTTACACACAACAAATGATTTAGTGGCTTTTTGAGTATGCACACACTGTTATAAAGCATGTAATTTTTCATAGTCTGAGTTTAAGGACACTTAATTGTGACAAGACAACTCAAGAATTTTATAGAATCACACAAACCAGAATCAAATGATTTAAGCATTGCAAGGAGCAGGATTCAGTAATGAACCTGTTCACTAAGTGCTATGCGAGAGATTCATTTGATGGTAACTGCTGCCATTGCTAGAGATGTATTCAGTCTATTCTTGTGCAGTGAAATGTAACAAATTACACATATACTGCTTTTTTGGAACTTTACTTGTTCTGCCTATTCAACCTAAGCACTAAAAGTGTGATCTCTATAACTGATCACAACTGATGTGGCAAGACAGCTAAAACTTACAGTCTCAGTAGAAGTAGCAGACAATGATTTGGTCCAAATGACATCTTGCAGATTGTACAAAGTTGTGCAGATCTTCACAGATGAACAACAGATCAAAAAAACATAATACATATAGCTCCAGAAATTGCATGAGCAAAGAACAGAAACTAAAGACACACTGAAAAGAGGGTGGGACTAACTATACAGAACATCTCCTAGCTATGGAGTAAGGAAGGGACAAAATCAATTGAATCCAAACAAAAAACAAACAATGTATGTGTAACATGATATAATTTCTGTTTATTTTAACCTCACGGTAATTTTACCACATGGTAACACATATATTTGGTGTCCAGAAGGTGGGCTTTAAACCTGGGCACTGGATATATGTGTTCCTGTGTTTGTACTGGGAGCACGCTGATTTGCTTCCTCCCAGCACAGAGACCAGGCTTTCACTCAGAGCCCGTGCTTCCTACTAATGATTGAGCACCAGGAGTCCTGGTTCCTGATCACCTGCCTCTGATTGGCTATTACAATGATCAGTCACTGTGCAGACCAGGCCTGAGATTTTTTTTCTCTGAATGTAGAGAACAATACATTGTATCTTTCTTTCCTTGCCAAGGGAGAAAAATATACTCAAACATAAGTGTGTATCTAAAAAAAAATAAAAAAAGGGGAAAAAATAGCTAGATCAAGGTTTGATCTAAGTCAGTGACAGGGCCAGGATGTTAGGGTCAACGTTTAGCGTCAGTATATTTTAGGTAGGATTTAAAAAAAAAAGTGTATTTTTTTTAAATTAGTATCAATGTCAGTGTCATTGTCAGTGTGTTTTAGGTAGGATAAAAAAGCTACATTTTTATTATTGTTTCTCGGCCCTACTACGGGTACATACAACAAATAATATACACATATATGGTATTGCTGCAATCATCAGGAGCAGGAGAATTTTTGATGTTGTTGTTCTTTGGTGTTAGGTTATGACAATAGCAAGAAATATACAGCTAAGTTACTATTTTGGGCCAGTTTTCCTTTGATAATAGAAAAAACTCAGGAGATGTGCATTACCTTTTACCACCAAATGAAAGCCCAATTTGTTCTGAAAAAAAAGGTATAATTCATCTGGATACACAAAGTATTTGCAATCATATGTACAGTTTTACAAACACATGTCAAAGTTGCAAAGTTGGGTCTGGGCATTAAAGTTTGTTTTGACCCCAGTCATGAAGGGGTTATTAAGATAACATGTTCCATCTAAAGCAGGGGTCTCAAACTAGTGGCCCTCCAGCTGTTGCCGAACTATAATTCCCATTGGCATTAAAGTTATAGAGGCATTGCAAGGCTTGACAGTTACAGACATGACTCCCAGAGGCGTGATGGGACTCGTAGTTCTGCAACAGCTGGAGGGCCATCGGTTTGAGACTCCTGATCTAAGGGATGGTCAATTGTTTCTGTTTCAGGTTTTAGAAAAAGCCTCTAATGTAATGTCCAAGGCAATCATCCATTATCGAGAAGATGCAGATTTAGAAAACTTTATTGATTATATCCAGAAAAAGGTGAGATTTTTCTTTAATAACAGGAAACAGTATCAATGTATTGACCAATCATCTTGTATACTATCAGAGCTATGGATTTACCACAGCATGCCAGTGAACTAATAAGAGAAATTATAGATGGGTGCATTGTGCTCCATATCTTTGTTAATGGGTTAGTTCACCTTACTAGAAAACCTCCTATGCAGGTAAGGGGTGTCTGTATGTAGCGCTTCCCCCATAGGAGCCATTGGATGATGCCTGTCCTCTGGTGCTGCCTTAACCCTGTAAACTCCTCAACCCTTCTGACACTCTAGGTTCAGACATAGTTAGACCAATAATGTTCACCAATATGACCAAGCACAGAATAAAAGGGGCATTAGACACAATAGTTCACTATCACAGTTGTATTAAATACCTTAATGGTGCTCAAGTAACTACTTAGGGCAGGTGTGGCCCTCCAGCTGTTGCAAAACTACAAGTCCCATCAGGCCTTGCAAGGCTGACAGTTACAAGCATGACTCCCTCAGGCAAAGGCATGATGGGACTTGCAGTTCCACAGCAGCTGGAGGGCCACCAGTTTGCGATCCCTGACTTGGGGGATTACAAACTATTTACAGCAATGCACACAATCTGAAGGAGTAAGCAATGGTACCACAAAGTGAATGTGAATGCTTAAATAATATCAGCAGATAATCACTGTGTATCAATGGTGCCTGTTGAGAGTGCAAGACTGGTTGTGGAAGAGAGGCTTAAGAAGACCGCCAGCTCCCTTGTGACCACTGGTGCAACCCAATGGGACTACATGAATGTCTTTTTTTAAATGTTTGTATGAAGGAGGGGCGCCCCTTTAAATAAGCAATGAGCAATTGTGCAGATAGAATAGATTTATACAAAGGTTGGGGATAGTATCTTTTGCCAGACTGTTGTCTGCTAGCAGTCTCTTTGTGCGACTAGGTAAACAGAAAGGTGGACAGATGCTCTGTCACCAATACTGCTATATATGTAGTCTCTGACACTGCAGGATGAGCTGTGCAGGTCCTTGGGTCTCTGCAGGAAGAGAGCAATGATCACATAGCCGAATGTTAGCAGATGAGCAGAAAAGAGCTGGGAAGAGTGCTGGATGATGGTGAGTGTCTGCCAGCATCTAGCTACATGTAGATGAAAACAAACTGTGCAACTTTTGACCAAAATTTCATAATGCCCTTGCTAAGTGGTTAATTAACCAACCACATTGGGTTTGATTAAATTGGTTGTCCACCTATGGTTTCAAATATAAAACCTCATAAGGATCTATTTATGTCTATAGAACATTTTTATATATGCCCCATATACGATCACAATGAATTTCTTTTTTTTTTCTTATGCATTCTTTATTTATCACAATGACTTTCTTTTAAAGATAGGGTATCCCTAACAAATTATGGAATAGTGATCAAGGGTGGTTGAGCTTGCTTGAGGTCACCTTGCATATAAACTGTCCCAATACAAAATTCAAACAAAAGATTCCACATGTTTTAAAAATACCTAAAGCCTACATTTTTTAATAAATAAAAAATCTGCACAAAGGATATTCAATGTAATATGTCCCTTATGTTGCTGTGTACTGGTTTAGTAGAAATCTTCCACCTCTGATGCTCCCCCACTCCCATTATGCATAAGGATAAAAAAAAAGTCTTCTGTGTGCAGCAGCCTCCCCAGCACCCCCTAATACTTACCGGAGCCTTATCGGAGCCCCATCTCAGTCCAGCGATGTCCATGAGTGTCTCAGCCGTCCGGGACTCACCCTCTCCCTCCCATTGGCTCCCACTGCTGTCAATCAAAGTCAGTTAGCCAATCAGGAGTGAGAGGGGCAGGCCGAACTGTAGCTCAGTGTCTGAATGGACACACGGAGCTGCAGCTTGGCTTGGGTACCCCCATAGCAAGGCATGCACAGGATCTTCAAGTAAGATACTTTCTCACAGAATCACAAAAAACTGTGTACAGCGAGGTACAGTATGAGGCCAAACATACTGAAAAATAGATTTTGGGTTTACATATACTTAATTGTATACATAATTGTGTTAAAATGACAAACCCCACATAAATATGCTGAGATCCTGAGATGTAAGAATCTTAGCTGTTACCTTCATAGTGTATATACAATATGAGCCTTTTTGTGTTTCTGTAAAAATTGGTACATATACAGTATCATGTATTAAATAATATGGTACAGTGTATACAGCAGGGCTTCTCAAACAGGGTTCCATGGATCCTAGGGTTTCTCCAGAGGTTGCTAGGGTTTCATTTTTTAGCAGGGATTCCCTGAGACTGGAAATATATTTCAAGGGTTCCTCTGTGTTGAAAAGATTGAGAAAGGCTGGTATATTAAATCATTTTTACATGA
The DNA here is from genome assembly GCA_037952925.1 of Lithobates clamitans. Classification (NCBI taxonomy): domain Eukaryota; kingdom Metazoa; phylum Chordata; class Amphibia; order Anura; family Ranidae; genus Lithobates; species Lithobates clamitans. Next base: position 2,116,142 of record JBBGZY010001129.1, on the reverse strand, counting down.
CAGTTTTGCATAACTCATACAAAGACATAAAAAGACATTATATAAACACAATGATTATGTAAGTTGTACATTTTCTTTTTTGTATTAAAGTTTGAATGCTGTGGAGTGAATAGCTACACAGACTGGTCTCTGAACATATACTTCCACTGTATAGAAAATAACCCAAGTCTAGAAAGATGTGGGGTTCCATACTCTTGCTGCATCAGGGAAGAAGGGCAGGTAATTGAAGAAACAAACCTTTGTTAACATGATGTACACTCTTTTGTATATCAATGCTACGTTTATTTATTGTATAGAATGTGTAACTTTTTGATGGTTCCTTATTGGTCATGAATTCTGTATATTTACATATTTTACAGGCAATGTAAAATCAAATTGGTGGTTGTTTAGAAAGTACAGACTAACCTCGCACCTGAAACTAGAAGGGCAAGAGAATATTTGTAGGCAAGTGTGGGGTTCTGTGCGTTACACAGTTCTGCTTAGTACAACAGTAAAAATGTACACACTGTAAACATCAGTCGACTTTATATTTTAATGGAATTACAATTGTAGGTTAGTGCATATAATATGCTGTCTGTGCTCCAAAATGGCAGAGGTGTATACAATCCCTGCATTCCAAAAAAAAGAAGTCAGGGTCACATGCTCCTAACCTGTGATAAAGGTTTTATTGACAGATGATGCTTCCTGAGATATTCATAGCTGAAATGTCCCAAGGAGAGTCCAAGGAAAGACAACAAGAAAGTGATAGCATTTGGCGGCGTGTCCAAGATGGCAGAGTGATCAGACGCACATCCCGGAGCTCTGCTGGAAATTCTACTTATTTTCTGCATACCTGGGAAAACCGACACCCCAAACAGCAGCTATAGCCGGAGGATGCCGTCCAGAACACCGGGCCGCGGCAAGGCTGGTAAGAGGATTTGTTTTCCCCCTGATATCCCAGCCACTGTCGGCCCTGAACTGCGGCCGAGGCCTGCCTGCACGGCACATGCTAATATGGCGTCGTAGACTGAATCCCCTGCACAGGCCCCAGTGAATCCCGCAGGGTTACCAGAGGTCATGGCAGCTATTGCGTCCTGCCACACTGCCATAGCCACCTGCCAAAAAACCCTTACCAGAAAAATAGAGGCAGTGCAGCTGGACATGGGATTGATCCACCAGGACATGGACAAGGTCTGGTCCCACCTGACCAACGGGGAAGGGAGAGTGGGCCATGTGGAGGACATGGTTGCAGAGCATGACGGGGCTCTCCGCACGCTGCAGTCCAAGCTAAAAACACTAGAATACAGAGCAGAAGATGCCGAAAATCATGCTGCCGCAACAATATCCGCATCATAGGATTAGCGGAGGAGGCTGAGGGGAAGAATCCCACAGTTTTAACCGCTGAGCTTCTGCCTGCCCTCTTGCATACAGCTCAGCTATCCCCATATTTTACTGTGGAGAGGGCCCACCACATGCCGCTACAGCCTGGCCCTCAGGGAGCCCCCCCCCACACATTTATCCTCAGAGACCGGGATGAGTTACTAAGAGCCACCAGAATGGCAGGGGATATACAATACAAGAACAACTGGCTCATGTTGTTTCCAGACTATTCTGTGGAGACGCAGAAGCTCTGCAGGTCCTTTGATGCTGTGAAAGCTGCCCTTAGGGAAAGGAAGATCAAGTACAGTGTACTCTTCCCAGCCAAGCTGTGATTTGTGGACGGGGAGACTGTGAGATTTTTTACCTCCCCAAGAGAGGCAACCAACTGGATGGAGTCCCTGTCGCCACATGGATGAGGATTCCCCCGACTGTGATCACACTTTATTTCAGGCTCTGCATATGTGCCAACCCCTGCAGGGCCAGATGGCCTCTGTTCTGCATACAACTCCATCAAGTTGTTAGGATGGAGAGTATGGGTACTTTTCAGTTACTTGCGGAGCCTGACCACTGCCCGAACCTGTTATGTATTTACAGTGAGGGGGTCTTTCTTTCTGACACCCCCGCACAGCTCAGCCTAACACAGTATTAGTGGCGGGAAGCCGCATCACACTTTGTGCCCCTGATGGATACCAGGTGAACTACTTACCTCAGGTACTTTGATATCCTAAATCCAGCACCTCCTGATGGGAACTATATGCTGCAGATTCTGTTGACTGCCCTTTTATTTTCCAGGATAAACGTACAAGAATTGCTACAATGGTTTAGTTGTTACTCTACGCTTATTACACGCCTCCCAAGTTTCTAGTTGCCTCCCGGCAAGTTTTGGAGTACCAGGCAGACCCTCACTTGAGGGACCTGTGGGGTGGGGGATGGGAAGGTCAGCCGTTGTCACATGGACACTTAGAGTTTGTAAGTTTTGTAATTTGAATTATTGTTTTTTTTATGATGTACATTGTTCTTTTACAATATGAAGTACCTTTTTATGATAAATTGCATGTGGGAATGATCAGAAAAGAGGATGCAGCTGGGAAGGACGTTTCCCTCAATGGTGAGGCATCTTTGCCTGCTACCCCCTGGAGTGCTGGGGTGCGGACCTGCCCAAACCTCCTGAGCCCCCAATCTGTAACAGTATCATCATGTCTGTGCACAGTATAATTTCCTGGAATATGTGGGGCCTAAATTCTCCCACGAAATGCTCCCTGTTTTTTAATTACCTTAAAAAGTACTCACCCCAGCTAGCCGTCCTTCAGGAGACGCACTTAGTGGGATCTCGGATCCTAGGTCTTAAGAAGGCATGGGTTGGAGCACACTACCATGCCACGCACTCCAGCTACTCTAGGGGGGGCAGTATCCTAGTTCATAGGAGGCTCATAATAATGCATGCCCTTGTATCTAGTAATCCCTTGATCCTGGTGGGTTTATATTTGCCCCCTCCTGCTGATCTTTCAGTCCTTGAAGTCATTATGCAGAAAGTGATCACATATGGTGTTGATGATGTTCTGATCATAGGAGATTTTAATATGACCCCGTCCCCTGATCTGGACAGACTCCCCTCCACCTCTCGGTGGGCCCCTGGCTTGGCCCAGTGGATGGACGCGTTCGACCTGGTGGATGTATGGCGTTACTACCATCCACAGGACAGAGGTTTCTCCTGCCATTCAGCATCCTTCCGGGCGTTCTCGCGCATTGACTTGGCCCTCGCCTCCCGATCCATGATGCGCCGGATCACAGAGACCAGTATGCTCCCAATGGGGTCTCAGACCATGCTCCGCTGAGGATTGGGTTGGCGGCCGGGGCGCCGAGGGGTGCGGATGTGGCATCTGTCCAGATTTTGGATTGAGGATCCTGCTATACAGGAACATATTCAGGAGGGTGTCTGTCATTACTGGCTTGCTAATGCAGAATCTGCTGCCCCGGAGGTCACGTGGGATGCCTTTAAGGCCTGGGCTCGGGGGGGGGGCCTATATCCCCTGCATAGCTGCTGCACGCAAAGCCTCTGTACAATCGCTTACTGAACCTGAGAGGGAAGTTGACCAAAAAGAGGCAGCATACGCGGCTAACCCAAATCCCATTGCATATGGGGCATAGTAATTTGCACTGCAGCAGCTATCCATGCTAATTATAGACGCCATACACAAATCCCATCTACACCTAGTCCAGAGGATTTTCGAGTTCGGAAACCAAAATGGCAAGATGTTGGCTTGGTTGGCAAAGGGTCAATTTGCAGTGACTACTATTAGTGGAGTTAGGGACCAGACGGCCACCGTACTGCGCACGCCCTCTGAAATCAATGACTGCTTTCTCCTTTACTATAAACAACTCTACTCTACCAAGGTTTCTTACACCACCTCTGACCTGCACTCCTACCTTGACAGAATTAACCTCCCTAGGCTTGATGATGTGATGTATGCTGACCTTGACCAGGAAATAAATCATGAGGAGGTTCAGAAGGCCATGACCCAACTTAAGCCGGGCAAAACACCTGGGGCAGATGGGTTGCCTGTAGAATTCTATATACAGTATTTAGACCTGCTTGCCCCTAGGCTTACATCCCTTTTTAAACAATTTCTACTCCTGGGAGAACTGCTGGACTCCATGTCAGAGGCGGTGGTGGTGCTGGTGCCCAAGCTTGGTAGGAATCCTGAGGACTGCTCCACGTACAGGCCGATATCTCTTCTCAACGTCGATGCAAAGATCTTAGCCAAGGTACTTGCAAATCGACTTTCAGCAGTCCTGGAAGACATAATTCATGCCTTCAACCAAACCTGCTTCATACCGGGCAGGGGACCGACATTAACCTCCAACGCCTCTTTCTGAACCTCTCGGTCACCCACACCAACAGTGGTAGCAGAGTCATAGCCTCCCTTGACGCAGAGAAGGCTTTTGACTCGGTCGAATGGGAATTTCTGTGGGAGGTAATGGATAGGTTCGGGTTTGGTTCTCATTTCATTCACTGGCTTAAAATTCTCTATAGCTCCCCCAGAGCCCGAATCCGTACCAATGATAGACTATCTGAGTCCTTCCCATTGCAGAGGGGTACAAGGCAGGAGTGCCCGCTTTCCCCCTCCCTCTTCGTCCTGGCCTTGGAGCCACTGGCGATACTTATTAGGGAGTCTGCCCTAGTTAAACGACTCAGGGTGGATCCGCTGGAAGAGAAGCTCTCCTTATACGTGGATGACACGCTGCTTTACTTACAAGATGCGGATGGCTCTCTTGCGGTGGCCCTAGACCTGTTTGATGAATTTGGACATTACTCGGGAGTGCGCATCAACTGGGACAAGTCAATTCTTTTCCCTCTTGATCCCCTAACACGCATTAATGCCCCAGACTAACAGTTGGTGTGAGCAGAACAGTTTAAATACTTGGGCATCCAGGTTAGAAGAGATCCGGCCAGCTACTCTGATCTTAACATAACTCCTATACTTACCCAACTTAAGGAGAAATTATTGGTATGGTCCTCACTACCCCTGAATCTTATGGGAAGAGTTAACCTCTTGAAAATGATCTTCCTTCCCAAATTTCTTTAAGTTTTTCGTAATTCCCTGACCTGGATGCCCAACCTGTTTATTAAGGAGGTGGAGAAATGTATGGGTAGCTTTATATGGGGAGGGGCACTTCCTAGGTTAGCAAAACATACCCGTGAGATGTGGAGGCCTGGCACTCCCAGATATGCGTGTGTAGTGCTGGTCACTGTCTGATGGTGGTTTGTGCGGTCACGAGCGAATGCGGTGGTCTGTCTAGAGGCAGCAATCTTAGGCTCTCTTCAGGAACTGGGGAATTTGATTTACCGGTGGCCCCGAGCATATGGTGCGTTACCTCAGTCCACTAAGACTACACTCAGGGTGTGGGCTGCTGCAAGGACTAGATTTACTTGCCCCAATAGATGGTCTCTATTCACCCTGCTATGGGGCAATCCCAATCTCCCACATCTCAGTACCATCCAGGCATCCGTAGGGACAGGCTGATCCAAGTCAAATTCTTGCACATAGTTTATTTTACACCCCAGAGGTTACATAGCATATACCCAGAAAGATCTGCTAATTGCACTAGATGTGGTGGAGAGGAGGGTACATATATGCTCTGGAGCTGTCCTAGAGTGGCCCGGTTCTGGATGCAGGTGGTTGAACTTATAAACTTTCGCCTTCAGCTGGCTTTACCGGTCACCCCTGGATTGTTGCTCCTAAGCATTCATGATGATGACCAAAGACCCAGATACACCAAAATACTCATATGTGTTCTATTATATTACGCTAGAAGAGAAATCATACTTAAGTGGTATTCCCGATCCCCCCTTCCGTGCGTTCTTGGGAATAGGCTATTACCTCAGCTCTTCCCATGTACAAGTTAACCTACATAAGCAGGAATTGTCCTGAAAAATATGAGAGAGTCTGGCAACCCTGAACTGCATAGTGGGCACAGATACCCGCTAGTAAGGTTTATACTCAGGGTGTAGCCGAGCCCTCTCGTGTTAATTCTATTACTTCCTCTGGAGGATGCTTAGACTTGTACGTTATGTTGATCATCCACTAAACTGTATATATGATGCTCAACTTTTGTATGACACCCTACATGTAATTTTAGCTACTTTCATATTGTACTTCATAAAATGTATCACACCTATATTTTTCTCAATAAAAGAACAGTCTGTTCATGTTAAAAAAAAAAAAGTGATAGCGTTTCATGTTAGCCTCAGTCCTCACTGTCTTTTCAAGATACTGTAATTAAGGTACATTTTTTGTTACTCTCAAACCTTGGTTTGAGAGTAACTTGGTTTGAGAGCGTTTTGCAAGACAAGCAACATTTTAAAATAAATTTTGACTTGATATACAAGCGATATACAATTAGTGTCATGTCACAGCAGAGTATAAAAGAGAAGCGAGGCGCCTCTAAGTGTAGCAATATGGTTACATTTAATAAAGGTACAACATTTAGCAACTCACACGGTCGATGATTAAAACAGGCACATCTAAGTATGCAAGCATCCGGGGTAAAGATATTCACATAGACCATCCTCCTCACCGCCATCCCTTCCACGCTGCGTTCCACGAGCGGCTCAATCACTCTACTGCAGGGTAGTCTTCCCGGTCACAATTGCAGACTGACAGCGGTGAGAGCTGGAATTATGGAATTTAACTATGCACACAATAATTTCATAACTTGAATATTTTCACAGACTGTCATAAATACAATGTGTGGATATGGGACACAGAATCTCAAGAGGTGGCATGTGGAACATCAGATCTTCGTGGATGGGTGCCTGAATACGATTGTGAGCTGGGGTAGAGGACATTTGTTGTTCCTGGGAGGCATTGCAATGGGACTCATCCTTCTAGAGGTATTTAATTTTTTGAACTTTACCATCCCAAGAGTTAGGGAAGCATTTAATGATAACTCGTTCTGGTGTTCCTGTGCAGTTGTTAATATTTTAAGAAAGCATTTTCTAGTACTAAAAGTCATCAAGAAACCTTCGTGCGAACCATAAGTATATACTGTATAGAAAAATATTTAAACGTTTAATTTTTTTCAATTTGCCTTTAGCTTTCACCTATTATCTATGCCAGTGTTTCTCAACCTATTTTCTCAACCTATTGTCAAGGCACCCTTTAAAATTATGGACAATCTCAAGGCACTCCATTCTAAAATTCAAAAAACTATCCTAACAGTTTTACATAATACATTAACATCCACACCCAACATGAGGGGTGATTTATTCTTCCACAATACACTTTTGAACACTAGTACTGACTAGTATTCCAATGTTTCTTTTCTTCCTCAGTTTATCTCCATCATTCAGCAAATGTGACCCCAGCACTGACAGAGAGGGGCAGGGGGTCTTTGGTTATTAGGATGCCGGCGGCTAGAAGTTTGTAATGGTGCTCAATGAAAACTTGTGGCTTTGTGTAACTAAAAGGCAGACTTCATCCATCTGCTGGCTTGTATACAATTTTGGGGCAATTTTTAGGCATTTTGCCAAGGCACCCCTAAAGAAACCTCAAGGCACCCTGGTTGAAAAAGGCTGATCTATGCTATTCAATTACATTTTTGGTCTCAATAAACACCTTAAAAAAAGGGAACATAACGTTCTGAAAACAGAGGTGACTGCCCTCTTTGGATTCAACCCCCTATTGGAGGAGTGAGTTCAGGGTCTGGAGGTACTACAGCACACCCCACACCCCTGCCCCAGTTGCTGGGATCAAAATCCTGAACTGTAAATTCCCAAGATACAGTAGGTTTAAACAGTCCCCTTTTCGGGAACCATATACTACCAGTCATGGATGTGACCACTCGTAAATTAAATCTGTAACCACGTTAGTAATCAAGGCCTCTGAAGAGAAGTATGGATTACTCCTATCCATGCCCATGACATGACAAAGCGAATGTTACAGTGTCTATACTGTGGAACCAGCAGGACGAGATGGAGCTCACTGTCCCCAAAAAGCAAAAAGGCCCCCTGTAGGTCTGGAAATTGGCTTAACATCCTAGACACCAGGGGGCTTCTAACAATTGTATATATGTCTTGTGTATAATTATCAACAAAATACATATTTAAATAGAAAAATACATTTTTATTCCAGAAGCTTAAAAAACAACAAGGTAAAAAACGGACCTGCACATTATCTTAATATACCCCAATTTAATAACAATTTCAACAGGGATAGTATAAATATTAAATGGGGATAGAGCATCAGCTTCACTCCTCAAAAATGCCAGAAAAGGCAAAATCTGTAATTTCATTCTTGCAAAAATGTTCTGCGAATAACAATTTTTGCCACAAGTTTTCCATATTTATTGTCAATATGACCTCAAATGAAAATTAATTCAGTGTCCAATGATGTTATAGACAAAATCCAAAACAGATTTAAATGATATACAATAAATGTACCCTTCCCCTTGTTTCCCCTGTACAAGGTCACATTATCCAACAGTGGCCAGTAGCATCAACCAGAAAAAGTATTACTCAGCACTGTATTCTACTATATACTGTATCTCAAGGTGTACTTGTATCTGATTCCAAGAGGTTCATGGTATATTTAACCGAAAAGCTTTTCCTGTCTTTAAAACCCAAGTTTCTTTTGATGTTCTTGTAATTGATTGCCTCCTATATTTTCTTCTCATAATTTTTGCATAGAACTATCATCATATTCTTACTGCAATTATTGAAAATAATATTGCTATTTCGATTTAAGGCTCTAGAACCCTGCCCTAGTTAGGCTAAATTTAGTTTTTGGCTCAACTGTAGTAGCAATCTGTTTTCTAGGTCTTGTCAGGTTTCCCTAAGCTTGGTGGTTAATTACTCCTGCCAGCCTCTGGTAGAGGTTTCTATAGGTAAGGTTGAAGGGTCATCCACTAAAGTTATGAATATTTATCTGCTCACAGCCAATCCCTGGGAGGGGCACACAGTATGCGGCTGAGGGATAAGATAAATGATTGGGAGGCTTGCTCAGAGAACTCTGCAAAATGGAAAAAGACACTGGAGAGGAGAAAAAGAATTTGCTGCTCACCCCTTGGAAACTGAAAACAAAGAAAAAGGTTCCCCCAGGGTGGGGTTTTTAGGCAGCACAATAACAAAAAAGGGAGTCAAATTCGATATAAAAAAATATGACAAATTTATAAGTATACCATAAAAGTTAAAACAATGAGCTCCAGTGGGGGGTACTTGAGATAAAACTATGTATTAGATAAGCTGAACATACATTGGCAGACACATATTCACAACAACACTTGGTAGCATGAATATTTAAACCTGACGCGTTTCAACCCCTATGCTTGGGGTCTTCTTCAGAGGATTAGTCTGCCAAAAATGTGTGTTCAGCAGGGAAAGGAACAAGACCTCCCACATGGAGATCCCCTAAAAAGACTGTCCTCCCGTCTTCCCCAAATGGAGAACACCAGGCGCCTCTATCGCCAGCACGGTTCGGACCAGGGCAGTGAAAGCAGCGACGTAGCTTGCGAGAGGTCACACTCTTAGGCACCGCCCGCCGGACTGGCAACCGACCAGGGAGCACAGAAAAATACACCTCAAAAAAGTGCTAAATAGCATGTGTTTTGGCACTAAGTTGCCCCATACAAGCTAGACTGTTGCTTGTCAGCCAACCCGGGATTGGTCACAAACTATAACGGGCTCAGTGGATTGGTATCCCACTCTGAGTCCACCAGTAAGGTGAGAGATGGAAAGTGCCTGCTGTCCACCAAAGGGAAAGAGAGAACTCTTTCCTTGAGGCTGCTGCCCCTGGGCAGCAGCCTGTATAATAAAGAGCATATGTTAGGCCTCAGCAGGTGCTTGGCTAAGGGCCTGCAGCCTAGTCTTATTTACCCTCACTGCAGCCATGGGAAAAGAGTATAGGGCAGAAATCCATGCCAACATATGGTATACCAAACCAATGTGAGTCAAACTGGATTTCAGGAATTGCCAGTCCAACTAATCAAAAGCCTTTTTTTAAGTAAAAGTTACATACAGTACATATGCTGCAGAACCTAGTTTATTTGGTAAATATTTATATTCAGCAAATCTCACTAGAATGCTGTTAAACTGCTACTGCCTTTAAAAATGATTTATCTTCCTTCCTAGATTCTGGTGACCTGTCTGGCTTTTGTGCAGATCTACCAGATCAATTTCATAATGGAAAGGAAAAAAAGCATGGCTATGGAGACATCTAGTGGAATGACACGGCAAAACAGAGAAGAGTTTGTTCCACAGATGGAGCAAGATACAGATGGACTGTGAATAACCAGGGTAGCATGGTCATCAAGAACTTATTTTTCAATCATGACCTACTTAGGAACAGAACCCTGTAACTATTTGAAACAAGATCTCTTTATTTAACTGAAGCTTTGTTTCTGTTTCTCTGTTTTACAGAGCTCTAAAAAAAACCACTGTGAATTAGAAGCTGATGAAAAATAACCCTATGTACAGTGCATTAAAACTCCAGTCTAAACAAAATCTTTATCTTTAATAATATCTACATAACGTATTTACAATTATGCCTCCGATTTTGCAAGAGGGAGGCTGCTTATTTGCAAATTAGTCGATCTAAACCTGACCCATAATAAATAAAAGTTTGTGATAGGTCTGTTTTACACACAATTAAAGCTGGAGAAGTTGTGCTGTGTTGACTCTACCATTTAAAGTGAGGGCATGCAAAGGAAGAGTAGGACATGTAACGAAGTAGGGGTCAAACACAGCTCTTATTTTTTTTTTTTTTATAGTTTTTAGTAAGGTTTTTGAAATTTTAAGTTATATTTATCATTTGTTAATAAATTGTTGCAAACCATCTACTACATAGATATTGATGAATTATTGTTACTTTGTCAAGATATGAAAAATAAAAAAAACTAGAAATAGAATTGTTGCAAACCATCTGCTACATAGATATTGATTAATTATTTTTACTTTGTCAAGATATGAAAAATAAAAAAACTAGAAATAAAATTGTTGCAAACCATCTGCTACATAGATATTGATTAATTATTTTTACTTTGTCGAGATATGAAAAATAAAAAAAATAGAAATAGCCTTAAAGTGTTTGTTAACCCAAATAAAATAAAAACAGATCCTGTTCCCTTAAAGCATGTTGTAGAGCACAGTGCTTGTGCTGTGTCATTTGGCCCCTTCTATCACCTGTAATACCTGTCTGATCCTGTCAGTTTCTACCCTCCCCTCTCTGTGCTGACTCAGATATATCAGGGCTGCTGAGCTCTGACACCGGAGTCAATACGTGACTCCATCATTTGCAGCCCTGCTCTCTGTCTCCTGTGTCCTCTCCTCCATCCTCTTCCCCCTCCCCTCTCTGAGTGTCTGCACATATCAGCCCCCGTCCCCCCCCCCCTCCACTCCTGCTGCTCTCATAGTTAACAATAAAAGCCCCCATCCCCTCTGTATTAGAACAAGAATCTCCCCTGTGTTATATCATAAATATGCTTTTCTGTACTGATAACACAGCGTCTTCCTGCAATCATGTGACTCCTTGGCTATCTCTCTCTCTCCTCTCTCTCTCTCCTCTCTCATCTCTGTGTGACGTCAGCTGCATTGCTGGGCCCCGCCCACTTGAACTGTCAGCTAAGCAGAGGACAGGAGAGAGGAGGCAACTGATCACAGTGTGTTATCAGTACAGATAAGCATATTTATGATATAATACAGACACAGGGGGACTTATTGTTATAATACAGAGGGGATAGGAGCATTTTATAGAAGTGGCTTAACAACCATTTTAGGTGGGTTTATAAATATCTAAAACCGATTTTAAAATGAATATTAACCATGCAAAATATGTTAAAGTTTCAATTTTGAAAAGTCCAGTGCCAAAATGAGGGTGATAAGTGGTTAGCATCCGGACCTAGGTTCCATTTCCATCAAGACCGTAAATAAAGAATAAACACTTACCAAGCAATTTATTAGGAATAATAGACATACTAAGTAGGGCCTCACTTTTCCGGTTAAACAGCCTCAGTTCCATATGGCATGGATTTCACTTTCCATAAACATTCCTTTGAGATTCTGGTCCATGTTGACAAGACTGCATGTACATTCATGCAGTGAATGTTAACTTTTGCCATATCCCAAAGATGTTCTCCTGGATTCAGATCTGGTAACTGGCCTACTGCATTCCTCAGAAGAAATTCAGACCCATTTTGTTTTAGTCAACCGTCTAGTTTTGGTCAGCCTGTGCGCATCTCAGTTTTCAGTCCTTGGCTGACAGTAATGGAACGCAATGTGGTTTTCTGCTATTGTAGGCCATCCACCTCAAGGTTTAACCTGTCCTGCATTCTGAGATGTTTTTCTGCTCACTGCAGTTGAAAACATGGTTATTTGAGTTACTGAAGCCTTTCTGTCAGCTCAGTCCAGTGTGGCCATTTTTGTTTGATTTCGGTCATCAACAACTCTTCTCCAGTCACAGACCGCCCACTCACTGGCAGTGGTGGCCCGTCAATAGGGGGAGCTCGGGTGCGGCCCCCCCAAAGCTGGACATGGAAAAAAAGAGAAAAAAAGTGGTCCTTTAAGAGCGTCCGGTCACCGCATACTGAGCTGTCCATTAGAAGCTTGACTTCTGCAATCAGGTGATTTCAGCTGAAAAGCTTCATTGGGCGGTCTTTGGAGTGTAAACAGGGCGCAGGCCATGCGTCCTGAACACACCCAGTCCCACTCTACATCCATTCATTCATGATTCCACCCTGTTGCACCTTTCTGATTGGCGAGTTCGGAGGACGGTAGGAGGGGCTTATCACGGAACCGTCACTTCTGGTTTTCCAGCACTCTGAGAGCATGGCCTGACAGAATGGACGGGTAAGCTAATAACTTAGCTAAGCAGCACCGATTCATCCGTCTCAGTGCAGCCCGCGGGCCTCAGCTGGTCTGGACATGGATTGTGTCAGTGACACTGATTGATAGGCACAGTGAGGCTGCATTTTTATGGCCACAGTGATGCTGATTGATGGGCACAGTGACACTGATTGATGGGCACAGTGAGGCTGCATTTTTATGGGCACAGTGACAATGATTGATGGGCACAGTGACGCTGATTGATGGGTTGCATTTGACGGGCACAGTGACAGGGAGGCTGCATTTGATGGGCACAGTGAGACTGATTGATGGGCACAGTGACACAGAATGATTGGTACAGAGAGGCTGATTGACGGGCACAGTGAGGCTTCCTTCTGATGGGAACAGTTATGCTGATTGATGGGCACAGTGAGGCTGTTTTCTGATGGGCACAGTGAGGTTGTTTTCTGATGGGCACAGTGACTCTGATTGATGGGCACAGTGAGGCTGCTTTCTGATGAGCACAGTGACTCTGATGGGCACAGTGACGCTGATTGATGGGCACAGTGAGGCTGCTTTCTAATGGGCACAGTCACTCTGATTGATGGGCACAGTGACGCTGATTTATGGGCACATTGACACTGATTGATGGGCACAGTGAGGCTGGATTTTGATGGGCACAGTGACGCTGATTGATGGGCACAGTGACGCAGAATAATGGGCACAGTGAGGCTGCATTTTGATAGGCACAGTGACGCTGATTGATGAGCGCAGTGACACTGATTGATGGGCTGCATTTGACGGGCACAGTGACAGTGAGTTTGCAATTGATGGGCACAGTGAGGCTGCAATTGATGGGCACTGTGAGGCTTCAATTGATGGGTGCAGTGACGCTGCATATGATGTGCACAGTGAGGCTGCAATTGATGGGCACAGTGAGGCTGCAATTGATGGGCACAGTGAGGCTGCAATTGATGGGCAAAGTGAGGCTGCAATTGATGGGCACAGTGAGGCTGCAATTGATGGGCACAGTGAGGCTGCAATTGATGGGCCCAGTGAGGCTGCATTTGACGAGCACAGTGAGGCTGCAATTTAGGGGCACAGTGAGGCTGCAATTAGTGGGCACAGTGAGGCTGCAATTGAAGGGCACAGTGACACTGCATATGATATGCACAGTGAGGCTTCAATTGATGGGCACAGTGAGGCTTCAATTGATGGGCACAGTGAGGCTGCAATTGATGGGCACAGTGAGGCTGCAATTGATGGGGCACAGCGAGGCTGCAATTTATGGGCACAGGTGTACAGACCCAGGAACTCAGCACAGGGATGGTGGGAACCCCTCATAATGGGCACAGTGAGGCTGCAATTGATAGGCAAAGTGAGGCTGCATTTGACGAGCACAGTGAGGCTGCAATTTAGGGGCACAGTGAGGCTGCAATTGGTGGGCACAGTGAGGCTGCAATTGATGGGCACAGTGACACTGCATATGATATGCACAGTGAGGCTGCAATTGATGGGCACAGTGAGGCTGCAATTGATTGGGCACAGTGAGGCTGCAATTTATGGGCACAGGTGTACAGACCCAGGAACTCAGCACAGGGATGGTGGGAACCCCTCATAATGGGCACAGTGAGGCTGCAATTGATAGGCAAAGTGAGGCTGCAATTGATGGGCACAGTGAGGCTGCCATTGATGGGCACAGTGAGGCTGCAATTGATGGGCCCAGTGAGGCTGCATTTGACGAGCACAGTGAGGCTGCAATTTAGGGGCACAGTGAGGCTGCAATTAGTGGGCACAGTGAGGCTGCAATTGAAGGGCACAGTGATGCTGCATATGTGCACAGTAAGGCTGCAATTGATGGGCACAATGAGGCTGCATTTGACGGGCACAGTGAGGCTGCATTTGATGGGCACAGTGAGGCTGCAATTGACGGGCACAGTGCGGCTGCAACTGATGGGCACAGGTGTACAGACCCAGGAACTCATCACAGGGATGGTGTGAACCCCTCATAATGGGCATAGTAAGGCTGCAATTGATGGGCACAGTGAGGCTTTAAATGATGGGCACAGTGGCGCTGATTAGCCATTTTCCCTCCCCGGTGTCATGTGACTAGTTAGTTTTACAAGGTCTCAGGTGTGAATGGGGAACAGGTGTGTTAAATTTAGTGTTATTGCACTCACTCTGTCATACTGGTCACTGGAAGTTCAACATGGCACCTCAGGGCAAAGAACTCTATGAGGATCTGAAAAAAAAAAATTGTTGCTATACATAAAGATGGCCTAGGCAATAAGAAGATTGCCAAGACCCTGAAACTGAGCTGCAGTATGGTGGACAAGACCATACAGTTGTTTAACAGGACAGGTTCCCCTCAGAACATGCCTAGCCATGGTCGACCAAAGAAGTTAAGTGCACATGCTCAGCGTCATATCCAGAGGTTGTCTTTGGGAAATAGACGTATGAGTGCTGCCAGCATTGCTGCAGAGGTTGAAGGGGTGGGGGGTCAGTCTGTCAGTGTTCAGACCATACTCCGCACACTGCATCAAATTGGGCTGGCGTCCCAGAAGGAAACCTCTTGTAAAGATGATGCACAATAAAGCCCGCAAACAGTTTGCTGAAGACAAACAGACTAAGGACCTGGATTACTGGAACCATGTCCTGTGGTCTGATGAGACCAAGATAAACTTATTTGGTTCAGATGGCGTTAAGCGTGTGTGGCAGCAACCAGGTGAGGAGTACAAAGACAAGTGTGACTTACCTACAGTCAAGCATGGTGGTGGACGTGTAATGCTCTGGGGCTGCATGAGTGCTGCCAGCACTGGGGAGCTACATTTCATTGAGGGAACCATGAATGCCAACATGTACTGTGACATAATGAAGCAGAGCATCATCCCCTCCCTTCAGAGACTGGGCCGCTGGGCAGTATTCCAACATGAGGACCTGAAACACACCTCCAAGACGACCACTGCCTTGCTAAAGAAGCTGAGAGTAAAGGTGATGGACTGGCCAAGCATGTCTCCAGACCTAAACCCTGCTGAGCACCTGTGGGGCATCCTCAAACGGAATGTGGAGGAGTGCAAGGTCTCTAACATCCACCAGCTCCGTGATGTTGTCATGGAGGAGTGGAATAGGACTCCAGTGGCAACCTGTGAAGCTCTGGTGAACTCCATGCCCAAGTGGGTTAAGGCAGTACTGGAAAAAAATGGTGGCCACACAAAATATTGACACTTTGGGCCCAGTTTGGACATTTTCACTTGATGTACCCACTTTTGTTGTCAGCGGTTTAGACATTAATGGCTTTGTGTTGAGTTATTTTGAGGGGACAGCAAATTTACACTGTTATATGAGCTGTACACTCACTACTTTACATTGTAGCAAAGTGTAATTTCTTCAGTGTTGTCACATGAAAAGATATAACAAAATATTTACAAAAATGTGAGGGTGTACTTACTTTTGTGAGTTACTGTATGTCATTTTTAATTTTACCTTTAGTACCACTTTAAGAGACAGTGGCGGTATTTTTAGGCTTTCTAAGAATTATTCAGGCAGACCTTTAAAGGAGAGCAAGTGCAACAAAGTGCTGTCAGTTGGGTGATAGGGAAACCATGATCAATAATGAACGGACCAGATCAGAACTGGTCCGACCTGCCTCCCTACAAAGCTTAGCATTATCGAAGTATGTGTACAGAGGCATGTGAACTGAGATCATCGGCGGCAGCTCCCTAAAGGCTCATTTAAACAGTCCCTAAGAGAAAACACATGTTGTTATAGAGATGGTGTACTGTCACACACATTGCGTGTCTAGCATTGTACTCCCCTGTAGACAAAAGCTACTCACTGTTTCATTGCAGTTAGCATCATCAACAGCTCCGCTTTGTTGCTTTCAGAAGAATTATTTTTACAAAGACTTCTTTATATATAAATTTTTTCCTTATTTCTGTCACTGTATAATCAATGGTGAGACATACATAAAGTTCATTATAAGGTGGGTAACCCGAGTATGGAATTGAAGTGAAGGTTTTTTTTAAGCAAGATCTGTTGTTATTTTTCTACACAACCAGGTAAGTACTAATTAATTCATTAATGATTAATGAATGATTATTGTAATATATGTATTTGTGTGACAAAGAAAACATTTTTTTAACTATGATTAAGTATATATACATACAGTACAGTACATACAGTATCTCACAAAAGTGAGTACACCCTCTCATTTTTGTAAATATATTATTATAGCTTTTCATGTGACAACACTGAAGAAATGACACTTTGCTACAATGTAAAGTAGTTAGTGTACAGCTTGTATAACAGTGTAAATTTGCTGTCCCCTCAAAATAACTCAACACACAGCCATTAATGTCTAAATCTCTGGCAACAAAAGTGTGTACACCCCTAAGAGCCCTTTCACACTGGGGCCGCCTGTGCATTTGCGGTAAAGCACCGCTCACCATAGCAGCACTTTACCGTTGTTTAAGCGGCGCTTTTGCTACGCTTTTAGGCCACTAACGGGGCACTTTTAACCCCAAAAAAGGGGTTTAAAACTCACTCGTTGTGGCGCTTCCAAAGCGCTTTGGAAACGTTGCCCATTCATTGCAAACCACCACAAAGATGCTGCTTGCAGGACTTTTTCTATCGTCCCGTAAGGGCACTGCCCGGGTGTAAAAGCTCCTATTGCAATGAATGGGAGGCAGTTTTCAGGCGCTTTACAGGCGCTATTTCTAGCATTAAAACACTTGAAAACCAGTGTGAATGGGCTCTTAGTGAAAATGTCCAAATTGGTCCCAAAGTGTCAATATTTTGTGTGGCCACCATTGTTTTCCAGCACTGCATTAACCCTCTTGGGTATGGTGTCCACCAGAGCTTTACAGGTTGCCACTGGAGTCCTTTTACACTACTCCATGACGACATCACGGAGCTGGTGGATGTTAGAGACCTTGCGCTCCTCCATCTTCCATTTGAGGATGCCCCACAGATGCTCAATAGGGTTTAGATCTGGAGATCTGCTTGGCCAGTCCATCACCTTTACCCTCAGCTTCTTTAGCAAGGCAGTGGTCGTCTTGGAAGTGTGTTTGGGGTCGTTATCATGTTGGAATACTGCCCTGCAGCCCAGTCTCTGAAGGGTGGGGATCATGCTCTGCTTCAGTATGTCACAGTACATGTTGGCATTCATAGTTCCCTCAATGAACTGTAGCTCCCCAGTGCTGGGAGCACTCATGCAGCCCCAGACCATGACACTCCCACCACCATGCTTGACTGTATGCAAGACACACTTGTCTTTGTACTCCTCACCTGGTTGCCGCCACAGAAGCTTAATACCATGTGAACCAAATAAATTAGTCTTGTTCTCATCAGACAACAGGACATGGTTCCAGTAGTCCATGTTCTTGTCTGCTTAACTTCAGCAAACTGTTTGCGGGCTTTCTTTGTTGCAGTGTGCGGTGTATGGTCTGAGCACTGACCGGCTGACCCTCCACCCCTTCAACCCCTGCAGCAATGCTGGCAGCACTCATACGTCTAAGACAACCTCTGGATATGACGCTGAGCACGTGCACTCAACTTCTTTGGTCAACCATGGCGAGGCCTGTTCTGAGTGGAACCTGTCCTGTTAAATTGCTGTATGGTCTTGGCCACCGTGCTGCAGCTCAGTTTCAGGGTCTGACCAATCTTCTTATAGCCTAGGCCATCTTTTTGTAGAGCAATAATTCTTTTTTCAGATCCTCAGAGAGTTCTTTGCCATGAGGTGCAATGTTGAACTTCAAGTGACCAGTATGAGAGAGTGAGAGCAATAACACCAAATTTAACACACCTGCTGCCCATTCACACCTGAGACCTTGTAACACTAACGAGTCACATGACACAGGGGAGGGATAATGGCTAATTGGGCCCAGTTTGGACATTTTCACTTAGGGGTGTACTCACTTTTGTTGCCAGAGATTTAGACATTAATGGCTGTGTGTTGAGTTATTTTGAGTGGACAGCAAATTTACACTGTTATACAAGCTGTACACTCACTACTTTACATTGTAGCAAAGTGTAATAATTTCTTCAGTGTTGTCACATGAAAAGATATAATAAAATATTTACAAAATGTGAGGGGTGTACTAACTTTTGTGAGATACTGTATATATATATATATATATATATATATATATATATATACACACACATGTGTGTATATATATATATATATATATATATATATATATATATATATATATATATATATTTTTTTTTTTTTTTGTTTATTTTGTTTTTTTGCTGCTTAGCAATTTTTCCATATATTATTATTTTGAGGAAATATATGCCCAAGGCATATATAGTTAATAGAGCAAACAATAACATTGCCTAGTAATGAGTATAGGTTTGCTTTCAATTTTTGAATTGTAATTAATGTGATAAAAACTGATTGGATGCTAATGATCACATCGCTGCTTTCCCTATTAGCCGTTTTAGAACCGTGCCCAGTGGGTTTTTGTTACGTTTGCCCTGCTGTGGGGTCTTATAAAACGTAAAAATAAATGCAGGCCTCTGTTATATGCTCTCTTCTTTAAATGAGAAAGGCCATGTCTCCAGTGACAACATACTGCAAACTCAGTTATGTGAAAGTTTTGTCTATACTTAAGTGCCTGAGGAGTATCTGCTTACTTCAGACCTTCTCCCATCTCCTGTGCAGCTGTGCCTCACCAACTCAATGGGACAACAAACTAAAAACCTTCATTAAAATGTCTTCTGGGGTAAAGCAATACTTATAAAATGTGATACATACTACATGCTGCCGTCTTTTAATGTGATGTTGCCTGCTGCATATTTTGCTAGCGGAATTCAGCAGTATGCAGTATATTGGAAACTGCTGATGCACTTTGCAGCACACCAATATGGCGCCCCTGGAGGTGTGCTGCAGACGGCCTTTAACCTTCTCTTATGGGCTCATGCTCTATTGGCTGTACACATTGGGGGTTATTTACGAAAGGCAAATCCACTTTGCACTACAAGTACACTGCAAGTGCACTTGGAAGTGCAGTCGCTGTAAATCTGAGGGGTAGATATGAAATGAGGGGAAGCTCTGCTGATTTTATCATCCAATAATGTGCAAGCTAAAATGCTATTTTTTATTTTCCTTGCATGTCCCCCTTGGATCTACAGTGACTGCACTTCGAATTGCACTTTCAGTGCACTTGTAGTGCAAAGTGGATTTGCCTTTCGTAAATAACCCCCATTACGTATCCTTGGAGCGTCTTTTGCACATTTCCATGGACATTTGAGTGTGTAGTGGTGTATACTGAATATAGTGGAGTTTATTAGTGGATGTGACAGGACTTATATTACATCCCTACACACCAGTACATGGGGGTTCTTTCCACACTCTTTTTGGCTGTATAAACATTTGTTGGCCTTCTTGTTTAAAAAAAAAAGAAAAAAGAAAAAATATTTGTTGCCTTTGGTGGCAATCTGTCCCATAATGTGGAAGTAACCATTTGGCTAGTAGAATGGACCATCCAATGTATATGTGTTAGGAGTGGGTCCTGAAGAAGCAATTGAAGTGCAAAACGCGTTGATCCCAGATGCTATATAAGGGACAGTTGCATATACCGAATGTTACTTATGCCAAATCTCAGCTATAATTAATTGAGAAATGGTTACATTTTATGTATTTCCACTAGACTTTGCCTTATAATTGTATAATAAAGATGTTACTGGTCTTATACATATTTTGGGGGTAGAGGTTTTGTGGTTTAATTTAAATAAAGGGATAGTGCCCACAGAGCAATTAAAATAAAGTACAAGATGCACCAAAAGAAGACAAGAGTTTTCTTTTGGTGGTATATAATCACCACTGGGCTTTTTATTTTTTGCTAAACAAACAAATAAATACTGAAAATTGTGAAAAAAAAAGTTTTTTCGTTTCTGTTATAAAATTTTACAGATAAGTTGTTTTTCTTCTTCACTGATGTGTGCTGATGAGGCTGCACTGATGGGCCACTGATGGGCACAGATGAGGCTGCACTTATAAGCTGCACTGATGGGCACTGATAGGCACTGATGTGATGAGGCTGCACTTATAAGCTGCTCTGATAAGGCAGCACTGATGGGCACTGATAGGTGGCACTAATTGGCACTGATGGGGCTGCAGTGAAATTCAGGACACTAATTTGCTTTCTGATTCTCCTTTCCTTACACAAACACAGGACACGAGGAAAGGACTGCTGGTAACTGGCAAGTCTGTTTACATGTGATCAGCTGTGATTGGACACAGCTGATCGCATGGTAAAGGGCTGCTGTGATTGGCCCTTTACTACAATCTGTGATCAGCTGTGTCCAGAGGACACAGCGGTCACAGAGCGCACCCGATGCATGGGGAGGGGTTCTGGAAGGACGTCCATGGATGCCCTCCCAGAACTAGACAACTCTTTGTAGCCATCTTTCAGCTAAATACTAAAGTGGATAGAA
Organism: Lithobates clamitans; assembly: GCA_037952925.1. Lineage (NCBI taxonomy): Eukaryota > Metazoa > Chordata > Amphibia > Anura > Ranidae > Lithobates > Lithobates clamitans. Next base: position 2,095,021 of record JBBGZY010001129.1, on the reverse strand, counting down.
AAGCAACTTTTGGTCACCAAGTTCAGTTTTAAATTTACTAAAATGATCTTAATGCATTTTAAACACAACTAATATATGTAAAACAAAAAATAGATTCCCTGTGCTTGGTGTACAAATTAAAGATATGTGACAACAGAAACACTGAAATATCCAAATATTAGTAATCTAAACACAGCACAACTAATATATGTACCTGACAATCTTTAGAACAGATTCCTCTAAATACATTGCATAGCAGCACTTGGCCTCTTACTGAAAGGGTCAAATATCTTAGCCAGTAAGGACTATACAGTTTAGTGCCAGATGGAATAAAAATCAATGATTTTTTTAAAAAATTATAAAAACAAATTAGATTTTTTTAAATTTAAATCAGATTTTTTTAATTTTAATAAAATGCTTTTGGAGTATCTAAAGATAGTTTTCTTTTTAAGATACATTAATCATTTAGTTTATTCAGCATAAAGTCGAGCTTAGTTATGCAGCATGAGGCTGTATATTCTGCAATATTTACATTTTTGGTAAACTCATTCAATGAATCCAAGCTCTGCAAGCTGACATAACATGCATGCATTGATGCATTCACACAATTTCACAGTAACCAAGAGATAAAATAAAGTTCAGGAAAGTTCTACAAACTGTATGATTGAATTGGTTCTGATATCGCTGTTTTACTAACCTGACAGCTTATTATTGAAAACCTTCATTTTGTTTGCAAATATTAAATATTCTAACTACCAGCAAGAATAAGTCCTTACATTTAAAGAGCACCTGTCATTTCAGATCCATCATGGCAGCGCCTGTTTTGCGGGCATACACTCACCAGCTACCGCCACCTTGTTGTGTCACTGCTGCATCACCAGCCACCCCATTAAAGTGAATAGGACTGTCGGTGAGTCAACAGCGGATCAGAGGAGGAGCCGCTCCGGGACAGAGATGATAGTTGCTCTTTAAAATATATGATTTAAATCGAGTTGATTTAAATCAAGCCTTTGTACTAGTGATTTAAATCATGATTTAAATCAACTTAATTTAAATCAAATCAATGCTGTTTAGTGCTGTCAGTATAACAAAGATCAATGAATAGAATGTCAGGCAAAGAAACAGTTAACAGAAATGAACCCCCACTAGATCTGTGGGGGAAAGACGGCCAAATGAGTGATACAAAATGCAGTGTCAAGGGTTAACAAAAAATGAATTAAAGATAAAAATGATCATATAGATCTATCTCAATCAATAAAGAGATGATAATAGTGTACATTTGGTATATGCTGAATGGGTACTTAGTAAGTAGCCCTACAGAATAGGACAATCGTATCCAAAATACAAAAATCAAAAAACAAAAAGACAAAAACAGTGACATTAAACACATAACAAATAACATGTGCTGTCGTCCGGATGCCAGATGATCAATGTGCAGGTGGGAAAACCACGGTGATCATATATGGTAAACGTTCCGCGCTACCCCCAACTGTGATAAACCAATGTGAAATTTAAATTAGTGAAAATCTATTTTAAAGGTGCATAAAAAACACACAAAATCGCAAAAATATGAAACATAAATAATCCTGAGTGCTGCAACTAAAAAACCTTGAACATGAGGTTTTATACAGTATAAAGAAAAAAGTTCAATGCGCTACTCAAATAATAATGTGAATATAAAAAATGAAAAAATTATAGTTCATATGGAAAATGATGGTATCATAAACCTTCTTCTATGGATCTTCTAAGACAGTGCAGAAATAGGAAAAGGGGGCTGCTTACCAGATTTGATGGATCCCCACCACAGAGATCATGCGAGCCTGAACAAACTCCTCTCGGGGTCAGGAACAGCTGGTCTTTGAGTAGAGACAGACTTCCCTCCACGCCTGGTAGTTGAAATTTCAGAGGCGGCAGTCAGGAACACTCTCCTCCATTAGCTGCTCCAGCAAGACCACTCGTAGCAGGAAATAGTATATTTTAAAAGAAAAAGAGGCGCTTCATTGTGCAGTAGTTTAAAATGCTTGAATCCATGAATGGACAACTGACATCAAAGCATTGGCAGGGTAAAACACTGTAGCAATTAAAAAACACCGCCGACGCCGAAGCCAATCAGCTGAGAGTGTGGAGGTCCTCTGGCTCCACCCAACGTACGTTTCTCCTAAACAGGCATCGACTGGGAGAGGAGGCTATGGATAGCTAATGGAGCAGCTAATGGAGGAGAGTGTTCCTGACTGTTCCTCTGAAATTTCAACTACCAGGCGTGGAGGGAAGTCTGTCTCTACTCAAAGACCAGCTGTTCCTGACCCCGAGAGGAGTTTGTTCAGGCTCGCATGATCTCTGTGGTGGGGATCCATCAAATCTGGTAAGCAGCCCCCTTTTCCTATTTCTGCACTGTCTTAGAAGATCCATAGAAGATTTACTGCAGATTTAAAAAGGAATCACACCTCCGGTTTATGATACCATAATTTTCCATATAAACTATAATTTTTTCATTTCTGGTGCCAGTGTGGGGTGGAAGTGACCAGGGGGGAGATGGTAACAGAAGAAAAATGTGGGTGAGCGGTGAGTAAGCAAAGCCTGTAAACTCCTGATCTGACAACGCTTGAAGCTGGCAGCTGTTTGTACACCATTGCAGGAGTGGTGCACTGACAGGAGGGCGAGAGAAAGAGAACTCCACCTCCGCCTCCTGCCAGCTCTCTCCTCCTCTCCTGTCCTCCTCTTACTTCTGCATTTGCCTGTGTGGTCTGTGCTCTCCCTCTGCTCCCCCCTACTTCCTGCCAGTGCAGTGCTCCTGTATATCTGTGAACACTACCGCTGGCTGATTACTTCAGGAGCACTGCACTGGCAGGAAGGAGGAGGCAAAGAGAGAGCACAGCACACACCCTTCACCTGACTCTGTCCTCTTCTCATTTCCACTTCCAGCCCTGGGCTGACAGGAGTAGTGATGCCACTGTCACTACCCCTGTCAGCCTTGTAGTGAAAGGAACTCACAACAGGGTGTCACCATCCCTACAATAAATACTACGCCCTGGGGCAGCCGCCCCCTCTGCCCATCCTTTGTCCCAGTCCTGCATATATGTATTTATATGTTGTGTTAAGGAGAAAGTCAAACAACATCTAAAAGAGAGAGAAATTACTTTGACAAATATCTTTACATAATAAAAAGTTGCAAATGCTTGCATACTTTCCTTAAAGTACTGTATATGAGGGGGAATAACTGAAAAAAGAGTATATGTCAAGAATTATTTAAAATCCTACACATATTGTAATCATTCTTGAGTATCATTTGCAAAAGTAGGTGGTGTATGAATCAATGAACAAACGATAATTAATGAAATTAATAAAAAATGTTTAAAAAAGTATCTAAAACAAAAAAAATAATAATTTTGTGTACTGCAAGATAATATAAACAGATACATACAGTAGATGTCCACAGTGTGTGGTGGCATGCCAAAAATACAGGCAAATGTAGAATTGCAGGGGGAGTTGTCTCAATTATTATGTTTACTACATTGCTAACACTAAAAACAAAATCAAGTTTAAAAATCTAAACATGTGATGTCAAATTTCTGTATGATGATGTATAAACAGCAGAAAAACAAAGCCAATTATACTTATTTTTTTGATAGATCAGGTAAAGGTTATAACCCTTGTCAGGTGTTTATTACTGTCTTTGTCTGTGACTGGGGATTCACCCTCTTTATTTGTCCTGTTGACCATTGTTATTGGGTCTGAAAGTTTGGAAAAAAGCCAAATTTTGAGCGGTCACTGGAACCAGTCAATAATGGGAAAATCTTCCAACTATTGAAAAAGGGATTTCCCTCACTTTGGAGAGTTTTCCTCTCACTTCCTGTTGCATTTACAGGACAGGAAAAGAACAGTAAGTTTCCCCAATGGGCCACAGACAATAAAAGACCCTGACATTGACTTTAACCATTAGCCATAAATATTTATTTACATTGTCCAGACATAGAACATTTTTTTCTTATTTTTGGAAGCTACAGTCTCCTTCAGTCTACTATGCAGCTGTCTGAAAATTGTGAAATTTAAAATAAAGGCATCTAAGGTGTTTAATTTTCAACTGTTCATTACTTGGCAATGACAACTTGATTAAAAAAATAATATAAATTCCTGAATTGTCTTATATTTTTATACAAATAGTTCAATACAGCAAAATGGATCTAGGAAACATAAAAGACATTCTCAGTGGAAAAGATGTGCCTCTCCCTGTAGAGTTCACCAATACTGTCCGACTCTTCATAAGCTCCACATTTTCAGGTAATGTCATGAGAGGTGTCACAGCAGGCATTGACCATGGCCTGAGGGGTTTATATTTTGTCCTATTTCCTCTGCAGGTTTGCTTTTTGCAGGAAAAAGATAGCAGGTGTCCCTGTTCAGAAGAAAGGCCTCTTGTCCACTGTCTAGCTTGTTTGCCTGCATCGTTAATGACAATAATGATATGGTTCTAAATAAATAATGACAACTGATTCTTTTCTCAGTCTTAACCCTATCAAGGAGGCTATGCTGCACTGCTTCAGTCTTAGAAAACATCCAGTAGACACTAGAGCCTGCAGGTATCATAATAAAAAAAAACACAATTTTTTTTAACACATCCTGTCGCCAGACCATACATTTCAACAAAAATCTTCCTATAGGATTATTTGTGCATTGTATGTATTTTATGTATCTATTTACCAGTAAAAGCCCCAAAAGCCTTGAGGCTGCTGGGTGCTATCATCTTGGGTGTGCTGTCAGCAGCCCCCGTAGACTCAAGTGACACTCAATATTCTCCTTCGCTCCTTCCTTGGCAGTTACGTATAAAGGTTATGCAGGGAGGTGAAATGAAGAGAAGGGAGCAGGAGCTGGGCCAGCACAGAGAGTAATTAGGCTTTTCTAGAGAGGGCAGTGACATGCAAGGAGGAAGGGGGCTGTGCTCATGAATTGACTCTTCCTGGAGTAGTCAATTTTTCAAAGTCTATTTTTCAAAACAATTACATTTTTGCATTTGAAATAGTGTTTTTTTCTGTGCTTTTACCTGTGTTTTTAGTTAGTGGCGCAGTCTTTTTAAAAAGCATTTTTCAGAAAAAAATTACTCCAACTGGTGCATATGTGTAGAGATCACTTCTGGGCCCAGTAGAATGTATTCCTTAAAAAAACTGGAAATCTCTTCTAATCACATGGCACACAATGTTAACAAACATTTGTAGCATTTCAGTTCAGTAGCTTAAAAATGGTTTGGCAATGCCTTTATGGAAGCCTTGTTGCTTTGACTGTAAGAAGACACTGGCAGTTTCAATGGTATGAAGCAGTAATTGTAGTAATGTGACTGTCATACTTAAGTGGTAGTAAGGTCTTTTTTTTTACTTGTACCTACAGGCAAGACTATAATAAGGCCTACCTGTAGGTACAGTGAATATCTCCTAAACTTGCACTGTTTAAGAGATAGTCACACTGCAGGCAGCTGGTGACATCACCGACGCATGCACTCTGAAGGGACGATATACTCGTTCCGACCCTTCAGAGCTCTGTGCCGCAGCTTTGACTCCTGTGCGCATGCACGGGAGTTAAGTCATCGTGGCTCCGCTAATCAGACGGCTGGAGCACATGAACCCGGAAGGAAGACTGGGTGACGATGGAAACCCTGTCAGCGGTGACAGCACACCGCTGGAGGGCTTTGTTCTAGTTAATGCATACTAGCACATTATGCCATTGTCTTGCAGGGCTTTTTTTTTCTTTAAAAAGGTGCAGTTTACTAATGCTTTAAAACACTATGAATGGTATCAAATTTAATGTATAGAAGAGTGTATATGGACTTTGAGTTACTATTGCAATGTTTCATTTTGATGTTATGTTCCCATTTTTACAGTTTTCCTCTTCCATATTTTTGTTATTATAATAAATGTAAAAAATGACATTTTTAGATTTGCCACTACAAAGAGCTCCGTGATTTAGATTCGTATTATTAGAAGGAACAATAAGAAGATGCCATTGTGTAGCACTTTAAAGCAGGGCAAATGTAAAAGCAAATATGGTTGCCTCCATGTATATAAATAATTGCAAATTATACATAGAAAAAAAAGGTTTTTACTATACTAACAAGGCTGTATTTAGATATTTTGCTGCTTTACACATATCTAAATAAAAGTGAACTTTTGTAAAAGCACCACCCCTTCTATTGCAAGATTTGAAAACAAGAGATCAACTGCTAGAATTTTTTACTGATGGAAGCATTCAGAATACCTAAATATAGAGCAATTGTTTGGGAATATCAAGCATGCTGTACCTTAGTATTTATTTATTTATTTCTGGTACCTCTATAGTGCTGTCAATTTACGCAGCACTTTACATATACATTCACATCAGTCCCTACCCTCAAGGAGCTTACACTATAAGGTCTCACTCACATTTATACATACTAGGGACAATTTAGACAGGATCCAATTAACCTACCAGCATGTCTTTGGAGTGTGGGAGGAAACCGGAGTACCCGGAGGAAACCCACGCAGACACAGGGAGAACATACAAACTCCATGCAGGTTGTGTCGTGGTTGGGATTTGAACCAGTGACCCTTCTTACTGCTAGGTGTAAGTGCTATCCACTACACCACTGTGCCGCCCCAGTAGAATTTAGTTTGACCTTTTTTTTGTTATAAGAACTTTTTGTCGATTTTCTAATTGCCGAGCAGATTCAAAGAAACAGGATGGAAAACTTTTTGAACTATCAAATTTCTAACAGTTTATGTAGTTTTCTTTCAGGAAATGACATTCATTCCAAAATCGAATGGTAAAAGCAAACAACAGTTTTAGGTACCTTGGAATGACATTCATACAGTCATGGAATGTCCAAAGAATTTTTGTACAAATATTGAGATGTGCACGACGGAAAAATTTGTTTAACTTCGTATTCGTTTGCTAGGTTAATAATTTTGTTTAGCCATATTTGTTATGTTAGAATGATTCATTTTCAGAATTTGTTTTGTATATTTGGATTTGTTACATATATGCGTTATTTTCAAATAATTTCAAAATTTCGAAACTTTTCAAATCAATTTAAAATTCAAAATTTTTTTAACCAATTTGAAATTTGAATTTCGGAAGATGGCTATAATCGTTCTATTTTATTCTATTCTATCCTAATCTATTTGATTTTTTTATATTCCATTCTATTCTAATCTCTACTATTTTTTCTATTCCATTCTTTTATATTCTGTTCTATTCCATTTTATTCTATTCTATTCTATGCTATTCTGTTTTATTCTATTCTTTTATATCCTATTCAATTCCGTTTTATTCTATTCTTTTCTATTCTATTCTAAAGCAGCCTAGGTAGGAATCATCATCTTATTTTACTTTTATACCTGACTGTATTAATTGCCAATATGTTTCAATTCTGTATTTAAATTCATTTTTTAATTCAAATTAATTTTCAAATTTGAATTCAAATTCATTTTTGAATTCTAATTTGGATAATTAGTTTCATTATAATTTATTTAGAATTTGTTGAAATTTGTTATTATTGTGATGCGGAAATTCGGATACATCTGAATTTCCAAATAACAAAACTTTTGTCCAAATTGCAATTCGTAACTAAATGAATCGCACATGTCTATACAAATGTTCTTAAGAATATTCAGACAAAATGTTAGTTTGAACAACAAAAATAAAGAAGGAGTGATTTCAATTTTCTTGAACTTTAGTCAGCCTCCTGACTGCTCTCAACATCCTATGCACACTTGTTATGTCTTGCCCATTGGAGCACAGGCAGGCTGTTCTTCCAGCACAGCTAGAAAATGCCAGGCAGGATATGCTCGCATGCCTAGCATGGTCTGCTCCATTTAGGAAAGCAGGGGGGCTGGCAGGATAACCAGGTATGTTGCACAAAGGAAGCAATGCAAAGAGAACAGGCAATTTTTTTAACACAAGTACATGGTACAGCCGGCAGATATCAGGAATATGAAATGTTGGGGTAACACACACTTCAAAGATAAACTCCAGTTAAAAAAAAAAAATTGGCTTTGCGCTGCAAGAGCTACACACTCATTTTTAACTGGGTTAGTGGGTGAAAAGAAAATGCAGTAACGCTTACCCCAGCGGCTTCTTTTTGCCACTTCATTAGTTGCAAGCACTCTGACGTCATCACGCACAGTGCAGGAACAGCAGTCCTAAGTTGCAAATGAGTTTATGGAGGGCCTGCCCAGACTTGGTGAGTTGAAGTATAACTGTATAACTATAATTAACCATTTAAATCTTGCAGTTTGGAAGAAACTCAACTGCAGGGGTCATTATTTTTTTGGCTGGAGTTCAGCTTTAACATATATCACATGTAAAGTATATTTCTTCCTTTTTACTATAAAATAGGTTATTGGGATATTTCCTTACAGATACTACAGTTACTACCTTTGCAATAGAAACTCTGTGAGCATTTTATTACTATTTAACCTTTTTTAGATATGGCGGAGGAGCGTAATGCACTAATGGAGATAGCATATCCTGAGATACAAACCTTTTGCCAGCAACATGGACTAACATTTGAGGTAAAAACGCATTAATTTAAAGAATTTGTCAAGCCAAAAAATATTTAGTTATGAGTAGGGAAGGATTTGAACCCCTGTCAGGTTTTTATTACTATCCAGGGATCTTTCTTTCTTTGTTTCTCAAACTTATTGTCCCAGTGACTACAGTTTGATCAGATGGGAAGATCTCCAAAAGCATACGAAGAACTATAAAAATGTAGAAGGGGAGGGCTAAAATGCTGTCAGCTTTAATTGCTGTATATATCCTCATTGTAGATTTTCCCTTGACTTTCACCATGACAACAAATGAGGGAAAATCTCATTAATGGAGCATCAAATAGCATTACAAACATGACAGGGGTGCTAATCCTTTTCCTTTATATCCAAAACTAAAAAACTATCCGCGGGGACTGCACTGTAAAAAAAACCCAAAGAGGAAGCATAATATGGGGCAGTGGCGGCTGGTGATCAATTTTCTTGGGGGGGGGGGGGGGCAGCCACCCACCCCCCCTTGCAAGCCAAACAACCAAATCCCCCAGTACTCGCTCGCTCAACCGCTGCTCCCCCGTCGCTTGATCACCGCATCACTCGCCCATCGCCCACCAGGCCCTCCTGCCAGCCCCTGCACTTACCTCATCCAGGTTGCGGCTTCCCCCCTTGCGTCTCCTCCCGAGTCCTGGCGGTCACTTCTACTCCCGGCCAATCAGGACTTAGGACCAATCCGGTCTCGGGCCCTGATTTCCTTTCTGATTGGCAGGGGGGAGGAGCTGGAAGACAATAGCGAATATTAATTTGCTATTGTCACACAAGTGGGTGAGCCCACCCTTTTGAAGCCAATTAGAGACTCTTTTAGTGCTTCTAAAAAAATTTTAAAAACCCATTGGAATCCATGTGTCGGGCCCCCAGCATGTAGATTAGGGGCTGGGCGCATGGATTAGGGGGACGGCACCCCTGCGCCCTGCATGAGCGGCCTTCACTGATATAGGGTTGATTTACTAGAACTGGAGAGAGCAAAATCTGGTGCAGTTGTGCATGGTAGCCAATCAACTTTTAACTTCCGCTTCAATTAAGCTTTAACAAAATAAACATGAAAACTGATTGGTTTCCATGCAGAGCTGTACCAGATTTTGCACTCTCCAGGTTTAGTAAATCAACCCCTCTATGTTATGTTATGTGATGTCTAAACTCCATATTAAATGGTTAAGCTATAAAAAAAAAAAATCTGGAGTAGAAACTTTTGAATCTACCAGCTTCTTATATGTCTGTAAATTGAACAACATTATTTCCAATGTAGTGTTCCTAGGCTCCCTCATCTGCAATAACCATTATGAAGGGACTTCACTGTTGCTGTTGAATTTTTAACCTAATGTAAACCTCAGACATGAAATATGAATAAAGCATATCCCTCTATAGTGTGTACTTGTCTCAATTAAAAGCACTAAGAGTCATTTCTGTCTGCTGATTCGTACCTCAGCTATCAGCAGGAGTCTGACAAGTGTTCCTGACAGCAAGAGAAAAAGGGTGGAAGGCGAGGAGCTCCAGCTGATTGACAGCCTCAGCTTTGTTCCTTTGTGCTGTGTGATGGGGGGGTGTCCCTTTCCTTTAATCAGCTCTCAGAGCTCTCCTTACTGAGTGTAACTTCAGCTCTCCGCCCCCTGTTTTCTGACATCTCAAACAAGCTTTATAAATTCTGAACTTTGAACGGCTGTATAGAGTACAATACTTCAGATAAACAGGTGCAACTTATGTAGGAGGATTTGCTTCATCTCTGTGTATAACCTGAGGTTAGTCACTTCACTGGGTATATGGAAGGGTTTATAACCACGTTAAAGCGGTTCTTAAGTCAGGTTTAAAAAAATGTAAAAAGTCAGCAGCTACAAATACTAGAGTGCTTTTGACTTTTAATGAAACAACACTTACCTGTCCAGGGAACCAGCACCGTCCCCACTAGGGCTGTTTTTTTGCTGGTCTTCAGGTCTCTGGTATTGGCATGTTTAGTGTGGGAACTTGGCTGTAACTCCATGCGCTGGCTCTTAGGAGGGGTTATGCCTATATCAAAAGGGTGGTTGTCAGTCTGGAGGAGTGGGAGTTCTAGCCAGACTGCATTTGCATGCCCTAGATAACACCCACATGTGATGCTGAGCCTTTTTTTTTAAACAACAAACATGTTATACTTACTTGTTCTGTGTAATGGTTTTTCACAGAGCAGCTCTAAACTTCCTCTTCTTGTGTCCCCCCACAGGCACTCCTGGCCCCTCCCTTCTGTGCAGTGCCCTTCTGCGCAGTGTCCCCAGAGTAAGCAGCTTGCAAAGGAGGTACCCAAGCAGGCACACTCCCGAGCCTGTTCTGCGTGCCCATTCGCACATAGAGCCACAGCTTGGCCCCGCCTCCCCTCTCTACTCATAGTCTCACTGGTTGTGCTTGAGGAGCAAGAGTCCCCAGAAAGCCAAAGCTTTCGTGCACATTACTTAATCACGATGGGGCTCAGGTAAGTATTGGGGGGACTGAGGGGGATGCTGCACATAGAAAGGTTTTTTACCTTCGTGCATAGAATTTAGCCTTTAGAACCACTTTAAACTTCTCACAGTGTTCATTTAATTAAGGTAAAACATTTTTGTGCAGGAGAGGAGCCTGTACAACCACACAAGACTCCAGGTAAGGGTGAAGTTTGACTTTAAGTGCACATTATAAGTAGGACTTGGCCTGTAAGAAATAAGTACTTCAATTACCTTTTTTTTCAATGCCATTACTAAAGGAATACATGCAATACTGAATGATGTGCACATATTTGTGCATAGCACACTTTCCTAATGTATATGTGTTGGGTACTTCTTATAGTCTGCTATCTTACAGGTTGTGGACATGCGTTGGGGAGTACGAGATTATGCATCAGTGGATCACATGACTACAGATCTTTGTCTAAAGGAAATTAAAGTTTGTCAGAAAACCTCTATGGGACCATATTTTATTGTGAGTTTATTATCTTTTATGACTTTTTGATACTACACCTCTGCCTCCATGCCTGTATAGCTCTTTCCCGTGGTGGAAGGAAAGAACATTGAATAATCTATGGCCTGCCTTAGGCTTAGGCACATGTTAAAATAGTGTAATATGAAAAAGAAATTAACCTGTTTAGCTGTAAAACATATACCAAAAAAAGAAGAAGAAAACTTCTTAAATAAATGAAACAGGGAATGTTCCTTGTTTTACAATTAAAGTAACTCATCTATCTTTGTCAATAGATAGAAGTGCTGTAATTGTAGAGCTGCATGATTAATTGTTAAAAAATTGTGATTTCGATTCAACCCCCTCACAATTTTAATCCGGCATTTCCACGATTCTATGTAACAAGTGCAGATCCGTATTCTGCTCAGAGCTGTCATAAAAAAAATGTTTTTATTAAAAGCAGGCAAATGTTTATCAACATTCCTCAGCACTGGGAGATAAAGAGAAACATTGTACCATTTAGTTCTTTTAAATCGAAAGGGAAGAACTTCTGTCTGCAAATGAGGTCAGTTTTTAACCACTTAAAGACTAAGCCTTTTTAGGACACTTGTTGCTTACAAGTTGAAATCATTATTTTCTGCTAGAAAATTACTTAGGCCCCCCAAACATTATATATATTTTTTTAGGAGGGACCCTAGAGAAAAAATGGCGGTTGTTGCAATATTTTATGTCACACTGTATTTGTGCAGCGGTCTTTCAAACGCAATTTTTTGGTAAAAAATACACTTCAATGAATTTTAAAAAAAAAACGAAACAGTAAAGTTAGCCCAATTTTTTGTATAATGTGAAAGATTATGTTACGACATGAGAATCCTAAGAGAATCTTGATCTTTATTCTAAGCAAAAAAATTGTGATTCTCATTTTAGCCAGAGTCGTGCAGCTCTATGTAAATGTAACATTTTTTGTGTTCATGTGGCAAGCAATTGCCAGTAGGCAGACAAGGCAGACACCTGTACCATAAAGAATAAAGTGATTGAGCCTTTGAGGGTTTAGACTGATCCAGACGGCTGAGTAAAACCAAGGAATTACCTGTTGTTTGCCTTCAAATAGAATAGAAAACACACCTCCCCTGAGTATATTTAACTTCTAATACAATCCTAAAGGAACCTCCCTAGGCAGACCACTTCATACTCATTATATAAATAACACAGGTGTGCATTGGTGCCGTAGTCTTTATGGAAAACATACCCAAGCTTCATATCTGGATTTATGCATCAGCTCAATCATTACATACACACAGCACATAACAATTTTTTAGATAGCATATTAGCAGGAATATACCACTGTCTGTGTTTAGCATGTAGGGACCTTGCCTTAAAGCAGAACTATACTCACTTTGGATCCAGCGATGAAGCATCCCTGAGCTCCCTGTCGGCTGCTGACATATTCGGGTGTAAATAAAAAGAAAATAATAGAATCGCGCTACATTATTAACTAAATAATATAATCAATCAATAATACTGTCCGTGAAACATAAATGTAAGTGACATGAAAGAGTTACCACAAGTGGATGTGGTAAAAAATAAAAAACAAAGTAATCATTAAGAATAAAATTTGAAAAATTGAACAAATAAATATACAATGTCCAAATATATATAGTGATTCAACACCAGTGATCAAATAAAAACTATATGTTGGAAAAGGTCCATCAAATTATGATACATATGAAGTCTTCCATGGCATAAACGATACTGTGTTAAATCCACCACCAATGATAAAAATTAGCCGCTTACCAGAGCCCCATGACCCCCCACTACAGAGGGTCCGGGGAAGCTTGTACAGAGATAGCCCTCTGGAGCTAAACAGATAAACTCAGATCAGGGGTGCACAGGTAGTCATTGAACATCCACAGATTTCAAATAGGACTGATGGAGCTCTGATCCCATCGTATCTCCCCAATGGCCAAAGGTGTTGCTTTAGGGAGACATTAAGGTGGGCGTGCCGGAGAACAGGCGAATCGTGCGGCAACTCTGCTGCCTAAGCGCTAACAGTCAGCGCTTAGGCAGCATAAAGAGTACCTGTCACATGCCCATTGCTGTCACAAGGAATGTTCATTCCTTGTGATAGCAATAAAAGTGATACATTTTTTTTAAAGTGACAGTGTAAAAATAATGACTTTTTTTTTTTTTAAAGTGCCCCATCCCTCTGTGCTTGCACGCAAAGGTGAATGCATGCAACCGTCTCACACACACACAAACAGCGATCTTCCCAAACATGTGAGGTATCCCTGCAAACTCAGATCATGGACAGTAATTCTAGCACCAGACCTCCTGTGTAAATCTAAAGTGGTAACCTGTAAAGGCTTTTAAAGTGTTGCCTATAGATAGCTAAATTTGACGCAGTGGCACAGGCGTGCGCAATTTTTTGGTGCTACAAGTTTGGTGTCTATTTACTTGGTGTACCATCTTCTTTTATATTTTACAAAAAATTGGGTTATGTATTATATTTTTTTGCATTAAAATTTAAAAAAGTGTATTCAAAAATAAATTGCGTTTGAAAAACTGCTGCGCAAATACCGTGTGACATAAAAAATTGCAAAACTCATCAATTTATTCTCTAGGGCCTCTGCTTTAAAAAAATATATAATGTTTGGGGTTCTAAGATTTTTTCTAGCAGAAAAATACTGATTGTTACAAAAACTGCCAGAAAAGACTTGGTCTTCAAGAGGTTAATTCAACAGGGGACCAAGTGCAAATAGCACTTGTTCACATTCTGACTGGTAACCCCTTTTTGCCCCCAAAACACAACTCTTTATGCTGGCTGTAGCTCCACCACCCTTTGAAGTGCAAATCATGGAATTATGGGTGTTTGTGTGGGGAAGGTACAGCCAACACAGAGCCCTACCCCTTCTCAAAGCAAAGTAATCTGTCACTATGAATGAACAAGCAGTGCTGATAGTAGAAGTAATACTAATAAAGTAAAACCTTGGTTTGCAAGCATAATTCGTTTCAGAAACATTCGTGTAATCCAAAGCGCTTGTATATCAAAGCATTTTTTTTTACAGGGTATAGAAGAGAAGAGAGGCACCTCTAAGTGTAGCAATAAGTTGCTAAATGTTGTACCTTCATTAAATGTAACCATATTGCTACACTTAGAGGCTCCTCTCTTCTTTTTTATGCTCAGTTGTGACATGACGCTACTCTTATATCAAGACATCGCTTGTATATCAAGGCAAACATTTATTAAAACATTTTGCTTGTCTTGCAAAACGCTCTGAAATCAAGTTACTCTCAAACCAAGGTTTTACTGTAGTAACAAAAAAAACACTCGGAGCTATGGCTCTGTATACTGTATCTGCCTGAGCCCTGTATGAAGTAAAATAGCTATATATATTTCATAGAGCCACATCTCTGAATGATCTTCTACTACTATAAATGAAGAGACAGCACTGATCGTTCATTCATAATAATGACAGATCACTTAGATCAGTGGCCATCAACCCTGTCCTCAGGGTCCACTAACAGGCCAGGTTTTATGTATTACCTTGGGGAGATGCAGACTAGAATCCTGCAATCACTGAGCAGCAAGTGATATCACCTGTGATGTATTTCAGTTATCTTGCAAACCTGGCCTGTTAGTGGGCCCTGAGGACAGGGTTGATGACCACTGACTTAGATCATATGCACTTTGTTTCCTGGGGAGTTAAGTAACAATAAAATATTTTTAATGATAGTTTTTCTTTATTTTTTATCATAATTGACCCTGTCTGTTCTGTGCTGGTAGATTTCATTATCAGATGTAAACTGCATTTGACCACTATCTATCCTAACACAGAGTTAAATATTTGTAACTGCATTGTATGTTAATGAGGGGAAATCCAGTGTGTTTTTCTTTGTCAGTGGGGCAGATTGAATTTTCTCCCATTTCAAATTTTTTAGAGTAGTCTGCAGTCTGCCTGCTCCAAATAAACACCTAGAAGGGTAAAAATATATATATTTTTAAATATTTGTAGGTATGGTGTGTGAATGGGAACATATAACACACATATAGTGGGATTTTCTCAAATTTGATTGCTAAAGTGAAAATAGACATTAAGCCGCGTGTCCTTGGCTTAAATTTAGTGTTTAGTGTTTGTAGCTAGGCTTTAGCTGAGCTTTGTTATTTTTATCTGGGTTCATTATGTTTCTGCTACTGTTGAGTAATCTCAATAACCCTATCATACTGGGTTATAAATATTCATTCTGCCTCTCCCAATCACTGAGGGGTTTATTTCAGTGATGTGGGCTGGGGATTAGGATACATATTTGGAGAGACTTTCTAGAAGGGTTATTGCCTCCCAGGCTCTGCTTGGTGGGGATGTGAGTGTAGCAGAGTCTCGTCCAGTGTGTATGCAAAGAGGTCCAGTCTTTTCCTCCTAGGCCTTTTGATTGGAAGAAGAAGCTAGCACCAAGAAAGGGTGTTTTTTCTCCTATCTTCCCATCTGGACTTACTGTAGAGTGTCCTAAACTAACCTGTGACAAAGGCCTAAAGCGCCTACCTGGGAATTTTTGAAATTCCTGAGAATGAGGGTGGACTTAGGGAAAGAGTGGTGGAAAAGGCAAATTGTGGCATGTGTAGTGCGTCATTACGAATAGTGCGTGTGGTCAAAATGTACTTAAATGTGGCAGGGGCCTAAAGGATCGGTCTGAAGGCAATAGTGACAATATGAAAGCAAAAAATTGGTGACCATGACAACATACTTTAAGGACAATGACAGTGACAGTAATGACAATAAGAATTACATGCTCCATATTCCAGTCATGCTGTCTCCTCGCCTTAGTGAAGCTAGTAGCTCCATTACAAATGTTGGGACATGTAGTTCTACAGTGAAACTACATGTCCCCGTCTGTGAACAAGCTTGTGTACACTAACTTACACTGCTTTGAGGCACTCTACGCTCACCTGCCAGATAGAAATAAACTCAGCCTGGCTAGAATTCTCCTTCTCCACATACTATACCAGTAAACTGTAATTTTGCACTAGATTTACCAAAGATTAATGTGTAACTTGCAAAATTCTACTAGAGAATTGGTAACAAGGATAATAATCAGCTACATCCCTGCTTAATAAAATCTGCTTCTGCTCTTGCACAGCACCCTTACCTCCTCTTCTCCAGGAAGCCAGTGACTGCAGAGCACAGTGTGTATGCCGTAGTTTACAAACATTGCACGCATTCAGGAGATTTGAAAGTTCCGGTAATGACTCAGCAATCACACCGGAATTTAAGCATTGCTGGGTCTATTCCAGGAAGTTCCCAAGTATGCTAAAGAGACCGAAACTGGCCTTTGGCAAAGGCCAAGGAAATTTATAAGTAGCCACCAATCTAGACCTACAGAATCTATATTTGCCTGAAACAGATGCATAAAGAGCTCTACAGATGACCTGTAGGAGAGATCAAATGCTATTGGAAGATAGTAGCCCGTCCAGACATAAAGAGTTTACTGAGATGTCTGCTGTGCAGAGGCATTTTTGCTGCTGTTTTGGGCATATCCTGTACCCTTAACACTCTCTCACAAAGACAATGGAGCCAATAAAATTGCAAAAGAAGATAAAGGTATTGGAGTCTGTCTGGAAGTTTTAAGAAAGAAAAAAGGGGGTCAAAAAGACACCCTGAGCGGACTTTAGAGGCACAACAAACCTGAGAAAGCATAATCAAAATAACAATATAATCAATTTTATTCAATACAAATACATACAGTACAAAGACATTGACAAAAGATAATAAATCTATATAGAAATATACATGATACAAGCCCAGATTTGTCTATGTGTTTCGTATAGAACTTCTTCAGGACACATTCAGGTTTCAGTTAATACACAAGAGGGTTTCACTAAAATAAGAGAAGATTTGTATAAAAAAGTGAACACATAAACATATAATATCGTACAATAATGGATGAAAGGTAGTAGCCAATGCCCAGAGATCAGACATTAAATTAGTCCACTATATTACCTTGCAAAGAGGCTTTATCAAGTTCAAAAACAGTAGTTCAAATTTATTCAAGTATAGACGTCAAGGTCTTAGCAGTAGATGTGGATGACCATCAACTAGGGAGGGAGAAAGAAAAAAAAAAAAAGCCCATAAGAGAAAGAAAAAATAAATGTGTATACAAAAGTCATAATATAGAAAAACAAGATGATGTATACCTGTTTCCATTTACAACCAATCTTGGGGTTCAGTTCCAACAAGGAAAAAGCCAATAAATAGCCAATAATAAATAGTCGCACTGCAGCAACAATAGGAGGGCACCACGGAGCCCATAGACCGTATCTGCTCAATGGTCCATGTGGAACCGTGCAAATGCACTGGGAGAGCCTATGGTAAGACATGAACAGACAAAATAAAAAAAAAATATATATAAGTTTAGGGGTCCATTGGTGCGTCAATAAGAACGAATATAATAGCATCGCAGCAGAAGATAAAGTACTCACTTAAGGTAGAATTGGATGTAAATCCCCAGGAGGATACAGAGATGTTACTGGGTTGAAAGTGAGTGAGCAACTGATATATAGTGTGTTTTGGCTCTAAAAGGGGAGGGGGGTATGGCAGACCATATTGGCGCCAAAAAATAACCAATAGGAAACGGAGGGAACATCCTAAGGTATAGCAAAACAAGATGGCAGAGAAAACCTCACAAAGTGGCTAAAACACCCCTTTACACAGGAAGTGAAGTCTCTGTGCCAGGAACCATATCACATCCTGTATAGAACAGAAGGAAGTGGCCACTGGAGGACCGGAAATGAAAAAAAAAAAAAGGGAAGCCTAAGAAGATGGACATAAACAAACATACTCTGTCATAGGCCACATATCAACACATTGAAGTACGATAAAATGAAATGATATAAAAACAGTAGTATGCATTGGAATAATTTCCTACTGGGTAAATACAAAGAAATAAATATAATTATAATAACAGGTTTGCTCAAGGGTATAATGGAGTACTTTTAAATAGAATATTGTAGTTCTAATGATCCTGTTAGTTGCATATTATACATAGATTAGTGGTAATAGGGAAAAGAAAAAAAAAATATATATATATGTATATATATATATATATATATATATATACAGCAAATACAAACAAGAAAACATTTAAAAAATGGTTTGAAACTAAGCATATCATTGAGACCAGGGTATGATGTAGCTTGTAAATTATACACCCATTGGGTTTCCCTTTGGAGTACCCTTTGATCAAAGTTACCACCTCTGGGATCGTCATAAATACGATCCAGAACGGCAATTTTGAACGTATGTGGATCGTAGTTATGCCTAAATGCCACATGGTACCCAATGGCCTTGTTCAGTATGCCATTGGTGGCATAATAGACATGATCTTTCACTCTTTTCCATAAAGGTCTAATTGTTTTACCAATGTAGAACGCTCCGCATCGGCACAAAATGATATAAATAACCCCTTTGGTTAGACATGTAACATGGTGCTTTAAATGATGTAATTGACCATTAGGCAAGGTAAAGGGAGGTCCCTCCAGCAAAAGATGGCAAAAATCACAATTACCACAATGGAATAAGCCAGGTGGTTCTTGTTGTGTATCCCAAGATTTGTGGTAGTGGCTATGCACAAGAAAATCCTTAATAGATCTCGGACGTCTATATGTTATCTAAGGACATGGTCCTAGATGCTTCGAAAGTGTCGGATCGGCCAGTAGAATGTACCAATGCTTGCTGAGAATAGAACGTATCATCTGATGCTGATCGGAAAAGGTGGTAATAAATCTCAAAACCTCAGAATTACTGTATTTAGGTTCTGAGAAAAGGATCTCATGTCTGGAACGACTGCATGCTTTTTTGTAAGCCTTCTTTAAACAGGTTTTTGTGTATCCCCTGGCCAATAGGCGTTTATACAATAAATAAGCCTCCTGTTTGAAATTGGTATCATTGGAGCAGTTCCTCCTGAGGCGTAAGTATTGGCCAAAGGGAATGCTGCGAACAAGTGCATTGGGATGTGCACTAGAGGCATGCAATAGCGTATTGTCCGCGGTAGGTTTGCGGTAAAGTGATGTGGTTATGGTGCCATCAACTTCAATAGAGATGGTAATATCTAGAAAGGAGATCCTGCTCTCATAAAAATACATTGTAAATTTCAAGTTGTATTTATTCTCAGCAAGCATCTGCATAAAGCGTTCAAGCAAAGTGGAAGACCCACCCCAAATCATAAAGACATCGTCTATAAGCCGACGCCATAAGAGAATATGGGAGAGAAGGCTGGTGTGATCGTCGTTAGAAAAAAGGTCTCGTTCCCACCCCCCCAGGTACAAATTGGCATAAGAAGGGGCGCAACACGTGCCCATGGCAACCGCTTGTACCTGGAGGAAGTGGGACGCTTCAAAAGAAAATACATTTCTCATAAGAATGTGTAATAGAAGCTGTAATATGAAGTGGTTCATGCCGGAAAACTTTGGACCGCACTCATCAAGAAACTTAGAAATAGTCTCCAACCCCAGATTGTGTGGAATAGAGGAGTATAAAGCCTCGATGTCAATGGCGACAAGGAGGCAATCTGCTGGGATAGTGAGACCGTCAAGACTTTTTAACAGGTCAGTAGTGGTATAAACCAATTTCAGCCAACATCATTGCCAAATACAATCTTGAGTATGAACAGATTATACATTACAGAGGTATTGAGATTTATTACCACCTTTTCTGATCAGCACCAGATGATACGTTCTATTCTCAGCAAGCATTGGCACATTCTGCTGGCCGATCCAACACTTTCGAAGTATCTAGGACTACGTCCTCAGATAACGTATAGACGTCCGAGATCTATTAAGGACTTTCTTGTGCATAGCCACTACCACAAATCTCGGGATACACAACAAGAACCACCTGGCTTATTCCACTGGCTTATTCCATTGTGGTAATTGTGATTTTTGTCATCTTTTGCTGGAGGCACCTTCCTTTACCTTGCCTAATGGTCAATTACATCGTTTAAAGCACCATGTTACATGTCTAACCAAAGGGGTTATTTATATCATTTTGTGCCGATGCGGAGCATTCTACATCGGTAAAACAATTGGACCTTTATGGAAAAGAGTGAAAGATCATGTCTATTATGCCACCAATGGCATACTGAACAAGGCCATTGGGTACCATGTGGCATTTAGGCATAACTACGATCCACATACGTTCAAAATTGCCGTTCCGGATCGTATCTATGATGATTCCAGAGGCGGTAGCTTTGATCAAAGGGTACTCCAATGGAGACCCAATGGGTGTATAATTTACAAGCTACATCATACCCTGGTCACAATGATATGCTTAGTTTCAAACCATTTTTATAAATGTTTTCTTTTTTGTATTTGCTGTAAATATATATACCGTATATACTCGAGTATAAGTCGTTCCGAGTATAAGTCAAGGCCCTAATTTACCACAAAAAAAATTGGAAAAACTTATTGACCCGAGTATAAGACGAGGGTGAGAAATGCACAGCTACTGTAAGTGGAAAAGAGGGTCAACAATGCCCATTTGCAGCCTCACTGTGCCCATTTGCAGCCTCACTGTGCCCATTTGCAGCCATAGGTCCCCTGAACTTCAAACTCGGTAGGTAAGGGTTCCTAGATTCCCCCTAGCTGCAGACAAAATTTGGGGTCTCTGAACCCAAAGGGTCCCGAAATGACATTGCTGCAGATGGACACAGTTGACCGAATTTGGGGCCCTGTATCTCGGGGCCACGTAGTGCTAAGAACCCCAAATTTGGTGTGCAAACCCAGTGGAACTAGCACCATAGAATTTCCAAAGCTGGGGTTTCTAGCACCAAGTGGCCCAGAGATACAGGGCCCCAAAAATCAGTTCAGAAAATGTCAAGCACTTTTCTGCAGCAGAAAATGACATTTTCCGAACTGGTTTGAGGCCCCGTATCTCAGGGCCACTTGCTGCTAAGAACCCCAAATTTGGTGTGCAAACCCAGTGGAACTAGCACCATAGAATTTCCAAAGCTGGGGTTTCTAGCACCAAGTGGCCCAGAGATACAGGGCCCCAAAAATCAGTTCAGAAAATGTCAAGCACTTTTCTGCAGCAGAAAATTACATTTTCCGAACTGGTTTGGGGCCCCGTATCTCAGGGCCACTTGCTGCTAAGAACCCCAAATTTGGTGTGCAAACCCAGTGGAACTAGCACCATAGAATTTCCAAAGCTGGGGTTTCTAGCACCAAGTGGCCCAGAGATACAGGGCCCCAAAAATCAGTTCAGAAAATGTCAAGCACTTTTCTGCAGCAGAAAATTACATTTTCCGAACTGGTTTGGGGCCCCGTATCTCAGGGCCACTTGCTGCTAAGAACCCCAAATTTGGTGTGCAAACCCAGTGGAACTAGCACCATAGAATTTCCAAAGCTGGGGTTTCTAGCACCAAGTGGCCCAGAGATACAGGGCCCCATAAATCAATTCAGAAAATGTCAAGCACTTTTCTGCAGCAGAAAATTACATTTTCCGAACTGGTTTGGGGCCCCGTATCTCAGGGCCACTTGCTGCTAAGAACCCCAAATTTGGTGTGCAAACCCAGTGGAACTAGCACCATAGAATTTCCAAAGCTGGGGTTTCTAGCACCAAGTGGCCCAGAGATACAGGGCCCCAAAAATCAGTTCAGAAAATGTCAAGCACTTTTCTGCAGCAGAAAATAACATTTTCCGAACTGGTTTGGGGCCCCGTATCTCAGGGCCACTTGCTGCTAGGAACCCCAGCTTTGGATATGTTATGGCACCAGTTCCACTGGGTTTGCACACCAAATTTGGGGTTCCTAGCCCCAAGTGGCCCTGAGATATGGGGCCCCAAAATCGGTTCAGAAAATGTCAAGCACTTTTCTGCAGCAGAGAATGACATTTTCTGAACCGATTTTGGGGCCCCGTATCTCGGGGGCACTTAAGGCTAGGAACCCCAAATTTGGTGTGCAAACCCAGTGGAACTGGTGCCATAACATATCCAAAGCTGGGGTTCCTAGCAGCAAGTAGCCCTGAGATACGGGGCCCCAAACCAGTTCGGAAAATGTGCACACCAAATTTGGGGTTCCTAGTACCAAGTGGCCCTGAGATACGGGGCCCCAAAGTCGGTTCGGAAAATGAAATTTTTTGCTGCAGAAAAGTGCTTGACTCGAGTATAAGTCCAGGGGCACTTTCAGCACAAAAAAAGTGCTGAAAAATTCGACTTATACTCGAGTATATATGGTATATATATATATATATATATATATATATATATATATATATATATATTTTTTTTTTTCCCCCTATTACCACTAATCTATGTATAATATGCAACTAACAGGATCATTAGAACTAGAATATTCTATTTAAAAGTACTCCATTATACCTTTGAGCAAACCTGTTACTATAATTATATTTATTTCTTTGTATTTACTCATTAGAAAATTATTACAATGCATACTATTGTTTCTATATCATTTCATTTTATCGTACTTCAATGTGTTGATATGTGGCCTATGACAGAGTATGTTTGTTTATGTCCATCTTCTTAGGCTTCCCTTTTTTTTTTTTTCATTTCCGGTCCTCCAGTGGCCAATACTTCCTGTTCTATACAGGATGTGATATGGTTCCTGGCACAGAGACTTCACTTCCTGTGTAAATAGGTGTTTTAGCCACTTAGTGAGGTTTTCTCTGCCTTCTTGTTTTGCTATACCTTAGGACGTTCCCTCTGTGTCCTATTGGTTATTTTTTGGCGCCAATATGGTCTGCCACACCCCCCTCCCCTTTTGGCGTCAAAACACCCTATATAGCAGTTGCTCACTCACTTTCAACCCAGGAACATCTCTGTATCCTCCTGGGGATTTACATCCAATTCTACCTTAAGTGAGTACTTTATCTTCTGCTGCGATGCTACTATATTTGTTCTTATTGAAGCACCAATAGACCCCTAAACTTATATATTTTTTATTTTTTTATTTTTTTTTCCCTGTTCATGTCTCACCATAGGCTCTCCCAGTGCATTTGCACAGTTCCACATGGACCATTGAGCAGATATGGTCTATGGGCTCCTTGGTGCCCTCCTATGGTTGCTGCAGTGCGACTATTTATTATTGGGTATTTATTGGCTTTTTCCCTGTTGGAACTGAACCCCGAGATTGGTTGTAAATGGAAACAGGTATACATCATCTTGTTTTCCTATATTATGACTTTTGTATACATATTTATTTTTTCTTTCTCTTATGGGCTTTTTTTTTTTTTCTTTCTCCCTCCCTAGTTGATGGTCATCCACATCTACTGCTAAGACCTTGACGTCTATACTTGAATAAATTTGAACTACTGTTTTTGAACTTGATAAAGCCTCTTTGCAAGGTAATATAGTGGACTAATTTAATGTCTGATCTCTGGGCATGGGCTACTACCTTTCATCCATTATTGTACGATATTATATGTTTATGTGTTCACTTTTTTATACAAATCTTCTCTTATTTTAGTGAAACCCTCTTGTGTATTAACTGAAACCTGAATGTGTCCTGAAGAAGTTCTATACGAAACGCATAGATACATCTGGGCTTGTATCATGTATATTTCTATATAGATGATTTTTTATTATCTTTTGTCAATGTCTTTGTACTGTATGTATTTATATTGAATAACATTGATTATATTGTTATTTTTATTACGCTTTCTCAGGTTTGCTGTGCCTCTAAAGTCCGCTCAGGGTGTCTTTTTGACCCCCTTTTTTTCGTTCTTATGACATATAACTTATACGGATGTGGCCATAGGAATGTCCTTTTTCCTATTTTTTTGTCTGGAAGTTTTGGAATCTGTCTGTCCATCTGAGGTTGGGGAGTGTCTTGGTGTAGCTATAGGACGGGTCACTGCTAGGAAGGCTAGGAGGGCCCCTCAAATATCTAGCTGCTTCTGAAAGAATCATTGCTATAGGTACAATCAGGAGGAAAGAATCTTCAGCCCTATATGGATTTATTGTTTATGATCTCACAAAAACACACTGGTATGTATATAATAAAAATTATTAAGTGCAGAGCAAAGAAACATTCACCCAAGGCGATGTCATAGGTCAAGAGCTTTAAAATGCTATTATTGTCTTATGATTGTCTTCTCTAAAATTCCTTCCTTTACTCTATACATGCGTGGTCTTGCCTGTCTACACACTCTGACAACAAAAATCAATTTTGAGGAAGACTTGTTCATTCACAAAAAGATTACATGTAGCAGCCACTCCCATGAAAGTTTGATAGAACAGAAATAGTTGTCATAAAAGCAAATACAAGTCTTATGTAAACCAATATGTAACCTTTTCATTTGTACAGGTGTATAAAAAAACCTGTAGCACAGTTATTTATTGAATTATCCACTGGATGATATAAAGCATATCTTAAAAAAGACATCTTTTTAAATATGTATACTGTGTCAGTTATTAGTGCACAAAAATTAGCATAGATAAACGTAGAAATACATCGGCATTATTATATATTTACAAAAGTTTGACCATTCTAGAGCAGTAAGGTTGGGTGATGAGAGGCAGGGAAAAGGGGGGTTTGCAGAAACAGTGTTAAGAGCGGAAAGGAGGATCAGGTTTAGGGGAATTGGGTGTAAGGGGGTATGAAAGTAGAGGTGAAACATGGAATGATTGCGTGAGTGTGTATGGAGGGGGGGGGGTGTGGGGAGGAGGGGTGTCTAGGTGCAGTGTTGAGGGGTGTGCAGGTGAAGTGCTGATGGGGGTGTGCAGGACAGAAGAAGTATTGAGAAGGATGTTTTAGGCAGGCTTTTTGATGGTAGGAGCAGAGGGGAGTGTGAGTGCAGAGTTAAGAGTAAGAGTTTTTGAAGAGGAGGCTTGTATAGGTGCATTGTTGAAAACTGGGAAGTAAGCATGCAGGCATGGAAGGGGTAGTGTGCATATTCACACTCAGTACTGTCCACAGGTGGTGTGGTAGGTGGTGAGAAAGGGGGGGTGCAGGCACTAAGGGTGGTGAGAGAAGAGGAAGTGTAGGCACAGTGGCTGCTAAGACAAGGGAAGCTGTAGGTCTTAAGGGTGCTGGAAGAAGTGGGGCTGCATACATAGTGGGTGCTGATTATGAACTTGTACACATATAATGACAGTCCCAGTGCTGCACGCGGAAGAAAGTCTATTCATGTGTTATTTCTTTATTATTGTGTTTTTGAATATCAATTGATCCATATTATATATTTGTCTAAACCTTCATGTCCACAGGGTTTGGTTGGTAATCGATATGGTTATAGACCCATGCCTCGGGTTATTGGTGAGGAAGAATTTAATATTTTGCATAAAAAGGTACTCAAGGATGAAGCTCAGGCTCAGTTGCTGACCCACTGGTATTGGAAAGACATCAATTCTGTTCCTCCTATTTATATTTTTCAACCAATCACAGTTCACTTTCCTCATTTCTCTGACACAAATCCATCCCATGCAGAGCTTCAGGCAAAAGAAATCAAGGAGTGGAGAGAAACTGAAAAACGACTATCTGAGGCAATACGCTCAGCAGCAGAAGATGCTCAGAAAGAAGGACTGATTACATTAGAGCAAAAACACAAGTATTTCAGATCAGGTTTGTAATTATAAAAGTCTAGAGGGTTTTGGGGTCTTCTGTTACTTTGGGTCAAAGGGTATCTTTTTTGTTGTGCATCGAGTTGAAAGGGCAGGGTCCTTAGTCGTATTTTCATTGCCGAGTCCCTCTTGAAAATATTTTGCTTGCTTCCTGTTCTGGTGTCACAGATTAACTTACTGTGAGCTGCATTTTTTTTTCTCCTATCTGAAGTGCATTCTTTTTATATTCTTTGAACAATCTACTAGGGGCTATTGAGAGTATCACTGGTAACCTGGAGGATTATCCAAGAGAATATATTGAAAACACAGTGCAGGTTGGTGAAACTTGAAGTTCAGCTAACAGAAATCATGTTAGGAAAGATGTTAGGAAAATATCCCCATTGGGGAAAGAGACAACAGTAAAAAAAAAGTTAACCAAGGACCTAACTCTTCCACACCTTATCTAAAACAAAAAGTATGACCAACACTAACCTTCAAATGCACAGTGCAAAACCTGTATACCTCACCTTGCTCCTTTCTTGTCCTATTTCCCCTTCCCCCAAGCTTATGCAATGCTACTGGATTCAGGGCATCCTCTTCTGGGTCTCCAGACATATGCTCTAGTTCAGTTCAAGTCCTCAGGCAGGGATATTTTAAATAAGAAATTGCACGCCTGGAAAAATCTTCCCTTGTCACTCATTGGGAAGATAAATTTGATTAAGATGAAAATTTTACTCTTATTCTTGTACATCCTAAGAAATTTTCCAGTGTGGATCCCCAAATCATTTTTCAAATCAATAGACAAAATGCTCTCCTCCTTTTCATGGCATGATGGGATTCCCCGCCTTAAATTGGCCATACTACAACAGACTACAACAGCTGTGGGGCCCAGCCAGGTTAGTTAGGATGTTTAGTGGCCAACACTCTCTATGCTGGAGATGTTCTGCACCACTTGCAAACTTCATGCATGTTTTTTGGGATTGTCCTCATATTAAGCCCTACTGGTAAAACATAGAGACGTGCATCCGGTCTTTCACCACCATCTCGATCTCCCTTTTGATTGCAGTATGCTTGTTGAACTTGGTGGAGCCCTACCACTAGGGCTATACAAACTCCTCTCACACTCCTGTTGTTCTACGCCAAGAAACTGATTATCCTGTCATGGAAGAGACTTTCTACCCCAACTTTGGTTTCTTGGAAGTCCCTGATTAACAAAGCAGTCCATTTTTACAAAGCAACCTATCTGAATAGGGGGGTTTTGGCCAAGTTCGACAAGGTATGAGGGGGCTGGATGGCATCCATGGACACGGTTTCTGATTAAATTCATAAGTAATTTACTAAATAGTCCTTGTTATGGGATAAATGGACAGGAGGATTATGTTTCTGGGGTGATGGGTGGTTGTTGACTGAACTCATAGTAAAGTTATAAACTACTGAGTGCTTTTATGGTCCCTGATTCTCTTGATTAGGGGGGTAGGGGGTGGGGTGGGTGGGTTTGGGAACTGTAATACATGCATTATCCTATATGGTTGACAGGGGCGTCATCGAACCAGCTGACCATATATCTGCCTCCTGCTGGAGGTTCACAGACTGTACATACATGTCTAGGCAAATGTTGAACTGTTTTTTCTTTTCTGTGTATTTTTTTTTGTAGTATACTGGTTACATTTCTCAATGGGACCGGTTGTTGGTTTCTGCGATGTGCGGTTTATTATTGTGTGCATTTACTATAAATCTCAATAAAAAGTATCTTACATAAGAAAAAAATAACAATTAAAAAAAAAATCACACTATCTACACCATGTAATCTCATAATCTGATCAATCAAAATACAACCATATTCATAAAAACGAAGTTCTGTGCTCCCTACTTTAGGCTTTATTTGCCTTTATTAACTTTGGCTAAGGGTAAACAAAGCATACATGCTCATTTAGGCTGTATGCAGCCAAGGCAAGAGGTCATCAAAGTCATTTAGATATTGTTTGTGAACTTTGTACAGAAAATGCTCAAAAGACACAGTATAACAAAACTAGTATTAATGCTAAAATGATCCTCATACAAATGTTAAAAAAAAACTAAAGCTATGTCTCTGTAGTAGAAAAGTTTATACAAAAACAACAGAAAACAGACTTTGAGGTACCCAAGGATTACAACCATATATTTGTGCAAAAAAGTACACATTTGTATTAATATATTTTAAAAGCATCATAAAAATGATACAGTCAATGAGATGCCTCCTCATACAGGCATCCCATCTGTTCCATATGCAGTAATGCTTCATATACTAGTGCCAAATAATGATATAATTACATCTAATTAAGAGCCTATAGCCATTTTCCTGGGCTGATAGTACAGTGGGCAAAATAATTGCTTATCCTTCTACATATTTCTCTGATCTACTTGGCTTCCTCAGCAGAATGAAAAAGGTTAATTCTATATTAAAAATATAGGAACAGCTAATAAACATAGAAAATCTGTAAACACATCTCTTCATAGACATCAATACACTTGTATATATCGTAGTAACATTAAAATAAATGTCTGTTACATACTTAGTGATCACAGATGGTGCTTTTAAATGATACTAATAAAAAAATTTACTTTTTACAAAAATACATGGCTCTATTCCTTGTGTACTTCAAAAGTCTGCTTTGTGTTGTTTTTGTATATACTTTTCTATGATTATAGGATGTTGTACCTTTAATTACGAGCCAATTCTGACACATAGTATTATAGTTCACATGTCTCTGTAATGTTTCAGAGGCTTCTTACTTTTTTCTGGGGCTGCTTCGGAGTAACTCCAAGGCTTCTTTAAGTCTTTCTGAGGCAATGTACCTTGTGCTTTGGATGCCCAATGTATATATATTAGGCTCCAAGGTTTTTTATATTGCTGGCTTAAACCAAGAAGTCAATTGACCTTGGAGCTGGCCACAACAGTCCACATAAGACCTAAAGGATATGTGGGAGGCGAAATGGGTTTCTGAATTAAACAACTAATCTGCAATGGCAGAAAAACAGCCTGTATGAAATAAATACACATTTACTGATTTACCTGCTAAAGAATTTGTAATTAATTATTGTCAGGCTTCCAATTTGCACATATCTGCTATGTGGCACCACGAATCAGGTGAGACGCCTATTTTCTCTTTGAGCCATGCAGCTTTCTGGGTCACATCTTTCTCCATATTCACTACACAAGAAAATAGTATAGAAAGTAGCAATGTGAGCTCTGGACACTACAGCATTGGTGTGGAGATCGCAAGAGCAGCTGAACAAATGTTTCCCATGTAGACAGTAAATATATAAAGTACTGTGCAAAAGTTTTAGGCAGGTGTGAAGAATTTCTGTAAAGTAAGAATGGTTTCACAAATATACAGTATGTGTTTCAGCTGTCAATGTAGCTGTTTTCTTGATGTTTAGCTTTATTATAATAGCATAATATGTATATAATAACCAATTTTTTTATCTAATTTATTTCAGTGACAGAGTGTGAGATTGATTGTGGGCTCTTTGCCTCTGACACAGATATGGAAGGCTCTACTATCTTCTTCAGAGAAATTAAAGACATTGACCTCTGTAAAGAGAATACTTCACAAATTTTAGATGTCAAGGAAGATGGGAGTCCTGACTCAGAAGCTCAAGGTCTTTTAGAAAATTTCAAATCCTGCATTATCGAGAAACATTCAAACAAAGTAAAAACATTCACAGTGGAGCTAAGCAAACAGACATTAAAGGCCGCTTACCTTAGGAAGCTTTGTGACCAGGTCATTGCTATTGTAAATCACCAGATACTTAGATGTCTTTCTGCAAGAGAAAAGGAGATATCAGAATCACAGGTAAACAAAACTACAAAATCCAAAATAAGTTTATGTGACCTTGTACATGTAATCTTTTAGATGCATTCATCTTCAAAGATTTCAGCACAATCGACAGAACACTACTCTCACTGCAAAACTCCAACACACACTCAGCCAGTACACAAAGAGACAGGAAATACATAATTTGAACTGCAGAGGACCGAAATGCATCATGGGTAGATTCAGGATCAAACAAAAACATTGACTACTGCAGCTAGACGCAACCTCGTGAAAATGCACATAAACGCAGGTAATCGCATTGTACACATGCAGCTGATCGCAGTGCCTGGAGTCTTCAATTTCACAGAAAAAAAACCTGCTTTTAACTGCGGCAGAATAGCCGTCCGTGTGAAAGGCGCCTTAGTGCTCTGATAACTTTTTTCATCTGATTACATTCTAAGTATAAGCAATGCATTCTGTATTTATAATATACTGTATCTAAAACACCATTTTTTTTAGATTTGAACAGAGTAGAAAATCCCTGTCATGGTTATTTGCTGTCAGTGTCCCATTAGGTAGATTAACCTTCACTTTTTGTCTCCAAATACAATAGAAAGCAAAAGGTCATCTTCCTAAAGTAAGGGGAATATTAGACATATGTCACTGGAATAAGTGTCCCCATTGGAAGATCTGTTTTCCGGTGACAAGTCAAAATTTTGGATTTCTAATATAGTGCTTTTAATATCTGAAACGTCATAGATGCCAGTTGATGTGCCTGATCAAAACAGTCCAAGCTTTTGTGGCATTTAAAGCCAAAATCTGGGCAGATATACAAGATAAACATTAAAATAGCTCTGCGATAATGAATGCATTATTAAATGTATTTTTTAATGCAAGGGGTGTAAGGGTCTGAATTTTTCCTGGTATCAGCTTTTGCAGTCCCTGTACAACAGGGCTGGAGTGTGAGAAGAGGAAGAAGCAATACAAAGAGATAATCAGTTCATGTGCTGACAAGGAACATGGTTATAGGAGGAGAAAGCAGAGGGGGAGAGAGCTGAAGCTCGTAATTCACTGTGCTGCTATTCCTTTCACTGTACAGTCACAGGGTGGAGCAGGTCCAGGATGAACTGGGCTTAGAGGAAGCTGATTGCAAAATGAAACCAAAAAACATAATTAGTTAATGTAATTTTGTTCTACATCCAGTTATCACTTTAAAAATATCTTCACAAATTATTATCTAGATTCTTATACATCCATTTAAAAAAGTAGAAAACGAATAATTGCTGATACTTTCTTGCAGAAACAATATCCTTGGTTAGGAGGACTACTGCAGGAGGTAACACATCATCTGCATTTGGCACGTACAAAGTCAGAAGTATTTTGTGGACGTCAAGAATTGCTCAACACCATTGTGAGTCGACTCAGGAATAATAAAAGCCTTGTGCAGTTCCCTCTCATCATCTATGGAGCTTCTGGGTCAGGAAAAACTGCTCTTATGTGCAAGGCTTTTGAACTGATGAGACAATCTGCAACAACTGATGGAAATCATGTGTTGGTCTTAAGGCTTCTTGGAACTTCACCTCAAAGCTCTGAAATCCATGATGTTCTCAAAAGTATTTGCTATCAGGTAGGTTTGCTGTGACTTGTGCTTACTCTCAGACACCGTTGGAGTGCTGTGTTCTTATAACTGTCATTTTCTACTTAGGTATGCTTAGCATTGGATCTGCCCCTCCCCACTGCACAGGTCACTAACATTTACAATGAAACAGTGAGATTTTTTCACCAGATCCTCATACAAGTATCCAATCAAAGGTCAGAAACGTTGGTGCTTTTTCTTGACTCACTTGACCAGCTTTCCTCTTCAGAAGGAGCCCATCATCTCCACTGGCTACCAAAGGAATGCCCAGCCAATGTGCACATTGTCTTGTCCACATTACCTCATGAAGGAGGCATTCTGAACACCCTACAAGAGAAAATTACAGATGCAACATCTTACTTGGCGGTGCAACAACTCTCTGCTGAACAAGGGGACCAGGTGATTAAAATGCTCATGTCTTCAGTTGGACGGAAGTTGACTCCTGCCCAACTTGATATTGTACTGAACAGCTTCAGAAAATGTGGGCAGCCACTGCTTCTTAAACTGGCATTCGATGAAGCCAAGAGATGGTCATCTTACACACCACCCTCAGAACTCCATATTGCTATAAGTACAAAAGAAGCTGTGTATCAGTTATATAAGAGGATGGAAGATGTTCATGGCAAATTACTGGTATCTCATGCCCTGGGTTACATTGCAGCATGCAGGTGGGTAAATACATTTATCCACAGTACATTGTAAGAATGTCTATATCAGCCTTTCTCAACCTCTTTACCCAAGAAGAACCCTTAAAAATAATTTTCAGGTTTCAGGAAACCCCTGCTAAGATTAGTTCATTGGGAGTCAGTGAGAACATGCTCTTTACATTGGTGGTTAGTGGAAAGAATGCCCTCTTACTGTGGTGATCAGAATGCCACCCTTACTGTCAATAAAAAAAGACAATTGGTGTCATGCTATTGGCTCTGCCAAGTGGCGATGTTCCTAAAATTATGCAGGCACCATCAGATGGAAGGTCAATTAGCCACAGCTCAACAAACCCCTAGCAACCTTTTGAGGAACCCTAGGGTTCCATGGAACCCTGGTTTAAAATGGCTGGTCTATATTGTTATATGTATAGTTTAGGTTACATTTGTGAAAATATTGTTCAAGTTGTTCCAGAATTTACATGTTTAGGCAGGTCACATTATCCTTGCAGATTCCATAGATCCATTCTTACAGACACATTCTAATTGTGTATGCTGTAAAAGTGCATATTTCTTATTCAACGTAAGTATTAAACAAGGGCAGCATATAATCAATATAGGGCAGACAGCAGATTTGTCATGACAAACAAGTCTAAGAAGTAACATAGTATTGAATGGTAGTTAGTACTTGGGCATCAATGCCTGGCCACCAGCATTGTTTGCATAGTCTTTGCTTTTTTCTTAAATCCCTTTGTGACTGTCATTTGTATGTAGGCAGAGCCTAACCAGAGAATTGAATAAACACACGTGGATACTTAAACTTTGTCTATATTGTAGAAATTGACTGTTCACAAAAATAATTACAGCAATAGCAACACATATGTTGCAGGTAATACACTTTTTTAGGCAGCAAAGGGCACTGTTTATCCACAAGACACTTTCCAATAACAATGTTATAGCAATATCACTATATTTGATGCAGGTCATACACTTCTCCAGGCAGAAGAGTGTACTGTTCCAAAAAGTAATATATCAGCCATTCACATACCAGAGTTACATTTTCTTAGGAGGCAGCTATAGCTAGCTCGCACAAAGCTCCCTAAAAGTCCAAGCAGTTATCCAGCTGCCAGCGAGGGACTCTTCCGGGAAACTGACAGAGGAGACACCCTGTAAGGGTCGGTTCACAGTAGGACGACTTGGGATCCGACTTGTAAGCCCTCAAGTCGCCCCAAGTAGCTTTACTGTGAGATTTACATTGCAGTGAATGAGAGCGTCTTAATTGACACTACTGAAGTCGCTCCGACTTCAGAGCATACTACTTGTACTACTTGGATCCGACTTCTAGGCGACCTGTACCCATAGAATTCAATGGAAGTCGCCTCCAAGTCGGATCTCCATCTATATTGAAGCGACTTTACAGTTAAAAAAATTAGTTTGCCCAGGCAAACCCCTCCCTCCCAGAGAGCTGATTATTCTGTGATTGGCCACAGCCAAAGTCGCCTGTCCTGGAGGCGACTTGAAGTCGCGTTGTAAATTGCTTAAAGTCGCGCTGAAGTCGCGTTGAAGCCGCGTTGAAGTCGCCTTGCAAAGTCGCGCTGAAGTAGTGTTGCCCCTGTGTGAATCGAGCCTTAGGGAAACCTATTCTTCACCTCCTCAAGCACCTCTCCCTATCCCTCTCCCACACTGTGGGCACACAGAATGATGCTGGATCCTACTATTTAGAGAATGCTTAGTCAAAATGGTTGCCCACGTTTTGCAGGACTTTGGTATCAAAACAGGATTGCTCCCCAAGGTGGCTGCCTGGAGCTCATAGCAATAGATATCAAGTTCTCAATGACTATAAGTTCTCAATGGGCTCATGCCAGCCTGAAGAAAATGACACAGTACCATCTTCAGATTGGAGGATATACTGCAGCCTTAAAGTGGTTGTAAACCCTTTTGGTTGATTTTTACCTATAGGTAAGCCTAGAATAAGGCTTTCCTATAGGTACTGGAAATATCTCCTAAACGTGCGCCGTTTAGGGGATATTCCACTTGTAGTGCACCGATGTCATCATTGGCGCATGCGCTGTGAGGAAACGGACCACCGTGCCATTTCTTCCCCCAGCGTGTGCCATGACTGACAGCTCCTGCGCGCATGAAAGGAAGAGGGGCGAAGATGGACGTGGCCTGCTCAGGGGACAGCGCGGGCTTCATTTGCAATTAAGTGTCGTATAATGGGCTAGTATGCGATGCATACTAGCCCATTATGCTTTTCATTTGCAGGCCTTGCGGGGATCAAAAGAGGAAGTAAACCCCATTGGGGTTTATTTCCTCTTTAAGCCTAGTACACACTAGTAGTTTTTCTTTCATTCAACCCAGCATGGCTGAACGGAAAAAACTGACAGCTTCGGAGGAGCTGCTGTGCTGACCATGCAATGTTAGTACAGCGATCTCCCCTGCTGTGCTATTGTGTTCTAAAAGAGGCTGAGGGCACTGATCGGCAGACCCTTTTTGGTCACGTCCCATTGACAGAAGCTAGCTGAACAACCGGCTTCTGTCAGGCCGGCTGCAGTACACACGGCCGAATGTCGATGCCGCTCGATATTTGGCCCGTATGCATTAGGCTTTACCTGTTTACTTGCAAGTTGTGTAAGGCACTCTCTCAAGATCTGTGGTACTAGTAAGTGATAAGATCCAGAGAAAATACAATTATTGATTAAGGACAGGACTATTCCTGTAGTTGGATCATAGAATAGGGCTCAATTTTATTTCTAAGTTTGGCCATTGGCTTTGTAGAATGTGCCTTAGTTGTTCTTGTTCTGGGCATGTAAGACAAGCTTGTTCTACGTTGTAGTAATTTCTTGGGAAAAAGCTTCTCTTACAGAGAAGGGTAAAGCATCTCAATTTCTGACACACTTGTTTTAAACTGGATCTCAATTTGTGTTCAGAGTTTTTTGCACAGCCCAGCGACGTGTTGCTGAGTGGTGAAACTTTGGACGGTGGTAACACAGGGACAACTGGAGCTGTTGTGATAGGACAGACCACTAATTGTAGATTTAGTGCAGAAAAAAAGATTTCTGCCTTGTGTAGTGGTGTGTTTCTTTATTTTGCAGATTTCAACTTGTACACTAGTTGATTAAAAATTTACAGTTACTGGAAGGGAGCCAAGCACAAGATATAGAGTCTCCAAGTTAGCTAATTCGTTTTACAGAAATAGAAGTTGGTGGTTCATTTGCAAATTAGAAATATATACAAACATCTCCTGTGTGCCGGTAAAGACTTGCTTGGCTGACATTCCTTCCGGCTCCAGATCCTGCTTGCTGTTCCACTACACTGATCTCTGGCTTACTGACTTTCTGGCTTGTCTGACTATCTGTTCCGGTTACGGAACTTTGGCTAAGTTTTGACTACGTTTGTTCTATTTACTTTTATTGTTAAACAAGTGTGATTTAACTATACTTCTGTCTCGGACTGATTAATGGTTTCTGACAGTAGGCGAAGGCCATGAATTCAGAAGATGCAGTCAATCCACTTGTTGGTAATATTTTTTCCAGATTGGATGAGCAGGATCACCGCATGGATCAGTTTGCCATGGTGTTACAAACGCTCCTGAGTTGCATGGCTCACCTGGAATCTCCCATTGTGGCTGCTCTGGTACAACCTGTGTTGCAGGCTGTCCCTGCTGCTGCGGTCTCTGTGCAGTGCTGTTGAGTATTACCTCTATAAGAGGTATGTCTAGTTCTGCTCCGCTTCCCCAGCGATTTGGGGGTGATCCAGTCCAATGCAGAGAGTTTCTCAACCAGGCGGGGATATACTTTGAGATTCTGCCCCCGGCGTTTCCCATGGACAAACGCAAAGTAGGTTTTGTGATATCTTTGCTTTATGAGAGAACTTTGGCCTGGGCAAACCCTCTATGAGAGACACAAAAACCTTTTGTCTTGAGTTACCCTGAGTTTGTGCCTTCTTTTAAAAGGGTATTTGATGTTCCCGCATGCTCCGCTTCTGCTGCCAAGTGCCTCATGTCCATCAAACAGAGTATGAGAACTGTTGCCGATTATGCCATTGAATTCCGTACTCTGGCAGCAGAGCTTGCTTGGATCAATGAGGCCCTCGTGGCTGCTTTTTCTCATGGTCTCTCTGATACCATCAAGGATGAGGTAGCAGCCCGAGATATACCCACTGAGCTGGAGAAGTTGATCACGTTTGCCATCCTCATTGACTCCAGACTCAGAGAAAGACTCTCTTTTAAGAGGCGCGTGCGGAAGCCTCTCTTATGTTTGTCTCCGAGCTTTGCAGTCCCACCCTTGCCTCCCTCACCTCCCATGCCTCCTGCTACCGAGTCGGTCAGTGAAGTTGAACCTATGCACTTGGGCTTCACGCGTCTCTCTGCGGGGAAGATAACTCTTAGGAGGAGGGAGAGATTGTGCCTTTATTGTGGTCAGGCAGGTCACTTTTTGAAGTCTTGTCCTAGACGTCCAGGGAACGCCCAAAGCTTGAGGTCCTGTCACGGACAGACCTTAGGTGGCATTGTTTCATCCCCAGTTATCCAGAAGGATAATCCCCTGGTTTCAGTTACCCTTTCTTGGGCTGAGTTGTTCATCGAGATACAGGCTCTAATGAACTCTGGGGCTGCAGGCCTGTTCATTGATGCTGCTTTTGTATCGAAGCACTCGATTCCGCTGCAGCTGCGTGACACTGCACTTGCCATTGAGGCTCTCGACGGGAGACCTCTACAGCCTGCCAATGTGACTCATGAGACTGTTCCGTTGTCCATGGCCGTAGGGGCTCTTCACAATGAGATAATCCAATTCCAAGTTATTTCCTCACCTAAGTTTTCGCTGGTTATTGGTTATCCTTGGTTACAGAGGCACAACCCCTCTTTGGTTGGCTTCGTGCTGAGGTTCTCTCCTGGTCGCCACAATGCAGTAAGACATGTTTCCAGAAGGTAGCCAAGGTCCTGTGCACTTCTTCACTCTCCTCCCTGCCGGATGAGTACCGCGATTTTAGCGATGTCTTTGACAAAGGTCAAGCCGGTAGTTTGCCTCCACAACGGTCGTATGATTGCACAACTGACCTTCAACCTGGTGCCATACCCTCTCATGACAGGGTTTACCCTTTGTCGGTCTTGGAGGATAAGTCCATGGAGGAGTATGTTGCAGACGCACTTTCTCAAGGTTTCATCCACAAATCCTAGTCTCCTGCTGGTGCTGGTTTCTTCTTTATGAAGAAGAGTGGTGAACTGAGACCTTGTATTCATTATAGGGGTTATAATCGTTTCACGATTAAGAATGCCTATCCTATTCCGTTGATTAGGGAGTTATTTGACCGCCTCAAGGGAGCAAAGGTTTTCACAAAACTTGATTTGAGAGGGGAATACATTCTCGTGAGGATTAAGGAGGGTGACGAGTGGAAAACTGCGTTTAATACCAGAACAGGCCATTATGAGTACCTCGTAATGCCTTTTGGCCATTGTAACACCCCAACAGTTTTCCAGGAATTTATTAACAATGTCCTCCGAGATTTGTTGCAGTTATGTATGGTGGTTTATCTCGACGATATCCTCATATTTTCCAAGTCCCTGGAGAGCCACCACACAGATGTCTGTTGTGTGCTTCAGAAACTAAGAGTGAACAATCTCTATTGTAAATTGGAAAAGTGCGAATTCCATCGTGAACAGGTTAAATTCCTGGATTATGTCATTTCCACTGCTGGTTTTTTGATGGACCCAGAGAAACTTTCAGAAGTCCTACAGTGGCCCGACCCGTGGGTTTACATCCTCTGCAGCGTTTTCTTGGCTTAGCCAACTATTATCGGAAGTTTATTCATAATTTCTCGTCTCTGGTCAAGCCCCTAACTAATATAACCAGAAAGGACGGTAACCCACAGAGTTGGTATCTGGAGTCCATTAAGGCCTTTGAGAATCTTAAGGCTGCCTTTGTTTCTGCTCCTGTGTTGGCACATCCTGATCTTAAGCTACCTCTGAGAGCGCTATGCATCCTTATGGCTACTTTTCCAAGAAATTGTCACCTGTGGAGTGCAATTACGAGATTGGTGACAGAGAGCTGTGAGCAATCATTTTAGCCCTGAAAGAATGGAGACATCTCCTCAAAGGTACCACTGTGCCGGTTCTCATTCTTACTGACCATAAGAATCTCACATTCTTGTCTGAGGCTAAATGCCTCTCTCCCAGAAGGGTGCGATGTGCTCTTTTCTTGTCCAGTGTCAATTACATTGTCTCATTCTTACCCGGAACTAAGAATGTAAGGGCTGACGCTTTGTCACAACAATTTTCCTCCACTTCCAAGATGGAGTCGGTTCTGGTTCCTGTGATTCCTCCTGATCATATTCGCACCAGTCTCACTTCTCCTTTGGGTGACAAAATTTGTGCTGCTCAGGTCCATGTTCCTCCTGAGAAACATTGTGACCGCTGCTTTGTCCCAGAAAGTCTCCGTACTGCCGTGCTCCAGACTTACCATTCTCCCAGGGCTGCTGGCCACCCTGGGAAGAATAAACTCTTTTGGGCCATTTCCCAACAATTCTGGTGGCCCAGTCTACATGTTGATGTAACCGCCTTCATAGCTGCCTGTTCCGTGTGTGCTCAGAGTAAGACTCCACAACACCTTCCAGTGGGCCTCCTACAACCCATACCCAATAGAGAGAGGCCCTGGACCCACCTGTCTATGGATTTCATTGTGGAGTTATCCAGGGAAACACAGTTATCCTTATGGTGGTTAACCGGTTCTCGAAAATGTTTCATTGTATTCCACTTAAGAAGTTGCCCACTTCTAAGGTACTGGCTTCCATTTTTGCTCGGGAGATCTTTGCTTACATGGGCTACCCAAGGTGATTGTCTCGGACAGGGGTAGTCAGTTTGTGTCCCGGTTCTGGCGAGCCTTTTGTGCACAGTTGGGAATTCAGCTTGCTTTCTCCTCTGCGTATCACCCGCAGTCTAATGGGGCCGCAGAACGAGCCAATCAGTCCTTGGAGCAATTCCTACGTTGCTATATTTCTGATCATCATAACTGGTCAGACCTCTTACCGTGGGCAGAGTTTGCTCACAATAGTACCTTGAATTCTGCTTCCCGATTGTCTCCGTTTATGGCGAACTATGGTTTCCAACCTTCCATGTTGCCTGACTCATTTGTTCCGCAGAGTATTCCTGCGTTAGAGAAGCATCTCCATGGTTTTTGTTCCACTTGAGCACAAGTCCAGGAGGCTTTACGACATGCTAATGATAGGTACAGACTCCATGCTGACCGCAGACGCCTGCCTGCGCCTTCCTACCAGGTTGGGGACAGGGTCTGGCTATCATCTCGCAACCTCCGACTTCGTGTTCCCTCTCTGAAGTTCCCACCTCGGTTTATTGGGCCTTTCCGTATTCTTTGCAGGATTAACCCAGTGGCTTACGCATTAGACCTTCCTTCTAATATGCGTATCTCAAATGTATTTCATGTCTCCTTATTAAAACCTTTGGTCTGCAGCCGTCAACATCACAGAGACCTGCTTGCTGTTCCACTATGCTGATCTCTGGCTTCCTGACTTTCTGGCTTGTCTGACTAATCGTTTCGGTTACCGAACTTTGGCTATGTTTTGACAACGTTTGTTCTATTTACTTTTATTATTAAACAAGTGTGATTTAATTGTACTTCTGTCTCGGTCTGATTCATGGTTTTTGACAATTATGGAGTAGTCCTTGTTGGCAGAAGCAGTAGAAATAGTTACAGTGCACTTAAGTTTATCAGAATATTTATCTACACTTAGCCTCCAGGGCAGTAACTTCACAAACCTGTCTAGAAGTACAACAGATATTTTTTAAAGTGTACCATTTTCTTATATAGTCCCTTGACCAAGGGTTTTTACCTAAGCCACAGCAGGTTCACTTTGTAACTAAATTGTAATATCCTTTGCCAAAGTTAAATCATTTCCAAGAGCAATCTTTCTCTAATGCTGACTGAGTTTATTTTTTCTACTAGTTGGTCTCTTCTTGTTTCATGTGTTAGCACAATCAGTTCTCTCAAAGCTGCTTAATACTGTACTGTAGTGTCACCATTATGCCATCTACATTGATGCAATTTATATCTTTCTGTAACCACATTTAATTTTGGCACAAATTTAATCTTTAATGTAATGGGTGCTGTATCTTAAACCATCTGCTGCTGGTGGAGTATACAAATTACACTTTATTTCTGCTCCTAGGCAGTAAATAAGCAAAGCACACTTTCTTGCAGTAGGTAACTCCTGATCAGCAACAAGTATGCAATTCTCAAACATACTAATCCAAGCAGCAAAATGTATTGATATAAATAAATAAATCCGTGCTTATGACAATTTAAGAACTGCTGCCTATCTCTAATTAGTACCCCTAGGGGTCTAATTGCAAAAATAGATAGATAATAAGGAGATATAAAAGGCGCTAATTAATTATCGGTACGGATGTCATAGACTGTACGCTAAATTCAAATGATTGTGACATATATGAACTTCATCACTAAATGCCGTAATGTGGTCTAAAGATAGAGAAGACCTTATAATTGGAGAAGACCAGAAGATAAAATGAAATAAAATAAAAACACCAGTGATTCAAAAAGTATTAATTACTGCTTGATAAGTATTAAAATTGGGTCACCCAGTGGGAATATATTGTCTGCCATGTGAAATTGTGCTGACTAAAGTGAAACAAATAATTCTATAAACTGTGCAATTAATTACATTGAAATTGACCCCAAAGTTCAAAAGTTTTGGGACAAGATGGCGCCAAGGAAAAAAATTTTTTGTTTGTATTTAGTAAGAAAACATAAGTGAATGAAAGTGTCAGTGCAATATCTGTTTTGCCACTCCCATAATCCCAATTTTAATACTTATCCAGCAGTAATTAATACTTTTTGAATCACTGGTGTTTTTATTTTATTTCATTTTATCTTCTGGTCTTCTCCAATTATAAGGTCTTCTCTATCTTTAGACCACATTACGGCATTTAGTGATGAAGTTCATATATGTCACAATCATTTGAATTTAGCGTACAGTCTATGACATCCGTACCGATAATTAATTAACATAGAGGGCAGCGCCTTTTATATCTCCTTATTATCTATCTATTTTAGCAAAATGTATTGCAGGCTCACTAGGGCATAGAAGAAAACATGCAGGCTGTTGTATGGATAGAAGAGCCAGCCTTGTTGCCAATCCTGTTCTGTCTTGTATTGTGGGAGGCAGAGTAGTTATTTAGTACTTTAATAAAAAGTTCAGGCACCTTTTAGTATATCATAACAGGAACAGCAACTGAAAGTAACTTTTACAGTTTATAGAAAGTATTATGCATAATTTTCAATTTCTATCTCAACCTTAGGACTGGTCTATCAGAAGCTGAACTAAAGGATATTCTCTCTATAGATAATGAGGTTCTCGCCGATATTTATCAGTATTGGGCTCCTCCAAGAAGTGATGTCATACGAATTCCTGCACTGTCATGGACTCACTTACGGCATGATCTGGATGGATATTTGGTGGAGAGGCAGGCCGATGGAAGCACAGTACTGGGCCTATATCATAGGTATGAAAATTCAATCCTGTTTTAATGTAAACCTATGTTTTGCCCATGCAGGCACCGCCAGCAGCCTGGACATATCTTCTCTTCATCCCCCCACTGCTCTGTTTGGCCACTGGAAGCGATGTACTTCCAGGTGTAGAGTAGCATGTGACTCATGTCCCTTCTTTCTAGTTGAAAGTGATTGGCCGCTCAGGAATGCAGTGCTGTCACATGGAGATGGGTGGGAATCTTCGGTTCTGTGTAAGCTTAAGGCCCCTTTCACACTGGGGCGGTGGGGGCGTCGGCGGTACAACAGCGCTATTTTTAGCGCTGCTGTACCGTCGTTCTTGCAGCGGTATTCGGCTGCTAGCGGTGCGGTTTTACCCCCCGCTGGCGGCCGAAAAAGGGTTAAAATCCCTCGTACAGCGCGGCTATAGCCGCGGTATTGCCGCGGTATAGCCGCGCTGTCCCATTGATTTCAATTGGCAGGAGCGGGGAAGGAGCGGTGAATACACCGCTCCTTCCCCGCTCCAAAAAAGCGGTCTGTAGGACTTTTTTCACCGCCCTGCCTGCGCACCGCTTCAGTGTGAAAGCCCTCGGGCTTTCACACTGAACAAACAGCGGAGGCTGTTTAGGGGCGGTTTTCAGGCGGTAAGTTTAGCGCAATACCGCCTGAAAACCGCTCCAGTGTGAAAGGGGCCTTAGTATTGATACAGAGCTTACACAGAGGTAACGCTCATCATTCAAGAGGAACAAACTGAGTGTTGAGGAGCAAAAGGAATATCAGTGTAGGCTGCTGGTGGGACCACTATAATGCCCCGTACACACGGTCGGACATTGATTGGAAATTCCAACAACAAAATCCATGGATTTTTTCCGACGGATGTTGGCTCAAACTTTTCTTGCATACACACGGTCACACAAAGTTGTCGAAAAATCTGATCGTTCTGAACGAGGTGACGTAAAACACGTACGTCGGGACTATAAATGGGGCAGTAGCCAATAGCTTTTGTCTCTTAATTTATTCTGAGCATGCGTGGCAATTTGTGTACACACGATCGGAAATTTCTGACAACGGATTTTGTTGTCGGAAAATTTTATAGCAAGCTCTCAAACTTTGTGTGTCGGAAATTCCGATGGAAAATGTGTGATGGAGCCCACACACGGTCGGAATTTCCGACAACAAGGTCCTATCACACATTTTCCGTCGGATAATCCGACCGTGTGTATAGGGCATTAGAGTGAACCCATTTTTTGCCCTCCATGATCAAAGCATAGGTTTCTTTAAACACTTCATTTTATGACAATTTTTTTGTTGGTTTGGTAAAGTGCACAGTATGTCCAGCCTAAACATTTTTTTTAGTATTGGATGCAGTGGTAAAGAATTAGAATACCTTTTAGGTTTTACTGCTTTCTGGTGCTCTGTTAGAGAGATTTCTGCTCACTTCCTGTCACAATGATAATGGTTTCACCTGAGGTGAA
Source organism: Lithobates clamitans (assembly GCA_037952925.1). Lineage (NCBI taxonomy): Eukaryota > Metazoa > Chordata > Amphibia > Anura > Ranidae > Lithobates > Lithobates clamitans. The sequence goes on along the minus strand of JBBGZY010001129.1, from coordinate 2,051,973 downwards.
GGAAAATTTTAAACTGCAGATTTTAGTAATGAAAGTAAAGGATATAATCCCTGGTTTATTGCTTTCTGTGCCTTAGGTGCAGATTCTCCTTTACTTCCTCTCTGCAACCATGACAATAAGTAGGAGAAAATCTCTCTAATGAAACCCCAGATAGCTGTAAAAACTGACAGGGATTCTAATCCTACCCCAATATAAAGTTTTGACTTAATATGACTTAATTTACACATTAAATTTACACATAAATGAAATAAGTAAAGTATGTGGTGGCACACAGGACCTATAGTTCATTCATTCACAGGACTCGTGAATGAATAAAGCAGCTGTGTGGACGCTCTGTTTTTAAATTGTGACAGCTGGTGTGGGGAGGGGATCCCCTGCCCGCTGTCACAAAGGAGTATCGGAGGTCGGGGTTGTTCGGGGGCTGCTGATTTTGTGACATGTTACACCCTGAAAATGGGTGTAGCATATACAGTATCTTGCAAAAGTGAGTACACCCCTTACATTTTTGTAAATATTTTATTATATCTTTTCATGTGACAACTCTGAAGAAATTACACTTTGCTACAATGTAAAGTAGTGAGTGTACATGTACTTGTATAACAGTGTAAATTTGTTGTCCCCTCAAAACAACTCAACACACAGCCATTAATGTCTAAAGTGCTGGCAACAAAATACACCCCTAAGTGAAAATGTCCACATTGGGCCCAACGTGTCAATATTTTGTGTGGCCACCATTATTTTCCAGCACTGCCTTAACCCTCTTGGGCACGTAGTTCAGCAGAGCTTCATAGGTTGCCACTGGAATCTTCTTCCACTCCTCCATGACGACATCACGGAGCTAGTGGATGTTAGAGACCTCCATCTTCCGTTTGAGATTGCCCCACAGATGCTCAATAGGGTTTAAGTCTGGAGACATGCTTGGCCAGTCCATCACTTTTACCCTCAGCTTTTTTAGCAAGGCAGTGGTCGTCTTGGAGGTGTGTTTGGGGTTGTTATCATGTTGGAATACTGCCCTGCAGCCCAGTCTCTGAAGGGAGGGGTCAAGAATTCATGCTTCCCTCAATGAACTGTAGCTCCCCAGTGGCGGCAGCACTCATGCAGCCCCAGACCATGACACTCCCACCACCATGCTTAACTGTAGGCAAGACAGACTTGCCTTTGTACTCACCTCGTTGCTGCCACACACGCTTGACACCATCTGAACCAAATAAGTTTATCTTGGTCTCATCAGACCACAGGACATGGTTCCAGTAATCCATGTCCTTAGTCTGCTTGTCTTCAGCAAACTGTGGGCTTTCTTGTGCATCATCTTTAGAAGAGGCTTCCTTCTGGGATGACAGGCATGCAGACAAATTTGATGCAGTGTGCGGCGTATGATTTGAGCACTGGCAGGCTTCCCCCCTCCCCCTTCAACCTCTGCAGCAATGCTGGCAGCGCTCATACATCTATTTTCAAAAGGCAACCTCTGGATATGACGCTGAGCACATGCACTCACCTTCTTTGGTCGACCATGGCGAAGCCTGTTCTGAGTAGAACCTGTCCTGTTAAACCGCTGTATGGTCTTGGCCACCGTGCTGCAGCTCAGTTTTAGGGTCTTGCCAATCTTCTTAAAACCTAGGCAATCTTTAGGTAGAGCAACAATTATTTTTTTCAGATCCTCAGAGAGTTCTTAGCCATGAGGTGGCATGTTGAACTTCCAGTGACCAGTATGAGAGAGTGAGAGCGATAACATCAAATTTAACAAACCTGCTCCCCATTCACACCTGAGACCTTGTAACACTAATGCCCCCTACACACGGTCGGATTTTCCGACGGAAAATGTGTGATAGGACCTTGTTGTCGGAAATTCCGACCGTGTGTAGGCTCCATCACACATTTTCCATTGGATTTTCCGACACACAAAGTTTGAGAGCAGGATATAAAATTTTCCGACAACAAAATCCGTTGTCGGAAATTCCGATCGTGTGTACACAAATCCGACGGACAAAGTGCCAGGCATGCTCAGAATAAATAAAGAGATGAAAGCTATTGGACACTGCCCCATTTATAGTCCCGACGTACGTGTTTTACGTCACCGCGTTCAGAACAATCGGATTTTCCGACAACTTTGTGTGACCGTGTGTATACAAGACAAGTTTGAGCCAACATCCGTTGGAAAAAATCCTAGGATTTTGTTGTCGGAATGTCCGAACAAAGTCCGACCGTGTGTACGGGGCATAACAAATCACATGACACCGGGGAGGGAAAAATGGCTAATTGGGCCCAATTTGGACATTTTCACTGAGGGGTGTACTCACTTTTTTTGCCAGCAGTTTAGACATATAACTGGGTACTGACATTTATAGGTAAAGTTGATCCAGGGATAATCCGATTGCCTCTCTGGGATCAGGAAGGAATTTTTTCCCCTGCTGTAGCAAATTGGAGCATGCTCTGCTGGGGTTTTTTTGCCTTCCTCTGGATCAACTGTGGGTATAGTATTGGGTATATTGTTTTTTTTTTGTTTTTTTTATGGTTGGACTGGATGGACTTGTGTCTTTTTTCAACCTGGCTAACTATGTAACATTAATGGTTCTAAATAGTTGGTGCAAATGTGCAAATATGCAAACAATAAATTACAGTACAATATTATATTAAGAGCCAGTGTTTGGCACCTGCAAACAAATATGTCCATTAAACTGAATTGAGGAAAATGTAAAAGGATCCAAACAAATGTGAATGAACTTGGAGTGAAATAGTTCGTATAGGGGGAAAAATGAATGTTCAGCCTTTGAAGAAGAAATCACTCATGTAGCTAGGTAATGAACTCCTCGGGAAACACACAGCCAAGACAGAGTCACCATCCGATGTGCAACCGTCACCAACAAATGTATTAGGGTACTCTTACCAAATGGTGTGGGCTACCTGCCAGCAGCAAGGAGCCAAACAAGCAGAACTGGAGAGATTTGGAGATCACAGGAACCGATATGTAGAATGCACACCAGCACAGATCTAACAAAGAGACGCCATCGGGATCAACATGCAGGATGCGCAGCCGCACAGGTCCAACATCCAAGAACTCATAAGCTCCACCAAGTAGCAAGGAGTCATAAGGAAAATAAACCGCCACATAGCATAAAATCCTTGACTAAAATGTATTGAATAAGGTATTGCACTTACATCAATGTGGACAATATAGGCACTGTATATGATCCGATCACAGAGAAAGAAGTAGAACGCCATAAATGGAGCCAGCACAGTACGTTCTGACTTGTTTCATCTACTCAGACGTCATCTGGGGTATTCTGTATTGTCCGCATTCATATAGGTGCAATACCTTTTTTAATGACTTTTAGTCAAGTTCATTACCTATTTACATGAGTGATTTCTTCTTCAAAGGCTGAACATTCATTTTTCACCCTATATGAACTATTTCACTCCAAGTTCATTCACACTTGTTTGGATCCTTTCACGTTTTCCCTCATCTCAGTTTGATGGACTTTTTTGTTTGCAGGTGCCAACCACTGGCTCATAATATAATATTGTACTGCCATTTATTGTTTGCATATTTGCACATTTGCACTGACCATTTAGCCCTGCACTTTATCCCACATTCTTTTACACAATTTGTCTAATTGTAGTGTCAGCAGCATATGTAGCGTATTGGGTGGCGCAGTAATTCTTTAATTTTTGCATTATTGGCTGTGTGTTGAGTTATTTTGAGGGGTCAGCAAATTTAAACTGTTATACAAGCTATTTTACATTGTAACAAAGTGTCATTTCGTCAATGTTGTCACATGAAAAGATATAATAAAATATTGACAAAAATGTGAAGGGTGTACTCACTTTTGTGAGATACTGTATGTTACTAAAGGTGAACTTATCCTTTAAAACCTTCCCTTTCTTCTGTTTTAAATGTCCAGTTATGTACCTGGAACACATTTCCAAAAAACAGTTACATCTAATTTATTTCTTCACTGAACGATTTTGTGGCTACAGGCAGTTCATTGAAGTAGCACAGGAACACTACTTGAGTGATTCAGAAAAGAAGAAAAGACATCATATCCTGGCGGAATATTTTTTGGGCACATGGAGTATGGGGGCCCTTCGGTGGATAAATCTGCCACTCCTCAAGCAATCCCTATCTGCTGACCGAAAGGTACTTAAACTTTAGCTCTTCCAAAATGTAGCTCTTTGCCATTTTACAAATGTAATACTGAGAACCAGTTATGTGGGCTTTGAAATTTAGCTAACAAATATTTAGCTCTTGAAAAACTTGTTTTAAATAACATCATTGGTAACATCTATCAGTGTAGAAATAATATTTGAAAAACAGCCTAATCTACCTAGCCTGTAACCTAATCCAACCTAGACTCCCACTCATGCCACCATCACCACCCAGGTGTTTACTTACCTCTACCGACAGTGGTGGTCTCATCAGATGTTTACATCTTCTGGCCCAAAATTCTCTCTAGTATTGGCCATGCCTGCTCAATAAGTCCCTGAATGTTTGCATTGGGATGTACGTCTACTATCTCTAGTGGAGGAGTATGACCCCATTCAATTTTATGGTTAGTTACTGCGCAGGAGTGAGCAGTGCAAAAAAAAAGTTTGCATTGAGGATGTAAACATTGGAGCAGGAAGAGGTAATTAAGTAAGTGGCTAGAAGGTTGGGGCTTGAAACTGGCTAGAGAGGGTGGATTGGATTTTTTTTTTTTTTTTAAGTGAACTACATACATAAAGCCAACACAGCCAGAGTGAGGGTGATGATTCACTGCTCTGATTAATTCACTTGCATGTGTTAACTTTATCTTGAGCTAAAAAGCCAAAGTAGTAGGCTAATTAGAAAGCAAGTAAGGGGAAACACATGAAAAGTGGGGAAAAGCTGCAACTGATGGATAGATATAACAATACAGAATTAACAGGAAATATTTCATGTTTACTTGACTGATATAAAAAGAAAAATTATTTTTAAAAATGTTATTTTTAGATCAAGCAATTATAAATAATGAAAGAAAATATAAGTTAGTCAGGTTGAAAAAAGTCCATCTAGTTCAACAAATAAAATAAAATATGTCCAAAAATCTTTAAACATTCTCTTTAAAATCAGATTAGGAAATCTACACAAATTAATACATAATATCAAGGTAAAAAAAAAAAAAACAACATATTTAAAAAAATATTTACATATACTAGAAAGTCTTGATTTCATAAGTACTCATTTGCTCTAAAACTCCCAAATTAGCTATGGTGCAACCACCTGCATTCAGAAATCACATAATTATTGAAAAAGATGCAACTTAAATTAAAGTGTTACATATTCTCAGAATAGACTCTGGGAATTCTAAAAATTTGTTAGAAAACATAACATTTCCAAACAAATGACATCATGATGGTCAGGGAGAATAATTATAGAACATATCCAAATAAAAAAAAAGGAATTTATATAATTAAAGGTCTCTAAACTTACATTTCATAATACATTTTATATTTTTCAAGTGTTTTATAGTAAAGGATTTTCAATAGAAGTGCTGAGTGAATATTTAAAAGACTGGGGACTTTATTGGAACATATAAAATATAAAATGAAAACGGTACAGCAAAGATCCTTACTAATTCAAACCTTAATGCTCACATTATGTTCAGTAATCCCATATAGGTACACTACTAACTGTGACTTAGGTGCCTCTTTTTGTGTAACATGCTTGTTAACATACCGTAGGGCAGTAAGCAGCTCAATAAAGTTAATTAATTTTATGTATCTTAGTGCACTTGCACCTTATATTACACACCGTTAATGTCAGCAGCTTTTTTACTTAAAGTAGATATTTTGTTTCATGCTGAATAGTCCTTGTGAGCAAAGTCCTACAACTCATACCTTTATGCCAGTATTGTACGCTTTCAAATATAATTTAACAATAACAATAAAAATGTAGTTAAGGGCATTTGTTTCTCATTTTGATCGCAGGTAGCACCACAGCCACTGTGGTTCTCAAAAGATATGCCCAATCTGAGAAAAATGAATGAGCTTCCTTACCATCTTCTTAACGCAGGTGACATTGATGAATTGCAAAGAGAAATTCTAGGTATGTATTCCTGACATTTTTTATTTCTTTTGACAGTTACTACATATATGCTGTAAACTAAGAATGCTTTCAGAAATAGAAGTGTTAATAATTTATTTTTATCAATTAACAAATTGAAAAGTAAATGAACAGAAGAAAAATCCAAATCAATATTTGCTGTGACTACCCTTTGCCTTCAAAACAGCATCAATTCTTCAATTCTTCTAGGTACACCTGGACACAGTTTTTGAGGGAACACTGCATGTGGGTTGCTGCAAACATCTTGGAGAACTAACCACAGATCTTCTGTGAATGTAGGCTGCCTTAAATCCTTCTGTCTTTTTATGTAATGCTAGACAGACAATGGTGTTGAGATCAGGGCTCTGTGGGGGCCAAACCATCACTTCTAGGACTCCTTGTTCTCCTATACACTGAAGATAGTTTTTAATGACATTGGCTATTTGGGGTCGTTGTCATGCTGCAGAATTTGGGGCCAATCAAATGCCTCCCTGATGGTATGACATAATGGATCTGCCTGTATTTCTCAGCATTGAGGACACCATTGATCCTGACCAAATCTCCTACTTTACTTGTAGAATAGCAGTCCCAAACTTGCAAGGAACCTCCACCACAATTCACTGTTGCCTGCAGACACTCATTATTGTGACACTCTCCAGCCATTTGCAAACAAACTGCTTTTTGCTACAGCCAAATATTAAAGATTTTGATTCCTCAGTCCAGAGCACCTGCTTCCATTTTTCTGCACCCCAGTTCCTATGTTTTCATACATAGCACATATAAACTAAAGGACTCATTCTTAATTTACAGAACTTTTTCACTCCGGCCTAAGATTTTGCACAGTACTGTATATATGTATAATTTTTATATCCGTTATCGATAATGAAAACCCGCAGAAACAAAATTTTTATGTTTATAAATCTCTCACCAACTTAAAAACTCCCGTACCACAAGATGACTCAAACTGCTGTAAGTCAATGACATAAGCAAGTGAGAAAGAATTTACAGGTACTGTTGCTGTGCTGCCTAGAAAGTAAAATTATTATTATATGATTGCTTGGTATTATCCATTTGTTTTAGAGTATTAGAGTATTGCTTTTGAATGAAATGTTATTTAAAGGTAGGTATGACTTCCCATTTCTTTTTTGTTTTTATTGTTAGCTTTTGCTCTTTTAAAAGGGCCCTCCATTTTGGTGACAAAACTAGGCTGTTTGTGATCTAAAAGGCCCGTGTTGAGGAAGAGGTTGATAATTTTGCCTGATATCAATCAGTCAATACCTAATCGTTAAATTATGACTGGTTCCTCTACATTTACAGTATGTCATCATACTACTGCTGTGCTTATGCCCAAAGCTTGAGGAACCCACTTGAACCCTGCTGTGTCAGGAGACAGATCTGTTCATGTATGCCTAGTTTCACTGTCAGGTCAGCCCTCGGTTTGATGGCTACGTCTGACATTGGCTTTAGGATTGGAGATAAATGTAGTGGTTTTGGTGCAACTGATTTAATCCTGAAATTACAGATTTTGTGTAATTTCACAGAAGCCAAAATTCTTATTATTCTACATTAAACTTCTTAGTTTGAAATTGCATAAAATGTGTTTTTCCTTTAGAGGTTATGTTTAGGGTAGTTTAGGTTATTTATATATGTTGATTTACCCCCCCCCCCCCCTTCTGTATTAGTGTACAGTTGCTTTAGATTTTTAATTGACCGTGTTTCATTTTTGTGAAATAAAAAAACATACAATGTTGAAAGGTCCCAGAATGTTGAAAGGAGCTTACGTAAACCTCATGAGTTATTTAAAGCCAATTACACTCTTAAAAGTCAAGAAATCCTTCCTAATTTCACATTATTATTATAATTATACAGGATTCATATAGCGCCAACAGTTTATGCAGCCCTTTACAATATAAAAGGGAGACAATACCGTTATAAAACAATAAAATACAAGAGGATTAAGAGGGCCCTGCTTAGAAGAGCCTACAATCTAATAGGGTGGGGCAAGTGGTACAAAAGGTTGTAACTGTGTGAAATGAGCTCATGGAAGTGGTAAAAGATTAGTTGGAGACGTGATAGGCTTCCCTGAAGAGAAGAGTTTTCAAGGATCAGCTGAAGGTAGCAAGGGTAGGAGATAGTCGGACAGGTTGAGGTAGCGAGTTTCAGAGGATGGAAGAGGCTCTGGAGAAATCCTGGAGGCGAGCAATAGAGGAGGAAATGAGGGAGCTTGATAGTAGGAGGTCTTGAGAAGAGCAGAGAGGACGGTTTGGGTGATATTTGGAGACAAGATAGGTGATGTAGCTCGGGGCAGAGTTGTGAATGGCTTTGCATGTTGTGGTTAGTATTTTGAATTTAATTCACTGGGCGATTGGGAACCAGTGTAGGGATTGGAGGGTCGGCAGACACTGAGCGGTTGGTAAGATGGATAAATCTGGCAGCAGCATTCATGATAGACTGAAGAGGGGATAGCCTATGGAGAGGCAGGCCAATGAGAAGAGAGTTGCAATAGTTAAGGCGAGAGATTACAAGGGAGTGGATGAGGAGCTTGGTGGTTTCATTTGTTAAAAAGGGGCAAATTTTAGAGCTGTTACAGAGGTAAATTCTACAAACATCTGACAACGATTGGATTTGAGGCTTTGTCACGAATGTCACGTCTACCCCAACGCAGGTGGTCAGACACTATAGCTAGCTACTGTGTGCTTCACCTATAGCAGCCCCTTTTCCCTTAAGACAAGCAGGCCTACAGGTACTTGGTTGCCCCCAGGACTTATACACAATGCTATAGTGTCTGGCATACACGCCAAGGCAGATGTGAACAGCAAAGCAAACAGACTACTTGCAGTTTAACAGACTGATAGCTTGGTTCTAAGATGGTCCAGGTAATAAGGCAGGCTGAGTTCGGGGAATAGTCCAATATCCGATACAATGACAATCTAGGTGAAAAGCAGGCTGAGTTCAGAGAATAGTCCAATATCTGATGCGGGTCATACACAGGGAAATCCAATGCCAAAGCAAGGCAGACAAACAGGAGGCTTGAACAGGAACAATGCAGGTAACTGTCTCTATCACAAGCAAGGGATAGTGTTCAGTTTGCTTATATCAGGTGACTGATCAGATCAATCATCTTGCAGGTGAACACAGACAGGGGAAAAGAAACAGCCAACACCTGGGTGCTGGAATGAGGAACAGGGGTACTAAGTGATCATGACAGGCTGAAAGCACAAGTCAGAGTCCAGGATTATACCTAGTACCCTGGCTTGAGGGGAGGGACTGATGGTTGCATTGATGATTTTGATGGAAAAGTCATGGAGGGGGGCACGGGCGGGGGGTGGGACTATTATTAGCTCGGTTTTAGAGAGATTTACACATAGCGTCTATTGCCTTTCTCTTAAATGGCAAAATTTCACAGAAATCCCATGATTTTACAGACATAAAACTTTCCATTCCATTTATCCATATTTAGAATTATTTAACAATACAAACAATAGAAATTAGCATTATTACCTTTTATATCTCACAGCCAGTGCATTTAATTAAAAGAGACAAATATGCTGTAGTAACCTTACAGACCAGAATTACTAATTCAGATTGAGCTAGGTGTTATGATAGAATATGCTACCATATTCTATTTATTAATGGATGTACTTTTTAATGTTTGTTTTGTAAAAAAAAGTATAAAACCTATAAAATAATGTCTACAGGTAATATGAACTGGATAGCTAGCAAAATTGTTGCTTGTGGAATCAACAGTTCCATCAAAGACTTTGATATGTGCTTGAAACACATTGACAATAATGAGGCCAAGCTTGTGCATGACACACTGCGACTTTTTCAACCCACTATCAACTTTATTGAAGGTGATATAGGTGAGTTTTCTGTTTTTCTCTTTAATTTAAACATTACAATTAAATTATAATGTACCTAAATTTGAAAGAGAATATTTAAAGAACTTAATGTGAACCTACAAAAATATCTGAGTTTTACATAACTCATAAATGTAATGGTAGAGGATGCAAAAGTCTGCATCTTTAATATGAAGGGGGCATGCCATATTTCAAAGACAGTCCTGTGGTGATACAATTAGACGTAAAAAAGTAATTTTTTTTATCAGCGATCATTTTGTTTTCAATTTGAATATTGGATTTTACTCTACAGTGGTGGATGCTTTGAATCTATTGTTATGTCTTAAAGAATTCCTGAGACCATGTACATGATATTTACTCAAAGCCTAGACTATTAAAGATCATATGTTGACTTTTAGCCACCTGAATAATCTACTTTTCAGATAAACTAACGTGGAAAAATAATTATTTGCACAAAGCAAAATACATTTTCTGTATGTACTTGTAGGGATATACTGCTGTCTACTGTTGGCTGCTTATATCACAGTTTAATGTATAATTATTTACATCACTTCCTGACCCTGTGGTCTGGATTAGGAAACCAGAAAAGAGAAAGTAAAGGGAAACAAAGACATACACATGTCCTGTTCATGCTATTAACTCCTAGACCAGAAGTGACTAGTATACACCACTAAGGAGGGACTGTGCTGCTGTGCTGCTGTGTGCCCCCTATTACTTTTCTGGGGACAACCCAAAATTTGGGATTTTCTTTTACTTTCACTTTTAATCGTTAAGAGGACAAATAGAGAGGATACATTTCCCTAATGGAGGTACAGACAGCAATAAAAACTGACAAGTGTTCTAATCCCTCTCCACTGTATCCAAAACAAAAAAAATGTGCCTTTAGTTATATTTTTAGTCTCTGACGCAAAGGCAGATTCCACATCATCCTCAGGGGCCCCTGCAACTGGACTTTACTGCAACATTCATCTAACAGTGTCTCTGTTAATAACTATACAGTGTATACCCAGGTATATGTACACAATTCCACCAGGACTCCGGGCTAGTGTGCTTAATGTGGTTCCTATACTAAACTTCCCAAAACAACCTGTACCTGTAAAATAAGACTGTAAACACTTCCCTGCTAATGGTGGTGAGGAACACCTTCTCTTCTGCTGAAAATGGTCCATTGAGGTTCGCTGGGAAACTAACACATCCTTCTGTGTCCCCATCAGCTCTTGCTGGTTCCTCCTGCCTACCTCCACGTCCCCACTGTTTACTGCAGTAACATGGAGGTAAGCAAATAAAGTAGCAGGTGAGACTAGTATTTACATACTTCTTTTACAGGCATAGTTTTCTTTGGAAAGTTTAGTATAGTGACACGATTGCGTTAAATGTGGCTCTTTTTTTTTCTGATATCAAGGCAGAATCAGGTACATAACCTAGAAGCAAGTAAAAATCGACTTTTAATAAACAAATAAATAACTGGATTAAATGTTGGGTATGTATTATTTTCCTGGTGCTTGTTGTAAAGCAAAATGTGTAAAAATGGAAAATTGTATACGCAACTTTCTGTAATTTTCCTGGTCCATCTTCATGGTAGCATACACCGGGGCGGAGCCACAACCCATTATATGCTACCATGATGCACCAGGAAAATGGAAAATTGTATACTCACGTTTCCGTAGTTTTCCTTTCCTGGTACATCTTCATGGCAGCATACAATGGGTTGTGGCTCTGCTCCCATTGTATGCTGCCATGATGTGCCAGGAAGGTAACTTTCCAGAGGAATATTGTAGAAGAACATATTAAAATACGACAGTTTATTACTGAGAACAAGCAGGAATTCCAGGCGGTATTTGTTTGGCTTAACCATTTCTTTGTAAAGGGCTCTAGTAATCAAAACTTTTGTTATTTCCCTACAGATCCCTGCATCATATATGTAGAGATGTTGGCACGGCTGCATTTCTTTAAACTGTCCTGCCCATCTTTAATTGGTGACCTCTGTGAGCAATGTTTCACCTGGTTTGAGCAGTATAAAAATCCCACCTTTATTCCTATAAGTGGATTTTTCCAGCCCCCTGGTGGACCTCTACAGACCACTCTTACAGGATTCAAGAAAGGTATTTGATGACTTGATGCCAGAATACCAAGACTATGGGATTGATTTACTAAAGGCAAATAGACTGTGCACTTTGCAAGTTCAGTTGTTCCAGAGCCTAATAAATGAGGGGGAGGTCTGCTGACTTGCATCATCCATTTATGTGCAGGCAAAAATGCTGTTTTTTTTATTCCTTGCATGTGATTGGGTATTCTTTGCAAAGTGAAGCTTTATGACATTTCTGGAGCACCTGTACTTGCAAAATGCATAGTCTATTTGTCTTTTGTAAATCAATCCCACTAATTAACTTCTAGTTCATATATATACAACAGTAAACAACAGTTATGCCTTTAGTTTTTTTGGTGCCTAAAGCTGCAATTCCTTTATGGCTTCAATTCTTCTCAGTGCAAAAATGTAAATACAAATGGATTGCATACATGTAGGCAACTGCAAATTCTCCCAGCCCTACCTACAGGTCATTTATGACCCTCTAAAAAGGGGCTGGGACACTCTTTATACAAAACCACATTACTGTGAACTCCAATAACCCAGTTGTGTATGAATTTATACTATTCCTGTGCCCCTCAATGAACAGTAAGAAATTCCCTTTGCTTTTTAGGCATTTCTTTATTGTTCAAAGTGCAGTATGTAATATCAAATGTGATTAACCCCCATTCTGTCACCCATACATCAGGTTATAATTGCATTTGTCTTGATTGGCCAAGCTCCTTTTTTAAGGGAAAACTGTACATACTACTCTTATTAGTCCTTAGGTACACTTTGCTGCTGCTTGGACTGACCCTGCTGACCTCAAGTGTTCTGGGGCAGGCCAATGGTTACTTGGATTTTCTTTTCTTTCACCACAGGTAGAAGAAAAGAAAATCACTTGATTCCATCATCAACACAATCAGTGCCTCCCACAGCACAATTGTATTTTGCCAGCAGGGGGCATAGGGAGCCTTCCTGTCCGGGCAGAATACAATGGTTACTGCTAGTGGCTAAAGCCGCTGGCAGTAATCGTATGTATGACAATCCAACAGGCTGGTTGTACCCAAGCAGATCAATGGATAGACTTTGGTACAATCAGCCTGCCCATACATGCATTGAAATTTGGCCTGTCCCTGCTAAAGCGACTGAGTTTTGATCCATGCTTGACCAGTTTAATTTTGTTAAACTCTTCACTCTGTGATGCTCTGCCTTTTGTGAATTTGCTTTGTCCTTTAAACGCCCCCCCTAACCCCAAAGTTCAACACTTTGCTCTGGTTCCCCTAGGCAATGATCCTATCCTAACAAAGTTCCTGCCTAATCCTTGGTCCTGGGCCCCCCCCCAGCTTTTGGGCATAGTATAGCATGTCCCTTGAGTACTCCTTACCCTGTAGCTTCTGGGTCTTCTTATTAGCTGCCTCTCTGGACTTCTCAGTACCTCGCGGTGTGCGCTGTGCCAGGGCCGCGGCGGCGCCATCTTGGATTTCGGAGATCATTTCTTCCTCCTTTTTTTTTGCTTTCCCCCGGGTGCACAAAGCCGGTGGTTGATCCAGGAGGGTAAGTGGGTCGGTAGTCAGCTGGATAGCCGTTTTTTAGCTCTGGATCGCTGCTGGGAGAGGATCGGTGAGCTGTGCTGGAGAGGAGCTGTGAGACACACTTCTTCTCACATGCCGGTCTTGGCCACGCCCCCTCCTGCCTAATCCTTAAGATGGTCATATGCTGAGTAAATCTTGGCTGATTCCTGATGAATCATCACACCAAAACATCCTTATATTTTGCTGGCTGAAAATTGTTGGCCAAACAGCTAACAAATTAGATGCAGTCGTTGCTTAGGTATTCTGAAAGCCACTTGTGCCAGCTTAAGAATACTTCAACCAGCAACCAGCACTTCAGATTTGTTTATGCAGGCTATATATATGGAGGGATCTGCTGTTTTATGTTCAGCCTGTAGGTTAAATGAAAAAAAAATCTATCAGTGTACAGCCAACTTTATGTACTGCCTCTGCTTGGCTGGATTTGAGCCCTGACGTCTCCTTGCCCATTAACTTGGTACTCCACTTTTGTCTGTGTACCTGCTAGATGTCATCAGAAAGGCCATTTCAAAGGTCTCACTCTTGACAATGTTTACCACGCAAATCCAGTCCAACTACCAGGGACTCTGGTGAAGGATAGGTATTTCCACACCCTGATTTTGGTCAGAGCCAAGTTCAATCCCACTAAAGTCTATAAGCATGCATGCCACTTCTAGATTGTCTAAAGATCTGGTCTGGATTCATACAGATTCAGCTTAACAGATCTAATATTTTTTATGTATTAATGCTTCCTCCTAGGCATCACAGTAATGGAAGTTTGCCCGTACAAGGATCTTGTTGTTGTAGGATCTGATGATGGCACAATGATAGTGTGGGACATAAAGGACATTGAAGTGATTCACACATTAAATGGTCATTCTGGTAGGTGTTAAAGACAATCCCAAAACACTAAATATAAGAAAATGAAATGATTTGCTTTGAAAAGTATAGATGTATACAAAGTTGGGAAAATGACCTTAGACACAGCATCTTTTAATAACAAATAAAAAGTTACACAATGGGTCTATTTTGAAGTCCACCAAAAACTGATATTTTCGTTTTTGGTAGAAGCTAGTGCACCATCTAACATTTTCTCATATTTGACTCTTGATCTCTCTGGTCTGTTGCAACTGATGTAGCCATAAAAATGTCTTCTTATTCTTATTTCTGGATTTTCTAATAATTTTATATAATGAATAATGAAACTGGAGGAGTTGGAACAGCTCAAGGTGGACAGGAACTACATTTCTAAGGTGCGTGAAACAGTGCCAGCCACTATGGAAGCTGGCAGCTTACCCCCTTCTTTGGACAGCGTGGTATTTAGCACATTTTTTTCAGTTCCAGCCATTACACCTTAGATAATATCACTTTTTGGTGGACTGTCAATTTCAGGGTTATACTACCCAAGTAGTTCTTTTATCATTTCAGCATGTGGCCAAAAATAAAAAAAAATATTGCATGTTAAAGTAGAGCTCCAGGTTACGAACAAAATATTAAATCTGAAACTGCCCCTGTCCTGGTCAAATACTTCTTATTTGCTAGTAAATTTGCAATTGTGTGACTGCTCCATTGTCGTTCATCCTCTTGATGTGGTCTGACAGTAGGTGGGTAACATCTGCACCATGTCACAAAGGCAGGCAGCCACAAAGAAATGACATGTCCCCAGTGGGCCCAACAAATCAAGCTGCTGGGAGCATGTCACTCAATGTCTGTGAGCATTACTGGACAGGACAAGAACAACTTTACCACTAGTATGCTTACTTGCTGTGGTGGTGTCACTACATTTATTGTGAACTGCCTTGTAACATGGATTATCCTGGATTTTAGGAAACCCTAAAGATAATGATATGACACCTGCCAGGTCAGTTTTTCAAAGTCAGTAACTCTAGTTAGTAAATTTAAGATTATGTTGGTCATTGAGGGCGAACCTTTTAAAAAGTAGGTAAGTGTGTTTGTGGCAGCTCTCATATTCCTGTCATCACAACTTCCTTTTAAAAACAAGAGTAATTTTAATTTATTGGGCTTATTTCTTAAAAGTGGAAAGTGTAATCTGGTGCAGCTTTGCATCAAAACAAATTAGCTTCCAATTTTTATTGTCAAAGCTTAATTGCACAAGCTGAAGTTAGAAGCTGATTGGTTACCATGCACGATTGCACCAGATTCTGAGTGCTCCAGTTTTAGTAAATCTCCCCCACTGTGTCTACTTTTAGCTGGGATACTATGCATCCAGGTTTTTGGTCAAGGAACACGCGCAGTCTCTGGCTCTCTTGACAATACCCTGCTCCTGTGGAATCTGGTAACTGGTAAACATTATCTGACTATTCAAGAAGACCACACAATTTATGAAAATGCCTATCTGCATGTGGATGAAAAGAATGGAATAGTTTATTCAGCAGCAGGATCTCAGGTGCGTACATTTTTTTATCTAGCAATGAACTCTACAAAGTAAACACACAACTAAAAAGAGCGCACATTTGGCTTCTTCGGCAAAGCAGAATAAAAACTGCAAGGATGTGGAAAAAGTGTAACCTACAGAACTGATTTTTGCTGCTTTTACCATTCATGTCAATGGCTCCTAGAGTGTATCTATAGCTGATAGTGGCAGTCTCTAATCCCACTGCTGTCACCAGAGTGTGATAAATGCCTAAACCTGCACAGGGGATATCCAGCCTGTGGGATAAGAATCTGCACTAGCGGACTGAGGGTGATCATTACTGGAGTTGGTTAACTTTGGAGTTAGCCCTTTACACAAAAAGTAGCTACTACCATGTGTTTTAATGGAATGCAACACTCACAGCATCTGCTGTAGCAATTCCTATCTTTAAGAAATGTCTGTGCCAGAGGGGATTGTAATAGAGGTTAAAATATCATAGCTTTCTTTCAAGAGGTAAGGATTCTTTAATTTCTGATTAGAGCATTTTATGAGAAGAAAGTTATTTTAATGAGAAGTAATAAAAAATAGGGCTAGACAATATTTACAGAAAATATATTACAAAACAAACAATAGGAAACAGTAAAAAAAATGAATTTAAAAGTTGAAAATAATTAGCAATGTTTGCATGGACTTTGGTTTCGGCAAAGTCCATTCTGCTGCAGTGTAACTCCAATCTTATGTATTAAGGTCCTTAGCTGTCATGAATGACTCTTAGGGACCCTTCATGATTTCGGTGGTAAACAAGATCTACAGCTGCCAATGGCAGCAGTTTTTTGTTGACCCTCCAGAGGGTGTCACTTAACCAACCCCTGCCCAATTAAGAGTTTAGGGATGTGATGTAAATATGCTGAAGTGTTTTATTAAAAAAGAAGTATGGCCAAAGCTTTTTTGGCTATACTTCTCTTGTCGGTCACAGGAGTACACTTATTTGAGCTCTCCTGTGACCCAGAATCAACCAACAACTGGCTAAAGTCACAGAGCCACTCCAGGCTCTGGAAAGATCCCAACCGCATTTTTAGGATCCACCTAGAGCCCTCACGGACAGCTGGCTCTAGCTCTCAGCACACAGCTGTGCCCTCCCTTCCTCCCATCGCAGGAAGTGTTAGAGGAGCAGAGCAGAGGGTGGTAACTAGAAGTCACCACTCTCTGATCAGAGCTGACCAAGAACTGAGTGTTCAGAGGTCATGTGATTTCTCAGTTCTCAGGCTTAGAGCCAGTGGGGGACAGCTGCAGCATAGAGGTGAGTATGTATATTTATTTTTTTACACACCCAAAAAGGTTTGGCAATGTGACACGTGGGGGGGAAACTTTTTAAAAGATGTCATACGCTAAAATCATGATTTTTTGTTGTGTATCTGCAAACTCAAGACCATGAATTGAGGTGTTTGCTTGAATTGCATCAACGAGAAGCACTAGGGCCAAGATAAAGAGAATTGGGGATAAGTGGCAGCCTTGGTGGGTGCTGCAGAGGATGGGGAAGGGTTTGAATATGAAGCCCTCATTCTTTTAGAGGTGATGAGAGATTTGTGTATAGAACTGCAATCCAAGCTAGGAATTCTTCCCCAAAGCTCCACTTACCGAGTGCAAAAAACATGTATTGTCATGATATTGTGTTGAAGGCTTTGCAAACATAAAGGCAAAAGTAACAGTCTTCAGGGATACAGATCTTGCTAAGTGAATGAGCTGTATGACATGCCACATATTGTCTCCTGTTTGCCGTGATGATCCAAAATCTACTTGGTCTTTCTGGACAAGTCTACCCCAAAATATACCGATTCTGGTGGCCAGTTTTTTAGCTAAGGGTTATAGAGTATCTCACAAAAGTGAGTATACCTCTCAAATTTTTGTAAATATTTTATTATATCTTTTCATGTGACAACACTGAAGAAATTACACTTTGCTACAATGTAAAGTAGTGAGTGCACAGCTTATACAGTATAACAGTGTAAATTTGCGGTCTCCTCAAAATAACTCAACAAACAGCCATTAATGTCTAAACAGCTGGCAACAAAAGTGAGTACACCCCTAAGTGAAAATGTCCAAATTGGGCCCAATTAGCCATTTTCCCTCCCCGGTGTCATGTGACTCGTTAGTGTTACAAGGTCTCAGGTGTGAATGGGGAGCAGGTGTGTTAAATTTGTTGTTATCGCTCTCACTCTCTCATACTGGTCACTGGAAGTTCAACATGGCATTTCTGAGGATGTGAAAAAAAGAATTGTTGTTCTACCTAAAGATGGCCTAGGCTATAAGAAGATTGCCAAGACCCTGAAACAGCTGCAGCATGGTGGCCAAGACCACACAGCGGTTTAACAGGACAGGTTCCACTAAAAACAGGCCTTGCCATGGTCGGCCAAAAAAGTTGAATGCATGTGCTCAGCTTCATATCCAGAGGTTGTCTTTGGGAAATAGACGTATGAGTGCTGCCAGCATTGCTACAGAGGTTGAAGGGGTGGCGGGTTAGCCTGTCAGTGCTCAGACCAAATGCCTCACACTGCATCAAATTAATCTGATGGCTGTCATCCCAGAAGGAAGCCTCTTCTAAAGATTACATAGTTACATAGTAGGTGAGGTTGAAAAAAGACACAAGTCCATCAAGTCCAACCTACATGTGTGATTATATGTCAGTATTACATTGTATATCTCTGTATGTTGTGGTAGTTCAGGTGCTTATCTAATAGTTTTTTGAAACTATCGATGTTCCCCGCTGAGACTACCGCCTGTGGAAGGGAATTCCAAATCTTTGTCGCCCTTACAGTAAAGAACCCTCTACGTAATTTAAGGTTAAACCTCTTTTCTTCTAATTTTAATGAGTGGCCACGTGTCTTGTTAAAATTCCTTCCACTAAAAAATGTTATCCCTATTGTGGGGTCACCAGTACGGTATTTATAAATTGAAATCATATCCCTCTCAAGCGTCTCTTCTCCAGAGAGAATAAATTCAGTGCTCGGAACCTTTCCTCATAACTAATATCCTCCAGACCCTTTATTAGCTTAGTTGCCCTTCTTTGTACTCCCTCCATTTCCAGTACATCTTTTCTGAGGACTGGTGCCCAGAACTGGACAGCATACTCCAGGTGCGGCCGGACCAGAGTCTTGTAGAGCGGGAGAATTATCGTTTTATCTCTGGAGTTGATCCCCTTTTTAATGCATGCCAATATTCTGTTTGCTTTGTTAGCAGCAGCTTGGCATTGCATGCCATTGCTGAACCTATCATCTACTAGGACCCCCAGGTCCTTTTCCATCCTAGATTCCCCCAGAGGTTCTCCCCCAAGTGTATAGATTGCATTCACATTTTTGCCACCCAAATGCATTATTTTAAATTTTTCTACATTAAACCTCATTTGCCATGCAGTTACCCACCCCATTAATTTGTTCAGATCTTTATGCACGGTTTTCACATCCTGTGGAGAAGTTATTGCCCTGAACTATTTACCCCCTCCAGGTCGTTTATGAAGAAAATAAATAGGATTGGTCCCAGCACAGAACCCCGGGGGACCCCACTACCCACCTCTGACCATTCCGAGTACTCCCCATTTATCACCACCCTCGGAACTTGCCCTTGTAGCCAGTTTTCAATTCATGTACTCACCCTATGGTCCATGCCAACAGGCCTTCCTTTATCTAGATGGCAACTCACCTCCTCATAGAAGGTTAATAGATTGGTTTGGCAAGAATTATTCTTCATAAATCCATGCTGATTACTGCTAATGATACAGTTCTCATTACTGAAATCTTGTATATAGTCCCTTATCATCCCCTCCAAGAGCTTGCATACTATTGATGTTAGGCTAACTGGTCTGTAATTCCCAGGGATGTATTTTGGGCCCTTTTTAAATATTGGTGCTACATTGGCTTTTCTCCAATCACCTGGTACCATTCCAGTCAGTAGACTGTCAGTAAAAATTAGGAACAATGGTCTGGCAATTACTTGATGGAGTTCCCTAAGTACCCTCGGATGCAAGCCATCTGATTTATTAATGTTAAGTTTCACAATTCTAATTTTAATTCTGTCCTCTGTTAACCATGAAGGTACTTCCTGTGATGTGTCATAAGGATAAACACTGCAGTTTTGGTTACTGAAGCCCCCCGATTCCTTTGTGAAGACTGAGGAGAAGAATTCAATACCCTCGCCATCTCCCCATCTTTTGCAACCAAATGTCCTTCCTCATTCTTTATGGGGCCAATATGGTCTGTCCTCCTTTTTTTACTGTTTACATTGTTAAAGAATTTTTTGGGATTTTTATTTGCTCTCCTCCGCTATGTGACTTTCGTGTTCTATTTTAGCTGCCCTAATTGCACCCTTACATGATGTAAGATGATGCTTAAGAAAGCCCACAGTTTGCTGAAGACAAGCAGACTAAGGACATGAATTGCTTTGAACCATGTCCTGTGGTCTAATGAAACCAAGATAAACGTATTTAGTTCAGATGGTGTCAAGCTTGTGTGGTGGCAACCAGGTGAGGAGTACAAAGAAAAGTGTGTCTTGCCCACAGCCAAGCATGGTGGTGGGAGTGTCATGGTCTGGGGCTGCACTAGGGAGCTACAGTTCATTAAGGGAACAATGAATGCCAACATGTACTGTGACATACTGAAGCAGAGCGTGATCCCCTCCCTTCAGAGACTGGGACGCAGGGCAGTATTCCAACATGATAATGACCCCAAACATACCTCCAAGATGACCACTGCCTTGCTAAAGAAGCTGAGGTTAAAGGTGATGGACTGCCCAAGCATGTCTCCAGACCTAAACCCTATTGAGCATCTGTGTGCATCTTAAAAAGGAAGGTGGAGGAGCGCAAGGTTGTGGATATTGTCATGAAGGAGTGGAAGAGGACTCCAGTGGCAACCTGTGAAGCTCTGGTGGACTTCATGCCCAAGAGGGTTAAGGCAATGCTGGAAAATAATGGTGGCCACACAACATATTGACACTTTGGGCCTAATTTGGACATTTTCATTTAGGGGTGTACTCACTTTTGTTGCCAGTGGTTTAGACATTAATGGCTGTGTGTTGAGTTATTTTGAGGGGACAGCAAATTTACACTGTTATACAAGCGGTACACTCACTACTTTATATTGTAGCAAAGTGTCATTTCTTCAGTGTTGTCACATGAAAATATATAATAAAATATTTGCAAAAATGTGAGGGGTGTACTCACTTTTGTGAGATACTGTATAACAGTGTGAAGCAGCAGTGAAATAGGGCTATACTTGGACAATGAGTGAGAATCCTGCAATGGCTTGGGCAGCTTTTAAGGTTTTTGGGGCAAAGACTTTGCCTTTCTGAAAATAGTTGAAAATTACTACTAAATGTGAGATAAGAAAATCAGAAAAGCGAGAAATAGCCCTCTTATTTGTTTTGACATTTTTGATGGCTGCGAGGATAATAAAAACTCTGTAATATCAGAGTTGAGTGCAGTTTTTTGTTGATCCCGAAATGTTGGGGAGCTGAAAACATTGAAAGAATTCTTCTGCTTTATCAGCGCTGTGCATAAAGCTGAGATAGGTGTCGGTGAAATTCAGAAAGTTTTTTGACTGGGTTACTAGTGAGCCTACTCTGGCTAGTTTGAAGAGTAATAGGCCGTCTTTTCTGTTCAAAGCAAAGCAGGAATTTTGCTAACTTAGCTTTGAATTTATTGCTTTGTGTATAGAATTTTTGTTTTGTTCAACAAAGTGTTTTTTTGGGGCAATATCTGTCAAACATAGGTTTTATTTTGTACTAACCCTAGCTAAATGCTTGCAAATGTGGGGTTTGGGTTGGTTTTGTGCAGTTAAGAGGCATGTTCAACTTCAGATTTGAGTTCTAGTCTGCATTTATCTCTCTGTCTTTTGCGTTGAGAAGCAATCTACATTAGGGAATCCTAAGGACTGCTTTGTATGCTTCCCACACCACTGCAGGCAAAGATATGGAGTCCCTATTTGTTAGGAAATATTCTGTGGTGATTGATTTAAGCAGGGGCGTTGCTAGGTCTGCAAAAAATCTGGGGCTAGAACCCATAGCAGCGGTCACCAACCTGTTTGTATGCCGGGGGGGTGGGGGGTGAGAGACCGGTGTAAGCAATTTTTCACGGCGATGGCTGGTGTTGGCGCTTCAATCATCATTATTTCTATTGTTACATTCTAATATATAATGAAGTGGTTCAACTCACCATACTGCAGACGGTGTCACTTGCCACTGTCGCCTGTCACCAGATGCAGCGTGTTACTTCCCACTTTCACCTGGCAGCAGATGTGGATTGTCACTTGCCACATCACCTGCCACCATTTGCAGATTGCCACGTCTCCTGCCACCATTTGCAGATTGCCACTTGCCACATCTCCTGCCACCATTTGCAGATTGTCACTTGCTACGTCTCCTGGCTCCATTTGCAGATTGTCACGTCTCCTGGCTCCATTTGCAGATTGCCACATCTCCTGCCACCATTTGCAGATTGTCACTTGCCACGTCACCGGCCACCAGATGTGGGTTGTCACTTGCCAACTGAAGTGGATTGTCACTTGCCGTGCCAGCCAGTGCCACCAAATGTGCATTGATGCTGCATTGGTGGCAGGCTGACAGCACTGGTCCATTTAGTGAGAGCAGGAGAGCAGTGATGCGATGCGGGCAGTGAGAAATTATGTCATCTTGCTGCTCCCCTCCGCACCTTCGACATTAAAGCAAGGGGTCTGGCTGCAAAGTGGAGCTCCACGATGACAGGAAGCACGTGACCTCCACTCCACCGTGCTGTGAGGGCGGAAGAGCGCTGATGTGTGGCGGGCAGTAAGAGATGTCATCTCTCTGCTGCTCACCACACCTCGCTCCCAAATTGAAGAGGCTCGGCTGTGAAGAGTGCTGATGTGGAGCGGGCGGAGAGAGATGTCATCTCTGCTCGTCCGCCCACTCACTTCTCTCCTCTCCTCCGCCTCTCTCATGCAGCCAGCCGCAACCCCCCGCAGCAGCCGCAACCTGCTGGTTAGGCAGGGACCCTGCAGCAAGAGACTCGGGGCTATGGGCCCCAGATTCGGGGCCATAGCCCCAATAGCCACCCCCTAGCAACGCCCCTGGATTTAAGTATGTTTATCACATCTGAGTGGATTAATAGCAAGTTGCTGAGGGACCAAGAGGTCTTGTGAGGTCTTTGTGATAGAGGGCGAAAGTATACTATAGTGGGTTCATAGACCATGATACAGATGAGATTTTAGCTCTAGAGAGCACTGGAAGAGTAGATCGCTTGACCTAGACATACAGTGCCTTGCAAAAGTATTCACCCCCCTTGGCATTTTTTGTGTTTTGTTGCCTCACAACCTGGAAATAACATGGATTGTTTGAGGATTTGCATCATTTAATTTACAGAACATGCCCACAACTTTGAAGATGTTCTTTTTTTTATTGTGAAGCAAACAACAAATAGGACAAAATAACAGAAAAAGTCAATGTGCATAACTATTCACCCCCCTAAAGTCAATACCTTGAAGAGCCACCTTTTGTGGCTATCACAGCTCCAAGTCACTTTGGATAAGTCTCTATGAACTTGCCACATCTTACCACTGGGATTTTTGCTCCTTCAAGCTGAATGGTTTGCGCTTGAGAACAGCAATCTTTAAGTCTGACCACAGATTTTCTATTGGATTGAGGTCTGGGCTTTGACTAGGCCATTCCAACACATTTACATGTTTCCCCTTAAACCACAGTGTTGCTTTAGCAGTGTGTTTGGGGTCCTGCTGGAAGGTGAACCTCCGTCCTAGCCTCAAATCACACAAAGAGTGGTACAGGTTTTAGAATATCCCTGTATTTAGCACCATCCATATTTCCCTCAACTCTGACCAGATTCCCAGTCCTGACTGCTGAAAAACATCCCCACAGCATGATGCTGCCGCCACCATGTTTCACAGTGGGGATGGTGTTCTTTGGGAGATGTGATGTGTTGGGTTTGCGCCAGACATAGCGTTTTCTTTGATGGCTAAAAAGTTAAATTTTAGTCTCATCAGACCAGAGCACCTTCCTGCATACATTTTGGGAGTCTCCCACGTGCCTTTTCGCAAACTCAAAACATTTTGTTATTTGCTGAAAGTAATGGCTTTCTTCTGGCCACTCTGCCATAAAGCCCAACTCTATGGAGCGTATGGCTTCTTGTGGTCCTATGTACAGATACTCCAGTTTCTGCTGTGGAACTCTGCAGCTCCTCCAGGGTTACTTTAGGTCTCTGTGATGCCTCTCTGATTAATGCCCTTCTTGCCCGTGAGTTTTGGTGTGCGGCCAACTCTTGGCAGGTTTGCTGTTGTGCCATGTTCTTTCCATTTGGTTATGATAAATTTGATGGTGTTCCTAGATTTGGATATTTTTTTTAAAACCTAACCCTGACTTGTACTTCTCAGCAACATGTACTTGTTTGGAGAGTTCCTTGGTCTTCATGGAAGTGTTTGGTTAGTGGTGCCTCTTGCTTAGGTGTTGCAGCCTCTGAGGCCTTTAAAAAAGGTGTGTATATGTAATGACAGATCATGTGACACTTAGATTGCATACAGGTGGACATCATTTCACTAATTATGTGACTTCTAAAGGTAATTGGTTGCACCAAAGCTTTTTTTGGGCTTCATAACAAAGGGGGTGAATACATATGCACATGCCAATTATCATGTTTTTATTTCTGAAAAATAGTTTTATGTATATATATATTTCTAATTTTACTTCACCAACTTAGACTATTGTGTTCTGATCCATCACATATATTTCAGATTAAAAAAAAAACATTGAACTAAAGGCTGTATTTTAACAAAATAGGTAAAAAGCCAAGGGGGTTAAATACTTTTGCAAGGCACTGTAGCCTATGCACATGTAGGGTTCATGTGAAGCATAATAAAAGGTGTAGTCCCTAAGAAGGGGGTTTAAATCCCAACAGGTATCTACAAAGTCTGATATATCCTGGAAATTGGCATGTTCAAGGTTAGAAGAGGGACCACATGTTTTTTATTTATCAGGTTTTGAGTTAGTGAATAAATCTGGGTCATCATAAAAGATGATACGTTTACCATAAGTTACTACTGGTTCTAGGAGGTGTTATAGGAAGAGGAGTTGTGTTGGAGGTGTAATAGCATCGGAATATTTTTTCAGAGCTTTGGATTTCTCTTTGAAGCAGTAGCAGTGGCGGCTGGTGAAGTTTTAAGATGGGGGGGCGCTAGACCCCGCCCACCATTTGACCCCTCCCACTTCTCATAAGCCACACCACTTATAGAATCCACCCACTCCGTCCCCTGTAGTACATCATATACCAGGCTGTATATTATACACAGGGCTCTATACATCATATACCAGGCTCTACATTATATACAGGGCTCTGTACATCATATACCAGGCTCTACATTATACACATCAATCTTTCTCACAGCCCAACAGGGACAGAGGGATGGTGGGTGGGATGGGATCAGGGACTGAGGGATGGGATCAGGGACAGAGGGATGGTGGGTGGGATGGGATCAGGGACAGAGGGATAGGATCAGGGACAGAGGGATGGTGGGTGGGATGGGATCAGGGACAGAGGGATGGTGGGGGGGGACAGAGGGATGGTGGGTGGGATGGGATCAGGGACAGAGGGATGGGGGATCAGGGACAGAGGGATGGGACCAGGGACAGAGGGTGGGATCAGGGACAGAGGGTGGGATCAGGGACAGAGGGATGGGACCAGGTACAGAGGGTGGGATCAGGGACAGAGGGATGGTGGGTGGGATGGGATCAGGGACAGAGGGATGGGGGATCAGGGACAGAGGGATGGTGGGTGGGATGGGATCAGGGACAGAGGGATGGGGGATCAGGGACAGAGGGATGGGATAAGGGACAGAGGGATGGTGGTGGGATGGGATCAGGGACAGAGGGATATGGGATAAGGTACAGAGGGATGGTGGTGGGGTGGGATCAGGGACAGAGGGATGGGGGATCAGGGACAGAGGGATGGGATAAGGGACAGAGGGATGGGATAAGGGACAGAGGGATGGTGGTGGGATGGGATCAGGGACAGAGGGATGGGGGATCAGGGACAGAGGGATGGGATAAGGGACAGAGGGATGGTGGTGGGGTGGGATCAGGGACAGAGGGATGTGGGATCAGGGACAGAGGGATGGGATAAGGGACAGAGGGATGGTGGTGGGATGGGATCAGGGACAGAAGGATGGGGGATCAGGGACAGAAGGATGGGATAAGGGACAGAGAGATGGTGGTGGGATGGGATCAGGGACAGAGGGATGGAGGATCAGGGACAGAGGGATGGGGGATCAGGGACAGAGGGATGGGATAAAGGACAGAGGGATGGGATAAGGGACAGAGGGATGGGATAAGGGACAGAGGGATGGGATAATGGACAGAGGGATGGTGGTGGGATGGGATCAGGGACAGAGGGATGGGGGATCAGGGACAGAGGGATGGGATAAGGGACAGAGGGATGGTGGTGGGGTGGGATCAGGGACAGAGGAATGTGGGATCAGGGACAGAGGGATGGGATAAGGGACAGAGGGATGGTGGTGGGATGGGATCAGGGACAGAGGGATGGGGGATCAGGGACAATGGGATTGGATCAGGGACAGAGGGATGGTGGTGGGGAAGGATCAGGGACAGAGGGATGGTGGTGGGGAAGGATCAGGGACAGAGGGATGGTGGTGGATGAGGAGAGGGGGGGTGGAAGTATTACTCACTTGCTCTTAGTTTTAGTCAATTCCCTCTCCCTTCTCAGTGTTCTCAGTCTGAACTCACAGTGCCTCCAGTAATGGCTCTCCTGACATGAGGACAATGTCTGCACATCTCACTAGGGGGATAGTTTGTCCCCCTCTCACTGGACTGACCTGGCTGACTTTATCCTCCACTCCAGTTTCTTCCTCCCGAGTCCCGACACGGATCTGCTTAGAGGAATGGGCGGAGCTGCTATACCAGTCAGTGAGTGCTCACTCAGGCACAGTTGACATGATTGTTTGTTTCCTGTAGCTAGAAACAGCGTGCAGCTCACTACCCCCCCCAGAGTACTTGCTTTCAACTCCGCTAAGCTAATCGGCGTTCTCGATTGCGCCACAAGGTGGGTTGAAAGCCCGCAAATGAAGTGCCACGTCTGCAATCTCGTGATTGCATTGACGTGGCACTTCCCATAGTGCACTGTGTCCGGCGCCACAGTGCACTTTGTTAAAGGACATTTTTTTTTTTTTTTTTTTTAATTTTTTTTTTCTGGTTACTACAGGAGGGGGGGGGGGGCGCCCCCTATGGACGGGCCGCCCCTGAGCAGTAGTTATCGGACCTTATGATCAGGAACCTTTTTTTTTGCAAATTGAATTCGTATGTTTATGAATGACTTTAACCACTTGCCGACCGCCTAACGCCGATATACGTCGGCAGAATGGCACGGGCAGGCAAAATCACGTACCCGTACGTGATCTGCCTGCCGCGGGTGGGGGGTCCGATCGGACCCCCCCCCGGTGCCATCGGCGGTCGGCATTTGACTGGGAGCGTCGGGAGGCGAGGGGGAGACCATCCAATCGTGGCCCCCCCCTCGCGATCGCTCCCAGCCAATGGGAATCCTCCTCTGCCTGTGTGTCGTTTCACACAGGCAGAGGATGTGATGTCATCTCTCCTCGGCTGGGCAGTTTCCGTCCCAGCGCCGAGGAGAGAAGACATGTAAGTGCACAACACACACACACAGTAGAACATGCCAGGCATACTTTACACCCCCGATCCCCCCCCGATCGCCCCCCGATCCCCCCCCCAATCACCCCCCCCTGTCACAAACTGACACCAGCAGTATTTTTTTTTTTTTTTTTTCTGATTACTGCATAGTGTCAGTTTGTGACAGTTACAGTGTTAGGACAGTTAGTATTACCCCCCTTTAGGTCTAGGGTACCCCCCTAACCCCCCTAATAAAGTTTTAACCCCTTGATCACCCCCTGTCACCAGTGTCGCTAAGCGATCATTTTTCTGATCGCTGTATTAGTGTCACTGGTGACGCTAGTTAGGGACGTAAATATTTAGGTTCGCCGTTAGCGTTTTACAGCGTCAGGGACCCCCATATACTACCTAATAAATGTTTTAACCCCCAGTCCCCAGCAGTTTAGGGTTCCCAAAAACGCAGTGTTAGCAGGATCAGCCCAGATACCCGCTAGCACCTGCGTTTTGCCCCTCCGCCCGGCCCAGCCACCCAAGTGCAGTATCAATCGATCACTGACACTTACAGAACACTAAACGCATAACTGCAGCATTCGCAGAGTCAGGCCTGATCCCTGCGATCGCTAACAGTTTTTTTGGTAGCGCTTTGGTGAACTGGCAAGCACCAGCCCCAGGCATCGTCAGGTTAGCGCCAGTACCGCTAACACCCACGCACGCACCGTACACCTCCCTTAGTGGAATAGTATCTGATCGGATCAATATCTGATCCGATCAGATCTATACTAGCGTCCTCAGCAGTTTAGGGTTCCCACAAACGCAGTGTTAGCGAGATCAGCCCAGATACCTGCTAGCACCTGCGTTTTGCCCCTCCGCCCGGCCCAGCCCAGCCCACCCAAGTGCAGTATCGATCGATCACTGACACTTACAAAACACTAAACGCATAACTGCAGCGTTCGCAGAGTCAGGCCTGATCCCTGCGATCGCTAACAGTTTTTTTTGTAGCGTTTTGGTGAACTGGCAAGCACCAGCGGCCTAGTACACCCCGGTCGTAGTCAAACCAGCACTGCAGTAACACTTGGTGACGTGGCGAGTCCCATAAGTGCAGTTCAAGCTGGTGAGGTGGCAAGCACAAGTAGTGTCCCGCTGCCACCAAAAAGACAAACACAGGCCCGTCGTGCCCATAGTGCCCTTCCTGCTGCATTTGCCAATCCTAATTGGGAACCCACCGCTTCTGCAGCGCCCGTACTTCCCCCATTCACATCCCAAACCAAATGCAGTCGGCTGCATGAGAGGCATTTTCTTTATGTCCTCCCGAGTACCCCTACCCAGCGAACCCCCCAAAAAAGATGTCGTGTCTGCAGCAAGCGCGGATATAGGCGTGACACCCGCTATTATTGTCCCTCCTGTCCTGACAATCCTGGTCTTTGCATTGGTGAATGTTTTGAACGCTACCATTCACTAGTTGAGTATTAGCGTAGGGTACAGCATTCCACAGACTAGGCACACTTTCACAGGGTCTCCCAAGATGCCATCGCATTTTGAGAGACCCGAACCTGGAACCGGTTACCGTTATAAAAGTTAGTTACAAAAAAAAGTGTAAAAAAAAAAAAAAAAAAAACACATACAAAAATATAAAAAAAAAAAAAAAATAGTTGGCGTTTTATTGTTCTCTCTCTCTCTCTATTCTCTCTCTCTATTGTTCTGCTCTTTTTTACTGTATTCTATTCTGCAATGTTTTATGGTTATTATGTTTTATCATGTTTGCTTTTCAGGTATGCAATTTTTTATACCTTACCATTTACTGTGCTTTATTGTTAACCATTTTTTTGTCTTCAGGTACGCCATTCACGACTTTGAGTGGTTATACCAGAATGATGCCTGCAGGTTTAGGTATCATCTTGGTATCATTCTTTTCAGCCAGCGGTCGGCTTTCATGTAAAAGCAATCCTAGCGGCTAATTAGCCTCTAGACTGCTTTTACAAGCAGTGGGAGGGAATGCCCCCCCCAACGTCTTCCGTGTATTTTCTCTGGCTCTCCTGTCTCAACAGGGAACCTGAAAATGCAGCCGGTGATTCAGCCAGCTGACCATAGAGCTGATCAGAGACCAGAGTGGCTCCAAACATCTCTATGGCCTAAGAAACCGGAAGCTACGAGCATTTTATGACTTAGATTTCGCCGGATGTAAACAGCGCCATTGGGAAATTGGGAAAGCATTTTATCACACCGATCTTGGTGTGGTCAGATGCTTTGAGGGCAGAGGAGAAATCTAGGGTCTAATAGACCCCAATTTTTGCAAAAAAGAGTACCTGTCACTACCTATTGCTATGATAGGGGATATTTACATTCCCTGAGATAACAATAAAAATGATTTAAAAAAAAAAAATGAAAGGAACAGTTTAAAAATAAGATAAAAAAATAATAATAATAAAGAAAAAAAAAAAAAAAAGCACCCCTGTCCCCCCTGCTCTCGCGCTAAGGCGAACGCAAGCGTCGGTCTGGCGTCAAATGTAAACAGCAATTGCACCATGCATGTGAGGTATCACCGCGAAGGTCAGATCGAGGGCAGTAATTTTAGCAGTAGACCTCCTCTGTAAATCTAAAGTGGTAACCTGTAAAGGCTTTTAAAGGCTTTTAAAAATGTATTTAGTTTGTCGCCACTGCACGTTTGTGCGCAATTTTAAAGCATGTCATGTTTGGTATCCATGTACTCGGCCTAAGATCATCTTTTTTATTTCATCAAACATTTGGGCAATATAGTGTGTTTTAGTGCATTAAAATGTAAAAAAGTGTGTTTTTTCCCCATAAAAAATCCATTTGAAAAATCGCTGCGCAAATACTGTGTGAAAAAAAAAAATGAAACACCCACCATTTTAATCTGTAGGGCATTTGCTTTAAAAAAAAATATAATGTTTGGGGGTTCAAAGTAATTTTCTTGCAAAAAAAAATTATTTTTTTATGTAAACAATAAGTGTCAGAAAGGGCTTTGTCTTCAAGTGGTTAGAAGAGTGGGTGATGTGTGACATAAGCTTCTAGATGTTGTGCATAAAATGCCAGGACAGTTCAAAACCCCCCCAAATGACCCCATTTTGGAAAGTAGACACCCCAAGCTATTTGCTGAGAGTCATGTTGAGTCCATGGAATATTTTATATTGTGACACAAGTTGCGGGAAAGAGACAATTTTTTATTTTTTTTATTTTTTTTTGCGCAAAGTTGTCACTAAATGATATATTGCTCAAACATGCCATGGGAATATGTGAAATTACACCCCAAAATACATTCTGCTACTTCTCCTGAGTACGGGGATACCACATGTGTGAGACTTTTTGGGAGCCTAGCCGCGTACGGGACCCCGAAAACCAAGCACCGCCTTCAGGCTTTCTAAGGGTGTAAATTTTTGATTTCACTCTTCACTACCTATCACAGTTTCGGAGGCCATGGAATGCCCAGGTGGCAAAAACCCCCCCCAAATGACCCCATTTTGGAAAGTAGACACCCCAAGCTATTTGATGAGAGGTATAGTGAGTATTTTGCAGACCTCACTTTTTGTCACAAAGTTTTGAAAATTGAAAAAAGAAAAAAAAAATGTTTTTTCTCGTCTTTCTTTATTTTTAAAAACAAATGAGAGCTGCAAAATACTCACCATGCCTCTCAGCAAATAGCTTGGGGTGTCCACTTTCCAAAATGGGGTCATTTGGGGGGGGGTTTGTGCCACCTGGGCATTCCATGGCCTCCGAAACTGTGATAGGCAGTGAGGAGTAAAATCAAAAATGTACACCCTTAGAAATCCTGAAGGCAGTGATTGGTTTTCGGGGCCCCGTACGCGGCTAGGCTCCCAAAAAGTCCCACACATGTGGTATCCCCATACTCAGGAGAAGCAGATAAATGTATTTTGGGGTGCAATTCCACATATGCCCATGGCCTGTGTGAGCAATATATCATTTAGTGACAACTTTGTGCAAAAAAAAAAAAAAAAAATTTGTCACTTTCCCGCAACTTGTGTCAAAATATAAAACATTCCATGGACTCAACATGCCTCAAAGCAAATAGCTTGGGGTGTCTACTTTCCAAAATGGGGTCATTTGGGGGGGGTTTATGCCATCTGGGCATTTTATGGCCTTCAAAACTGTGATAGGTAGTGAGGAGTAAAATCAAAAATGTACGCCCTTAGAAATCCTGAAGGCAGTGATTGGTTTTCGGGGCCCCGTACGCGGCTAGGCTCCCAAAAAGTCCCACACATGTGGTATCCCCATACTCAGGAGAAGCAGCTGAATGTATTTTGGGGTGCAATTCCACATAGGCCCATGGCCTGTGTGAGAAATATATCATTTAGTGACAACTTTTTGTAATTTTTTTTTTTTTTTGTCATTATTCAATCACTTGGGACAAAAAAAATGAATATTCAATGGGCTCAACATGCCTCTCAGCAAATTCCTTGGGGTGTCTACTTTCCAAAATGGGGTCATTTGTGGGGGTTTTGTACTGCCCTGCCATTTTAGCACCTCAAGAAACGACATAGGCAGTCATAAATTAAAGGCTGTGTAAATTCCAGAAAATGTACCCTAGTTTGTAGGCGCTATAACTTTTGCGCAAACCAATAAATATACACTTATTGACATTTTTTTTACCAAAGACATGTGGCCGAATACATTTTGGCCTAAATGTATGACTAAAATTGAGTTTGTGGGATTTTTTTTAGAACAAAAAGTAGAAAATATCATTTTTTTTCAAAATTTTCGGTCTTTTTCCGTGTATAGCGCAAAAAGTAAAAACGGCAGAGGTGATCAAATACCATCAAAAGAAAGCTCTATTTGTGGGAAGAAAAGGACGCAAATTTCGTTTGGGTACAGCATTGCATGACCGCGCAATTAGCAGTTAAAGCGACGCAGTGCCGAATTGTAAAAAGTGCTCTGGTGAGGAAGGGGGTAAAACCTTCCGGGGCTGAAGTGGTTAAGGACTGCTCTTTGTATTGTGAGTAGATACGCGGAAAGAAGGAGTAAAAGTAGTAATGTCAATTTTGGGTAGTGTAGAAAATTAAAGACTTTAAGCAATTTAGGGGGAGAGTGTGGCCCTTATGTGTTCAGTGTCAGTATTTTAAGGGCCATAGTAGGTAAAGCAGGGTTGAACAGCTATTAGAACCCACTTAGAGCTGTAGTGTAGGTTTAAAGGTAGATGCAGTCCGGCCAGGGCCCCATGGAGGGGAGGATAGGGTGGAAAAAATTAGGCACAAAGAGCAAGTACAAGAAGAAGGTTGCTGCATGGTTGTCACGTACCTTACAGCGGAGCCCGAAATTATGAGGGTGGCCTTTTGCACGGTTCCGGTCCAAGCACTCCTGGTGGTGGGTACAGGGAGTGCGAGGGCAACGAAAGGGTGCAGGTGCCTGCAGGCAGGAGGCTGGAACTTGGAGATATAGGAACCTCTGCTGAGGAGATGTGGAAACTGATCACCAAACTTGTTCAGCGGGAGCCAGATCAGGATCAACTGCAGAATCAGGAACAGGCAGGAGTCGGCAACAGGCTGGTAGCGGGGTACCAAGTCAGAAGGCAAAACCGTAGTCAGGAACAGGCAGGGGTTGGCAACAGATGGGCAGCAGGGTACAGAATCAGGAGGCAGAGCCGTAATCATAAGTTCAAGCCAAGGTCAGTATTGCAAGTAGAGGCAGGTTCAGCAGGCAGGGGAGATCCAAGAGAATGGTCAGAAGATAGCCGGGTTTTCAGGAACAAGGTCAATCAGGCAGAGTAACAACAGGAACACAGGAACACAGGAACAAGCTGAAGACAATCCAGCACTGATGCTAGGCAGACTCTCTGTTTATATAGGGTGCTGTGTGCCAGGATTGGCGCCAGCGTACGTGCGATTAGCAACTTAGCACATTGGCACATGCGTGCTAGCACATTAGCACTTTGGCACATTGGCGCATGTGCGTTAGCATATTAGCGCTTTGGTACTCGCGGACGCGCGTTAGCACGCGTGCGCATTCGCATAGAGGTGCCATTGTGCATGCCCACCCTGGATCTCATTTGCCTCTGGCTATGGTTCCATGCATGCACCTTTGCATTAGCAGAATGAGGATTGGCAGCTGCTGCATGGAGACGGGTGCTTGCTGTGTGAGTTCTCTGACATTGGTGTATGTATGGATTGAGATTAGAAAGTGATAGGGAGCAATGTTAGGGAGCGACTAGGGAAACTGGTGCTTCAGAGGGGTAGCATTTATCTATATTTGGGCAAGTCATCACCTATTAAGAGTAGGTACTTAAGGTAAATATAACTGATTGTGTTATTTGGAATTTGCTAGGGTGGTAGAAGGCCAAGTTGGGTGTGGAAGGCTGCTAATCCTGAGCACAGTCTTTAGTTTAGTTCTGTTTTTGTGTGGATTCGGCCTCGTTATCGATGTACGAGCCACAGACATTTACTTCCGAACTTGCCCCTACGTAATTCCTGATACTGCGGAACACATGCTGACACTGGGACAGTGTGCGGCAGTGCAAGGTCATGTAACCCATAGCTAGGAAGTTATACATGTTGGATGCCTGGTGTCTCCATTCATATGTGAGTGCCCATTTTTAAACCTATTTGTATATAAACTCCAATAAACATACTACACTATACACCTCCCTCTTGTGGTTTGTTTTGGAGCATTTTTTCACTGACATAAAGCTGAAGTTTGAAAATAGGACAATATTGGGAGAAGTGAAAATTAAAAATAAAGTAGCAGAGCGCTAATATGTAAAGATTTTGATGGAAAAGACAACTAATAATAATAAACCTAAATTTGCTTAAAGTTACTGCAGCTGTCACTAATGTGCTCCCAAAGATAAAAGTATACAAATGAAAAAAAATGTGATAGCGCTGCAATAATACAATCTATATGAAATAAATCAACAATTCATCTAACGGTGCAATATATGAACAGATAAAAAATGAAAAAAAGTGAAACAAAGTTCAATAAACAGTGAATGATAGTTTCTTCAGTGATATATAAAAAAAACAAATGAGATGCTTCTTCTAAAGAACTCCTTATCCAGAGTGCTCCCACCACTGCATGCAATGGCCCCTCTCCTCCTTTATACGACCTCAAGGGGTCAAAAACGCCTTGCACTTAGTGCCAATAATCTCTCCAAAGAATTTTCTGTGATCTTTACTTTGCTCAAGGTATAGACAAACGGTCTATGGCCAGCATAGGTTCCATCCACTGTGCTGCTTTAAACCTCAATCCGTATTTGAGACCAGTAGATGTAGAAATACATAAAAAAGAGGGATTCGTAAATGAAACCTCTCCACCCCAGCAATAAACTCACATTTATTAAAACAATTAAAAGCATAGGTACAAATCTGAACAATCTCACTCAGTAACGATCAGTCCACTGCCAGGCTCCACCTCTACTAGTTTCGCCACCTCCCACGTGGCTTTATCTGGAGGAGTGTGCCAGGTGGCTGTGGCGGGATCAATATATAGGGTACAGTATAGAAAAAGGAATTACCTTAGTTGCAAGCAGCTGTGGTGTTCACAAAACACCCGTACATGTGCAGTAGTGCTACCTAGTGTTAGTAGGACACAATGTAAACATACATCGCGTCATTATGACGCACTTCCAGTTAAAAGACTGCAAGTCACTAGTTCGTGACCACTTGCAGTCACGGACTAAGATAAACATAAAGAGCTTCAAAAAAATGGCCGACAAATGAGGACATGATGTAAACAGATAGAGGTGGAATCACTCTATACATCTTTAGAATGACATAAACAGTGCATAAACAGATCACAATTAATCACTGTATCCACAGACATCTGAACAGCAATTGTAAAGAAATAAAAATCAGCGGAAAATAAATTAATTAATAATAAACAGGGGAATGATAAGACGATCATCATAACGATCGTTCATATTAACTGAAATATGATTAACTTAGTGTCCATTCAAACAAATAAAATAATATAGAAAGTTCCAAAAAATATTAAAATATTTAGGACAAAAATTAAAATTAACAGAAGAGGAATTAATTAGTACATTACTCCAACTCTTGTTTTGAAATATATATATATTTTTTAAAATAATATAATTAAATAATTCCCAAACGTGTGTAATGATAATATAATAAAAATAGAGGATTGAGATAAACAAAAAATATGACCTTAAAATCATTTATAAAACAATTAATATCAAATTCAATATTGTGCCCTGAAGGATATAAAGTTTCCATCACATTTATCCAGAAGGACTCACATTGACTCAAGGATTTAACCTTGTTAGTGCCCCTACATTGTGGATGGTAATTTTTCTATCCCCCAAAAAAGGAGAGAGGAGGGGTCTTTGTTGTGATGTATTGCGTAATGTTTGGAAATACTGTGCTTAGAGTAACCTTTAACCTTTAATAATATTTTGTACGTGTTCCTGAATTCTTATCCACATTGGTCGTTTAATACGACGAATGTACTGAATTTCACAAGGGCACTAGAGGGTATAAACAACACTCTCTGTCCTACATGTGATACAATCTCTTATTTGATATTCCCTCCCGGTTTCAGTGGCTGTATCCTTTTTGATGTTCTTTCTCTTAGTCCTAACACATGCATAGCATTGTTTGCACGGAAAAAAACCTTTGCCTGAAAAGAAAGTAGAATCTGGTACTTTTGAGGGGTCTACTATATTCTTAGCAATCTTATCCCCTAGTGTAGGGGCTCGCCTGTATGCAAACTTTGGATTAGCTGGTAATATTTGTCTAAGATGCCTATCTGAAATTAGTATGGGCCAGTGCTTTTTGAACAACTTTTCTATTTTTCAATGTTGTACTCCATAGTTAAAAATAATGGGCATATGGTCCTGGAAAACATTCTGTTTTGGCTTATCTTTTATTAGGGATGTTCTGTCTATCGCATTCACCATTTCAATTCGATGTTTGATATGAGCTTCTTGATAGCCTTTTTCAAGAAATCTTTGGCTAATTAAGTTGGTCTGTTCCTTAAAGTCCTCTTCATCCGTACAATTTTTTTTCAGCCTCATGAATTGTCTCTTCACATTTAGTAACCAAGGAGTATAGTGACAACTTTTCAAAGGAATGTACCCATTCCTGTCAACCATCTTTTTTGTTTTCTTTTCAGTAAAAATTTTAGTACATCTATTCCTTTGCTATTAAAGAATTGGAACCACTCATCAGTGGACTCTTGATCCAAGAGTCCATCATTGATAGGTACATCCCACCGTCTTCTAGGTACTAGAATACTATTATAAGGAGGTGAGAGGCCATTGCATGCGGTGGTGGGAGCAGTCTGGATAAGGAGTTCTTTAGAAGAAGCATCACATTTGTTTTTTTTTTTATATCACTGAAGAGTCTATCATTCATTGTTTATTGAATATTGGGAGAAGACCCTGTCCTAAGCCCTCAGGAGAAGGGTTAAGATACCACCTGCTTGATGATCACTTGTTTGGCCTTTTGTTTTTGGTGAGTGTGCATTTCGTTCATACACATGATGTGGCACTGTGTACTGAAAACTTACGCACTGATAATAATTTTTTGAAGAGCACGGCGATTGGTTCTATCATTATTTTATGGACATTCTGATACTTATTTAGATGTATTGTAGAATTTTTTATCACGTGGTGGATTAAATTTACACATAAAGCAGCGCCTTACTTTGTTTGATTTATCCCTATCGGCTAGCATTCCATATCCTTTAGGTATAGTTAACAGTTCAAAGAGTTGCTTGACCGAAGTGAGTCGGACCTACCCCACATTAACTGACAATTGCGCAGTCGTGCGATGCTGTACCCAAACAAAATTTACGTCCTTTTTTCCCCACAAATAGAGCTTTCTTTTGGTGGTATTTGATCGCCTCTGCAGTTTTTATTTTTTGCGCTATAAACAAAATAAGAGCGAATTTTGAAAAAAACACAATATCCTTTACTTTTTGCTATAATAAATATCACACATTTTTTTCAAAAAAACAACTGTAATTTTTTCCTCGGTTTAGGTCGATATGTATTCTTCTATATACATTTGGTAAAAAAAAATCACAGTAAGCATATATTGATTGGTTTGCGCAAAAGTTATAGCGTCTACAAAATAGGGGATAGATTTATGGCATTTTTGCAATTTTTATCGGGACTGCGATATTGCGGCGGACATATCGGACACTTTTGACACATTTTTGGGACCATTGACAATTATACAGCGATCAGTGCTATAAAAATGCACTGATTACTGTATAAATGTCACTAGCAGGGAAGGGGTTAACACTAGGGGGCGATCAAGGGGTTAACTGTATTCCCTCACTGTGTTCTAACTGAAGGGGGAGGAGACTTACTAGGGGAAGAGAGAGATCGGTATTCAAACTTTGTATGAACACACGATCAGTCTCTTCTCCCCTGAAAGAACCAGGATCTGTGTGTTTACACACACAGATCCCAGTTCTCGCTCTGTCACAAGCGATCACGGGTGCCCGGCAGTCATCACGCCCGCTGGGCACTCGCATCGGCTCCGGCGGCGAGCTGCGGGCACGCACGTGCCTCCGGCTGCCCACGCTTGCCCCTAGTGGCCACAATGGGAAGCGACGTAAGGTAACGTTGATTTGCCCAGCCGAGCCAACCTGCCGAAGTAAAACTGCGGCGGCTGGTCGGCAAGTGGTTAAAGAGGAAGTAAACTCTGATATATATATATATATATATTCATTAAATAAAAATGTTGGACTATATGAGACAACGACTGCTGCAGAGCTCGCGTGTCTCCATCCCCGAATCATAAAGAAGAGAGGGGGATGGGGAATGTTGGAACTTTGTGTGGAGCACACTACCAGAACCAAATGAATCAATTAGTATGTATTATTTTAATTCAATCTGATTTTATTGAAAAAAAAGCATACAAGAAAATGTACTTCACATATACATCATTAGTAGTAGTAGTGTTGATAACAATAGATCCAGTGTATTCGCAGGATACATATTGTAGTATGTTATGTGTGCAGATCACAAGGAAAAAACATTGTTTTAATTAGCATAATGAGATATAACAAGGATAACCAAAGAGCCCTCACCATATACGGGAGGGGATTACAAGTAAACTTCGTGTGTTTTTACAATCAACTTATTCCAGGAACCTGTTATGTTGTATAGGATTAGCTTGTGCGGGTCGTATTCTGCATCTGGATTTTAAGGAGTACATTGATATGAAAAGGAGAAGGATTAGGGGGAAAGTAGA
This sequence comes from Lithobates clamitans, assembly GCA_037952925.1. Taxonomy (NCBI): domain Eukaryota; kingdom Metazoa; phylum Chordata; class Amphibia; order Anura; family Ranidae; genus Lithobates; species Lithobates clamitans. The sequence continues at coordinate 2,013,189 of JBBGZY010001129.1, read as the reverse complement.
AAAACAGAAAGGTTAGGAACAGGAGTCGCTCCAGCATGGTCATGGGGCGGTACCGTCTAGGTTGCCCTCTGCCCAGGGAATGAAGTCCGATGAGTATCGGAACATGGACCACAAAGTCCACGTAAGAGAGATTCCTCAGCCAACAGGCGTTCAAGGTCCCTGATGCGGTCCACCTCAATAGCCCACTCCCCCAGGGAAGGTACAGTTCTTGACTTCCAATATCTTGGAACACCATTCTAGCAGCAGCCAAGAAATGGCGTAATACATCTTTTTTAATGGATTTGAGCGTGCCCGGGAGCATGGACAAGAGAGCTATCTCGGGTGAAGGAGAGAGAGCCGTCGCCATCAGCCTGCAGTATAGTAGGAAGATCTGTTGCCAGAATTTTTGTATGGGTGGGCATTCCCACCAAATGTGGAGCATGGTGCCCCTGGAGTTTAAACATCGCCAACAAGTATCTGGGTTTGTCAAGTTGAAGTGATGTATTGTCAAAGGGCTAGTATGTATTATGTAATGGTGCACATGGATGCATGTGGGGCAATAAATACATATATAATATGTAACATAAAATAAATACATATACTGTATATACACCCACATATGTGTTCCTACATAGTAAAAGATATAAATATTAGATTAAAAATATATTAAATGTAACCCAAACTTGCATATAGACATGATTGATTGCACACATGATATTATAAAATTTATTCAAAATTCGTCAAGGTAGTCTCATAGTAGACTCATAGTAGTTGTGACAATACATCGATGGAATGCTCTATGCACGTTTCGTGGATAACTTCCACTCATCAGGAGCAAATGCGATATAGGTATGTCTGTAATGAAATATAAATGCCAAATTGTATAGTAAATAAGATAACAGGAAGAGGGGGAACCACATCTTAATGCCAGCACTCTTACCTATAATTAAGCTACAGTATTCAAAAACATGGGTAGTATTGGTAGCTGGACGCACTATGGAAACATCATCTCCGGAAACTGAGGAGAAGATAACTGCGGCCACACAGCGGTGAACAGAGAACAAGAAGTGAACATCAATAGTGATTTCGTCCCCAATAAGTAACTGTGGTTGTAACAAGTGCTGAGTAAAGGCCCATAGGGCTTCTGTGGAAAAATTGGAAATAAAGTGTATTAGCAAAGTGACTACGCAATAAATAATTGGGAAAGATATGAAAACCATTAGCAAAGGAAAGAAAGACAAAGAACAAATCTTGAGTGTAAAGTGAAAACAGATGAGTGCCTCGCCATAGAATGGGTGGTAAGATCAAAGATAACACATAGGAACCATAGATGGATAGAAAACCAAATATTACCCTTATGCCGCGTACACATGAGCGGACTTTACGGCAGACTTTGCCTGGCGGACTTTTCAACGGACTTTACGACGGACTTTCTGAATGAACGGACTTGCCTACACACAATCCACCAAAGTCTGACGAATTCGTACGTGATGACGTACGACCGGACTAAAACAAAGAAGTTCATAGCCAGTAGCCAATAGCTGCCCTAACGTGGCTTTTTGTCTGTCGAACTAGCATACAGACGAGCGGACTTTTCGACCGGACTCGATTTCAACGGATTGATTTAAAACATGTTTCAAATCTAAGTCTGTCCAACTTTTGAGAAAACAAAGTCCGCTGGAGCCCACACACGATCGAATTGTCTGACCAAATCCAGTCCGCCGGGCAAAGTCTGCCGTAAAGTCCGCTCGTGTGTATGCAGCATTAGTATGAAGTGGAAAGTATAGTCCAGAGATATGCATAGTGTCATCAAGGTGCAAGGAGCAGACTGAATAGAATTCCAAATAGTATAGTAACTAAGATAACAGGAAGAGGGGGAACCACATCTTAATCCCAGCACTCTTACCTATAAGTAAGCTACAGTATTTAACAACATGGGAAGTATTGGTAGCTGGAGGCATTTACTTGGCATTTATATTTCTTTACAGACATACCTATATCGCATTTGCTCCTGATGAGTGGAAGTTATCCACGAAACGTGTGTAATGCATTCCATTGATTTATTGTCACAGCTACTATGTGTCTACTATAAGACTAACTTGAAGAATTTTGAATCAATTTTATAATATCATGTGTGCAATCAATCATATCTATATGCAAGTCTGGGTTACATTTAATACATTTTTAATATATAACATTTATTAACCTTTAATATAATAACCTTTTACTATGTAGGAACACTTATGTGGGTGTATATATATGTATTTATTTTATGTTATATATTATATATGTATTTATTATCCCACAAGCATCCATGTACACCATTAAATAATACATACTAATTGATTCATTTGGTTCTGGTGGTGTGCTTCACACAAAGTCCCAACATTCCCTCATTCCCAAAATTATATAAATAATTGTGTCTGCGCTAAAAATTACAGATATATCCCAATTGCTGAAAGGTGCATATGTAATAGAGAACTGTGCTCCAAAAATTCAATATATTAAAATCAAAAAAGTTCTAGTAATATATAGAATGAATACAATCCTTTTGTGAAGGTATCCCATAAAGTGCAACATGCAAAAAAAGAACACAATATATGTAAATGATTATAAATATAAGATCAAAGTGCAAAATCAAGTGTCCATATCCAAAAAAAATCAGTTCATTGATAACAAGACGTAGAGTGCAGGTATATAGTGTCCACAAAAAACAGTGTTCCTCATGCTCCTCCTTAATGGTGTTCTCAATACAGCATGCTTCAGTGCTCTCCTGTGACCCACTTGTGCTTGCGATCACCTCTAAGCGTGTGACACAGTAATTAAACGGTGTCTAAACACGCATTGGTGCCACTCCTGGGCTCTGAGGTCCCTCGGCACCACCGGAACAGCTACCAGGACCCAGGTCACAGGACTCACATCCCAGGAACCCCCCCACTGGCCTGTGACACCCACATCCCCCGAGAGCACGCGGATGAAACTACTTTACATGCTGGTTTTTAGCAACTCAAATATGTCCGCATTACAGATAGTATAAGAATAGGCTGTGAAATTATTTGATGGCATCTGAGAGAGTTGGAGTGTACACCAGCATACCCTGTATGAGCCCAGGAGTGGCTCCAATGCGTGTTTAGACACCGTTTAATTACCGTGTCACACGCTTAGGAGTGAGCGCAAGCACAAGTGGGGGGGTCACAGGAGAGCACTGAAGCATGCTGTATTGAGAACACCATTAAGGAGGAGCATGAGGAACACTGTTTTTTGTGGACACTATATACCTGCACTCTACATCTTGTTATCAATGAACTGAATTTTTTTGGATGTGGACACTTGAGTTTGCACTTTGATCTTATATTTATAATCATTTACATATATTGTTTTCTTTTTTTGCATGTTGCACTTTATGGGATACCTTCACAAAAGGATTGTATTCATTCTATATATTACTAGCACTTTTTTGATTTTAATATATTGAATTTTTTGAGCACAGTTCTATATTACATATGCACCTTTCAGCAATTGGGATATATCTGTAATTTTTAGCGCAGACACAATTATTTATATAATTTTGGTTTATGCACGAAATGAAACGTGGTCAGTGTTTGCAGCTTGTCTATAATTGTTTCACCTCATAGGGGCATTAATCCATCTTTGGCTCACAAGACCTTCACTTAATTATTCCCTCATTCCCCTTCCCCCCTCTCTCTTCTATCTGATATATATTAATTTTTTTCCTTCCCTGGAAAGTGAAGGCATAATGTGCTAGTATGCGTCGCATACTAGCACATTAGCCTTATTCTAGGCTTACCTATAGGTACAAATAATACAGGAAGGTTTACAACCACTTTAAGGAAAAACAAGAGCAAGAGACTGAAGACTCCAAATTTTATCAGTTAGATTAAATTAAGGAGAGTACTTTTTGAGTTTTTTGGGTTTTTGAGCCAACCACGCCCCCACAGGGATCGAGGTAGGCTTGAGGTTAAGATCTCTCTCTGTGTTCTCAAGAGTGAAACCTCATGCCTTTTCCTTTTCCTGAATAAGTCATGAAAATCAATTTTTATTAAACCGGTAGTAAACTGCGGCTGTTTAAAAAAAAAAAAAAACGCCTGTTCTTCTGGGTTTGCACGCTCCTGCTATGTGATTGGCTGGAGCCACAATGACATCACCCCCGCGCATGCACGCAGGAGCCCTTGGTTCCAGCATGAAGCTCTGAGGGTCCGGCAAGGTATGCTGGACCTTCAGAGTGCATGCGTTAGTGACAGAACTGGCTGCATCCAGGGTGAATATCTCCTAAATGGTGCATGTTTAGGAAATTTTCATTTTACCAACAGGTAAGCCTTATTATAGGCTTTCCTGTATGTAAAAATCACCAAGGGGGCTTTACTACTGCTTTAACCTCTTCAGATCCATGCTATTGGCAAATGACGCCAACAGCGTGGACTTACATTTCTGGGACTACGTCTATTGACGTCGTGCCGTGCACGAGCGGCCTGCGCGCCCCGTGCAGGGCACGCGCGGCGCGCTTGGTGATCAGAGAGTCTATGAGACTCGCCTGATCACAGATCAGAGTAAGGGGTCGGTCCCGACCCCTTACCACATGATCAGCTGTCAGCCAATGAAACAGAGCCGGTAATTGGAAAAAAAAAGCCGATCACCAGCGGCCGTCAGAGGGACATCAGTCCCGATCACGACGATCATCTGTGCCCCCTGCCAGTGACACAGCAATAGACAGCAGTGCCGCCTACCAGTGCCCACCAGCGTCACCCATCAGTGCCCACAGTGCTATCCATCAGTGCCCACAGTGCCACCCATCAGTGCCCACAGTGCCACCCATCAGTGCCCACATCAGTGCCACAACCACAGTGCTGCACATCAGTGCCACCTATCAGTGCCCATCAGTGTCACCTACCAGTGCCCATAAGTGCCCATCAGTGCCACCCATCAGTGCCCCCGTCAGTACCGCCCATCAGTGCCCCCCATCAGTGGTACCTATCAGTGCCCATCAGTGCCACCCATCCGTGCCACCCATCAGCGCCCATCAGTGGCCATCAGTGCTGCCTTATCTGTGCCCATCAGTACCGCCTTATCTGTCCCCATCAGTGCTGCCTTATCTGTCCCCATCAGTGCTGCCTTAACTGTGCCTATCAGTGCCGCCTTAACTGTGCCTATCAGTGCCGCCTTAACTGTGCCTATCCGTGCCCATCAGTGCAGCCTCATCAGCGCATATCAATAAAGGAGAAAAATTACCTGTTTGCAAAATTTTATAACAAACTATGAAACACGATTTTCAAAATTTTCCATCTTTTTTTGTTTGTTTAGCAAAAAATAAAAATCCCAGCTGTGATTAAATACCACCAAAAGAAAGCTCTATTTGGGGGGAAAAAAATGATAACAATTTCATTTGGGTACAGTCCTGTATGACAGGCTCAATTGTCATTCAAAGTGCGACAGCGCTGAAAGCTGAAAATTGGTCTGGGCAGGAGGGTGGTTTAAGTGCCCAGTAAGCAAGTGGTTAAGTGCCTGAAATTTATGAATGCATATATAATAAATAAATACTGTATATATGTATACAGTACATATACACATTGATATATTTATGCTACTGTCATACTGGGAGGAATGCAGTGCATCTGCTCTATTCCAGGGGTGACCAAGTGACCAGTTATTTCTAGATAGGTAGCCCATGTCTGCTTAATGCACGGGATTAAATTAGTTTTTTCTAAAAAATAGTTATCCCTTAAATCTAAACATTAGCGCATTGTTAAAAACAATTAAGGTGATATTAGCAAACATAGTTGTAGAATACTACCCATTTCTTTCCTTGAAATGTAACAAACAACTCTTTCCTACAGGTTGTTGTAGTTTTTTTTTTTTTACATTAAGAGCCAGGTAAGGCTCTGCAGTGAAAATAGTAATAAATGTTAAAGGTCTGCATTTTAAAATAGAAAGTCATATTCCATTATAGTTCCATTCTATCATTCAGGAAGGTCTTTGTTTCAGGCTTAATGAGAATTTCACAAGCTGATAATGAACTTATTAGCATACCTCATAGCAGTGTCCAACATACAACTTAGCATTCTTTGTTGTAATTTTAATGGACTTTCATTGTTTGCTTCCTCTTGCTTGAGTTCTCACTGAGCCTATTGATTATGGAAACGAACCAAGTGTCTGTTTTCCGTATTAAGGACTCCATTTTCTAAAACTGTAAAGGGGTGGAGATGTCTTCAATTTAAAGCAGCTTAAAGCACTTAGAAGCATAAAGCCCTTTTATAGCTTCTATTCAGGTACACACACATACACATGTACAGTACATACGACACATTGAGCATTACTTCATACCACATTTGGAAAACTCCATAAGATACCCAAAAGAGACCTAAAAGGTGAGTTACAACCAAATTAGTAATCCCTGTTAAAACCTATGTATTTTATAGCACCTGCTCTATGGATTGTTCTGAACACGCGACAATGTAAGCCAAAAGTATCAAGTACTTTCTCTATATACCTACTGTACATTAACTTGAATTCAGTGCAATCATTGTTCACATAAAGGGTTTATAGGGTTCAGTGAACCATGTAAAGAGTTTTAGCATAGCCAAGCTTGAGCTCTACTACATGGAGCATCATCCTGATGAGGCTGGAGTGCTCTGTGGCCCAAGTGCATCAAGTCCGGCTAAAGTTTAACTGACATTTTCTGTTTCTTTATGCGTTAAACGTATTACTTAGTCATTCTAACTTCACAACCACTTCTGTCTTTCTTCAGGTCTGTGGATGGAATATTGAAACTGGGGATCCTGTTCTGTGCTTTTCGCCAGGAGTTCCTGGGTTTCCATTGCAAGCTGCTGTATATTCCCCACAACAAACTGTAATGACAGTAACTGAAGGAGGAACAGTTCACATTTGGGAATCCTCCACAGGACATCTAAGGGGTTCAAGGCAGATACCTGGTATGGATGCTGTGACTGCACACCCAGTATGTAGCTGCATTATTCCCAAATATGGAAAGATGGTGGTTGGGTTCCAAAATGGCCTTCTGGCATTGGTAAGTTGAATGGTTATCACATCTGCAACATCCAAATGCATGCTTACTAGTTCTTTTGTTCCTCAACATTTGTCCTTGATTTTAGTTTGCCTATTAACATTTGATTTTAGTTTTCCTAAATATCATGTTTGGACGTATTGCAACTTTTTCCAATGACCTGTATGTAGAAACACAGAGAAGAGATGACAGAAAAAGACCAAGTCCACCCTTTCACACTGAAGACCGCCCAGTGCTAGCAGTGAAGCGCCGCTCGTTTTAGAAGCGCTTGGCAGGCGCTTCGGCAGTGCTGCCCATTGATTTCAATGGGGGGGCGGTTTAGGAGTGGTGTATACACTGCTCCCGCACTGCCCCAAAGACACTGCTTGCAGGACTTTTTTTTTCCATCCTCCAAGCACACCGATCCAGTGGGAAAGCACTCGGGCTTTCACACAGGGGAGACATGGGAGGCAGTTTAAAGGCGCTGTACAGGTGCTATTTTTAGCGCTAAAACACCTATAAAATGCCTTCAGTGTGAAAAGGTGAAAGGGGTCTTAATGTTTTACACTAAAGATAAATGCTATTTACAGTACTTTTGTGACTTTCTGGCTTATATGTGTAATAGAGAATCAAATCCATCACCTATTGGAAGAAAAAATTGGTGAAAGTAAAAAGTTTTAAAAAGTATTAAGTAATTGGTAATTATATGTGGGTCAAACTGCATAAATGGTGATCATAATGAAAACAGCAGTGTACTTGTGTGGTAAAGTTTAATCTTCTTTTACATCAGATTTCCACTGGAGGAGCTTTATCAGCTGAAAAAATGCCCAGTGCTCTGATCTTTGCAGTAGTTTCTGAGGATGAGTCATTATTTGCTGCAGGTAAGTAATATACATACTATAAAAATATACTTTAAATTGTATTATTAAATGCTAGTATTACAGTGATGCAATAAAAAGTACTGAACCGTTACAGTTTCCAATGAGGCACGCTATTCTTGAACTGTCAACCAACATTTGACAAAGCTCAAGCCAAATCTGAGCAAACATTCATTTTACATACAGTAAAAACCTATCATTTGTCACCTCATCCTAAAACTGATGAAACCTCATCTTACAGCTAACTAAACTGCATCCTTTAGTAGACAAAATCTCATCCAACTTCAAACAACACTTCATCCTACATTTGACTCAACCTCAGCATTAATGTAACAAATATACTAATATTAATTTTCTGACCAATGGAATCCAGAAATGCTCAAAAGCTTGACAGGCCTAAACTCATGTGTAATATGCAGCTTAATGTGTGTCTTTTAGGCTTCTTCTTCCTGCCAAGAGTAATGAGGGAAAATTTGAATGCCCTATGTGTGTGAAGCCTAAAGATTTTTCATACAAACACCATTACTAAATATTTCTCTAAGCAAGAAAAATATATAAAATGAGAAAAGTGGGCAGCACATTGGCTAAGTGGTTAGCACTTTCAACTAGCAGCACTAGGGTCATTGGTTCGAATCCTTACCATAGCACTACCAGCCTGGAGTTTGCATGATCTCCCTGTGCCTGTATGGGTTTCCTCTGGGTACTCCAGTTTCTTCTTACACTCTGGTATGTTAGTAAGCTCCTGTTTAACATGTAAAGTGCTGTGTGCACTATATAAGTACCTGTAATAAATAAAAAAAAGTGATGGGCAGCACAGAAAAAGTTACATAGTGTGAAAGAAATTAACAAAAGCAAATACAGTACTTATTAAAAACCAGGTTAGAAATATTTTTCCTTTACTGGCCCAAAAAAGCATCTAAGTAAGGAAATCACAAGGCTGCTGCTTGCAGGGGCCCCAAGGACCACAGGTTGGACACCTAGGATGAAGACTGTAGGATGAGGTAATAGCATCATACATGGAGCATAAGCATGATCATTTTTGGAGTGCTCTTCAATGCATGTTTGAAAGGGGTTCTAATGATATAGAATTCCCAGTGTGCCACATCCCATAGAGACAAGAAAAAGAAGAAAACCCCTAGGAGTGGGACTTTAAGGGCACTAACAAAGAAATCAATGATATAAATAAAAATATAGAGAAAAATGCTGAACATGATCATGAATACTAGAAGAGGAAAATATACGCGTTTAAGAGCTGATTGTCGTGTCTTTCTTCATGGGTTAACAGGATGTATATTATCTATGAAATTCAAATACAAACAGTCAACAGTAAGTTTAAACATTTCTCTAGTCACATACAAATATGAGAGAAACATATATGTTCAACAACTCACATCTGGTTCAATTGTATATGCATGAAAAATCCATGTTCACATTAAAAACACTGTCACATGAAGTCTACAGCGACTCTGCCCGCTTTGTGTCTGCTTTAGGATATTTAGGATAAAAAAATTGCCAAATTGTGGGTGTGGTCAAACTGGGATACTTCTCCTATATTCAGCACACATATGCCACAGTCCTTTATCCATAAAATGAGCTTTAATGACTTTGTCACAAGCTAGAGTGTAACAGACACATATAAACATCAGAACACTAATTTTATTAAAATAAAACATTTTCATTACATTAGCTTTTCTACACACAGCCTACCTTTAAGAAGAACCTATGGAGTGCAGTGGTCAGGAGTATGAAATGTAGAACACAGTGAGGGGAGTTTATAAAAATTGGAGCAGCCAGAATCCTGAGCAGTCATGAATTGCAACCAATAGGCTTCTACCTTCAGCTTGTTCAATTAAGCTTTGAAAATGAAACCTAAAACCTTATTGGTTAACATGCACAACCGCTTCAGATTATGGCTACTCCAGTTTTGATAAATTACCCTGGAGTGTGTAATACACAGGCCACTTTACAGACTACAACCGAAAATAACCCCCTCCTCCCAGTACCAATCATCCCCCTCCCCCACCCCAAGCCCATATTCCACACTGTGCAGATCTCCCCTAACATCCCTAATTTTCCTCCTCCCAGCCTACACCTTAAAGTGGTTATAAAGTCTGAAGATTTTCTTTACTTCATGCATTCTAAATGTAAAGGTGAAAAACCTCCTGTGTGCAGCAGCCCCCCCCCCCTCCCCCAGTCCCCTTTAATACTCACCTGAGCTCCATCACGATCCAGCGATGTGCACAAGTGCGTCGGCTCTCCAGAGACTCTCCTTCTTCATCAACTGAGATAGCCACTGGCCCCTGCTGCTGTCAAACACAGCCAGTGGGCCAATGACCCCCCCCCCCCCCAAGCACAGACTGCTCAGTACAGATGGACCCTCCTTCAGTACAAGACCCGCAGTACAGACATGCTTGCCCAGCATATACCCATCCTCTAATAAAACAAAAACATTTTTACAGTTCTGATTTTTATGATTTCCAAATAAAATCTCTTTATTTCTATTCAGGATTTGGGAAACAAGTGCAAGTATTTCGGGCCGACTCTAATACCCTTAGGACATTTCTGGAATCCTGTCTAGAACATGATGACATGGTAAAAACTGCTGTAATACATAGTCACAAGAAGATCATTGTAACTGGATCCCAAGACGAAACTATTCGAGTTAGTAAGAAGTATTTAAACCTATGATATTGTCCATTACAAAATCTACTGTGTAATAGATTGCACATTTAAGATTATTAAGTACAAATTAGGTGCTTCTTTGACATACTGTAAAATTTCACAATCACATTTACTATATTTTGTAGGTCTGGAGTTTGTCTAAGAGGGGAGCTCTTCTAGACACATTTTTTGGTATGGGAGTATCAGTCACTGGACTGGCTTTAAAAGGAAGCACTATATTATCTTCATCTAACACTGCTTACTACCTCAAACTTTGGAACCTAGATTATGATCAGAAGCACAAGACATTGCCTCCTTTTCAGGATCGCAGTGGCTGTGTTGCTCTATCCAATGGAGGTGACCGGGTTTATTTCCCAAAAACTGGAGACAAACACAAGATTGTGGTCTGGGACACAGTGAAAGGTAAATTAAAGCTTCTCTGTTTTATAGATGTTACATGTTACATTTATGTGAATCAATAGTCCCATGTTTGCTGCTATTTTTATTTACAATACTGAAAAAAAAAATTAATATGAAAAGAGGAACAGAATATGCTGTATATATAGGGTATACAAAATAATCCTTAGTAAATTTCAAATGTTTACAAATATTTAGTATACTTTTCAATTTATAGTATATTTCAAAATATACATCAAACAACATATGAGTATACTATATTGATACTCTTTGTGAGTAATAATAAAAAAAATGTGCATATAAGATGAAAATAAACAAGTATGGATATGCTTTTAAATACAGTGCCTTGAAAAAATATTCATACTCCTTGAAACTTTCCAAATTTTATCATGTTACAACCAACAACGTAAATGTATTTTATTGGGTTTTTATGTGGTTGGTGGAGTGCTGCAGAGATGGTTGTCCTTATGGAAGCTTATCCTCTCTCCACAGAGAAACGCTGGAGCTCTGTTAGAGTGACCATCGGGTTCTTGGTCACCTGCCTGACTAAGGCCCTTCTCCCCCGGTCGCTGTTTGGCCAGCTCTGGGAAGCATTCTGGTGGTTCCAAACTTCTTCCATTTACGTATTATGAATGCCACTTTGCTCATTGGGACCTTCAATGCTGCAGAAATGTTTCAATGTTTCTGTACCCATCCCCAGATCTGTATCTTAACACAATCCTGTCTCGGAGGTCTACAGACAATTCCTTGAACTTCATGGCTTGGTTTGTGCTCTGATATGCAATATTGCACACGCACATATATATATATATATATATATATATATATATATATATATATGCAAAAAGATATATGCAACTGTGGGACCTTATATAGACAGGAATGTGCCTTTCACAGATCATGCCCAATCAATTGAATTTACCATAGGTGTACTCCAAAGAAAGTTCTAGAAACATCTCAAGGATGATCAGTGGAAACAGAATGCATCCGAGCTCAATTGAGTGATTGTCTTGGCAAAAGTTGTGAACACTTATGTACATGTGATTTTTTTGTTTTTTATTCTTAATAAATTTGCAAAGATTTCAAACAAAATTCTTTTACATTGTCATTATGGGGTCTTATTTGTAGAATTTTGAGGAAAATAATGAATTTAATCCATTTTGGAATAAGGCTGTAACAAAAAAAATGTGGAAAAAGTGAAGCGCTGTAAATATTTCCGGATGCACTGTATACCTACATTTCAAATTCAAACTCAAACATTTTTTAAAAGTGGAAAACACTTTTGCACCATGACATATCAAAAATAATCTTCCCCCACAGATTTCTTAGAGGAACAAATCCTGAAATATCAGCCATTAATATTTAGTGTCAACGTTAAAATGAGCCTTTGCCCATGCTATAACATATTTATGTGTTTACAGGTGATACTCGAAAAATTTGAATATCGTGCAAAAGTTCATTTATTTCACTAATGCAACTTAACCACTTGCTTACAGGGCACTTAAACCCCCCTCCTATCCAGACCAATTTTCAGCTTTCAGCGCTGACAGATAGGGCATCTTCTCCCTGTGTCTGCTGCCACAATTCGGCCCCACCCGGCCATGTCACTCATTCACAGTCCTTTGTGAATGGAAAACTACAAGGTCTGGCAGCCCTTGCGGCTGTCGGCTTGTAGTTTTCAATGAACAACTACAGTGCTGTGGTAGTTCATTGAGTATTACTGTCAGAATGTATCATATTACATGATACACTGTCTAATAATCATATTAGACACTAGCAAGCCGATACACGGATGGATCTACAGGGGACCTGCATTGAACCAGTGATCTGCTCTCTACAGCATGGGTACTCAACCTGTGGCCCTCAAGCTTTGGGGAACTACAAGTCCCATCATGCCTCTGCCTTTGGGTGTCATGCTTGTAACTATCAGTGGCTTGCAATGCCTCATGGGACTCGTAGTTCCATAGCAGCTGGAGGGCCACAGGTTGAGCACCCATGCTCTACAGGTTCCTGCAACAAAAAATAATAAATGCACATTTTTTTTACCTGCAAAAAAATGTGCATTTATTTATTTTTATTTAAAAAGTGAACTTATCCTTTAAGGACCAGGGCCAGAGGTTGACAGGGGTTCCTTGAGCAATGATTCATTTTCACCCTTCATAGAAGTAACCACTAATGATCTTTTTAGCTATCTGTAAGGAGGGAGGATTCTTCCAAAGGACCAAAATGTAGGGTGATCAAAATGCTAATGTAAAATGAAATGTAGATATAGTAATTGTCGGTAGGAGTTCTATGAGACAGGAAAGTTAAAGCAAGGGTTTTTTTTTTTTGTGTTCCTTTGTTTTAAAAAAGTTGAGAAAGACTGCTCTAAACTTTGAGGATGGATTGTTCCATGGTGTCTACAGCTACAGAAGTCAGAGGCTCCTAAATACTTGAATGTCAATTGGATGGTCACTTGTTCACTTTAGGCAATTTCTGCTGGTGCTATAAAATTTAATATTATTTGCAGTGTAAACAAAAGTAAATATGCAAATTTATACAATTGTCACGAGGTGAGGTCATATAATTATATGCTTTTTCAGGTCTTATGACAGATATCCTTGAGGCATCTTCTGAAGTAACATGCCTGGAAGTTGCCAACATCAAGAGGATTTTGTTCTGCGGTTTGACGTCTGGCACTGTACTGGCTTTTCCATTAGACCAAAGGCAGGATGTGGCATGTATTCCACCACCTGAACATAATTTGGCTGTGATTTGCCTGTCATTAAGCAAACAAGAAAGCTGCCTGGCTGTAGCACACCACAATCTGATTTTCCTTTATCAAGTTACAAAGGGGAATCCTCTTCCAATTCTTGATGGCCCTGTACACTCCATACATCCACAAGTCCCAAGTGCTGTGAGCAATATAGCCATATTTGAAGATCAAAGAGTTATCTATGGTACAGAGAGAGGAGACATGTATCTTTTTAGCCCAGAAAAGAATGAAAAGTGTTTAGATTCTCATGTAAGCAAAGTCACTTGCTTAGAAACAAGCTCAAAGGAAATATATGCATTAAGTGGCTGTGAGGACTCAGTTCAGCGTCTTTGGAACATGAAAACTGGTTGCTGGGAACATGAGATGTGTTACAAGGTACCTTATGCTCACAAGACAGTTTATATGCCAATTTTTGAATGCATTGGTTTATATGAAAACTACTATATTGTTTATAGGAATGAGCTTCGAGTTCGAGTCGAACTCATGTTCGACTCGAACATCGCCTGTTCGCCAGTTCGCTGAACAGCGAACAATTTGGGGTGTTCACGGCAAATTCGAAAGCCGCGGAACACCCTTTAAAAGTCTATGGGAAAAATCAAAAGTGCTAATTTTAAAGGCTTATATGCAAGTTATTGTCATAAAAAGTGTTTGGGGACCTGGGTCCTGCCGTTTTTTCAGGAGCAGTGATTTTAATAATGCTTAAAGTGACACAATAAAAGTGTAATATTCCTTTAAATTTCATACCTGGGGGGTGTCTATAGTATGCCTGTAAAGGGGCGCATGTTTCCCGTGTTTAGAACAGTCTGACAGCAAAATGACATTTCAAAGTCATTTAAAACTACTCGTGGCTATTAATGAATTGCCGGTCCGACAATACACATAAAAGTTCATTGATAAAAATTGCATGGGAATTCCCCACAGGGGAACCCCCGAACCAAAATTTAAAAAAAAAATGACGTGGGGGGTCCCCCTAAATTCCATACCAGGCCCTTCAGGTCTGGTATGGATTTTAAGGGGAACCCCATGCCAAAATTTTTTTTAAAAATGGCGTGGGGTCTCCCCAAAAATCCATACCAGACCCTTATCCGAGCACACAACCTGGCAGGCCGCAGGAAAAGAGGGGGGACGAGAGAGCGTCCCCCCTTCTGAACCGTACCAGGCCACATGCCCTCAACATTGGGAGGGTGCTTTGGGGTAGCCCCCCAAAACACCTTGTCCCCATGTTGATGGGGACAAGGGCCTCATCCCCACAACCCTTGCCCGGTGGTTGTGGGGGTCTGCGGGTGGGGGGCTTATCGGAATCTGGAAGCTCCCTTTAACAAGGGGACCCCCAGATCCCGGCCCTCCCCCCCTGTGTGAAATGGTAATGGGGTACAAAAGTACCCCTACCATTTCACAAAAAAAGTGTCAAAAAAGTTAAAATGACAAGAGACAGTTTTTGACAATTCCTTTATTTAAACGCTTCTTCTTTCTTCTATCTTCTTTCTTCTATCTTCTATCTTCCTTCGGTTTCTTTCTCCTTCTTCTTCTTCTTCTGGTTCTTCTGGTTCTTCCTCCGGTGTTCTCGTCCGGCATCTTCCTCTGCGGCGCCGGCATCTTCTTCCCTTCGTCTTCTCAGGCCGCTCCGCATCCAGCATGGTGGGAGGCTCCCGCTGTGTGACGCTTCTCCTCTTCTGACGGTTCTTAAATAACGGAGAGCAGGGCCACCCGGTGACCCCGCCCCCCTCTGACGCACGGTGACTTCCCTGTCCGCCCCCTCTGATGTCACGGGGAATGCCACAGGGAAGTCCCCGTGCGTCAGAGGGGGGCGGGGTCACCGTTATTTAAGAACCGTCAGAAGAGGGGAAGCGTCACACAGTGGGAGACTCCCACCATGCTGGATGCGGAGCGGCCCGAGAAGACGAAGGGAAGAAGATGCCGGCGTCGCGGAGGAAGATGCCGGACGACAACACTGGAAGAAGAACCAGAAGAAGAAGATGGAGGAAGAAATAGAAGAAAGAAGAAGCATTTAAATAAAGGAATTGTCAAAAACTGTCTATTGTCATTTTTAACATTTTTGACACTTTTTTTGTGAAATGGTAGGGGTACACCCCTTACCATTTCACACAGGGGGGAGGGCCGGGATCTGGGGGTCCCCTTGTTAAAGGGGGCTTCCAGATTCCGATAAGCCCCTCGCCCGCAGACCCCCACAACCACCGGGCAAGGGTTGTGGGGATGAGGCCCTTGTCCCCATCAACATGGGGACAAGGTGTTTTGGGGGGCTACCCCAAAGCACCCTCCCAATGTTGAGGGCATGTGGCCTGGTACGGTTCAGGAGGGGGGGGCTCTCTCATCCCCCCTCTTTTCCTGTGGCCCGCAAGGTTGCGTGCTCGGATAAGGGTCTGGTATGGATTTTTGGGGAGACCCCACGTCATTTTTTTTTAAATTTTGGCACGGGGTTCCCCTTAAAATCCATACCAGACCTGAAGGGGCTGGTATAGATTTTGAGGGGGACCCCACGCAATTTGAAAAAAAAAATTTGGCAGGGGTTCCCCTTAATATCCATACCAGACCTGAAGGGCCTGGTATGGAATTTAGGGGGACCACCCACGTAATTTTTAAAAAAAATTTTGGTTCGGGGTTCCCCTATGGGGAAATCCCATGCCGTTTTTATCAATGAACTTTTAAGTGTATTGTCGGACCAGCAATTCATTAATAGCCGCGAGTAGGGATGAGCCGAACACCCCCCGGTTCGGTTCGCACCAGAACCTGTGAACGGACCGAAAATTTGCACGAACGTTAGAACCCCATTGACGTCTATGGGACTCGAACGTTCGAAATCAAAAGTGCTCATTTTTTCCAGAAAAGAAGTTTTATTGAACAATAAGACAGTACAGGTTTAGAAGGAGTCATACATAGGATTGTTGATAAATACAAGTCAAGAACTTTCCAGTCATATAAATTCATTCCTTTATGTTCATGTTGTCTACTAATATGTCATGTTATCAAGTAACCAAGGGACTTATGAAAGTTACGTATGCCAATATGGGTGAAGTAACAACAAAATCATTCACATGAAAACCAGAAACAAAGAAGGGGCGAAAAGTCTCATCCTGTGTGATGTTGGTTAGTCCCTAACTCTCCGGCAGAGAAAAGGAGGAGGTGCAAGGGGAAATGCGGCGAACAGAGCAGGAATAGGAGAGAATGAGGGGGGCGGGAGGGGGGGGACACCATCAACCTCATCTCACTTTAATGATAAGTATATTTATTCCCCTTTTTTCCCCCTCCCTGTCTCCTCCTTCTCTTCTCACCTTCTTTCTCTCCGCTTTCCTTATGTCACATCAGAGTTAGGTATCTAACATCAGTTAGGTCTCAGCTAAATTACAAGTGTTAGCCAGCCTAGTAAAACAGTAATCCACGACATTGCTCATCCACATGCATTTACCCAATTTGACCAAATTTTGTCGTATTTCTGTGGGCAATTCCTACTTTCATAAGTAAGCCTATATAGAGGCAAAACACTATTGATCGACTTCTGCCATGCTGCTATAGATGGGGGTTCTTTTTGTTTCCACCTTAGGAGTATTTTCCTCCTAGCGTAAAATAGGGAGTAAGTTAGGCAAAGTTTAACATAGCGGTCTCCCTCTATATCATCTAAGTGACTCAGCAGCATAGTTAAAGGGTCAAGCGGGATTTTGATTCCGCAAAAAGTGCTCATTTTAAAGGCTAATTTGCATGGTATTGTCCTAAAAAGAGTTTGGGGACCCGGGTCCTGCCCCAGGGGACATGTATCAATGCAAAAAAAACTTTTAAAAACGGCCGTTTTTTCGGGAGCAGTGATTTTAATGATGCTTAAAGTAAAAAAAGTGAAATATTCCTTTAAATATCGTACCTGGGGGGTGTCTATAGTATGCCTGTAAAGTGGCGCGTGTTTCCCGTGCTTAGAACAGTCCCTGCACAAAATGTAATTTTTAAAGAAAAAAAGTCATTTAAAACTGCTTGCGGCTTTAATGTAATGTCGGGTCCTGGCAATATGGATGAAAATCAGTGAGACAAACGGCATGGGTACCCCCCAGTCCATTACCAGGCCCTTTGGGTCTTGTATGGATATTAAGGGGAACCCCACACCCAAATAATCCTAAAATAAGGAAAGGTGTGGGGCCATACTCTGAACAGCAGTATACAGGCGGTGCAAACAAGACAGGGACTGTAGGTTTGTTGTTAAGTAGAATCTGTTTGTAATTTTGAACGGGTACATTTTTAACGTGTTTAGCTCCAGCCAAAAAATCTTTTTTAAGCTTTTTGGAAAACATAGGGAAGGGTTATCACCCCTGTGACATTTGTTTTGCTGTCTGTCCTCCTCTTCAGAAGATTTCACCTCACTTTTTGTCCCAATGACAAATGTTTTTTGAAAATTTGGGTTTTTTTCTGGAACAAGGATTGGAAAGCATCAGTGGAAAGGAGAAATGTTTTCCCAAATTAACTCTTACAGGAGAGAATTTCCCTTCCTAGGGGTAGATTTCATCTCACTTCCTGTTGTCTCCTTCCGTTTGCAAGTAGGAGTCGTTTGTAAGTTAGAGGTTTGAAAGTAGGGGCCTGCCCTATATACTCAGCAGAAATTTGGGCCTTAGGTGTTGTTGTGGCCACAACACTGTAAGCCCTCACAGGGCCCTGCTGTGAAATATTAGATCAAGAATTGTAATTACATGCCCCTGTTGAACAAAGGCAGAAAAATTGGGCCTTTGGTGGTGGTGGTGGTGGTGCTGGTGCCACAACACTGTAAGTCCTCACTCGCTCTTGGTGGGTGCAGAAATGGGCCCTGCTGTGAAATATTAGATCAAGAATTGTAATTACGTGCCCCTGTTGAACAAGGGCAGAAAAAATGGGCCTTTGGTGGTGGTGGTAGTGCTGGTGCCACAACACTGTAAGTCCTCACTCGCTCTTGGTGGGTGCAGAAATGGGCCCTGCTGTGAAATATTAGATCAAGAATTGTAATTACATGCCCCTGTTGAACAAGGGCAGAAAAAATGGGCCTTTGGTGGTGGTGGTGGTGCTGGTGCCACAACACTGTAAGTCCTCACTCTCTCTTGGTGGGTGCAGAAATGGGCCCTGCTGTGAAATATTAGATCAAGAATTGTAATTACATGCCCCTGTTGAACAGGGGCTGAAAAATTAGGCCTTAGGCACTGGTGCTGGTGCCACAACACTGCAACCCCTCACAGACACTCTAGTTGAAACGCAGGAACGAGCCCTGCTGCAAAGTATTGCATCAAAAATTGTAATTACACACCCCTGTTAAACAGGGGCTGAAAAATTGGGCCTTAGGCACTGGTGCTGGTGCCACAACACTGCAACCCCTCACAGATACTCTAGTTGGAAGGTAGAAACGAGCCCTGCTGCAAAGTATTGCATCAAAAATTGTAATTACACGCCCCTGTTAAACAGGGGCTGAAAAATTGGGCCTTAGGCACTGGTGCTGGTGCCACAACACTGCAACCCCTCACAGATACTCTAGTTGGAACGCAGAAACGAGCCCTGCTGCAAAGTATTGCATCAAAAATTGTAAATACACGTCCCTGTTAAACAGGGGCTGAAAAATTGGGCCTTAGGCACTGGTGCTGGTGCCACAACACTGCAACCCCTCACAGATACTCTAGTTGGAATGCAGAAACGAGCCCTGCTGCAAAGTATTGCATCAAAAATTGTAATTACACGCTCCTGTTAAACATTGGCTGAAAAATTGGGCCTTAGGCACTGGTGGTGGCGCCCAGAACCAAAAATGTTCTTACAAGCTATCAGTGTGATCATTGAGGAGGAAGAGGATAATTACTCAGGGATAGTCACTCAGCATCAGCATAGGCAGTCTTTGAAGGGATCTGAGATTTCAAAAAAAATTATTCGGTTACATCAGCATCAGGTGCTTGGTAGCTGGTGGTGATCCAAGACTGATTCATTTTTATGAAGGTCAGTCGATCGGTGGACAGACGCACCCTGTGATCGGTTACAAAGCCTCCAGCAGCACTGAATTTGCATTCCGAAAGAACGCTGGATGCAGGACAGGCCAGTAGCTCAATTGCATACTGTGCAAGCTCTGGCCAGTGATCCATCCTCAAGACCCAGTAACCCAGAGGATTTTCAGTGGGAAAGGTGTCCAAGTCAGATCTTGCCCCTAGTTATTCCTGCACCATGTAAAACAGACGCTGGCGATGGTTGCTGGAACCGATCATACCTTGGGGCTGCGGACCAAAAAATTGTCTGAACGCATCGGTCAGACGGCCACCTTCTCCACCGCTCCTTCTTTGACTGACCGAAGCCTCAGCAACACTTTGTCCAGAAACAGGAGTTTGTAACCTCCCAGTCTCTGGGAACGCGTTGCACAGACCTTTCTGCAAGGCCTCCCGAAGATGTTTCATCCTCTGCTCCCTCTGCGATGGCAAGATAAGGTCCGCAACCTTACCCTTGTAACGTGGATCAAGGAGGGTTGCCAGCCAGTACCGGTCCTTCTCCTTGATAACACGAATACGAGGATCCTTACGCAGGCTTTGCAGGATCAGGGAGGCCATGCAGCGTAGGTTTGCTGAGGCATTCGGTCCGGAGTCCTCTGGGTCACTAAGGACGACATGGTCCGCAGCCACCTCCTCCCAGCCACGTACAAGTCCATGTGTTTCTTAGGACTGATCCCTTAAAGACTGCTGCTGATGCTGAGTGCCAGGCTTCACCTCCATACTGACACAATCTTCCTCCTCCTCCTCCTCTTCCTGTGTGATCGGCGGGCACGCTGGAACACTGTCTGGATAAAGGGGGCCTTGAGAGCTAAGGAAGTCCTCCTCTTCCTGCCTCTGTTCTGCCTCAAGTGCCCTGTCCATTATTCCACGCAGCGTGTGCTCCAACAGGTAGACAAGGGGGACAGTGTCACTGATGCATGCACTGTCACTGCTCACCATCCTCTCGGCCTCCTCAAATGGTGACAGGACATTGCATGCATCCCTGATCATGGCCCACTGGCATGGGGAAAAAAACAAGCTCCCCTGACCCTGTCCTGGTGCCATAGTCGCACAGGTACTCATTGATGGCCCTCTGCTGCGTGTGCAGCCGCTGCAGCATGGCCAACGTTGAGTTCCACCTGGTGGGCATGTCACAGACTAGGCGGTTCTTGGGCAGGTTAAACTCCTTTTGGAGGTCCGCCAGCCGAGCACTGGCATTATATGACCGGCAGAAATGCACACAGACTTTCCTGGCCTGCCTCAGGACATCCTTTAAGCCCGGGTACCTGCCCAAGAACCGCTGCACCACCAAGTTAAGGACGTGAGCCAAACAGGGCACATGGGTCATTTGTCCCTGTCGTAGGGCAGAGAGGAGGTTGGTGCCATTGTCGCAAACCACCATTCCTGCCTTAAGTTGGCGTCACGTCAACCACCTCTGAACCTGCCCCTGCAGAGCTGACAGAACCTCTGCCCCAGTGTGGCTCCTGTCCCCCAAGCACACCAGCTCAAGCACCGCATGGCATCTTTTGGCCTGCATACTTGCGTAGCCCCTTGAACGGCTACGGAGCACCGCTGGTTCCGAGGACAAAGCACAGGAAGAGGCCATGGAGGAAGAAGAAGAGGAGGGGGTGGAGGAGAGAGGTGTGTCACAATCATTAGTAGTGGCATTTTGTAGGCGTGGTGGTGGAACAACCTCCAACACTACTGCACCTTGTCCTGCATCCTTCCCAGCTGCCAGCAGAGTCACCCAATGCGCCGTGAAACTTAGGTAACGTCCCTGTCCATGCCTGCTGGACCATGAGTCAGCGGTAATATGCACCTTAGCGCTGACCGCCCTGTCCAGCGAGGCATGGACATTGCCTTCCACATGCCAGTAGAGAGCGGGAATCGCCTTCCGTGAGAAAAAGTGGCGTTTGGGTACCTGCCACTGAGGAACCGCACATTCCACAAACTCACGGAAGGGGGCAGAGTCTACCAACTGAAAAGGCAGCAGTTGAAGTGCTAGCAATTTTGCCAAGCTAGCATTCAACCGCTGGGCATGTGGATGGCTGGGAGCAAACTTCTTTTGGCGGTGCAGCAGCTGGGGCAGGGAAATTTGCCTGGTACAATCTGACGTCGGTGTACCGAAAGCAGATTGCCCACAAGTACTTGGCTGTGACACACCTAATTCTACACCTTCATTCCTCTCAGTGCAGGAGAGGAGGAGCAAGGAGAGGTCCTCTTTGTTCTTTGGTGTGGGTCTTTTAGATACGCTTGCCAACGAACTGCATGTTTCCAAGAGCCCAAATACGACCCCTGTGAATCAATATAAGTGGCGCTAAATGACAGTGATTAAACCATCCAATGCTCAAAAGTGATCTAGTGCATCTATCTAAAAAAAGGAGAAATTAATACGTCAGGCAATCTATATCAGAAAAAGCACTATTCAATATACAATCTAACAGTGAAAATTGTAACAGTGTATGTGAAGGTATGCCATACACAGAGCAATTTCAATTGCAAATGAAATCAAAGGTGGGACCAGGTAGTATAGTCCATAAAAAGTCCATAGACAGACCACCGTGCAGAAAATGTGATATATCTGGAAACAGTCCACCAATTCACTTAGTGTCAGTGACTCCACTCCCCTTGAATTCAACACTCACCGACTCAAAATGCCTCACACTCTCGTGTTTTGGCAAAAAAGCATGGGTGTATAGTTGGTCAGCTGAGGGTGTAAGCTCCGAATTCCTTGTTTATCCCAGTGTCACCTCAATGCATAGAAAAACTCAACATAGTGTGATACCGTAAAACATATAAAATTTATTAAACTTAAAAATATATATATATATATATATATATAGTATGAAAGGTTGTCTCTATGGGTACATTATTCAGAAATCATTAATGAAGCAGTTCAAATCTACTTCAATATTCAAGCCCCTGGGGGCAAGGCTTTTCAGACGATATATTCATAGGGTTTCCCTTTGTGAGAGGTCCCTAACCCTATTAGACCCTCTCCAAGATGGATATACACAGTCTAATCCACAGAATTGTACTAAGGAGGGATCTTGGTGGTGTTTCTCTCTAAAGTGTAGCGATACACTATGGTTTTTGAAGCCATTTTTGATGTTCGTGAGATGTTCAGAAATTCGGACTCGGAGTAGTCGTTTCGTCTGTCCAACATACAGTAGCCCACATGGGCACCATAGAAGTGGGGGCCCCACATTACAAATATTTTCTCAGCCACCCTGTGGAGTCAGGGATCAGGGCGAATGTAGGAGGACAGAGAATTGATAGTGGCCTGAAGAACAGGTCAATTTTCAATCCACAATTATCGAACAATCACTTCATAGAGGTATTCAAGCACTTGGTGTTGAAAGACATCGAGGAGCTCCCTGTCAAGAAAATGGTAAATCCGAGGTATATCAAGGATGGTTTAAAATCTTTGGAAGATAAGAAAAATATCATCATTCGCCCGGCGGATAAGGGAGGTGGGGTGGTCCTAATGAATAAAGATTTCTATCACCATCAGCTCATGGAACTCTTGGGGGATAGAATTACATACAAGAAACTGGGGGTTGACCCAACGGAAGCGTATAGAACACAATTGAGTGCGCTGGTGGAATGGGGTCACCAGATTAGCGTTTTAAGTAGCAAAGAGAAGCGCTATCTGGTGCCCTCAGTGTGCAGGATCCCAATCATTTACACACTACCGAAAATCCACAAGAACGTGCAAACACCTCCCGCCCGCCCAATTGTGAACGGGATAGGTTCTGTCACGGCACGCTTGGGAGAGTATTTAGACAAATTTTTGCAGCCTAGCGTCCTTACCACCAAAGCTTATTTGAAGGACACATCAGACCTGTTGCAACTCTTGAGGGAAGTGGTCATCAATCCTGAAGGAGAGACATATTTGGTAACGGCTGATGTGTCGGCATTATATACCATCATACAACATGAGGATGCACTGCTGGCACTGAATTGGGCACTCAGCAAGAGGGATGAAATCCCCCATATGCAAAAGCGTTTTTTGGGACATGCTCTGGACTTTTGCATGTCCCACAATTATTTTTGGTACCACGGTTTTTTCTTTTCACAACAGGTTGGCGTGGCTATGGGTGCTAAATATGCTCCCAGCCTCGCCAATCTGTTCATGGCCGAGTGGGAAGACAAGCGAGTATTTAGTACCCAAAGACCCCAGTTGAAGTTCTATCGTCGCTTCATAGATGATTTGATGTTCATTTGGGAAGGATCAAAAGAGTCAGCGATTGATTTTTTGGGGCATTTGAATGACAACTCCAATGGCATCAAATTAGATTACCAAATTAGCGACACTTCGGTCAACTTTCTAGATGTAACCATAGAAAGGAATGCTAATGGTTTAAAGACAAAAATCTATTTTAAGCACACGGATCGCAACAGCTATTTGACCATCACAAGTGGGCACCACCCCACTTGGATCCGCAATATACCGAAGGGGCAAATACTCAGGGTATGAAGAAACTGCACCGAGCTGGAGGACTACCACACCCAAGTTAACATATTAAAGGATAAATTCATACAGAAGGGTTACCGAGAACAGACACTGGACAACATAATACAGGAGGTAGCACTCACACCCAGAGACCAGTGCTTTGGGAGAGGACACCTACCAGGTGGGAGTGCCCAACATCAAATTAGGTTCATCACAGGCTTCCATTTTCAGTATAGGGACATTGAGACTATATTTAGAAAACATTGGCACATTTTAGGTCGCGATAGACACCTGGGCCAAATCTTACCCTCATCACCCAAATTCGTCTACAGACGAGCCCCAAATTTTGGGGATAAAGTGGTAAGAAAGATTTTGGACCCACCAGGACAACAGACTTTAAGGATCAACCTACAAGGTTTTTTCCCATGTAGGAAGTGTGTGTGTTGCAAAACTGTAAAGGTCTCCAACAGGGGGATGACTTCTGTCACCAGCACAGACCAGGAAACCTTTGAAATTAAGGAATATATCTCATGCAATTCCTCACATGTCGTCTACCTTCTATGGTGCCCATGTGGGCTACTGTATATTGGACGGACGAAACGACTACTCCGAGTCCGAATTTCTGAACATCTCACGAACATCAAAAATGGCTTCAAAAACCATAGTGTATCGCTACACTTTAGAGAGAAACACCACCAAGATCCCTCCTTAGTACAATTTTGTGGATTAGACTGTGTATATCCATCTTGGAGAGGGTCTAATAGGGTTAGGGACCTCTCACAAAGGGAAACCCTATGGATATATCGTCTGAAAAGCCTTGCCCCCAGGGGCTTGAATATTGAAGTAGATTTGAACTGCTTCATTAATGATTTCTGAATAATGTACCCATAGAGACAACCTTTCATACTATATATATATATATTTTTTTTTTTCATTTTCATTTATTTTTATATATTTTTATATATTTTATAATCTTATCATTAATTGAGGTATTGAATTATGGATTTTCTGATATTTGTCTATTGCATGGTCATCATGCTTACACTGATTTAGCACATTAGGAGGGATAGTGGGCTACACTTATACAGGGGGTGGTAATTGTGCGGTTTAATCTTTGGTTTTTGAAAGAGAAAACTAAGGAGTCTTCTTCAACTTCACCACTAGAGGGCTCTGGCACTATTTAATAGTGTAGAGATACCCTAAGATTTTATAGAGATTCACTAAGCGCACAATACTCTTTAGCCACTATATACTTTATATGTTTTATGATTTATAGATTTATGAAAGGACTCACTATCACTTCTTCACCCTTAGTTTATTTTAGGAGTAATGGGGGGGAGTTTAGGGAAATAGCCCAACTCATAGCTCTGATCGGGCACTGTATGGGCTGCACTTATTGATTATTTAATATAGTATGTCAGGTTGAGCCTTTAAACACAACACCTCTGGATGAATTTTTATACTAGTAAGTGGGGTATGTTCTAGAACTACGATGAATACATATTGTTAACCATGATCTCAGGAATAGCGCTTTGAGTGAAAGTTTCTTTTGCGATCTTTGTTTGTAACCCAGTTCATTTAACATGGTTAGCTATACTTGTTCCGACATTCTTTGGGATATTTTGTAACAAAAGTGCCCTCTGGGGAATTTGATCGGCCCAGCGCCGCTGCGTTGAGGGCTGCGGGGACACCTGGGAACATGAAGGGAGATTTGCATACTGCTACGTCGATAGACGTGAGGGGTATAAGAGTGGGAGGTGCCGTACCGTACAGCCAATCCCATGAGGAAGTCAGGTATGACGAAACATGTCGGGGCGTGGCTGTACGGCATCCACTATTAACAGTCAGTGAAGGACGGGACGTTGAGGTGCATCTCCGGACACCGGCGAGAGCTTTCGAAGGCGCTAGAGGAGCTGCGTCTTGGGCTTGCAGGTCAGCAGGAGATCCACACCAGCAAAGCGTCAGTGAGAGGGGTGAGAACCCATCCAACCCTTTTCTTTGGGGTCCGCCGCGACCCTCTTTCCACAGTGGTGCTGGGCGTTTCACAGAGGAGGATTGAGTTGGAATTTGTTTTGCAGTGTCATTTTGGCTTGATTCAAGAGTTTTTTGTGAGTGCAATGATTGAAGATTTTAAGTTTAATAAATTTTATATGTTTTACGGTATCACACTATGTTGAGTTTTTCTATGCATTGAGGTGACACTGGGATAAACAAGGAATTCGGAGCTTACACCCTCAGCTGACCAACTATACACCCATGCTTTTTTGCCAAAACACGAGAGTGTGAGGCATTTTGAGTCGGTGAGTGTTGAATTCAAGGGGAGTGGAGTCACTGACACTAAGTGAATTGGTGGACTGTTTCCAGATATATCACATTTTCTGCACGGTGGTCTGTCTATGGACTTTTTATGGACTATACTACCTGGTCCCACCTTTGATTTCATTTGCAATTGAAATTGCTCTGTGTATGGCATACCTTCACATACACTGTTACAATTTTCACTGTTAGATTGTATATTGAATAGTGCTTTTTCTGATATAGATTGCCTGACGTATTAATTTCTCCTTTTTTTAGATAGATGCACTAGATCACTTTTGAGCATTGGATGGTTTAATCACTGTCATTTAGCGCCACTTATATTGATTCACAGGGGTCGTATTTGGGCTCTTGGAAACAATAGGAAGTTTTGCACTGTTTATATAATAAGTGGCAGCTTTGGATTCACTCCATTAGGTTTTTTTACACATTTGTTTTACACACATTGTTTTCACATTCTTTTTCACATCCTTTATAGGGGGTTAACACCCCTCTATCTGGCATTGAGCGCAGTGGTGAGAACTCAAGAAGGGCGCGTTGGTTTGAGTTTTCATTTTTGATACAACGAACTGCATGGCAGGTCAACATATGTCTCGTCAAGCATGTGGTACCCAAACGGGAGATGTTTTGGCCACGCGAGATACGCTTGAGACATATGTTGCAAATAGCAGTGGTGCGATCTGATGCACTAGTCTCAAAAAAGGCCCACACCAAAGAAATTTTTGAATAACGCGCAGAGACTGCAGCGCCCTGCACATGTGGAGCTTTGGGGTGTGATGCAGTCAGTGTGCTGCCCTTAGGCTGGCCCCTGGAGGGCATCCTGCCTCGTTGGTGATGTGCCGCCTCCTCCTCTTCCTCTCTCCTATCAGGCACCCACATTGAGTCAGTGACCTCATCATCCCCTCCCTCCTCATCACTGGAGCAAACCTAGCAGTATGCTGCAGCAGGGGGAGCATGACTGCCAGATTGCTGTCCTTCTTGGGCACCCCCTCTGTCCGTGCTCATGTTACTGCCTTCATCGAGCTCAGTATCACCATCAGAGGCTTCCTCTTGGAGCATGTACCCAACACTGTGGTCAAACAGTTCGAGGGACTCCTCAGGAGGACATGGCGGGGCTAGGGAAGGAGTCACTGATGACACTGAGCCGAGGGAAGAGGCCGCTGCTTTGCCAGACAAAGTACCCTGAGCATGGGTGAGAGATGATGAGGAGGATGAGGACGGCTTGGTCATCCACTCGACCAAGTCTTCCGCATGTTGCGGCTCAACACGGCCAGCTGCCGAAAAAAAGGCCAAGCGTGTCCCACGGCCACGTGCTGATGAGGATGCACCGTCTCCACGACCAGCACTAGACACAGAGCCTGCTTGCCCTCTTTTATTGGCTTGTGACTGTCTGCCTCTCCTTCTTGGCCTTCCAGACATACTAATGGCCTGTAGCTGCACTAAGCTGGGATATATATATACATATATATATATATATATACTGATACTGCAGCTAGCAAAATCAACTGCCTGCCTGTAGTATGTGAACACCACCAACCTTCTACAGGTAGCTTTAGCTGAACACTGTGCAGAGCTCGCAAAAAAATAACTTGCAGCTTATTTAGCTGCCTGCGGTAGTGATAGGATCAGGAAAACACCACCAATCTTCTACAGGTAGCTTTAGCTGAACACTGTGCAGAGCTCGCAAAAAAATAACTTGTAGGTTTAGCTGAACACTGTGAGGAGGACGCACCACACTAACTTATAGTTTTAGCTGAACACTGTGAGCAGGACGCACTACACTAACTTGTAGCTTTAGATAAACACTGTGCAGAGCTCGCAAAAAAATAACTTGTAGGTTTAGCTGAACACTGTGAGGATGACGCACCACACTAACTTGTAGTTTTAGCTGAACACTGTGAGCAGGACGCAGTGCACTAACTTGTAGCTTTAGATGAACACTGTGCAGAGGTCTCACTACACTAACTTGTAGTTTTAGCTGAACACTGTGAGCAGGACGCACTACACTAACTCGTAGCTTTAGATGAACACTGTGCAGAGGTCTCACTACACTAACTTGTAGTTTTAGCTGAACACTGTGAGCAGGACGCACTACACTAACTTGTAGCTTTAGATGAACACTGTGCAGAGGTCTCACTACACTAACTTGTAGTTTTAGCTGAACACTGTGAGCAGGACGCACTACACTAACTTGTAGTTTTAGATGAACACTGTGCAGAGGTCTCACTACACTAACTTGTAGTTTTAGCTGAACACTGTGAGCAGGACGCACTACACTAACTTGTAGCTTTAGATGAACACTGTGCAGAGCTCGCAAAAAAATAACTTGTAGGTTTAGCTGAACACTGTGAGGAGGACGCACCACACTAACTTGTAGTTTTAGCTGAACACTGTGAGCAGGACGCACTACACTAACTTGTAGCTTTAGATGAACACTGTGCAGAGCTCGCAAAAAAATAACTTGTAGGTTTAGCTGAACACTGTGAGGATGACGCACCACACTAACTTGTAGTTTTAGCTGAACACTGTGAGCAGGACGCACTACACTAACTTGTAGCTTTAGATGAACACTGTGCAGAGGTCTCACTACACTAACTTGTAGTTTTAGCTGAACACTGTGAGCAGGACGCACTACACTAACTTGTAGTTTTAGATGAACACTGTGCAGAGGTCTCACTACACTAACTTGTAGTTTTAGCTGAACACTGTGAGCAGGACGCACTACACTAACTTGTAGCTTTAGATGAACACTGTGCAGAGCTCGCAAAAAAATAACTTGTAGGTTTAGCTGAACACTGTGAGGAGGACGCACCACACTAACTTGTAGTTTTAGCTGAACACTGTGAGCAGGACGCACTACACTAACTTGTAGCTTTAGATGAACACTGTGCAGAGCTCGCAAAAAAATAACTTGTAGGTTTAGCTGAACACTGTGAGGATGACGCACCACACTAACTTGTAGTTTTAGCTGAACACTGTGAGCAGGACGCACTTTTTTTTGCATTGATCCATGTCCCCTGGGGCAGGACCCAGGTCCCCAAACACTTTTTTATGACAATAACTTGCATAGAAGCCTTTAAAATTAGCACTTTTGATTATTCTTGTTCGTGTCCCATAGACTTTAATGGTGTTCGCGTGTTCTAACAAATTTTTTGCCTGTTCGCATGTTCTGGTGCGAACTGAACAGGGGGGTGTTCAGGTCATCCCTAATTGTATACTTAGAATGCTTGTATACCTCACAGTTCTCCACAGAATTGAATCACTTAAGGACCGGAAGGATTTGCCCTCTAATGACCAGGCCATTTTTTGCGATACGGCACTGCGTCGCTTTAACTGACAATTGACGCTGTACCCGAACAAAATTGAAGTCCTTTTTTCCCCACAAATAGAGCTTTCTTTTGGTGGTATTTGATCACCTCTGCGGTTTTTATTTTTTGTGCTATAAACAAAAAAAGAGCGACAATTTTGAAAAAAATATATATTTTTTGCATTTTGCTTTAATAAATATCCAAAAAAAAGTAAAAAAAACAAATGTATTTATGAGTTTAGGCCAATATATTTTCTTCTACATATTTTTGGTAAAGAAAATCGAAATAAGCGTATATTGATTGGTTTGTGCAAAAGTTATAGCGTCTACAAAATAGGTAAAAGATTTATGAAAGTAAAAAAGTGCAGCGCTATTCAATAAATTAAAATAAACAAATATAAACAAATATATGACTTTGTGTATCAAAAAGTCAAGTGACAAAAACACCAAAAAATATTAATATAGTAAAAATGTGCAAATAGGTGACTATCCCAAAAGTCTATAAATGGTGGAAATAAAAAGTCCTCTCCCAAACAGGGGAGTATCAATGTCTTGAAGGGGCTGTGGACAACGTGAGGGGGCGATCACAAGTTGCAATGACACTCCAAACTTCAAGAAAAAAGGTGGGTACTCTTACCGGATCGGTGGGACGCATCTACCATATGGCAGTGCGTCAATAAGACAAGAAGGGATAGTTCTCCAGGATATCCAACCAGGTAGTGTCTTCCGGGTCCCGACCACCAATGGGGGGGTGGTTATCCTAGGCAGGCTATGGATCAGGGGCACCTGTTGATGACTGTGTGGTCGAAATGCGTAGGGCCAGCTATTTCAGCTTCCCACATTGCCATTTATTTTATGCCTTTTATCTGTTTGTGATCACCTACATTTTGTACAATTTTTTGGATTATTAAACCTCGTTTTTGATCTGATCTGATGGTAGATGCGTCCCACCGATCCAGTAAGAGTACCCACCTTTTTTCTTGAAGTTTGGAGTGTCATTGCAACTTGTGATCGCCCCCTCACGTTGTCCACAGCCCCTTCAAGACATTGATACTCCCCTGTTTGGGAGAGGACTTTTTATTTCCACCATTTATAGACTTTTGGGATTGTCATTTTGTCCAGAGTCACCTATTTGCACATTTTTGCTATATTAATATTTTTTGGTGTTTTTGTCACTTGACTTTTTGATACACAAAGTCATATATTTGTTTATATGTGTTTATTTTCATTTATTGAATAGCGCTGCACTTTTTTACTTTCATATCATTTGCGACTTGGTTTGTTGTGTGCTAGCAGCTGTAGTTGTTTGTAGTCTTAATTTGTCTCACGTGATAGCGCACCTTTTTCTTTACACAAAAGATTTATGGCATTTTTATTATTATTTTTTTTTTTACTAGTAATGGCGGCGATCCGCGATTTTTAGCAGGACTGTGACATTGCGATGAAAAGACCGGACACTTTTGACACTTTTTTGGGACCATTGACATTTATACAGCGATCAGCGCTATAAAAATGCACTGATTACTGTGTAAATGTTACTGGCAGGGAAGGGATTAACACTAGGGGGTGATCAGGGGGTTAAGTGTGTTCCCTAGGTGTGTTTCTAACTGGGACTGACTAGAGGAGGAGACAGATCGCTGTTCCTAATTACTAGGAACAGTGGATCTGTTTCTCCTCTCTTGTCAGAACGGGGATACACACACAAATCCCTGTTCTGGCTCTCGTGCCCGCGATCGGAGGTGGCCAGTGGACATCGCAGCGCCGGCCACGCGCATCAGGTCCCCCGCCGTGCTATGGCTCTTGAAAGGATCTGCCATACAGCTAGGGCGATTTGCAGGGACGAGCCGACCTGCCGCCATATAATGACGGCGGCTGGTCGGCAAGTGGTTAAAAGCCAATGATTGAAAGTTAGATGTTAAAGCATATCTAAACACAAGAACAAAAATGTAATACTTTGCAGCTTACTGGTCATTAGGTGTGTTGAATGCATTTGTTTTCAAAAGGAAAGCTAGCTAGAAATCTTGTGTAATTGAAACCAGCTAAGGTAGGCCATAGATTATGTAACTCTCAATGAACTCTCAGGGTGCTCATCAGATATTTTGGTTCTATTTTGCCCTTTGTGTGTTTCATCCTCGACAATAGTTGCTCACAAATACATACTGTGGTGCAGCTGAAAACTGATGACATGAATAAGGCGTGATTGTAAAGAGTGGGCTATTTTTCTTTCTTTATAATGTATTTTTTAAATCTATACACAAATGCATACCTTCCAACTTTAGACACTGGAGGAGTAAAAAGACCTGCAGCACTCTACGTCGCTGTAAGGTGTGGGTGTGGTCAAGTACCTAGCAGTGGGAGGTGCTTAAGGGATGTGGTTAAACAAAACCCATGCTTCCTTGTACCTATAAAATATGCTTTGATTACTTTGTCTGAGATGAACTTAAAGAACTTTATTAGAATAGTCAGGGACTGCATAGCAGAGCTATGGACATAATACAGAAGATGGTCAGAGACTGGAGACATGAAACAAGAGATGGTCAGAGACTGCAGACACGATACAAGAGATGGTCAGAGACTGCAGACACGATACAAGAGATGGTAAGAGACTGCAGACACGATACAAGAGATGGTCAGAGACTGCAGACATACTACAAGAGATGGTCAGAAACTGCAGACTAACTACAGGAGATGGTCAGAAACTGCAGACATGTTCCAAGAGACTGTCAGAGACTGTGCAGACATACTACAGGAGATGATCAGAGACTGCAGACATACTACAGAAGATGGTCAGAGAATGCAGACATGCTCCAAGAGATGGTCAGAAACTGCAGACATACTACAGGAGCTAAAAATAAGATTTTAAATGGCACTCTCATTTTACCTCCAGGGCTTTTTCTTTCAAGGAGTTGATTGTGCCTGCTTCTCACCAGATGATTGCTATATTTATACTGGATCTAAGGACAGAGCCATCAAAGTATGGGATGTGTCCACTGGTGAGTATTCATTCAGTTACTTTCATACACATTCAGGGCTCGTTTACATTTGCTTCAACTTTAACGCACACACCTACTGCTTCAACATGCTTTTTTAATGTGTTTTTGATTATGTGGATCTTTTTTGAAGCTTGGCAAATGTCGTGTGTGTTTTAATTTTCTATTTGTTTTAAAGGGGCCCATTAGAACCCCAACTCGTTAATACTCTTGTTCAGCAGATCCCCAGCTCTTTAGTACTCTTGTTCAGCAGATCACCAGCTGTTTAGTACCCTTGTTTATCAGATCCCCTGCTCAGAAGTACCCCAAGCTCAGTAGTAACACACAGGTATGTTGATCCCACACGCAGTAACCCCTAGCTCTGCTGATCCCCTGCTCAATAGTAACCTCCAGCTTTGCTGATCCTCTGGTTTTCTGATCCTTCTCTCTCTCCAGTCCCCACTCACCTCTTGCTATATTGCTTCCGTGCTGCGTACCGTGACATCTGCTAGTTTCTCGTTCTCCAGTCCTCCAGCTCTGCTGATCCTCCGCTACTCAGTCCTCACTCTCTAGTCCCGTTCAACTTCCGCCATGTTGCATACCATGAGTACTGTTTGATAGTTGCTCGGCTCCAGTTCCGGACCCTGCTCACCTTCCTGCTGCTCCACACTGCACACCAGATGTGACGTTTGCATCAGACACTCACAGAATATATACACATGAACCGGAAGTGACTGCTGATGATGTCTTTCCAGTTTGCTTGTTGGTTTCCCAGTACATGCTGGGATATCTCATACCTGTAACACCTCCAAACGAAAGTGATGCTAACTCTAAATAAAAGTCTCTCAAAAGCTGTAGGTGCTGATATTGGGTGTTGTTATAGACTTCTATAGAGACTTTAGAGACACTTTGAATCACCAAGAAAGTTACAGGGGGTATAATTTTTTAAGTAAAGTAAAGCAAAGAAAACAAAACATGTGAACAGGGCTGTAAGCTTACCATTTAATTTAGTGACAGGTGCTTTGATTGGCATTCAGAGTCCTTTAAAAAGGTGTTTCAAATGCCACATTTTGAAGCAAGTGTAAATGAGCCCTTAAAGCGGAGTTCCACACAAAAATGGAACTTCCGCTTTTCGGAACCCTCCCCCCCTCCGGTGTCACATTTGGCACCTTTCAGGGGGGAGGGGAATGCAGATACCTGTCTAAGACAGGTATTTGCACTTACTTCCGGCATAGACTCCCATGGGATGAGCAGCGTGACTCGCGCATGCACAGTAGGGAACCGGGAAGTGAAGCCGCAACGCTTCACTTCCTGATTCCCTCACCTAGGATAGCGGCGGCAGCTGCCGAGAACCGAGTGGGTTCTCAGCGTCGCCTGCTGACATCGCTGGACCCTGGGACAGGTAAGTGGCCATTTATTAAAAGTCAGCAGCTGCATTATTTGTAGCTGCTGGCTTTTAATATTTTTTTTTTTTTGGCGGTTTAGGTGGACTCCCTCTTTAATCGGTTCTAAATATATATCTACTCAGAATGCTTAAAGAAATCTATAGTATTTTTGTACATATTTGAACATGATTATTTTGTATTCTTATGTCCAGGCAGCTGGTTTCTCCTTGCATCCTCCTATAAAAAAAAAACTATTTAAAGAGCTCAGTAGCTCAAGACAAGAAATGGGAAAAGAACCTATAGGCGTTCTGGAGGAAAGGAGGGGAATCAGGCAGCCGCAGTCTCAACCTAACAATAATAAACTTTATTGATCGCAAATTCAAAATTATGGAACAAAATAAAAAATGGCAGACTACACAAAAAGGTTTACAACGTTGGGCAACATTGCCACTAAAAGCACACAAGGCCCGAGTTCAGTGGCATAAGACAAGCTTACAATACAGAAATAGCAGTCTTTAACTATAACTAAAGATCAGGTTTGGCGGAATCACAGGGAACCGCAATGGTGTCAGCCTTTATACGGCTATACAGGGACACTGTGGACATCTGCTCCCCCCATTTACCTATAACCTCCTGAGTAATAGCTATAAATGCAGTATGGCAGTGGTAAGGTTGGTCTCCCTCAACTGGAGGTAAAATGACTTAAAGAGCTGGAGGCACAGATCTTTTGTGAATAGAGTGCCACTAAGTGAAGGAAATTGCAGTATGCGCTAGATGTAATCACATTATCTTCTCTCTTTCATCGCCTCCATGAGTGTTCAGCACTATGGTTGTAAATGGGATTGGTCCCCGTAGTAGGGAATGTCAGTAGGTGCTACTCACGGTTGTAAAGGTGACAGGGTCAGCACAGGTTGCGGGCTTGTTCTCGGTGCTACCAGTCAAAGCATCTACTGGGGCCGTGGAGTGATCACTGCAAAGTGCAGAAGCACTTCCTTCTCTCTGCTGTGTGGATAGATTCCTGGATGGAATATCGAAGAGGTATAGGAGCCTCAATCCCTAATGGGAGCCTCTGCTTTTGCTGGTTCGTCTGAGAGTTTTGTCAGTCACTTCCCCTGGTTGTATACTATACGATGGATGGTGGGGGCTGGAGTGGTTCCAGGTGAATGGACAGTTGCCGGCTTGGAGCAGGCCAGCTCCGTGGTGCACACCTCCTATGCAGGACAGCGTGGGTGGCTGGAATATGCCGGGAACTGGTCAAAAGAGGGAGGACGAGAGGTGCGGGAGTGGACCCAGGTGTGTGCAGGTAAATGCACCAATGCATTTAGTCCACTAGGTGGTGTGGACTTCCTCAGGGTAGCATGCCCGCCTGTATCTCTGACTTTTAAACTCTTTGAGGTATTCCCTAACCTGAAGTCTCCAATGGAGCACGACCTGTCCTTGAGCTTAGGTTGTTAACCCCTTTCGGGGTCCTATTGGTGTGTGGAAATTGAAGGAGGCATAGCACCATCTTGTGGGCAGTTAACAATAAGCATATACAGAATAACAAGGATCTATACATCTGTTTAGTTAATTTACTTACATACTTTAAAATTCTTATTAGGAGTTGTATATTTGTTGGTGGTGTCTGTTCAGTTAGTGGCATGCATGCATAGTAAAGATAGGGGTGGTTTAGAGGAAGAGTTGTAAACTTGACTTCATCTTAAGGTGTTAGAAACACCTAGAGAGAGACTCTATTTATTGTTCAGTCCCTTGGGAGCCATAGTTCCCAGACGAAAAATCCATTCCTTTTCTCTCTGTAAAAGGATGGTTTTGAAATCTCCACTTCTGCTGGGTAGTTCAAGGACATAGAAGCCCTTGACTCGCAGGCCATCGGGTTGCCCTTTATGATATTTAGCAAAATGTTGACCGATCAGTGTTTCATCATCCTTTCCACGGATACTGGATAAGTGTTCACCAATACGAACTTTCCGAGGGCGTTTCATTTTGCCCACATAGTATTTGTGGCAGGGTCAATCTAGCATATAGAGGACCCATGTGGTGTCACAGTTGATGAATTGCTTTATCTTATATGTCTTCCGGCTGTTGGCATCGGTGAAGGTATCTGTTCGGTGCACCAGTTTGCAAATATGTGCCATATGGGAACATGCCTTTGATTTCTTGTAGATTGGTCAGCCAATTACGTGGCATAGACTTAGTGAATTCAGATTTCACTAGCTCATCAGTGAGATTTTTTTGCCCTTTTGGCTACCAAGTGGGGTCTAGGACCTACATTTCCCAATTGCGGTGGACGGGTCAGCAAGTTGCAACGTTTCATAAGTATATTACGGACCTCCTCCCATTGAGAGCCATAAGGAGTAATGATTCTCACGGGGTCTGGTAGTCTCCTTGGATCTGATCTCTAATTCCTTTAGTTTTTAAAAAGTCTGATCTTGCTTTTTGGGATGCCTTTCTCATGGATTTTCTTAATGTTCGATGTGGGTATTTTCTCTCCCTAAATCTTTTTCATAGCTGTGCAGCTTCAGTTTTATAATCTGAATCCAATGTACAGTTCTGGCGTATCAGTGATTTGGGATGATGGCTACTTGTCTCAAGGAGGGTGTTGGCAGCAGTCTCCTTTCTGTAGGTTTTTGCAATATGTTTTACCTGTTCAATCCTAATCAGGAGATCTATAAAGGATATTTGGTGGGAGTCATGGTTAAAAGTAAGACGTATATTCCTACTATTTGAATTGAGCTCTCCAGTAAAGTTTTCAAGGGTCTCAGGACTACCCTTCCAAAGCAGAAACATGTCGTCTATGTACCTCAGCCATTCGGAGCAATAAACCACTTCTTCCTCCCACCACCCCAGATGGAGGCAGGCGTAAGCTGGCACCCACGGGCCACCCATAGATGTGCCCAAATTTGTTTATAGCTAGTTCCCGTAAATTGAAAGAAATTATTTGTAAATTTGTGAATTGCAGGAGTTCCAATAGGAATTCATTTTGAGCTCCCATTGCTGGAAAGTTGGCATCCAGAAAGTGTGCTATTGCTGCCAAACCCCAAGAATGGGGTATAGAGATTTTACATCTATGCTGACCATGATGGTATCGGTTGGTACCGATAGGTTTTCAATTGTCATCATAACATGTTTAGTGTCTTGCACAAATGATGGTAGCTTTGTAACCACCCCTTTAACCACCTCAATACTGGGCACTTTCACCCCCTTCCTTTCCAGATCAATTATTAGCTTTCAATGCTCTCACACTTTCAATGACAATTACTTAGTCATGCTACACTTTACCCAAAATAATTTTTTATCATTTTGCTCACACAAATAGAGCTTTCTTTTGGTGGTAATTAATCACCACTGGGTTTTTTATTTTTTGTAATAAGCGAAAAAAAAGCGAAAATTTTGAAAAAAAACAATATTTTCTACTTTCTGTTTTAACCACTTCAACCCTGGAAGGTTTTACCCTCTTCCTGACCAAGCCCATTTTTGCGATACGGCACTGCGTAGCTTTGGTTTGCACAAAAGTTATCGCGACTACAAAATAGGGGATAGGCCGAGCAAGGGGTTAAGTGTGTTCCCTGGGCGTGTTCTAACTGTAGGGGGGGATGGGCTCCCTAGAACATGACAGAGATCACTGGGAGCAGTAAATCCCTGTCATGTTGCTAGGGAGAACAGGGAAATGCCTTGCTTGCATCTCCCCGTTCTGCCCATGCTCCACTGGGGTCACCCGTTCTCGTAATCCTCCAGGGACTATTTTCTTGTCTATGTATGATGCTAGGGACACAATGTCCCACTTGCGATTTAGTTGTTTAATATTCTTTTTTCATGTTGGAGTGATTATCAGATAGTGGTTGATCACGTGGGTTGACAGTAAATGTGAGCCTAATTTCCTCTTCTATGTCTTCACCTTTTACATATGCCATATATGTTAGCCAACTGGACAGAAACCTCACACACACACCATGTAACATGTCAACTTCTGTGTAGTCTGCTAGAGTTCAATAGACTATGTCAATAGATTCAGGGTGCTAAATATGATCCAAAAGGGATCAGGTTACAGATAGCATCAATGGTGCTGGATAATAGCGTATACCAGCACTATAGGAGATACTGACTCACAAGAAGGTGGCGCCTATCCCTTCAACTCCCGAACACAAAATTACGACCAAACAAGAAATGGGGAAATAACCCGTAGGTGTTCTGGAGGGAAGGAGGGGAATCAGGCAGCCGCAGTCTCAACCTAAGAATAATAAACGTATCGATAGCAAATTTAAAATTATGGAACAAAACATAAATGGCACACTACACAAAAAGCTCTTTAAGTCATTTAACCTCCAGTGGAAGGAGACCAACTTTACCACTGCCATACTGCATTAATAGCCATTCCTCACTCAGGAGGTCATAGGTAAATGGGTAAATGTCCACAGTGTCCCTGTATAGCCGTATAAAGGCTGACACCACTGCGGTTCCCTGCAATTCCACCAAACCTGATCTCTAGTTATAGTTTAAGACTGCTACTTCTGTACTGTAAGCTTGTGGTGTGCCAGTGAACCCAGGCTGTGTGTGCTTTTAGTGGCAACCTTGCCCAATGTTTTAAACCTTTTTGTGTAGTCTGCCATTTATATTTTGTTCCATAATTTTGAATTTGCTATCAATAAAGTTTATTATTCTTAGGTTAAGACTGTGGCTGCCTGATTCCCCTCCTTCCCTCCAGAATTCCTAAGGGTTCTTTCCCCATTTCTCATCAAGAAAAGCCTGACTATGCCCGCCCCTTCCTCTCATCTGTTCCATTCATAGAAGCCATAATTCAGCTTATTTGAATGAAACAGGATCTATGGATGGAGGGGGCAGAAACTGTTAATCATTCCTAACTTCCCATTCACAAATTGCTTTCTATTCATAGAAGCTGTAGTACGACTTCTATGATAGCCGTAGCTGGGTGGAGAAGGCGGGTATAGTTGAGCTCTTTTGATGAGAGCCTGTGACTCATGATTTCATGAAAAGACTACTGTACAACATGGCAAATGATTTGGTATTCACAATTTCAATTGTGTATTTAGCAGTTTACACTTAAGAAAGGAAATGCATTTACAGCAAACCACATTTCACCAACATATTTCATTGATTTTCTGTTCAAATTGTAATGTATATATGACTAGGCGTCTGGTACATAATGTTAATGCTTCTTTCTTGTCTTCTGTCATTACACAGGTGCCCTGCTTGCAGTACAATATGTTTATGCAACTGTCACCCGAATTGTCTCTTCTCCTAGTGGATTTATAGGAACCACACGTCTGGGCTACGTGATTCGGGAGAAGTTTCAGTGCCCGGAAACCATCAGCCCTCAGTACGACCCACTGCAAAACATCAAAGCCACATGCACTGTCAATTCTAGAAAGTCTAAAGGTGCCAACAACAAAACTGTCAAATTGGAAGCAAAAAGTGAAAGGAAATGGTGGAGATGCAAAGAACAAGAAAGCAAAAATTCTCAAATCTGCAACATTGTTTAAATGAAAGAACGGTCAAATATCTAGTTTGCCATTTTTACATTTTTCCTGAAACAATTCCTGAAAACAGTTTTCGGTACTTTATTTAAAAAACTGAGCAAAATATGTTATACAAATCTGTAATTTGCCAAATATGTACTTGTAATAACAAAGTACTTTTTAAATACTTAGCTTTTTTCAATCACTACATTTTTTACTTTTTATTTTTGCTTCTAATCCTATTCCTTTCTATATTCTCCCCTATATTTTTACTTTTATAAACATGTAAGAGTACTGCATGTGCTAAGCCCTTTCTCATTTGGCAAAGGCTTCCCTTGGCTAATGCAGACAGCTTCAACCATGACTTGACATAAAAGGAGACCAAAGAAATTCGGCTGCACACCAAGGCCAGTCCAAGAGCATTTATTGTGTAAACTTTACAAAAGTACTACCACCAGGACATATCCTAGTTAGGTCAGGTTGACTGTGTCCTGGTGGTCAAACTTGCTGATTAGATCTTTGCCTCATTACAAAAGTTTTGCAGGCAGTCCTTCGGTATCCACATGTACAATGCAGAGCTGTTAACCCTGCATTGAATGTGATAGAAGCAGGAGTGTGGCCATGGCTGGGAACACCTTGGCTTAACGGGATTGATCCCACCAGTGGAAGGACCCTGCTGAAGTGGAGAATGAGGTACTGTAGGTATTACACCGTATTCCTGCTCTTCTGCATGAAATAAACAGTTAACCCTTGCAGTGTGGGGGGAGCACTGCAAGGATGGATTTTCTCAAGGTTGAGTTGAGCTTTAAGTCTGGTACATGGAAATGCAT
This sequence comes from Lithobates clamitans, assembly GCA_037952925.1. Classification (NCBI taxonomy): domain Eukaryota; kingdom Metazoa; phylum Chordata; class Amphibia; order Anura; family Ranidae; genus Lithobates; species Lithobates clamitans. The sequence continues at coordinate 1,972,781 of JBBGZY010001129.1, read as the reverse complement.
CTATGCAGTAAAAGCTGTGGAAAAACTGGACAAGTTATGTCCCTGGGCACATTGCAGTAAGTTATGAAAAGGAAGGTCTTTTCACATGGCTGTCTCTGACAACATGGCATCTTCACATGACATGCTCAGAAAACATGCCCATATTTCATTCCTTTATTCCCTTACCAACATAAATAACCTTTTATGTAGCTGCCAGGTGTGGAGCAAAGGAAAATACTATAGAGCAGGGGTAGACAGGTGGAAATCTACCTGAACAACAAGATCTAAAATCGCTATGTTTTGGCGCCCTTTTAAAAAAAAAAAAGAAACCTAGAAAAATATAATAAAACAAATGTCACTGTAAAAATATAAACTTACCTTACCCTACCTTGAAAGTGGACAGTGTCAGTCAGTAGAGCAGTGGACAGTGTCAGAAGGGCAGTGGATGGTGTCAGTAGGGCAGAGGACGGTGTAAGTCAGTACAGCAGTGGATGGTGTCAGTAGGGCAGAAGAAACAGACCCCTGATGTCTCACTTTTGAGACAGAGAAAGGGACTGAAGACAGAAATTCCCCTGGTCCCTTTCCCTGCAGCCTCAGCTGCACTGGACAGTGAATGACAGTGCTCTGTTCTGAGCAGCTTCCTGTTCATTTACACAGTTTGCTATGCTTCAGCTATGAATGAACACAGTGAGTGATCGGTACCAATCACTGTGTTCATTCAGAAAAAGAAGGGGCAAATAAATTACATATATACTTGCCCCTTCCCATGTTCTCCCTCCTGAATAGATCCCCTGCAGCAGCTGGCAAGAGAGGAGAGGAGGGAAGGCGGCAGCGAAGCACACAGGGGGCCCAGGCAGCATAAAGAACAGGAACAGGGACAGGAGGGGCAGCGGGGTTGGCATTTACTGCTACTAATCCCTTGTATTTTCCTCCAGCAGGAGCTGAATTCCAGTGGGTGGGAGAGGGGGAGAAGCCAACTTTTAAGGTGATGCACGGGGAAAATACAGGAGATCGGTTTCAGTAAATACTGCCCCCCCCTCCCAATCCTGTCCAGGTCAAGGAAGTATTGCGGTCTACCAGTCATCTGCCAGTGATTGACAGGTTGTTCACCCCCACTATAGAGTGTGACTGAAGTAACAGCTCTGAGTCTGATGGAGCTGCTGACATTAAATGTAAAATGTGCAGCATCCAGCAGCAGTCATAGTGCTTTTCTATGTCTACACAAGGCAGGCTTTTACAGTTAAATAACATGCTTAGAAAACATTAAACATTCTTGTAAGATGATTTTCAATTGTCTGGCACCAGGTCTCTTAAGGTACCTATGTTGTTCATCAAATGTAAACAACAAGAGAGAGGAAATCTCTGCATATTAAGGGAATTCCTTGGGGACCCCCAGGTCACCAGAACTAGTGTCCCCATTGGAAGATTTCCTCTCTATTACTTTTCTGGGAACAACCCAAAATTTGGGTTTTTCTTTTACTTTCACTTTCAATGATAATGGTAAATAGGAAAAATAGAGAGGGTGACTCTCCCTAATGGTCGCACAGACAGTAATAAAAACTCACAAGCATTCTAATCCCTCTCAACCCTAAAACTAAAAAAAAACTCTTGCCTTTAGTTATCCTTTAATAAATAATATTTCACTACAACATTATTTAATACATGCACTCATTAGCAAAGGGCTTGATTGGGCTTGTAGAATCTTTTCTATAAAAAAATGTGAAAAAATGATGAATCCATGGACTAAATCAAAAAAATAACAGAAATACAATGACAAAAAAAAAAATTAATAAATTAGTGCTATCTTTATGTATAAGCGTATGATTACAAAGTTTTAGTTCTGGCACATTCCACAGTCATAAAGTCATATTACCACAGTGACACTCAGTGACCAATATGAGTCACTGCAATTTACAAAACTTCCGTATACCTCCTAAAGTGATTTTGCCATAAAAAAAATTAAAGGTGCTGCCATTGCTGACTTAAGAATGTTAGTTCCCTGGCTGTAATGCTTTGCTTTCAATGCTTTGCGAGTATCTCACCTGGAATAAATATATACAAAATTCGGACTCTTTACCAACATTCTTTTACAATATGCTTGTTTTGGGTCTGTTACTCAAAAGTATAGAAGCTAGACACAACCAGGCAATTAACATTTTCAAAAGAGGGCCGGCAACTGTAGTCCCCATGCCTTTCTCATGACTAGGGATGAGCTGAACACCCCCCGGTTCGGTTCGCACCAGAACCTGTGAACGGACCGAAAGTTCGCGCAAACTTTGGAACCCCATTAAAGTCTATGGGACTCTAACGTTCAAGATCAAAAATGCTCATTTTAAAGGCTAATATGCAAGTTATTGTCCTAAAAAGGGTTTGGGGACCCAGGTCCTGCCCCAGGGGACATGTATCAATGCAAAAAAAAGTTTTAAAAACAGATGTTTTTTTAGGAGCAGTGATTTTAATGATACTTAAAGTGAAAAAAAAAGTGAAATATTCCTTTAAATATCGTACCTGGGGGGTGTCTACAGTATGCCTGTAAAGTGGCGCGTGTTTCCCGTGCTTAGAACAGTCCCTGCACAAAATGACATTTTTATAGGACTGCTTGCGGCTTTAATGTAATGTCGGGTCCCGGCAATATGGATGAAAATTAGTGAGACAAACGGCATGGGTACCCCCCACCCCCCTGTCCATTACCAGGCCCTTTGGGTCTTGTATGGGTATTAGGGGGAACCCTGCACCCAAATTTAAAAAAAGGAAAGGCGTGGGGCCCCCAGGCCCTATATACTCTGAACAGTAGTATACAGGCGGTGCAAACAAGAGAGGGACTGTAGGTTTGTTGTTAAGTAGAATCTGTTTGTAATTTTGAACTGGTACATTTTTAAAGTGTAGCTAAATTCAAAAAATCTATTTTTAAGCTTTTTGGAAAACATAGGGAAGGGTTATCACCCCTGTAACATTTGATTTGCTGTCTGTGCACCTCTTCAAAAGATTTCACCTCACTTTCTGTCCCAAAGAAGTGACACGTTTTTCCCATATTAACTCTTATGCCCTGTACACACGGTCGGACATTGATCGGACATTCCGACAACAAAATCCATGGATTTTTTCTGACGGATGTTGGCTCAAACTTGTCTTGCATACAGAAGGTCACACAAAGTTGTCGGAAAATCCGATCGTTCTGAACGCGGTGACCTAAAACACGTACGTCGGGACTATAAACGGGGCAGTAGCCAATAGATTTAGTCTCTTAATTTATTCTGAGCATGCGTGGCACTTTGTGCATCGGATTTGTTTACACATGATCGGAATTTCCGACAACGGATTTTGTCGAATTTTATAGAAAGCTCTCAAACTTTGTGTATCAGAAAAATGTGTGATGGAGCCCACACACGGTCGGAATTTCCGACAACAAGGTCCTATGACACATTTTCCGTCGGAACATCCGACCGTCTGTACAGGGCATAACAGGAGAGAATTTCCCTTCCTAGGGGTAGATTTCGTCTCACTTCCTGTTGTCTCCTTCCGTTTGCAAGTAGGAGTTGTTTGTAAGTTGGATGTTTGAAAGTAGGGGCCTGCCCTATATACTCTGCAGAAATTGGGGCTTTAGGTGTTGGTGTTGCCACAACACGGTAAGCCCTCACAGTTACTCTTGGTGGGCGCAGGAACGGGCCCTGCTGTGAAAAATTAGATCAAGAATTGTAATTACATGCCATTGTTGAACAGTGGTAGAAAAATTGGGCCTTTGGTGGTGGTGCTGCTGGAGCCACAACACTGTAAGTCCTCACAGTTGCTCTTGGTGGGCGTTGGAACGGGCCCTGCTGTGAAATATTATATCAAGAATTGTAATTACATGCACCTGTTGAACAGGGGCAGAAAAATTGGGCCTTTGGTGGTGGTGGTGGTGTTGCCACAACACTGTAAGCCCTCACAGTTACTCTTGGTGGGCGCAGGAATGGGCCCTGCTGTGAAATATTAGATCAAGAATTGTAATTACTGTCCCTGTAGAACAGGGGCAGAAAAATTGGGCCTTAGGCACTGGTGCCACAACACTGTAACCCCTCACAGATGTAAATACTGTAGCTGCCAGCCTGTGTTATTAATAGGAGCAGAACAACAGCAATTGTCTTCAGGTAGCTTTAGGTGCACACTGTGCAGAGGACGCACTACACTAACTTGTAAATACTACAGCTGCCTGTGGTACTAATAGAATCAGAAGACCACCAATTTTCTTCAGGTAGCTTTAGGTGCACACTGTGCAGAGGACACAGTACACTAACTTTAAATACTGTAGCTGCCTGCCTGTGGTATTAATAGGAGCAGAACAACAGCAATTGTCTTCAGGTAGCTTTAGCCTCACACTGTACAGATGACACACTACACTAACTTATAAATACTACAGCTGCCTGCGGTATTAATTAGAATCAGAAGTACACCACCAATTTTCTTCAAGTAGCTTTAGGTGCACACTGTGCAGAGGATGCACCACACTAACTTGTAAATACTGCAGCTGCCTGCGGTACTAATAGGATCAGAAGAACACCACCAATTTTCTTCAGGTAGCTTTAGGTGCACACTGTGCAGAGGACGCACTACACTAACTGTATATACTGTAGCTGCCTGCCTGTGGTATTAATAGGATCAGAACAACAGCAATTTTCTTCAGGTAGTTTAAGGTGCACACTGTGCAGATGACGCAGTACACTAACTGTAAATACTGCAGCTGCCTGCCTGTGGTACTAATAGAATCAGAAGAACACCACCAATTTTCTTCAGGCTTGCGGGTGTATTAGCGCGCACCCGCAAGCGTCCGTTCGCGCCAACGCGCCTCCGCATGCGTACTCTGGCTCTATTGACAGTAGTTCTGTTAACCGATCTTCCGCCGACGGCTGAGCCAACAGGGCGTCTTTCATGACATTGCCCCCCCAAGGGGCAGCCTCCGGATGCCCAACTGTGCCATCTTACTTGGATGAGATCTTTTAAAGGCAAGAATCAACCTCCTCGCATGGATGTTGGACTCTGGCTCCCAGGAGATTTCCTTAGGCCCGTACCCCTTCGATTTTACCAAAAACTGGACTTGGTTACGTCTCTTCCTACAATCCAGAATGGACTCAACCTCATACTCGGTTTCTCCGTCAATGATCACGGGTTCAGGGGGATTGACCCTCCGGTTGACAAAAGGATCAGGAACTGCAGGTTTGAGTAGGGCAACATGAAAGGCCGGGTGGATCCGGAATGATTCTGGTAACTTTAGTTCGTAGGCCACATTATTAACTTTTCTTATCACTGGAAAAGGACCCACGAACTTGGGACCCAATTTTTTGGAAGGACAAGCCAATCTTAGATTTAAAGTGGATAGCCAAACCAAATCTCCAGGTTTAAGATCAAGCTCCCCCCTTCTCTTCTTGTCAAACACCTCTTTGTTGTAGTTCTGGGTCCTTGCCATAGTCTCTTGCAGAAGCTTATTATTTGATTCGAGTTTAGATTTTCTTGAACAGCTGGTACTGGACACTCCGGGATGTTAGTTGACAAGAACAGAGGATGGAACCCATAATTTGCAAAAAATGGTGTTTGCTTTGTAGCGGAATGAACAGAGTTGTTGTATGCAAATTCAGCAAGGGGAAGAAGCGGAGCCCAATCATCCTGGGAGAACGAGGAAAAGCAGCGCAGATACTGCTCCAGCGTCTGATTCGTTCTCTCCGTCTGGCCATTTGTTTGGGGGTGATAGGCAGAAGAGAACGCAAGATCAATTTTCAGAGATTCACAAAGAGCTCTCCAAAACCTGGAGGTGAATTGCACCCCCCGATCAGAAGTAATATTGGCAGGGATGCCATGAAGCCTCACCACCTCCTTAATAAATGTCCTGGCACTTTCAGCAGCAGTAGGGGTACCCCTCATTGGTAGGAAATGTGCCATCTTGGATAATCTATCCACTATTACGAAGATCGTAGTGTAGCTTTCAGAAGGTGGCAGCTCGACAATAAAATCCATGGAGATCATCCTCCATGGCTTCTCCAGGACAGATAGTGGTTTTAACAGGCCCCAGGCTTTAGACTTGCTGCCTTTATTTTGAATACAGGTGGCACATGCTTCCACATAGTCCTTACAGTCCTTTCTTAATGATGGCCACCAGAACGTGCGCTGAAGAAGTTCAGATGTTTTATGTACTCCGAAATGGCCGGCTAACATATGATCATGGCAAGAACTAAGAGCTGCTGTTCGCATCTCCTGAGGTACGAAGATCCTATCCCTAAACCACAGAAGATCATCTCTGGCCTGTAGGGCTGTATCAGGTGGAGTGGAGATGTTCCTGGAGGCTTGCTTGATCTGTGACAGTAGATCCCCTTGGAGTAACAGAAAGTTCCCTGAGGACAAGATGATATCTGGTGGAGAAGGTGCTTCTGAATCACTGTACATCCGTGACAGAGCGTCAGGCTTGATATTTTTTGACCCGGGACGGTAGGTGATATGGAAAGAAAATCTAGTAAAGAACAGTGCCCATCTGGCCTGTCGTGGTTTCAACCTCTTGGCAGTCTTTAAATATTCCAGATTCTTGTGATCTGTATAAACAAGAATCGGGTGGGCTGCTCCCTCTAACAGGTATCGCCATTCCTCCAGCGCAGCTTTGATCGCTACCAATTCTCGGTCACCCACGTCATAGTTCCTTTCTGCTTCCGATAATTTACGGGAAAAAAAAGCGACTGGGTGCAGAAGAGCCCTAGGCCCCTGTCTTTGGGAGAGTACTGCACCGACCGCTATCTCTGAGGTGTCCACCTCCAGGATGTAAGGCAATGTGGAATCAGGATGCTTTAAAACTGAGGCTGAGACAAACAGATCCTTCAGTGTAGTAAAGGCCATCTGAGCTTCCGTAGACCAGTGGAACATGAGGCCCTGTTGGGTTAATCTTGTAATGGGAGAAATGATGGTGGAGAATCCCTTGATGAATTTTCTATAAAAATTTGCAAATCCTACAAAACGTTGAATCCCTTTTTTGTCAGTAGGAGCGGGCCAGTCCAGAATGGCGGAGACCTTCTAAGGGTCCATTTTGATGCCTTCCACAGAAATAGTAAGACCAAGGAACTGAATACTCTCTTGTTCGAAGACACATTTCTCAGGCTTGGCGTAAAGGCCGTGCAGGCGAAGTCGGGTCAAAACGTTTCTGACATGTTCACGGTGTTCAACTAGGGAAGAAGAAAAGATTAGAATGTCATCTAGATAAATAACAACGAACAGGTCAAGGTAGTCTCTGAAAATGTTATTCGCAAAATGCTGAAATGTAGCAGGAGCATTACAAAGTCCTAAAGGCATGACTAAATATTCAAAGTGCCCAAACCGGGTACGGAAAGCAGTCTTCCATTCGTCTCCCTTGCGAATGCGGACAAGGTTGTAGGCACCACGAAGATCCAATTTAGAGAACACTACTGCAGACCCCAGCCTCTGAAAAAGTTCTGGCACCAATGGTAAGGGATAACGGTTCTTGATCGTGATTTTTTTGAGTGCCCGATAATCCACACAAGGGCGCAAGGAATGGTCTTTCTTTTCCACAAAAAAGATTCCTGCTCCTGCCGGGGACGTGGAAGATCGGATGAAGCCTTTCTTTAGATTGTCATCAATGTAGGTTTTTAATACTCCTAGTTCTAACTCTGACAAAGGGAATATTCTCCTAAAAGGAATCTCTGCCCCTGGAAGGAGCTCAATCGGACAGTCATATGGCCGCTGGGGAGGAAGGGTCTCAGCCCCTTTTTGACTGAAAACATCCAGAAAGTTATGGTAGACTTCGGGTACAACTTGACGGGTCTCGGCATCAGTTTCCATGCACAACAGGGGAGAGGGAGCTTGAGTAACTTCTGGTAGACAGTATTGGTGGCAATAAGAGGAAGGAAACTCAATTTTCCCTGAGGCCCAGTCAACTTGCGGGTTATGGGCCTTGAGCCATGGCATGCCTAATATGATGGGGTATAGAGGAGATTCGATGACATCCAGACAAAGTAGCTCCTGATGAGTGCCAGCAATGGTGGTGAGCATGGGTACTGTTTCCTGGGTTACTGGTCCTGATCTGAGGGTAGAACCATCGGCCAGATATACTGAAAGTCCTTTCGCCCTGGGCCGGATGGGAATGTGATGTCTGGAAGTGAAGGACAAGTCTATAAAGCCACTGCATCAATGATAGCGCTGGTTGGTATATTCCCTCCTGGGAGCTGTAAAAGAAGCGGAACAGCCAGGTGAGACACATTATTCAGTGCTGCTGGGGTAAGAGCAGAAGAGACAGAGAGGCACTTACGAAGCTTGGCCGGGCATGTTCGTACAAAGTGTCCGGGTTCCCCACAGTATAGGCACAGGTTACCAGCCCGACGGCGTTGACGCTCTTCAGGAGTGAGGGATGGCCGTAAGAGTCCCAGCTGCATTGGTTCCGGTGTATCTGAGGTCATGGTATTAGAAGCTGGAGGAGCGGAGTGGGGAGAACTAGGCACCCGGGGCAGCATCCAGACAGGACGAGCAGGACCAGAAGATCGCTCCGTACGTTGTTCTCTCAGGCGTCTCAGGAATACCCACTCGGGCTAGTTCATCCTTCAAGGATTCTGAAAGGCCCATACGGAACTGATACCGTAGGGCGGCATTGTTCCAATTTGTGTCGGAACTTCAGCGTCTGAATTCCGACACATAGTCCTCAACAGGTCTGCGGCCCTGCTGTAGGGTGTGCAAGGCTGCCTCTGCCGTGGCGGTCAGCTGTGGGTCTTCATATAATGATGACATGGCCTGAAAGAAGGTATCCAGGGTATCAAGTGAGGTATCTTTCTTTTCTAATAAGCAATGGGCCCATGACTGGGGCTCGCCGGTCAGCAGCGAGATTACGAACCCCACCTTGGTGGCCTCCAGGGAGAAAGTCCTTGGTTGAAGGGCAAAAAAGAGTTCACACGAGTTGCGGAAGGACCTGAATTTGCTCTGGTTACCCGAAAATCTTTCAGGCGTGGGGACCCTGGGTTCAGGCGGCAACATAACCACTGATGGTGAAGCAGAAGTCCCAGATACTGGGGGTGTAGAAGCTGCTAGAGCCTGGACTTGACCTTCCAGCTGGGTGTAGCCTTCTTGTAAGCTCTTTACTGCCTGGGTAAGTCCAGCAAGATGGCGGCAGAGTTCATCCATGGGAGAGGCTCCCTGCGTGGGCTCAGACATGGCTGTCCGGTACTGTCACGTACCTAGTGGTGGAGCCCAGAATGCAAGGAGTAGCCTCTCGTGTGCCTCTGGTTCGAGAGCCCCTGATAGAGAAGACAGGGACTCAAGAGCGCAGGGGGCCACAAGTGCTTGGCAAGTGGCAGGTGTAGAGCTGATCCGGACCTATGGTGCAGCAGAAGGAGGACTGACAGGAACACTGGATCCACCGATAGGGCAGAGGAGGACTGTAGCTGGCAGGAACTCCGGAACAACAGGCAGCAGGGAGGTGTTCTGTAGTACAACTGGAGCACTGGAACAACTGGTAGATGAACCAGAACTCTGGCAGGGAACAGAACAAGAGGGACTTTTATGGACTTTTTAGGCACAAGTCTAACAAACTGATTAAAAAATATAGTTTTATTTACTTAGAAAAATACATAACATACAGAAAACATATTGTCTAAAAAACACACCACAACATGTGTATGTACTTAAAAATGCTCGCTATACAGCACCATCTATAATGTATTATTCGGACGTCTGGGTATACTTCCCACAACAAGATCAGTCCGAAATGGTGACTTGATAGCGGGTCTATAATCAGTTCAGATCATATAAATCTTGGATACTCGACATGTTTCGCGTAAGATTACGCTTCTTCAGGAGCGATACAAGATGCGTGGTGGCTATCAGAACATATAAACATAGCAAAAGCATAAAGGTTAATACAATGTATATGATCACAAAACAGACGTCTCTAATGACGCCACATAGATAATGTTTGAGAAGTAAATGCTGGTTCAAGCGGAGCAAAAAAATGGGTGCGCCAACTAAGGGGGCGATGAAAGGCTAGCTATGGGGGCGTACACAACATGATCTCATATAATGTTAAAAAAGGTATGTAACCGTAGGGAAAGTTTATGGGGTAGGTACACAATTTTTTGTCCCCAGTGCCTAAAAGAATAAAGGGAGAAAGAAGGGAGACAAGAGAAAAAAAAAAGAAAAGAGAAAAAGGTGTGAAAGGTAAAAAGGGGAGGAGGGAGGAGAGGGCAAGAAAGGGAAAGGGGAGAAGGGGAGAGGGAGAGGGAAGGAAGATATGGGGACAGGAAATGGAGGGGAGAGGGAAGAAAAGGAAAGGGAGAAAGAAAAAGTAATAGGCTGGAGGAAATACTTACATTGTAGAAAACATATAGAGATATATCAAGGATAATGACCCACAAGCCCAAACAGGGGCCGAAAAACCGGCCGACAGATATATCTAACACACGTCGGAGATATATGTAGGTTGATACTAAATAGGTTGCATAGGCCCGTTCCTAAAAGAGAGATAGTAAGTTTATAGTAACAGATAAGCATGTATAAGCACAAGGGGGGTGGTATGTGTCATATGACACAGCCCCCACCATGTTCTCACAACACTTACCAGTCTTTGATTTTTGCAGATTAAACTTTATATTATTTTGTCTCTATATAACTCTGGATTTAAACTCAGGTACTTCTGGGCAGGGGGTAGTCAAAAAGCCTACTGTAGCCAGATGCAGTCTGCCAAAAGATCTTCCCTAAAATATAAACATACACATGGAAGAGAAAGGAAGGGGATGGTAAAATGATAGCTAATTCAAGAAGGTAAGGGTTAATCCATGTTCAGTATCTGGCCGCTATGCACTGTAGCAAACAAAAGGGGTACCTGCATATGATGGTAAGGATGATCTCCGGCGTGTGGTGTCTCGCCTGGGGCTGGAGCGGAGTGCACACCATGACAGGACGCCGTCCTATTTGTGTGCACGTCCCGTCCGTCGTCAACCAATCGGCGACGCCGACGTGACGTCATCCGGACCGGCCAAATGCTCGCAGTGCGCATGCGCGCCGCCCACACACGGAAGCGTCATCCAAACAAGGGCGGCACCTCCAGTGAGGAAAGCAACACACGCCCACCGCGGGCTACAACAGCCGGCACAGAATTGCACCAGCTGTTGTAAGCGCCACATCAGAGAGAACTGAGGTGACGCTGGGCGGCCGCATAGCAGCCAAGAACTCACCACCAGGTGGCGCCCATATAAATGCTCCGCGCGAACTCAGCAGCAACAAAATAGGTGTATATAAAGAAAATTAAAGCTTCAACATAGAAAGAATTTGGACAACACCTGAGAGAATCTTAACCCTCAGATGTATAACTCAGGGACCGCAGTATATACATGAGGGTTGCTTACTGTGGGTTCAAGCCACAGTAAAACCCTAATTTGTGTAATACATGTGTAAAGATATTGATATATAGACATACATGTAAGATACAAAAAGTAAAGAGAATATGGACTTAAATAGCGAACAGCATGTTAGGGGTCATATGTATAAATATATGTACAAGAAATAAGTCTCCTAAAGAAAAGAGGAAAAGGGAGAAACAGGGAAGGGGGGAATTAGTGGTATGGAGAGAGATGGAGGAATTGAAGACAGAGTTTTATTGTATATATGTATTTGTTTTATGAACAAATAAGACAAACATATTTCCAAAACATTGGTATGAAAACTTGACCACATGGACTGAAGTTATTCAAAAAACCGTTCATGTGTCAAATATGCTGTCAGAGGAAGGGTTTATATGAATGCGATTCGTTTATGCCAGGGAATCGAGTTGCATTCAGGCGTTCTATCCAGAGTGTCTCTCGTCTCAAAATTTGTTTGTCCCAGTCTCCACCTCTGGGGCTTTTTGGAATCACCGCAAGGGCGATGAAGGAAACCACCGAGGTGTCGAACCTATGATAAAGGTCCAGGTGCCTGCTAACTGATGTAATCATTTTTCCTCCTCCAGAATAGTATATATGGTCCTTTATACGTGAGCGAAATTGTCTAATAGTCTTTCCGACATAGAAGGCTTGGCACTTGCATGTCATAAGGTAAACTAAGCCCTGAGTTTCACAATTTGCGTGAAAAGGGGGAGTGAACATTTCTCCATTAGGGAGTCTGAAGCAGGTGCCCACCTGGATCCAGGGACAAAACGAGCATCTTCCGCATCTGGTGATCCCTCTAAGACCAGTTTGCAATGGGAGATCATTGCAAAAATGACTAGATGTAAGTTTATCTCTAAGGGATCTACATCTCCGAAATGTAATGGCTGGGGTAGAGGTAACATATTTTGCCAGGATTGGGTCCTCACGTAGAAGAGACCAGTGTGTAGTTAAGATATCGCGTAATTCTGAATGATGTTCAGAATAACTAGTAATGTATCTTACCGTCAGATTAGATTTAGGAGTTTTTTTCTGATATAGAAGGGAATTTCGTGATTGGCGCAGTGCTTTGTTGTAAGCACGGCGAAGAAGTGATTTACTGTAACCTCTTGCCTTCATTCGGTCACGAAGTATATTAGCTTGTTGCTTGAAATCCTCCGTGAACGTGCAGTTCCTACGGAGTCTAAGGTACTGCGCTTAAGGTATACTTCTAATGAGAGTGTGTGGGTGAGCACTTCCTGCATGCAGCAGGGTATTACCTGCTGTAGGTTTACGGAACAGGGAGGTGGCCAGCCGGCCATCATTGTCTTTACACATTGTAAGGTCAAGAAATGTAATCGTAGAGTGATCACTACATACCGTGAAACTCAGATTAAAATTGTTGCAGTTTAATCTCCCCACAAAGGTGTTTAAGCTCTCCATAGATCCCGACCATACAATAAAAATGTCATCAATGAAACGCCACCAACACATCACCTGATTCGTGAAGTGTAGTAGGCTGTCATCCGAGAACACTGCACGTTCCCACCCCCCCAGGTACAGATTGGCGTAGGTGGGCGCGCAGCAGGTGCCCATGGCCACGCCATGTACCTGGAGGAAGTGGGACTCGTCAAAAGTAAAACAGTTGTGCGTGAGGATAAAATGCAACAATTTCAAAATAAATTCACAATAGTCCCAGCGATGGTGCATTTGTTCACGAAGGAAGGTACGCGCTGTCCTGATGCCCTGCTCGTGAGGGATGCTCGAGTAGAGAGCCTCGACATCCAAGGTCACGAGCAGGGCATCAGGAGGCACGACCAACCCCTCGATCTGCTTCAAAAGATCCAGTGTGTCCTTTATGTATGAAGATAAAGATAGTACGTGCGGTAAGAGGATTGAGTCGACTAGTCGACTTGCATTCTCAGTTAGAGATCCAATGCCTGACACTATGGGTCTACCCGGAGGCCTAATCTGGTTTTTGTGCACTTTTGGAAGTGCATAAAATGTAGCCATCCTGGGATGGCGTATATTCAAAAAATTATAAAGGTCCTGGTCAATGAGGCCTTCCTGGTGGGCAGAACCAACGATAGTCAGAAAATCAGTCCTATATTGATCGATTTCTGTAGGTTCAATACATCTATACCAAGTTTTATTACCAAGGATGTCCATGACCATCTGTTTGTAGTCCACTTTGGTCATGAGGACAATATTCCCGCCTTTATCGGCTGGTTTGATTACCAAATCAGGATGGTTTTGTAGTTGTGTGATTGCTTGTACTTGAGCGGGGGTCAAATTTCGATGTTTTTGTACTACATTCATTTTTCTGACATCGTTGATCGTGCCCATCAGGAAGGCCCAGATGTTGGGATTGGTCATTAGATCGGGAAAGCGTTGAGATTTGGCTCTGAATGAATTTTTAGGTGTGGTGACTCCAAGGTTAGGGTTTGAAATTATGGGAGTCTCCTCCTGGCTAGATTGATCGTTTTCATCGAGTAATAACATTAAGTCTCGGAGGGCTCTGAAGTCCTCCATGGTGAAATTTTTAACTTGTTCGGAAATCTGCTTGTCCTGTATGGATCGGGCCCGATCCTGATCAAACAGGAACTTGTATGTGAGATTCCTAGAGAACAAGTATAGGTCCTTAATGGTTTCATATTTGTCGATCATGGTGGATGGACAGAAACTCAGGCCAAGTTGGAGAACCTCCACTTGAACATTGAGGGAATAGGGGGTTAAATTCAAAATATCTAAATTAGTGGTTATGTGAGCGGTAGTTTGTGCTCTGGTACCTGAAAATTTAGTGACGAGTTCCTTGTTTGAGAGACTCTGGCAGGAACACTGGAACTGTTGACTGAATAGAGAAGCACTGTAGCTAGCAGGAACCCAGGAACAAGCAGGCAGCAAGGAGGTGTTCTGTAGTACCACTGGAAACACTAGCGAAGTCAGACAGGCCGGGTCAAACACAGGCAAGCAGAGCAGGTACCAAACGGAATCAGGAGAGTAGTCAGGGCACGGACCGGATCGGCAACAGACAGGCAGGTAACAACCGTAGGATGAAGCAGGAGAATCGTCAGACAGGTTGGGGACTGACAGCAAACAGGAAAAGTCAGGAACAAGCCGGGTAACAGGAATCAGGTAAGCAGGTATACTAGATAGCTTAGGGTCACAGGGAACGCTGTAGACCGGACAGCAAGGAGGCATGCTGACAGGCTACTTTAAATAGGCCCAATGGCGCCAAAAGCTGTCACACTGCACGTCTGCGCACATCCGCCCGAGTACCGATCGTACGTGCCCGTTCGTATCATCGTGTACCCGCGTACACCCGCTCATATTTGCGCGCACCCGCAAGCGTCCGTTCGCGCCAACGCGCCTCCCCACGCGTCCTCTGGCTCTATTGACAGTAGTTCTGTTAACCGATCTTCCGCCGACGGGAGCTAACAGGACGTCTTTCATGACACTGCGGTACTAATTAGGATCAGAAGAACACCACCAATTTTCTTCAGGTAGCTTTAGGTGCACACTGTGCAGAGGACGCACTACACTAACTTGTAAATACTGCAGCTGCCTGCGGTACTAATACGATCAGAAGAACACCACCAATTCTTTTCAGGTAGCTTTAGGTGCACACTGTGCAGAGGACGCACTACACTAACTTGTAAATACTGCAGCTGCCTGCGGTACTAATAGGATCAGAAGAACACCACCAATTTTCTTCAGGTAGCTTTAGGTGCACACTGTGCAGAGGATGCACTGCACTAACTTGTAAATACTACAGCTGCCTGTGGTACTAATAGGATTAGAAGAACACCACCAATCTTCTTCAGGTAGCTTTAGGTGCACACTGTGCAGAGGACGCAATACACTAACTTCTAAATACTACAGCTGCCTGCGGGACTAATAGGATCAGAAGAACACCACCAATTTTCTTCAGGTAGCTTTAGGTGCACACTGTGCAGAGGACGCACTACACTAACTTGTAAATATTGCAGCTGCCTGCGGTACTAATAGGATAAGAAGAACACCACCAATTTTCTTCAGGTAGCTTTAGGTGCACACTGTGCAGAGGACGCACTACACTAACTTGTAAATACTACAGCTGCCTTCGGTACTAATTGGATCAGAAGAACACCACCAATTTTCTTCAGGTAGCTTTAGGTGCACACCGTGCAGAGGATGCACTACACTAACTTGTAAATACTGCAGCTGCCTGCGGTACTAATAGGATCAGAAGAACACCACCAATTTTTTTCAGGTAGCTTTAGGTGCACACTGTGCAGAGGACACACTACACTAACTTGTAAATACTACAGCTGCCTGCGGTACTAATAGGATCAGAAGAACACCACCAATTTTCTTCAGGTAGCTTTAGGTGCACACTGTGCAGAGGATGCACTACACTAACTTGTAAATACTACAGCTGCCTGCGGTACTAATAGGATTAGAAGAACACCACCAATCTTCTTCAGGTAACTTTAGGTGCAGACTGTGCAGAGGACGCACTACACTAACTTGTAAATACTACAGCTGCCTGCGGTACTAATAGGATCAGAAGAACACCACCAATTTTCTTCAGGTAGCTTTAGGTGCACACTGTGCAGAGGACGCACTACACTAACTTGTAAATACTGCAGCTGCCTGCGGTACTAATAGGATCAGAAGAACACCACCAATTTTTTTTAGGTAGCTTTAGGTGCACACTGTGCAGAGGACGCACTACACTAACTTGTAAATACTACAGCTGCCTTTGGTACTAATTGGAACAGAAGAACACCACCAATTTTCTTCAGGTAGCTTTAGGTGCACACTGTGCAGAGGACGCACTACACTAACTTGTAAATACTGCAGCTACCTGCGGTACTAATAGGATCAGAAGAACACCACCAATTTTCTTCAGGTAGCTTTAGGTGCACACTGTGCAGAGGACGCACTACACTAACTTGTAAATACTACAGCTGCCTGTGGTACTAATAGGATCAGAAGAACACCACCAATTTTCTTCAGGTAGCTTTAGGTGCACACTCTGCAGAGGACGCACTACACTAACTGTAAATACTGTAGCTAATAGGACTAATAGGATCAGAAGAACACCAGCAATTTTCTTCAGGTAGCTGTAAATACTGTAAAAACACCTGCCTGCCTGTCAGTAGGAAGAGAATAACAGGAACAGATCTAGCTAAACTGAATACAGTATATATATATATATTATATATATATATATACATACACACACAACACCTAGGATGCATATATATATACGCAATACACTGTAATTGCAGCTAACTGACTCGCCTGCCTACTCTATCTAACTTAAATCAAATGACACTGTCTCTCTCTCTCTCAAAGCCGGAACACACTACACAGGGCCGACATGCAGGCGGCCTTATATAGTGTGGGGCGTGTACTAGACCCCCTGAACCATAATTGGCCAAAGCCACCCTGGCTTAGGCCAATTACGGCTCTCTGTACAGACGGCGCTGTGATTGGCCAAGCATGTGGGTCATAGTGCATGCTTGGCCAATCATCAGCCAGCAATGCACTGCAATGCTGCAGTGAATTATGGGCCGTAACGCGCCATTCGAATTTGGCGCGAACTGCCCATAACGTTCGCAATTCGACGAACGGTCGAACATGCAATGTTTGAGTCGAACACGGGTACGACTCGAACTCGAAGCTCATCCCTACTCATGACAGATTCACTAACATAATTAAAGAGTAACTCCACTTATGTTGACAAAAAAAAAATCTCCTTTGGGTAATCAGTGTGCATTACAAGGATTTTACCAAACTTTGATGCAGATTTCTACCTGTTTCTGCTCTTAAGAAAAAGCTGTTTTTTTTTTTTGTTATATCGTTGTGCAAAGTGAATCTGAATGGGATTGACTTTTTCATTATTAATCAGCTGATGCACTTGCAGTGTTCCAATGAGGAAAGTTGCAGTGCCTGAATACCTTTAGAAGTAATTAACCCTTTGGGGGATATCTTGCAAAAACTGTCATTTTTTATGCAGAGGATGCCTAAAATCTGACTTGTATCTTAGTGAAGACTTATTTAAACTTATTAAAATCAGTGAGTCAGGGAATTACATTTTGGGGTGGTTCTGTACACCAGTGTCCATACTGTATTAAATTTTACAGAAACTTACAACGCTGAAGATTAAAAAAGAATCTGCAAGAATTTTACAAGCCTGGTGATGACATCACATGGAATAATAAAAGCTGTTTCCCACTACAGGAACAATGTAAAAAAAAAGAAGGAATGCTGGAACATGCTCATGAGGGGAGTACCGTATATACTCGAGTATAAGTCGAATTTTTCAGCCCTTTTTTTTGGGCTGAAAGTGTCCCCTTCGACTTATACTCGAGTAACCGCCGTCTGTCTGCATGATCAGCGTGTCATGCAGGCAGACGGCAGCCGGCGTGTGATGATAGTGTTCGGCGGCTATTGCAGCTTTCAAAAGCCGCGCCTCCTGCTCGTCTGTGATAGGCTGAACAGCTGTCAGTGTACAGCCTATCACGGACATTCTCTCATCCTCGTCCATGGTATGAGAATGAGAGAATGTCTGTGATAGGCTGACCGCTGACTGCCTATCACGGACGAGGAGGAGGCGCGGCTTTTGAACTGTGGAATGGCCGCCGAACACTATCATTACACGACGGCCGCCGTTTGAGGATGGAGATCGCCACAGGGAGGATGGAGATCGCCACAGGGAGGCCACAGCTTCTTTAGCAAGACAGATGATGACTGTTTAAGTTGAAACATGTTGGGTGGACCTCTCATGACTACCGCTTTACGATTTATATGCTGTTTTCTTCTTCAAAAAATGTGAGTCTGTTTTTTATCTATTTTTTAAATAAATCCAAGTTTAAAAACGTTATCACGCTATGTGAGTGTTTTTTCCCTCACATGCCACACATACTATTGGCCTATGGTGTACCCAGTGAAGAGGAAGCCGTGCTGATTTCCTTTCCCCTTCTCTGTGTGACGACGACATCTGACCAGCTGTCACATTCAGACCTGTCGGTCATCAAGCCTTTTTGACCTGTTTTGGCATATGCTATTTCAGGCCAATACTTCTGGTAAGCCTTTATGATTCCTGGTGACGGTTCTGGCACTGATTCCAATCCTCTGTGCACGTTTGGTCTCCATGTGGCCCATTTACCTACCAGGTTGCTCGGTCTAAACAACCCTTCCGCATGCCCAGGAAACACCTGTCCATCATCGTTTATGCACTATCATCACAGTTTTTTCACTTATTTTGACATGGACTTCATTTATAATATTATTTTGTGATGTTTTTCACTTATTATTGGATTTAATGAATGTATTTAAGCTTTGTTTACCAATCACATTCCCTTCACATAAGCACTTTTTGGTTCACACTGGAATGTTTGTCTTATAATCACTTAATATTTAGAGTGTTCATTCTTTAGTTTTTATGTATGAAGTTTATAGCGCTACACTTTTCGAATTTTGAATGTTAGTTTAACCCTTTATGTCTGGTATGAATATTAAGGGGAACCTAACGCCAAAAACACCAAAAAAAATGGCGTGGATGTCCCCCAAAAATACATACCAGGCCCTTCAGGTCAGGTGTAGATATTAAGGGGAACCCCGCACCAAAATTAAAAAAATGACGTGGGGGTCCCCCAGGCACTATATACTCTGAACAGCAGGATATATACTAAACGGCCTGCCCTATATACGCTGCAGTAAAATTGGACCTTAGGTGTTGGTGGTGCCAGAACACTGTAACCCCTCATAGTTACTCTTGTTGGGCGCAGGAACGGGCCCTGTTGTGAAATATTATATTAAAAATTGTAATTACATACCCCTGTTAAACAGGGTTAGAAAAATTGGGCCTTTGGTTTTGGTGGTGCCAGAACACTGTAAGCCCTCACAGTTACTCTTGTTAGGCGCAGGAATGGGCCCTGTTGTGAAATATCATATCAAAAATTGTGCTGGTATGGCCTTCAGTGAAAAGAAATGGCGTTTTGGAACCTGCCACTGAGGTACAGCACATTCCACAAATTCACGAAAGGGGGCAGAGTCTACCAGTTGAAAAGGCAGCAGTTGCAGTGCTAGCAATTTGGCCAAGCTAGCATTTAGTCATGCTGAGCATGTGGATGGCTGGGACTGAATTTCCTTTTATGGTTCAGCAACTGGGGTAGGGAAATTTGCCTGCTAAAATCAATTGGTGGTGTACTGCTAGCAGATTGGCTGCAAATACTTGGGGCACCTATTGCTATAACTTCAATCCTCTCAGTGCATGTTTTTGAGAGGACTGGAGATATAGTAGGGTTGGAGATCCCAGATGAGGAGCAAGAAGTCCACCTTTTTCTATGATGTGGGTCTTTCAAGTGCTGTTGCCAATGGACTGCATGGTAGGTTGTCATATGTCTGGTCAAGCATGTTGTGCCCAAGCGGCTGCTGTTCTGGCCACGCTTGATCCGCTTCAGACATAGGTTGCAAACAGCAATGGTGTGATCTGCTGCACACATGTCGAAAAAGGCCCACACCAAGGAACTTTTAAAAGTCAGCGGGGAGTCAGCAGTGCCCTGCACCTGTGGAGCTCTGCTGTGTGATGCAATAGGATGGCTGCCCTTAAGCTGCCCCTAGAGGACATCCTACCTCGTTGGAGTTGTGCCTTCTCCTCTTCCTCTCAGGCACCCAAGTACAATCAGTGCCCTCATCATCCCCTCCCTCCTTATCACTGGAGCAAACTTGGCAGTATGCTGCAGCTGGGGGAACATGACTGCCAGTTTCTTGTCCTTCTGTGGCACCCCCTCTCTCTAGGCTCACGTTACTCCCTTCCCCAACCTGTGAACCAACATTGGAGCCTTCAAATCGCTGCGCATCGTCCAGCAGCATATGACCGACATTGGTCGAATAATTCTGGGGACTCTTCCGTGCAAGATGGTGGGGCTATAGGAGTGACTGTGGACAAGGAGCCGGTGGAATAGGCCACTTTGGCAGCTGCGTTGAAAGGCAAACTACTGTGAGCCTGGGTGACAGAGGATGAGGACGGTTATCCACTCCACCAACGCTTCTGCATGTTGTGGCTCAATAACACGGCCAGCAGCAGAAAAAAAGGACAAGCATGCCCCACGGCCACTTGCAGAGGATGCACCATGTCCACCACTGTTGACTGTAGACACAGAGGCTACTTGCCCTATTTTAGAGGCCTGTGAGCGTCTGCCTCTCCTTGGTGGCCTTTTGGACATGATGTATTTTTTGTTTTGCAACACCACACTACGCTGTATTATATAGTGTGTACACCGCCTGAATATATATTTATATAGTCAGGTCCATAAATATTGGGATATCAACACAATTCTAATCTTTTTGGCTCTATACACCCCCACAATGGATTTGAAATGAAACGAACAAGATGTACTTTAACTGCAGACTTTCAGCTTTAATTTGAGGGTATGTACATCCAAATCAGGTGAACGGTGTAGGAATTACAACAGTTTGTATATGTGCCTCCCACTTTTTAAGGGACCAAAAGTAATGGGACAATTGGCTGCTCATCTGTTCTATGGCCAGGTGTGTGTTATTCCCTCATTATCCCATTTACTAGGAACAGATAAAAGGTCCAGAGTTCATTTCAAGTGTGCTATTTGAATTTGGAATCTGTTGCTGTCAACTCTCAATATGAGATCCAAAGAGCTGTCACTATCAGTGAAGCAAGCCATCATTAGGCTGAAAAAACAAACCCATCAGAGAGATAGCAAAAATATTAGGTGTGGCCAAATCAACTGTTTGAAACATCCTTAAAAAAAAGAATGCACTGGTGAGCTCAGCAACACCAAAAGACCCGGAAGACCACGGAAAACAACTGTGGTGGATGACTGAAGAATACTTTCCCTGGTGAAGAAAACACCCTTCACAACAGTTGGCCAGATCAAGAACACTCTCCAGGAGGTAGGTGTATGTGTGTCAAAGTCAACAATCAAGAGAAGACTTCACCAGAGTGAATACAGAGGGTTCACCACTAGATGTAAACCATTGGTGAGCCTCAAAAACAGGAAGGCCAGATTAGAGTTTGCCAAACAACATCTAAAAAAGCCTTCACAGTTCTAGAACAACATCCTATGGACAGATGAGACCAAGATCAACTTGTACCAGAGTGATGGGAAGAGAAGAGTATTGAGAAGGAAAGGAACTGCTCATGATCCAAAGCATACCACTTCATCAGTGAAGCATGGTGGTGGTAGTGTCATGGCGTGGGCATGTATGGCTGCCAATGGAACTGGTTCTCTTGTATAAGCAGCAGGATGAATTCTAAAGTGTTTTGGGCAATATTATCTGCTCATATTCAGCAAAATGCTTCAGAACTCATTGGACGGCGCTTCACAGTGCAGATGGACAATGACCCGAAGCATACTGCGTGTTAGGTACCTGGTAGTTGAGCCCGACTGGTAGAAGGAGACCTCTCTTAAGCGCTGGTTCAGGAGCCACTGGAAGTGGGAACAGTGGTCTCTTGAGCACAAGGGGTAGGAGGGCCTGATGCAGGTTCTTGCGGTAGCAAACACAGGAACTGGAAAGACGTCCCTCCGGAATGGCTGAGCTGCGGATGCTGGTAGGCTGAAGCGGATCAGTAGGCAGACAGGTGGATGATATGGCAGCAGCCGTTTTTTCGGGAGCAGTGATTTTAATGATACTTAAAGTAAAAAAAAAAAAAAAAAGTGAAATATTCCCTTAAATATTGTACCTGGGGGGTGTGTATAGTATGCCTGTAAAGTTGAGCGGGTTTCCCGTGCTTAAAACAGTCCCTGCACAAAATGTCATTTTTAAAGGAAAAAAAGTAATTTAAAACTGCTTGCGGCTTTAATGTAATGTCGGGTCCTGGCAATATGGATGAAAATCAGTGAGACAAACGGCATGGGTACCCCCCAGTCCATTACCAGGCCCTTTGGGTCTTGTATGGATATTAAGGGGAACCCCGCACCCAAATTAAAAAAGGAAACAGCAGTATACAGGCTCTGTACTCTGAACAGCAGTATACAGGCAGTGCAAACAAGACAGGGACTGTAGGTTTGTTGTTAAGTAGAATCTGTTTGTAATTTTGAACTGGTACATTTTTAACGTGTTTAGCTCCAGCCAAAAAATCTATTTTAAGCTTTTTGGAAAACATAGGGAAGGGTTATCACCCCTGTGAAATTTGTTTTGCTGTCTGTGCTCCTCTTCAGAAGATTTCACCTCATTTTTTGTCCCAATGACAAATGTTTTTTGAAAATTTGTTTTTTTTTGTGAAACAAGGATTGGTGATAAAGCATCAGTGGAAAGGAGAAATGTTTTTCCCATATTAACTCTTACAGGAGATAATTTCCCTTCCTAGGGGTAGATTTCATCTCACTTCCTGTTGTCCCCTTCTGTTTGCAAGTAGGAGTCGTTTGTAAGTTGGATGTTTGAAAGTAGGGGCCTGCCCTATATACTCAGCAGAAATTTGGGCCTTAGGTGTTGTTATGGCCACAACACTGTAAGCCCTCACAGGGCCCTGCTGTGAAATATTAGATCAAGAATTGTAATTACATGCCCCTGTTGAACAAGGGCAGAAAAATTGGGCCTTTGGTGGTGGTGGTGCTGGTGCCACAACACTGTAAGTCCTCACTCGCTCTTGGTGGGCGCAGAAACGGGCCCTGCTCTGAAATATTAGATCAAGAATTGTAATTACATGCCCCTGTTGAACAGGGGCTGAAAAATTGGGCCTTAGGCACTGGTGCTGGTGCCACAACACTGCAACCCCTCGCAGATACTCTAGTTGGAACGCAGAAACGAGCCCTGCTGCAAAGTATTGCATCAAAAATTGTAATTACACGCCCCTGTTAAACAGGGGCTGAAAACTTAGGCCTTAGGCACTGGTGCTGGTGCCGCAACACTGCAACCCCTCACAGATACTCTAGTTGGAACGCAGGAACGTGCCCTGCTGCAAAGTATTGCATCAAAAATTGTAATTACACGCCCCTGTTAAACAGGGGCTAAAAAATTAGGCCTTAGGCACTGGTGCCACAACATTGCAACCCCTCACAGATACTCTAGTTGGAACGCAGGAACGAGCCCTGCTGCAAAGTATTGCATCAAAAATTGTAATTACACGCCCCTGTTAAACAGGGGCTGAAAAATTGGGCCTTAGGCACTGGTGCCACAACACTGCAACCCCTCACAGATACTCTAGTTGGAACGCAGGAATGAGCCCTGCTGCAAAGTATTGCATCAAAAATTGTAATTACACGCCCCTGTTAAACAGGGGCTGAAAAATTGGGCCTTAGGCACTGGTGGCGGCGCCCAGAACCAAAAATGTTCTTACAACCTATCAGCGTGATTATTGAGGAGGAAGAGGATAATTACTCAGGATAGTCACTCAGCATCAGCATAGGCAGTCTTTGAAGGGATCTGAGATTTAAAAAAAAAATTATTCGGTTACATCAGCATCAGGTGCTTGGTAGCTGGTGGTGATCCAAGACTGATTCATTTTTATGAAGGTCAGTCGATCGACCGTCAGTGATTGGTTACAAAGCCTCCAGCAGCACTAAATGTGCGTTCCGAAAGAACGCTGGATGCAGGACAGGCCAGTAGCTCAATTGCATACTGTGCAAACTCTGGCCAGTGATCCATCCTCAAGACCCAGTAACCCAGAGGATTTTCGGTGGAAAAGGTGTCCAAGTCAGATCTTGCCCCTATGAATAAAAATTGTCTGAACACATCTTGCCCCTATGTATTAAAAATTGTCTGAACACATCGGTTAGACGGCCACCTTCTCCACCGCTCCTTCTTTGACTGACTGAAGCCTCAGCAACACGTTGTCCAGAAACAGGAGTTTGTAACCTCCCAGTCTCTGGGAACGCGTTGCACAGACCTTTCTGCAAGGCCTCCCGAAGATGTTTCATCCTCTGCTCCCTCTGCGACGGCAAGATAAGGTCCGCAACCTTACCCTTGTAATGTGGATCAAGGAGGGTTGCCAGCCAGTATTGGTCCTTCTTCTTGATACCACCAATACGAGGATCCTTACGCAGGCTTTGCAGGATCAGGGAGGCCATGCAGCGTAGGTTTGCTGAGGCATTCGAGTCCTCTGGGTCACTAAGGATGACATGGTCCGCAGCCACCTCCTCCCAGCCACGTACAAGTCCATGTGTTTCTTAAGCAAAATATTGCCGCTCCAATCTCTCAAATCCGTATCAAGACACCCGCCCTAATGGAACTCACAGGTGCTGGCTCTGCACAAGCTTGAGGAAAGAGAAAAATATCCTGGACGGCCGCACACCATAGAAGACATCTTTATTGATATGAAGAAATAAAATCCAAATGCAGTCACCTCATGTACAGGGAGGAACAGGAAAGATAGCGAACATGTTTCACGCCCCATCATGGCGCTTATTCATAGCTGAATGATTAAAGTTTGATCATGGGTATATATAGGGTCTTCAGGTTTTGATAGCCAATCCAGAGATGGTCTCAAATAGAGACCTGCCCACATATTCAAACTCTAGACCGACACCCAAGAGATAGGAGACACCTGGGATGTGAAGTTGAATTTTAAATTAAAATTTGAAGGCAAGATAACATGACAATGTAATAATGCCTATAAAGGTCCACCAAACCCTGAACTTCCAGTGACCAGTATGAGAGAGTTAGAGTGATAACACCAAATTTAACACATCTGCTCCCCATTCACACCTGGGACCTTGTAACACTAACCAGTCACATGACACCAGGGAGGAAAAGGGGCTAATTAGGCCCAATTTGGACATTTCCACTTAGGGGTGTACTCACTTTTGTTGCCAGCGGTTTAGACATTAATGACTGTGTGTTGAGTTATTTTGAGGGGACAGCAAATATACACTGTTATACAAGCTGTACACTCACTACTTTACATTGTAGCAAAGTGTCATTTCTTCAGGGTTTACTTCCTCTTAATGGGCAGATCCTCCATATATGTATCATAGTACTTGGGGTGTTCATGCACTTCCAGCAGACATTTGGTATAGAGACATCAATGTTATGCAGGACTGAAGGGCATCTATACCATCTGGATAAAATCTTTTAATTTGCTCCTGAGCTCTGGTAGGTATGGAGGCTTTGTGAGTAAACACTTACTATCCCAGTCTATGGCATCCTCAGTAAGAGCAATGTCCTCCTGCCACTTAGATCCCTTTCACATTGAGGCGCTTTACAGGCGCTACAGCACTAAAAATAGTGCCTGTAAATAGCCGCTCCTGTCTCTCCAGTGTGAAAGCCTGAGTGCTTTCACACTGGAACGGTGCGCTTGCAGGACATTAAAAAAACTCCTGCAAGCAGCATCTTTAGAGCAGCGTATACACCGCTCCTGCCCATTGAAATGAATGGGCAGCACGGCTATACCGCTGGCATAGCGCTGCTGCAGCAGCGCTTTGCGGTGGTTTTAACCCTTTCTCGGCCACTAGCAGGGGGTAAAAGCGCCATGCTAGCGGCCGAATAGCGCCGCTAAAAATAGCAGCGCTTTACTGCCGGCGCACCCACTGCCCCAGTGTGAAAGGGGCCTCAGAGAAAAAAGTGTGGGTTTGACAGATGTGTCTATTTCAGGAGAAGTTTGCACACTGAGGATAGGGCATGTACAGGTCTTTTAGATTGGAGAAGCGAGGATTCAAAGTCCATATGAGGACGGACAAGGGCCTCTCGTGGTTGTATAGTTTGAATGCAATGACGGAGTTGCGAGTATTCAAGCCAAGCAGTTGAAGAATTATGACAGTGTGGCACAAATAACAAGTATGAGGACAGTTATGCCAATATCCAAATAATATAGTACAAGTACTAAGAATCACGGGGTTGCTTTTATAAAAATATGTGAAAATGAAATAAAAAGTAGCGCATAAATGGTGCCAAAAGTCTTCAATCAAAAAAACAACTGAAAAAAACAAATGTCCACAAATAATAAACATAACAGTGAAAAAACTTGTAAGTCTCTCAATATAGGTGAATAAAATCCTGTCGGTGAGTGGGAAACAAATGACATGGAATGTTCCACTGAAAACCATGCGTGGATGCAGGGAGACAGAAGTTAAAACGCAGGTGAATCAACAAATCATCCCCAAGTTGTATCTCTCAACAACATGCGACTTGGTAAAGGTGGTGTGTAAGAAACTCTTACCAGATATGATGGACTCCCTTGTCAGCGACAGGGAGTCACTCGAGCGGGTTGCCTCTCAGGGCCAGTGAACAGACATCACAGCTCTGCGAACCTTCTGGGTCAAACTCTGCGCGGATCTCCCGGGGTCGCCAGGTGGGTCCTCCCAAAGGATGGCCAAGGTGCGGATCAGAGGGAACAATGCGTCACGTACAAAAGCTGGAGTGAAGGCTGGTTGAATCTCTCAGTAAGTATGTGGAGAAAAAATAAACAAGCTCCACATAGTGTAGATGAGCAAAAATAGGATTTTTATTGCTAAAAACGCCAGATAACAATAAAATGTGATCACAGAGTATAAAATCGAAAATGGGCAACAAGGAGGATGCTGGAAGCGCCCCTTCCAATAAAAATATTGCTTAGGAGACTGGAGCTCCGCTTTAATAGAAATAGCATGAATCAGGAAAACACTGCATTATGGGCACTATGTTTTCATTTACTTACTATGATCATCAGCTCCAACTAGCCCATAAAGCAGTAGCTTCCTTATTCACGCTATTCTTATTTCTGAAAAACATCCGACCTGAAGAGAAAATAGCTTAGTAACATATGGTTTTGCCAACATTTGGACAGAACAAATGTACATGCAGTTTTGCAGCATAAATAGCTCTTTGCGTTTTTTTTTTTCTTTTTCTAAATACACCCTCCTGTGTGAAGAGTGATAGCTGTCTTACATACAGTATCTCACAAAAGTGAGTACACCCCTCACTTTTTTGTAAATATTTTATTTTATCTTTTTATGTGACAACACTGATGGGTTTACTTCCTCTTTGTTTCCCTACAAAGGTAAAGCATAAAGGGCTTCTATGCATCGCATAGTAGCCCATTATTTGTCACTTACCTGACACAGGAGCCTGCGATGTCACTGCTGTCCTCTCTGCTACGGAGCGTCCATCTTATTCCGGGTATCGTGGCTCTGGCACTGTGATTGGCCGGAGCCGCGATGACGTCACTCCCGCGCATGCCTACGGGAGCCGCCACTAATGGCATATCGCTGTTAGCAGCGGCATGCTCAGTGCGCCTGTGCGCCGATGTCTACGGCACATGCGCCGTAGACAGCGGTGCCTGTCTTTTTGCAAATATCTCCTAAACCATGTAGGTTTAGGAGATATTTCTTGGACCTACAGGTAAGCCTTAATCTAGGCTTACCTGTAGGTCAAAGTGGTCTGTAAGGGTTTACAACCACTTAAGGGTTTTACAACCACTTTAGTCACCCCATTCTGGGACAAATCCTTTAACTGTATCATAAACTGGTCATAGATTGGATTCCTGGTGATCCTCTAATTACGAAGTTATCCATGATGCCTGGGTCCTTTAAGCAGAATAAAAAAGGTTTACTCCGCTACTTTTTAACCACA
Source organism: Lithobates clamitans (assembly GCA_037952925.1). Taxonomy (NCBI): domain Eukaryota; kingdom Metazoa; phylum Chordata; class Amphibia; order Anura; family Ranidae; genus Lithobates; species Lithobates clamitans. The sequence continues at coordinate 1,944,933 of JBBGZY010001129.1, read as the reverse complement.
GCACGTACTGTTATATCCAGAAACTGGCATAAACCGGGCACCCTCTTCTGGTTGACTGGGCCTGTGAGATGGACTCCTTAAGTCACATAGAACAGATGGCCTCCAGGAAAAATGACATATCAGACACTTGCAGTATTACATGGGCTGTGTGGAATTATTTTAGATGTTCCTCAGAATTTGTCACATAATTCCCCTTCCCTATCTTACTATCACCCAATTGTTTATATCATAAGTGATACGTGGATGCTCTAGGGGTGGCAGGGCAGCCATCAGAAAATTGCACAGCTTTAGGCCTGGCTCCCCCCCTGACCACCAAGATTCCCCAGGGCTTGCCCACGGGCCATCCTACCAAATTCGCACACCACCCACCTCACCTATACGCACTCAGCCCCCCGCAATACTGTATATATGTCAGCCCCCCTCACACCTGTATATGTGTTAGAGCCCCACCCACCTGTATATATGTCAGCGCCCCACCCACCTGTATATATGTCAGATTAGTGTGATAGAAGGGTCTGGCGCTGTTCTTTTAATTGAATAATACCCTACCTGCGTATAGGTTTCTAAAACAAGGCAAATAAATATAAGACATATAAATATAAATTCCTAAGTGTAAACAAAAACGTGCAGATATAATTATACAATATTTACCAATATTTTAAGTATATCACTATCTGATATCTGCACGTTTTTGTTTACACTTAGGAGGTAGGGTATTATTCAATTAAAAGAACAGCGCCAGACCCTTCTATCACACTAATCTACTCAGCCGTCCCCATTTATGGTGACTGCTTGTTGGGCGGCAGCAGTTCCATAAATCTCACCAATTAGACCTCTATTTCCACTGCGCGGGTTCACCATTCCTTTGTATATATGTCAGCCCCCCACACACCTGTATATATGTCAGCTCCCCCCACACACCAGTATATACAATGCCATTTTAGTCAAAAGGCTAAGACTAAAACTAAATTGAAATTCGACTTGAAAATTAACACTGGTCTGTAGTGCATGTTCATACCTCAATACCTTAAATAATATATAAGATTTTTCACTCCAGCAGTATACAGTGGGTCAAAAAAGTATTTAGTCAGCCACCAATTGTGCAAGTTCTCCCACTTAAAAAGATGAGAGAGGCCTGTAGTTGTCATCATAGGTATACCTCAACTATGAGAGACAAAATGAGGAAACAAATCCAGACAATCACATTGTCTGATTTTTTTAAGAATTTATTTGCAAATTATGGTGGAAAATAAGTATTTTGTCAATATCAAAAGTTCAGCTCAATACTTTGTTATATATCCTTTGTTGGCAATGACAGAGGTCAAACGTTTTCTGTAAGTCTTCACAAGGTTGTCACACACTGTTGCTAGTATGTTGGCCCATTCCTCCATGCAGATCTCCTCTAGAGCAGTGATGTTTTGGGGCTGTCGCTGGGCAACATGGACTTTCAACTCCCTCCAAAGGTTTTCTATAGGGTTGAGATCTGGAGACTGGCTAGGCCACTCCAGGACCTTGAAATGCTTCTTACAAAGCCACTCCTTTGTTGCTCGGGCGGTGTGTTTGGGATCATTGTCATGCTGAAAGACCCAGCCACGTTTCATCTTCAATGCCCTTGCTGATAGGAGGTTTGCACTCAAAATCTCACGATACATGGCCCCATTCATCCTTTCATGTATACGGATCAGTTGTCCAGATCCCTTTGCAGAGAAACAGCCCCAAAACATGTTGCCACCCCCATGCTTCACAGTAGGTATGGTGTTCTTTGGTTTCAACTCAGCATTCTCTCTCCTCCAAACATGCCGAGTTGTGTTTCTACCAAACAGTTCTACTTTGGTTTCATCTGAAAATATGACATACTCCCAATCCTCTTCTGGATTATCCAAATGCTCTCTAGCAAACCTCAGATGGGCCCAGACATGTACTGGCTTAAGCAGAGGGACACGTCTGGCACTGCAGGACTTGAGTCCCTGGTGACATAGTGTGTTACTGATGGTAGCCTTTGTTACGTTGGTCCCAGCTCTCTGCAGGTCATTCACTAGGTCCCCCGTGTGGTTCTGGGATTTTTGCTCACCGTTCTTGTGATCATTTTGACCCCACGGGGTGATATCTTGCGTGGAGCCCCAGATCGAGGGAGATTATCAGTGGTCTTGTATGTCTTTCATTTTCTAATTATTGCTCCCACAGTTGATTTCTTCACACCAAGCTGCTTGCCTATTGCAGATTCAGTCTTCCCAGCCTGGTGCAGGTCTACAATTTTGTTTCTGGTGTCCTTCGACCATTTGGTCCTCATCTTTGATCTTCACCATAGTGGAGTTTGGAGTGTGAATGTTTGAGATTGTGGACAGGTGTCTTTTATACTGATAACAAGTTCAAACAGGTGCCATTAATACAGGTAATGAGTGGAGGACAGAGGAGCCTCTTAAAGAAGAAGATACAGGTCTGTGAGAGACAGAAATCTTGCTTGTTTGTAGGTGACCAAATACTTATTTTCCACCATAATTTGCAAATAAATTCTTTCAAAAATCAGACAATGTGATTGTCTGGATTTGTTTCCACATTTTGTCTCTTATAGTTGAGGTATACCTACGATGACAATTACATGCCTCTCTCATCATTTTAAGTGGGAGAACTTGCACAATTGGTGGCTGACTAAATACTTTTTTGCCCCACTGTATATGTCAGCCCCCCCACACCTGTATATATGTCAGCGCCCCCCCATACACCTGTATATATGTCAGTGCCCCACCCGCCACACACACCTGTATATATGTCAGCCCCCACACACACCTGTATATATGTCAGACCCCCACACACACCTGTATATATGTCAGCGCCCCCCACACACCTGTATATATATATATATATATATATATATATATATATATATATCAGCACCCCACCCACCTGTATGTATATTGGCCCCCCCACACACCTGTGTATATCTCATCCCCCTCCACACACACACCTGTATATATGGCAGCCCCTCACATACACAAACCTGTAAATACACAAGTCTCTGGCCCCTCCCTGTACACAAACAGCCCCCTCCCTTTCCCTCACAGCCACTACTTGTAAATAAGGTCTTCCTACCTAGTTCCAGCCCATCTTCACAAAGCTGACATGTTGCTGAGAAGCTCAGTACAAATCACACGAGGGGTGCACATACACATAGTAGCCAGAGGTGGCAGTAAAGAGCTTGATGTCTCACCTCAGTGACACGAGAACAGCAGAAGCTGTGAGATTTTTTCTATAATGCACAGTACGGCTCCCCTTCACCCACACTGCCTTCTTCTGGCCCGGGCGGGGCCCTTACAGTTGTGACGGCTGTACCCCCCTGATGGTGGCCCTGAGGGGTGATGTCGGGTTCTTGGTTTCGGAGCTTCCTTTACCCCCTTTTTTTTCTCTCTTCCCTTCCTTTCTCTCCTCCATTCTTTCTCTGCTTTTCTTTGTATCCATTGTTTGCTTGCTTATGATTGTCTAGTCGCATGAGGATGTAATTGGCCACAATTTGCAGTTGCAGCCGATTTCTCCCAAAAAACTATATACAGGCAGTCCCTGGGTTACAAACAAGATCGGGTCTGTAGGTTCGTTCTTAAGTTCAATTTGTATGTAAGTTGGAACAGGTACATTTTTTAAGTGCAGCTCCAGCCAAACAAAATATTTTTAAGCTTTTTGGGTAGCATAGGGAAGGGTTAACACCCCTGTAACATTTGTTTTGCTGTCTGTGCCCCTGTTCAGAAGATTTCACCTCACTTTCTGTTCCAATGACAATTTGATTTTGAAAATTTTGGGTTGTTGTGGAAACAAGAATTGGTGCTAAAGCTTCAGTGGAGATACCTTTTTCCCATATTAACTCTTACAGGAGTGAATTTTTCCTTCCTAGGGGTAGATTTCCTGTCACTTCCTGCTGTCTCCCTCCATTTGTAAGTAGGAGTGGTTTGTAAGTCAAGTGTTTGTAACTCAGGGACCGCCTGTATCATAACTCCTCTGGAGGCATTTCGATTAACCTAAAGAGGAGGTCCAGCCCGCCTGAAAAAATTAAAATACTGTAGCTGCTGACTTTTAATATTAGGACACTTACCTGTCCTGGAATCCAGCAATGTCCGCACCCCAGCCTATGTTTCCATCGGCTCTCGGGTGCTGCCGCCCCCATTGCTTGTAAGGGAAACCTGCATGCGCAAAACGTGCTGCTCTTTGTTCATGGCCCGGCAGTGGGGGAAGGAGGAGGGGGGCCGAACTTTCGAGGAACCTCGCCACATCTCGCCGCAGCCAGGTCTCTCGGAAGTGAGGAAACCCTAAATGTGGCACTGGGGGTTGGGGGGGTTCAGAGCAGATAAGCAGAGCTTCCCCTTTTGGGTGGAGCTCCGCTTTAAGTTTGGTTCTTCATTATTCTCCCTTATGAGTTAGGGTCTATTAAGTCCTGATGTTCAGGATATGTCACGACTCACCTTTACTGTTTGCATTACTATGCTTATAATTTTGTGGCATTGTATTTGTTACTTATTTCGAAGGTCACACATACCTTGGTGTTCACTTTCCTTGATTTGGATACATAATGTTGTCTAGATAGGTCATTACATACCTCATGTAATCATCTTTTAAATGGCTATGTTCTATTTTGTACTGTTTGTATGTGCAAAAACTTTTAATAAATACAGATTAAACATATTTGTTACTTGTAAATCTGTAATCTCTTACTTGAATTACTCGGAAGCAGGCAGCGGCCATAAAGGACGTGGGCATCTGAAGCCTGCTCCTGTGTATTTCCAAGATTTGGTACAGCTGGATACCCAGCATGCACCTCCGGGTCTCGCGCCTGTGCAGTAATGACACTGCATGGCGCACTTTGTTGATTACAGGTTGCCATAGCAATGGCGGCATTGCTGGAAGTTCCTGCCCTGTTTTTTGGCAACCTGTTAATCAACAGAGAACCTGGATTCTCGTGACCATACCACACACCAGCTCCTGTGTAGCAACATACCCTGAAAAGTTTAAGAATTTAAGAGGGATCATTTTAGAATAATGCTAAATACTGTAGATAAACTTATTTTTTTGTTTTACATTTTAAATTTTCATATATCTGTTGTTAACATAGTATTATCCTTTTTTTTTATTACTATTACACAGGATCTATATTGCACCAACAGTTTGCGCAGCGCTATCCAAAAAAAATGCTGACAGTACAGTTACAATATAATTCAATACAGGAGGGTTAGGAGGGCCTGATCCTGGGATCTTATAATCTAAAAGGAGAGGCAATGCTACCAAAGGTAACAATAGTGACCGGATGAGCTGCTGGAAAAATGCTGAAATTAGCGTTTTGATTGGCTGGAATGAGATGACGTCACTTCTGCACATGAGTGGAAACGTATTTATCTGGGCAGATGCCAAAATTGTATACTGGGTTGTGCAAGTGCAGCTCAGTGAAAAGTGAGGACAGGCAGATAAGAAACTTTAATGCAGAAGAGATATAGTATAATTTCCATGCATTAAAAAAAAACTGTTTTAGCAATTTTTTTTAAATAAAAGTCCCACTTTTTTTCCATCCTTTGTTTCTGCCTACATGCACTCACTCCACCATCGACTTCACAACATTGCTTTGGACAGGCTTCCTTATATTGACAACGGTGGAACATGGCTGTGTACTGTGTATCATAGACACTGGTAGTCTTTACCAGGGGTGCATGTGACAGGGTGACAACATAAGAGTATAATTTGGAGACAGTTGTCACCCCTTAAAAAAATAGTACTTGAACAAGAACCTTTATGGAAGAACCACTGGGCGGCAAAGTGGTGTAGTGGGTAGGACTTTCGCCTAGCAGTAAGAAGGGTCACTGGTTCGAATCCCAACCAGGACACTACCTGCCTGGAGTTTGCATGTTCTCCCTGTGCCTGCGTGGGTTTCCTCCGGGTACTCCGCCTTCCTCCCACACTCCAAAGACATGCTGGTAGGTTAATTGGATCCTGTCTAAATTGTCCCTAGTATGTATGAATGTGAGCTATGGACCTTAGATTGTATGCTCCTTGAGGGTAGGGACTGATGTGAATGTACAATGTATATGTAAAGCGCTGCGTAAATTGACGGCGCTATATAAGTACCTGAAATAAATAAATAAACCACAAGGTAGCCTTTTAACTATTCCAGGGCCCACAATGTACTGCGGACAGGTGGCCCGCACAAGCAAAGCTAAGCCGAAGCCAGTCAGCAAGTCCCAGCCAGTGATTTACGACCGAGACCTGCTGATCGGCTGTGTGCAATCAAACACAGAGCTCTGAACAAAGAGAAAGATCTGTCTGTTTCTCATCCCTGCGAAGCAGGGATGAGAAACTAAAGGCCCGCACACACGATACGAAAATCGTAATTAAAATTTCGTCCGTCTAACGATCTGACGATTTCCGTATAGTTCATATGGTGCTTTCGACAGCCGATTCCGTTTTTTCGTCATACAAAAGCTGAATGTGCAGACTATAATATTTTTGTCGTATGTGATCTCAACGTCCGATTTTCGTTTAATCACTACGGTTTTCATACAAAAAAATCATAGGAGCAAGACTACGCATGCTCAGAAATGAAAGAATACATACAGAACTATTCAAAACATGACGTCATTTCTGAAGTTGAATTCTGTCATACGAAAATTTTCGTATGGTGAGTAACCTCTTCACTTTCGACATGAGACTAGCATGCAACATAAAACAGATTAACGGTCGTCCGAAAATCTGATCGTGTGTACAAGGCTTTAGAGATCTAGTAATAAAAGCAGCACACTTTGCACACATTACACATAGTTAGGCACACATTTAACCCCTTGATCGCCCTAGATGTTAGCCCCTTCCCAACCAGTGTCAGTAGCGCAGTGACAGCGAATAGTATTAGCACTGATCACTGTAATAATGTCACTGGTGATGTCAGATGCAGCTAGTCAGTACCCCCCTGCATCAGTTAGTGTCAGATTGCCTGCCACACTATCGCAGTCACTGATCACCGCCATAAGTAGTATAAATAAAAAATTCCAGTATATATACCAAACTTTGTAAGTGCTTTAACTTTCAAGCAAACCAATCAATATATACTTTTGGGATTTTTTTTTTATCAAAGACATATAGCAAAATACCTTTTGGCCAAAATTTATGAAGAAATTAGATTTTTTATTGGATGTAGCAGAAGTAAAAAACATTGTTTTTTTTTTTAAATGGTATTTTCTCATTTATATAATAAAAAACCCCAGTAGTGATCAAATACCACCAAAAGAAAGCTCTATTTGTGTGAAAAAAAGCATATAAATGTTACTTGCGTAGGGCATTGCATGACTGCGCAATCACCAGTTAAAGTAGCGCAGTGTTCAACTGCAGAAAATGGCCTGGTCATGAAGGGGGTAGAACCTTCCGGAGCTCAAGTGGTTAAAGAGAACTGCTGATTTCAAAAACTTGCAAACAACCGTTGAAATAAAATGAACATGTCTTTAGCAGACGCGTGGGGGTGCCAATAATTTTTCAGATACAATCCTCACGCATCTGAAAATGCAGAATAAAAAGTGCAAAACAATCAAGCATCTTCCATGTGGATGGATTTTAAAAAAGGTGCAGGGTCCTTTTTCCTGCGTTTTCCGCAGGTACAGCAACACCCACCGCTATTAACCCTTTAGCTTCCATGTCTGTATGTCGTATCAACCTGACATTGAGGGATTTCACACACACTGCGGCTGCAGTCACCAGCAGTGTGTGTATATCAGACTGCTGGCTGTCAGATGAAAGCGATCGCTTTCGAACATCTCCAGTAACGTCCGTCTCCCCTGGCCAGATGTCACTGGGCAGAGGGCAGGGAGCCTAGCGAACCAGTGTTAATTTTGGCAGCAAATTTCAATCTAGTTTTAGTCTTAGGACTAAAATGGCATTTTAGTTTTAGTCCCATTTTAGTCTTCTGCAATTGTTTTAGTTTTAGTCGTATTCAGTTGACTAAATCTGCAGTACATTTTAGTCGACTAAAATGTCTTACGTTTTAGTCGACTAAAATCTCCAGTACATTTTAGTAGACTAAAATTAATTTTAGGCATCTAAAATCTAATGGGTGTAATGCATTAGTTAACATTTCTCTACAATTTCCAATTTCATTATACAGTGGGGCAAAAAAGTATTTAGTCAGCCACCAATTGTATAAGTTCTCCCACTTAAAAAGATGAGAGAGGCCTGTAATTGTCATCATAGGTATACCTCAACTATGAGAGACAAAATGTGGAAACAAATCCTGACAATCACATTGTCTGATTTTTGAAAGAATTTATTTGCAAATTATGGTGGAAAATAAGTACCGTATTTATCGGCGTATAACACGCGCCGGCGTATAACACGCACCCCAAGTTTAGGAGGGAATTTTAAGGAAAAAAAACGTACATTTAAATGCCCATCAATGCAGCGTTATCGGTGTCCATCTGCAGCCTTGTCAGTGCAGCTGTGCCCCAGTGCAGAATTGTCAGTGTAGCCTTGTCAGTGCAGCTTTGCCCCAGTGCAGAATTGTCAGTGTAGCCTTGTCAGTGCAGCTTTGCCCCAGTGCAGCCATGTCCCCAGTGGTCAGTGCAGCCTTGTCCCCAGTGCAGCCATGTCCCCAGTGGTCAGTGCAGCCTTGTCCCCAGTGCAGCCATGTCCCCAGTGGTCAGTGCAGCCATGTTCCCAGTGGTCAGTGCAGCCATGTCCCCAGTGGTCAGTGCAGCCATGTCCCCAGTGCAGCCATGTCCCCAGTGCAGCCATGTCCCCAGTGGTCAGTGCAGCCTTGTCCCCAACATACACCGCCGCCGACATACACAAGTTACACTGTGTATTTTTAAATATGGCGCCGCGGAGTTCGGAGGGACTCGGAGGCGCTCGTTCAGCTGAATGAGCGCCGCCGAGAACACAGTGACTGGGCGGAGCCGAGATACACATAGCCGAGGGTTCTCGGCTATTCTCGGTGCCGTTCACAGTCACTCCCAGTCCCTATGATGGACATAACAGAGGTCCAATGGCGGGACTGGGCGGGACTGTGAACGGCGCCGAAAAGAGCCGAGAACCCTCGGCTATGTGTATCTTGGCTCCGCCCAGTCACTGTGTTCTCGGCGGCGCTCGTTCAGCTGAACGAATGCCCCCGAGTCCCTCCGAACTCCGCGGCGCCATATTTAAAAATACACGCTATGTGAATGTCGGCGGCGATCGCAGCGATCGCTCCGATTGTTCACAAAATAGCGGGGATCGACGTATAACACGCACCCACGATTTTCCCCTGATTTTAAGGGGAAAAAAGTGCGTGTTATACGCCGATAAATACGGTATTTGGTCACCTACAAACAAGCAAGATTTCTGGCTCTCACAGACCTGTATCTTCTTCTTTAAGAGGCTCCTCTGTCCTCCACTCATTACCTGTATTAATGGTACCTGTTTGAACTTTTTATCAGTATAAAAGACACCTGTCCACAACCTCAAACAGTCACACTCCAAACTCCACTATGGTGAAGACCAAAGAGCTGTCGAAGGACACTAGAAACAAAATTGTAGACCTGCACCAGGCTGGGAAGACTGAATATGCAATAGGCAAGCAGCTTGGTGTGAAGAAATCAACTGTGGGAGCGATAATTGGAAAATGAAAGGCATACAAGACCACTGATAATCTCCCTTAATCTGGGGCTCCACGCAAGATCTCACCCCGTGGGGTCAAAATGGTCACAAGAACGGTGAGCAAAAATCCCAGAACCACACGGGGGGACCTAGTGAATGACCTGCAGAGAGCTGGGACCAACGTAACAAAGGCTACCATCAGTAACACACTACGCTGCCAGGGACTCAGATCCTGCAGTGCCAGACGTGTCCCCCTGCTTAAGCCAGTACATGTCCAGGCCCGTCTTAGGTTTGCTAGAGAGCATTTGGATGATCCAGAAGAGGATGAATGGGGCCATGTATCATGAGATTTTGAGTGCAAACCTCCTCCCATCAGCAAGGGCATTGAAGATGAAACGTGGCTGGTCTTTCAGCATGACAATGATCCTAAACACAACGCACGGGCAACGAAGGAATGGCTTCGTAACAAGCATTTCAAGGTCCTGGAGTGGCCTAGCCAGTCTCCAGATCTCAACCCCATAGAAAACCTTTGGAGAGAGTTGAAAGTCTGTGTTGCCCAGCGACAGCCCCAAAACATCACTGCTCTAGAGGAGATCTGCATGGAGGAATGGGCCAACATACCAGCAACAGTGTGTGACAACCTTGTGAAGACTTACAGAAAATGTTTGACTTCTGTCATTGCTAACAAAGGATATATAACAAAGTATTGAGATGAACTTTTGATATTGACAAAAACATGCACTACAGACCTGTAGTGTTAATTTTCAAGTCGAATTTCAATTTAGTTTTAGTCTTAGCCTTTTGACTAAAATGGCATTTTAGTCTTTTGACTAAAATGCCATTTTAGTTTTAGTCGTATTTTAGTCATCTCAATTGTTTTAGTTTTAGTTATATTTTAGTCGACTAAAATAGTATTCATTTAGTCGAATAAAATGTTTTAGTCATTTTAGTCGACAAAATTAACACTGTAGCGAACATCTGTCTGCTTTCCTCACTTTCTTCTTGCTGACCTGGAAACAGCGTTTAAAGCGTCACTTCCGCGTCCCCTTTCCCTTTCCCCAGTTTCATTGCATTTCATCAGTTTTATTGGAGGGCAGGGGAGACATTTTTAAAAAGTGTAAAAAATTTAAGTTACATTCAAGCACTTAAAATATCCCCCCCCTCCTTAATTTTTGATAGACCCCATCCCCACATATGAACATGAATGCAAATGTTGGGGTGAGACTCTATGGTGTCTCCTCATGCCCCGATCCCTTGACTCCAATATTGGGGAACCCGGGATTCCCACCACATATGAACACCAAAGGCTTTCTGTGTTGGCAACCACCCAATCCATTTCCTATCAGGCAAGCAACTGATCAGAACAGATTGAAACCTCTATAAGCTATAATACCTCCATCCCACTCATGTCGAGGCTGGTGGTTTTACTATATTCAACTCTGACACTTCTATGATGAGCTTGGGGTCAGGTCTCTATGACCCTGTAGAGACCTGATCCCTTTTGAAGAGCTGTGCCTCTCAGAGGCACTCTAGTTCCTCTATCGTTTTTTGTCACTCTCTTATATTCTCCAATAGTTTCTGTAAAAGGTGGTACTGTCGGTACCTTTGAATTCCAGCCAGTACTGTTACTACCTTTATTTAAAAACAATTTGCAGACCTCCTGGAATCTGTTAAGCCCACACCTTGGATCGATTTTTTTTCATACCCTTAACTGGACCTAATTAGCAAAGCTGCCCAAGTGAATGCTTGAGCCTGCAACTGCTGGGAGTTCTTACAGTTTTTAAATTTTTTTCCTCTGTGCCATATTTGTGCTGATTGTTACGTTATGTTGACGTTGGTCTCAGTCACTTAAAGCGAAGTTCCACCCAAAAATGGAACTTCAGCTTATCCGGTTCCTCCCCCTCTCCAGTGTCACATTTGGCACCTTTCAGGGGGGAGCAGATACCTGTCTAGTACGGGTGATTGCTCCCACTTCGGGCGATAGATCGCCGCAGAATCCTCGGCGATCTACTCCATGTCCGGCCCCTCCTCCATCCCCCCCGCTGTCTTCTGGGAGACACACAGGTCCCAGAAGACAGCAGGGACCAGTCCGCATACGCAGTAGGGAACCAGGCGGTGAAGCCGCAAGGCTTCACTTCCTGATTCCCTTACTGAAGATGCCAACGCCTGCACCCAGAGCTGAGGGACAGATCGGCTTCGGGTGAGGACATTGCAGGCGGCCTGGACAGGTAAGTGTCCATATTTTAAAAGTCAGCAGCTGCAATATTTGTAGCTTTAGTATCATTTAGTGACAACTTTGTTCAAAAAAAAAAAAATTGTCTTTTTCCAGCAACTTGTGTCACAATATAAAATATTCCATGGACTCGACATGCCTCTCAGCAAATAGCTTGGGGTGTCTACTTTCCAAAATGGGGCCATTTGGGGGGGTTTGAACGGTCCTGGCATTTTATGCACAACATTTAGAAGCTTATGTCACACATCACCCACTCTTCTAACCACTTGAAGACAAAGCCCTTTCTGACACTTTTTGTTTACATGAAAAAATATTTTTTTTTTGCAAGAAAATTACTTTGAACCCCCAAACATTATATATTTTTTTTTTAAAGCAAATGCCCTACAGATTAAAATGGTGGGTGTTTCTTTTTTTTTTTTCACACAGTATTTGCGCAGCGATTTTTCAAACGCATTTTTTGGGGAAAAAACACACTTTTTTAACCACTTGACGACCGCCTCACGCTGATGTACGTCAGCAGAATGGCACGGGCAGGCAAAATCACATACCTGGTACGTGATTGCCTTCCCGCGGGCGGGGGGTCCGATCGCACCCCCCCCCGATGCCCGAGGCGGTCGCCTTTGGTCTGGCAGCGATCAGAGATGAGGGGGAGGCCCTTTGGCCCGAGGCGGTCGCCTTTGGTCTGGCAGCGATCAGAGATGAGGGGGAGGCCATCCATTCGTGGCCCCCCCCCTCGCGATCGCTCCCAGCCAATCAGAATCTTCCCCTGCCTCTGTGTACTACTATGTGATGTCATCTCTCCTCGGCTCGGCAGTTTCCGTTCCGGCGCCGAGGAGAGAAGACATCTGAGTGAGTTGCACAACACACACATGGTATGTGTGTGTTTTGGAAAAATCTGGACAGCCGCACTCCGGATTGGAAAAGTGAAAAATAAAATCCTCTTTATTGAAAAAGTAATAACATGATTAAAATCCGTACATGGCTTTGTTGGGATAATGCAGCATAACCGCTAACGCGTTTCACGCTCCCATAGAGCGCTTACTCATAGCTGGTTTGTACAAAAGTGATCACAACTTATATGCACATAATTTGTCTACCACATGACTACATATTGATTATCTGATTCTAGACAGCTGGTCGTTAGTCTGTGTGGGATTTTTTTGGCATAGATGTGATTGGATGTGCATCCTATAGTGGAATCACTAATGAAGACATGAATATATAAATGAAATGTGTTCATGTTGACAAATGTCAGCATATATGAATGATAAAAAATTTTTTTCAAGGTTTTCGGAAAAACATATTTGTTGTTTTCCAAAATCACAAGAATGAGATGAGTGCTGGAATTTGACGTTCAAACGAATAAATTATCATACGGATAGGCGCAAGTATGAGCAAACTGTGTGAACTGGTGGTTGCGGTATAATGTAAATGGTGTATAGAGTGAAAATTGGGTCTATATGCATGTGGAAAAAAAATAAAAAAATAAAAAATAAAAATTTGTGCGTCCAACACCACTAGCGGTGTCAAAAAAACAAACAAAAAAAAAACACAAAAAACTATATGTGTGTATGGTGCGTATATGTAAAAAAATATATGAAAAAATGTTTTAAACCACATGAAAGTAAAAATATAAATAATAATAAAAAATAATAATAAAAAAAGCAATTCTTCATATATGTGTATGTGTACGACGATTTCAGCTTTCAAAAAACGTGATAACGTAAGTAAATTGGAAGTTGGACAGAAAACTAGCGTCCTGTCACAATGATGCGTCCAATAATCTCCTGATTTGCAGGAGTCTATGTGTGAATAAGTGCTTTTGCTTCAATTCCTACATGTGTGAATTTTAATCTTTGCAGCATATAAAAGATTATGAAACTTATCACTCACTGATAACCCCGACACTCCAGTTTCACAAAAGTGCTCATTTAAAACCTTGCATCATTCCGTATGAGATACATTCATCCCAATCAAGCAACAACATTAACGTTGCTGAACGTCTTTCTTTGAAGCAATCACATCTCTCGATGAATTGTCTTCAAGTGTATGGGCAGAACTATATGAGGTGGATAAAAATGGGACAAAATACAGTGTTTGCGCACCTGTCACTATTCTTTTATGCACAGTATAGTATTGGCAGTGACCATATGACAGGTTTATCCAATATATGTGTTTATATCAATGGATAAGTTGCAATCTCACTCAACCAATTATCATGTGAAATAAACAACTGATCTACCCCTTTGAAGACCACAGCTCTTAAATCAACTCAAAACACATGAGAACTTTTACAAAGAAAGTAATAAACCATATACACATATGGTAAAAAACATTTGTACAAACATTTGTGCAAAGTTGGTGTTGTGGTCTACCTACAGCTACCATCAAACAATAATGTCTAATTAGAGACGAGATTCAAGTGACAGTAAATGCGAAAGATATAATAAATTGTTTCTTTTTTAATGAAAGCATATATTCATATCACTAGTCATTTGCTCGCATGAATGGAGGGATGTGTGGCCCAGTAAAATGGATCGATTACTGGGGATATGTGTAAACTCAAAACACATGAGAGTTTAATCAAACCACAACATTAACGTTGCTGAACGTCTTTCTTTGAAGCAATCACATCTCTCGATGAATTGTCTTCAAGTGTATGGGCAAAACTATATGAGACTATCACTAGTCCTTTGCTCGTATGAGTGGGGGGATGTGTGGCCCAATAAAATGGATCGATTACTGGGGATATGTGTAAACTCAAAACACTTGAGAGTTCAATCAAACCACAACATTAACGTTGCTGAACGTCTTTCTTTGAAGCAATCACATCTCTCGATGAATTGTCTTCAAGTGTATGGGCAAAACTATATGAGATGGATAAAAATGGAACAAAATGCACATGCACAACACACACAGTAGAACATGCCAGGCACACTTTACACCCCCCTTTACCCTCCCCCCGATCACCCCCTAATCACCCCCCCCCCCCCCCCGTCACACTGACACCAAGCAGTTTTTTTTTCCTGATTACTGCATGGTGTCAGTTTGTGACAGTTAGTGTGTTAGGGCAGTAAGTGTTAGCCCCCTTTAGGTCTAGGGTACCCCCCTAACCCCCCCTAATAAAATTTTAACCCCTTGATAACCCCCTTCACCAGTGTCACTAAGCGATCATTTTTCTGATCGCTGTATTAGTGTCACTGGTGACGCTAGTTAGGGACATAAATATTTAGGTTCACCGTCAGCGTTTTATAGCGTCAGGGACCCCCATATACTATCTAATAAATGTTTTAACCCCTTGATTGCCCCCTAGTTAACCCTTTCACCACTGATCACCGTATAACTGTTACGGATGACGCTGGTTAGTTAGTTTATTTTTTTTACTGTCAGGGCACCCGCCGTTTATTACCGAATAAAGGTTTAGCCCCCTGATCGCCCGACGGTGATATGCGTCGCCCCAGGCAGCGTCAGATTAGCGCCAGTACCGCTAACACCCACGCACGCAGCATACGCCTCCCTTAGTGGTATAGTATCTGAACGGATCAATATCTGATCCGATCAGATCTATACTAGCGTCCCCAGCAGTTTAGGGTTCCCAAAAACACAGTGTTAGCGGGATCAGCCCAGATACCTGCTAGCACCTGCGTTTTGCCCCTCCGCCCGGCCCAACTCAGCCCACACAAGTGCAGTATCGATCGATCACTGTCATTTACAAAACACTAAACGCATAACTGCAGCGTTCGCAGAGTCAGGCCTGATCCCTGCGATCGCTAACAGTTTTTTTGGTAGCATTTTGGTGAACTGGTAAGCACCAGCCCCAAGCAGCGTCAGGTTAGCGCCAGTAGCGCTAACACCCACGCACGCACCGTACACCTCCCTTAGTGGTATAGTATCTGATCAATATCTGATCCGATCAGATCTATACTAGCGTCCCCAGCAGTTTAGGGTTCCCAAAAACGCAGTGTTAGCGGGATCAGCCCAGATACCTGCTAGCACCTGCGTTTTGCCCCTCCGCCCGGCCCAGCCCAGCCCACCCAAGTGCAGTATCGATCGATCACTGACACTTACAAAACACTAAACGCATAACTGCAGCATTCGCAGAGTCGGGCCTGATTCCTGCGATCGCTAACAGTTTTTTTGGTAGCGTTTTGGTGAACTGGCAAGCGCCAGCGGCCTAGTACACCCCGGTCATAGTCAAACCAGCACTGCAGTAACACGTGGTGATGTGGCGAGTCCCATAAGTGCAGTTCAAGCTGGTGAGGTGGCAAGCACAAGTAGGAAGACAAACAGGCCCGTCGTGCCCATAGTGCTATTCCTGCTGCATTCGCCAATCCTAATTGGGAACCCACCACTTCTGCAGCGCCCGTACTTCCCCCATTCACATCCCCAACCAAATGCAGTCGGCTGCATGAGAGGCATTTTCTTTATGTCCTCCCAAGTACCCCTGGGGTGTAATTTCACATATTCCCATGGCCTGTGTGAGCAATATATCATTTAGTGACAACTTTGTGCAAAATAAATAAATAAATAAATTTGTCACTTTCCCGCAACTTGTGTCAAAATATAAAATATTCCATGGACTCAACATGCCTCTCAGCAAATAGCTTGGGGTGTCTACTTTCCAAAATGGGGTCATTTGGGGGGGGTTTGTGCCATCTGTGCATTTTATGGCCTTCAAAACTGTGATAGGTAGTGAGGAGTGAAATCAAAAATTTATGCCCTTAGAAATCCAGTGATTGGTTTTCGGGGCCCCGTACGCGGCTAGGCTCTCAAAAAGTCCCACACATGTGGTATCCCTGTACTCAGGAGAAGCAGCTGAATGTATTTTGGGGTGCAATTCCACATATGCACATGGCCTGTGTGAGCAATATATCATTTAGTGACAACTTTTTGTAATTTTTTTTTATTTTGACATTAATCAATCACTTGGGACAAAAAAAATTAATATTCAATGGGCTCAACATGCCTCTCAGCAATTTCCTTGGGGTGTCTACTTTCCAAAATGGGGTAATTTGGGGGGGTTTTGTACTGCCCTGCCATTTTAGCACCTCAAGAAATGACATAAGCAGTCATAAACTAAAAGCTGTGTAAATTCCAGAAAATGTACCCTAGCTTGTAGACGCTATAACTTTTGCGCAAACCAATAAATATACGCTTATTGACATTTTTTTTACCAAAGACATGTGGCCGAATACATTTTGGCCTAAATGTATGACTAAAATTGAGTTTATTGGATTTTTTTTATAACAAAAATTAGAAAATATAATTTTTTTTCAAAATTTTCGGTCTTTTTCTGTTTATAGCGCAAAAAATAAAAACCGCAGAGGTGATCAAATACCATCAAAAGAAAGCTCTATTTGTGGGAAGAAAAGGACGCAAATTTCGTTTGGGTACAGCATTGCATGACCGCGCAATTAGCAGTTAAAGCGATGCAGTGCCAAATTGGAAAAAGTCCTCTGGTCTTTAGGCAGCCAAATGGTCCCAGGCTGAAGTGGTTAAATTTTAATGCACTAAAACACACTATATTGCCCAAATGTTTGATGAAATAAAAAAGATGGTCTTAGGCCGAGTACATGGATACCAAACATGACATGCTTTAAAATTGCGCACAAGCGTGCAGTGGCGACAAACTAAATACATTTTTAAAAGCCTTTAAAAGCCTTTACAGGTTACCACTTTAGATTTACAGAGGAGGTCTACTGCTAAAATTACTGCCCTCGATCTGACCTTCGCGGTGATACCACACATGCATGGTGCAATTGCTGTTTACATTTGACGCCAGACCGACGCTTGCGTTCGCCTTTGCGTGAGAGCAGGGGGGTACAGGGGTGCTTTTTTTAAATTTATTTATTATTTTTTTGCTTTTTTATCTCATTTTTAAACTGTTCCGTTAATTTTTTTTATTTTTTTAATCATTTTTATTGTTATCTCAGGGAATGTAAATATCCCCTATGATAGCAATAGGTAGTGACAGGTACTCTTTTTTGAAAAAATTGGGGTCTATTACAACCTAGATCTCTCCTCTGCTCTCAAAGCATCTGATCACACCAAGATCGGTGTGATAAAATGCTTTCCCAATTTCCCAATGGCGCTGTTTACATCCGGCGAAATTTAAGTCATAAAAAATAATATAAAAATCAACTCAGCGTTGACTAACACATAGACAATATACAATAAATGCAAGCAAGCACAAAGGTAAATTCAACAAAAAACCTCAAATGACATAAAAATAAAAAAAGAGTGCTGCGCAAATGAATTGTCCGTTGAATAAATGAAGATAGGAGATGAGATCACCAGTGGATAGTCAAAACGCCTAGGGTAGGATCAAAGGTAACTAAAATCCCTTCACCACATGAGGATGGCCCCTCACCTGCAATCTTCGACCTGAAACAGGTCACACAGCATATAAACCATATACAGGATAAGCTGAAACAGGCGATAGTGACTTCTTATTCATACTCCCACTCTCATCAGATGGCATAGATGTAGTATATGTAAATAAAGCATAAACAATATAGTGCTCTCCGCATATACATTAATTGCTAAAAAGGAATAAAAATATTGCACTCACAGATAAAAGCACTCAGGACCGAGTGCCGGCTCTAATCTAAGCCATGAAATGCTCATAGCTTCCAGTTTCTTAGGCCATAGAGATGACTGGAGCCATTCTGGTCCATGATCAGCTCTATGGTCAGCTGGCCGAATCACCGGCTGCATTCTCAGGTTCCCTGTTGGGACAGGAGAGCCAGAGAAAAACATGGAAGACGGTGGGGGGGGGGCATTCCCTCCCACTGCTTGTAAAAGCAGTCTAGAGGCTAATTAGCCACTAGGATTGCTTTTACATGAAAGTAGACTGCTGGCTGAAAAGAATGATACCAAGATGATACCTAAACCTGCAGGCATCATTCTGGTATAACCACTCAAAGTCCAGCAACATACCAGTACGTTGCTGGTCCTTGTTGGGCATATATTGTAAACTTTTTTTTCATGCAGCCTGTGGGCTAAACGAAAAAAAGATATTGATCGGTGGGTATGCCCACCATTAGAATACCTCCCTTCATCCACCCACTTCTAATGATGGGCATACATGCACCGTTTATATATGCCGAAGCATGGGGGCATCCTCCCGCAAAAAGCAGGAGCAAATCGCTCCTCCACCCACTGCTGCCCCCACGCTTCGGCATAAATGCTGAAGTATGTAACTGTGGTGGTGAAATCACCTCCGACAGCGCTGGAGTCACGGCTTTATGTATCGTGAGAGCAAACGCTGTTGCTGTCAAGATAAATAAATCTGCGCTGCAGCTGAATGGCGTACCTGCTAAGCAAATGATGGTTAATAATAAAACAAAGTAACATTACAGTATAACAGTAAGACTTACCATACCTGCAAAGCAAATACAAAAAAAATTGTAAAAAATAAAACATTTAAACGCAACCTGTGCCTAAAATATATATATGTCGAAGCATGGGGGCATCCTCCCGCAAAAGGCAGGAGCAAATCGCTCCTCCACCCACTGCTGCCCCCACGCTTCGGCATATATGCTGAAGTATGTAACTGTGGTGGTGAAATCACCTCTGACAGCGCTGGAGTCACGGCTTTATGTATCGTGGGAGCAAACGCTGTTGCTGTCAAGATAAATAAATCCCCTCTGCAGCTGAATGGCATACCTGAAAACAAAAAAATGGTTACCAAACATGATAAAAACATAACAACAGTAAAACATTGCAGAAAAGAATACAGTAAAAAAGAGCAGAACAATAGAGAGAGAATAGAGAGAGAGAGAACAATAAAACGACAAGTATTTTTGGTTTTTATTATTTTATATATTTTTTGTGTTTTATTTTTTTTTACTTTTTTTGTAACTTTAACTTTTGTAACTGGTACCAGGTTTGGGTCTCTCAAAATGCGATGGCATCTTGGGAGACCCTGTGAAAGTGTGTCCTAGTCTGTGCAGTGCTGTACCCTATGCTAATACTCAACTAGTGTATTGTAGCGTTCAAAACATTCACCAATGCAAAGACCAGGATTGCCAGGACAGAAGGGACAATAATACCGGGTGTCACGCCTAAATCCGCACTTGCTGCAGACACGACATCTTTTTGGGGGGCTCGTTGGGTAGGGGTACTCGGGAGAACATAAAGAAAATGCCTCTCATGCAGCCGGCTTACTGCATTTGGTTGGGGATGGTGAGGTGGAGCACCGTCTGGAAACAAAAGGGCTCTGACGATCTCTTCCTGGAATTTAAGGAAGGATCCAGTCCGTCCTGAAGCCCTGTATAGCACATAAGCGTTCAGCAAAGCCAATTGAAATAAATAAACAGACACTTTTTTGTACCAGCGTCTGGCCTTACGGGCAACTAGGTACGGCGCCAACAACTGGTTGTTGAGGTCCACCCCTCCCATATTTTGGTTATATTCGTGGACACAGAGGGGTTTCTCCACAACACCAGTCGCCGTAGTAATTTGGACCGTCGTGTCTGTATGAAGGAAGGTAAGAACGAAAACATTCTTATTGTCCCTCCACTTCATAGCAAGCAAATTATTACACTGCAAGCAGGTTCTCTCCCCCAGCCTAAGACGGGAATTTACAAGCCGCTGGGGAAAGCCCCGGCGATTAGGTCGCACGGTGCCACATGCTCCAATCTGTTGATCAAAAAGGTAACTAAAAAGTGGCACGCTCGTGTAATAATTGTCCACGTACAAGTGGTACACCTTTCCGAATAAGGGTGACACCAAGTCCCACACTATCTTGCCAGCGCTTCCTATGTAGTCAGGGCAGTTTGTCGGCTCTACGTGACTATCTTTGCCCTAATAAACCATAAAACTACATGTATAGCCTGTGGCCCTTTCACAGAGCTTATACATCTTGACCCCGTATCTGGCACGCTTGCTGGGAAGGTACTGTTTGAATGACAAGCGGCCAGAAAATTTAATCAGGGACTTATCAACGCAGACAACTTGATGGGGAGTAAACAAGTCTGCAAAACGTTGGTTGAAGTGGTTTATGAGGGGCCGAATTTTGTAGAGCCGATCGTATTCAGGGTCTCCACGAGGACAACAGAGTTCATTGTCATTGAAGTGCATGAACCGCAAAATCTGCTCGTATTGTGCCCTGGTCATGGAGGCAGAGAACACGGGCATATGGTAAATTGGGTCAGTGGACCAATATGACTGCAACTAACTGTTTTTATTTATGCCCATGTTAAAGGAAAGGCCCAGAAAGATCTTAAATTCGGAGATCGTAATTGGTCTCCAATCTCTGGCAAGGGAGGACTGGGGAATAGTGGCGATGTGTTGACCAGCGTATAAATTGCCTTGGTTCACAATAGATCTATAGAGATCTTCGGTGAAAAATCCAGTGGCGTAAAATCAACTGTTTCCACCTGAATTCCAGGTTGGCCAGTGAATGGGGGAAGTACGGGTGCTGCAGAAGTGGTGGGTACCCAATTCGGATTGGGGAATGCAGCAGGAAGGGCACTATGGGCACAACGGGCCTGTGTTCGTCTTCTTGGTGGCAGCGGGACACTACTTGTGCTTGCCACCTCACCAGCTTGAACTGCACTTATGGGACTCGCCATGTCACCAAGTGTTACTGCAGTGCTGGATGTACGACCAGGGTGTACTAGGCCGCTGGTGCTTGCCAGTTCACCAGAAGGAATAGCGGCACTAGTACTTCTCTGCTCCATACGAGGGACCTGCGGTTCTTGCACTTCAAGGACAGAAGAAGAAGATTGGGGTCTGGTACGCCTGACCTTAGCAGGGACCACAACTCTGTCATCAGAGCTATCTGTCATGGAGCCGCTGTCGTCTACAGGATAGTATCCTGAGCCTGAATCTGACAGATGAGTGACTTCCTCTTCACTATCTGTCATGCTCAGAAACGTGTAGGCCTCTTCACTAGTGTACCTTCGATTTGCCATTTTGGGCTCTAAATTTAGGGGTACACTAGTGAGACTCAAAGGCAAAAAAGCTCCTGACTGTTAGCGACTGATTCAAAACGCTACCAAAAAACTGTTAGCGATCGCAGGGATCAGGCCTGACTCTGCGAACGCTGCAGTTATGTGTGCTTAGTGTTTTGTAAGTGTCAGTGATCGATCGATACTGCACTTGGGTGCGCTGGGCTGGGCCGAGGGGCAAAACGCAGGTGCTAGCAGGTATCTGGGCTGATCCCGCTAACACTGCGTTTTTGGGAACCCTAAACTGCTGGAGACACTAGTATAGATCTGATCGGATCAGATATCGATCCGTTCAGATACTATAGCACTAAGGGAGGTGTATGCTGCGTGCGTGGGTGTTAGCGGTACTGCCGCTAACCTGGCGCTGCCTGGGGCGACGCAGACCTTATCTGACCCTAAAAACGTAACTTATATCACCGCCGGGCAATTAGGGGGTTAGACCTTTATAAGGTAATAAACGGCGGGTGCCCTAAAACTATAATAAACTATAAAAAACAAACTAACTAACCATTGTCACCCGTAACACTTATACGGTGATCGCTGGTGAAAGGGTTAACCACGGGGCAATCAGGGGGTTAAAACCTTTAGTAGGTAGTATATGGGGGTCCCTGTCGCTATAAAACACTGACGGCGAACCTATATACTTACCTCCCTAACTAGCGTCACCTGTGTCACTAATACAGCGATCAGAAAAACGATCGCTTAGCGACACTGGCGACGGGGGGTGATCAAGGGGTTAACCTTTATTAGGGGGGGTTAGGGGGGTACCCTAGACCTAAAGGGGGGTACCCCAGACCTAAAGGGGGCTAACCCTAACTGCCCTAACACTTATAACTGTCACAAACTGACACCAATGCAAAAAAAAAAACTGCTATTGGTGTCACTGTGACAGGGGGTACAGGGGGGTGATCGGGGGGTGAAAAGTGTGCCTAGTGTGTTCTACTGAAAGTGTAGTGTTGGTGCACTTACTTGATGTCTTCTCTCCTCGGCGCCGGAACGAAAAAAACGGCTCGAGGAGGGATGACATTACTTCCTCTCCCTCTGTTTACATTACAGAGGCAGAGGAAGGATTTTCATTCGCCGGGAGTGATCGTGAGGGGGTGGCCACGTATGGATGGCCTCCCCCTCACCTCTCATCGCCCGCTAACAAATGCCGGCCGCCTCTGGCACTGGGGGGGGTCCGATGGGACCCCCCGCCCACGGGAAGGCAATCACGTACCAGGTACGTGATTTTGTCTGCCCGTGCCATTCTGCCGCAGTATATCTGCGTGAGGCGGTCGGCAAGTGGTTGATATAAGGACACCTACCTGTCCAGTGATCCAGTGATGTCCTCACCCAAGCCAATTCTTCAATTAGCTTTGGGTGCAGGCGTCGGCATAGCAAGTAAGGGGAACAGGAAGTGAAGCCTCACGGCTTCACATCCAGTTTCCTACTGCACATACGTGGGCCACGCTGCGTCTTGTGACTGGTCCTGTAGTCTTCTAGGATGTGTGATGTGTCCCAGAAGACTGCAAGAGAAGGAGGGCAAACTTTGCCGCAGCGATCTAAGCTGGAAGTGGGAGTGGGTACCTGTTAAAACCAGGTATCCGCCCCCCCCCCCCCCCAGAAATGCCAAATGTCGCAGCGAGGGGGGGTTGGCGAACAAGTGCAACTTCCCCTTTTGAGTGGAGCTTCACTTTAAAATACAGCTAAAGAAAAATAGAATTTTTATAACAGCTTACCCGTAAAATCCTTTTCTTGGAGTACATCACAGACACAGAGCACCATAGTAATCACTACGTGGGTATACAGGCACCTTCAGGTGATGGACACTGGTATACCCAATAAAGGAAGTTTACTCCCTATATAACCCCTCCTCCTACCAGGAGTACCTCCGTTTTTGTAGCAAAGCAATATACTTAAACCCCAGAAAGAGGGGCGGGACAAGGCTTTTACAGGTAAGCTGTTATAAAATCCTATTTTCTTTATCGTACATCACGGGAAAAAGAGCACCATAGTAATCATTATGTGGGACGGCCCATAGCAATGCTATTTGAGGGGAGGGAGACACAACCCGTAGGGCACCCCCAGACTTGAGGACCTATACCGCAGCCTGCAGCACACTGCGCCCAAAGGGATATCCTCATGACTTCTTACATCCACCTGATAAAACTTGGTGAATGTATGTACTGAAGACCAAGTTGTGGCTTTACAGATCTGAGCCATGGAGGCCTGGTGATGCACTGCCCAAGAAGCGCTAACCGACCTGGTAGAGTGGGCTTTACTTGAAAAGGTGGAATCTTACCCCTTAAATCATAAGTCTGAATTATAACTTGCCGAATCCACTTAGCGACAGTGGATGTCGACGCTGCCTGTCCTTTCTTAGGACCCTCTGGCAGTACAAATAAGACATCGGTCTTCCGGATCTGAGCAGACGTCTTTAAATAGACTTTGACCGCTCTCACTACATCAAGACAATGTAGTGACTTCTCCCTGGAACATGGTTTTGGATAAAAGGATGGCAGGACAATATCTTGGTTCAGGTGAAAACCTGAGACCACTTTCGGTAGAAAACCTGGACGAGGGCGCAACACCACTCTGTCCTCGTGAATAATCAAGTATGGCTCTTTACAAGAAAGAACAGCCAATTCCGAAACCCTCCTTGCTGAGGATATAGCAACCAAGAACACTAACTTCCTTGTCAGAAGGACTAAGGGAATATGCTGTATTGGTTCAAATGGCTGTTTTTGTAACACTGACAAAACTAAGTTCAAGTCCCAAGGTCTCAAAGGTGATTTAACTGGCGGATTAAGCCGCATCACCCCTTGCATAAAACCCCGGACCAAAGAATGTGAAGCAAGCGGTCTTTGAAATAAGATCGAAAAAGCTGAGACTTGGCCCTTAATAGTACTCAAGGACAATTTCATCTCTACCCCTAGAAAGGCAAGAATTCTGCCTATGATATACTTCCGAGGGTGCCAACCCTTGGATTCACACCAGGAAACATAAGCCCTCCAGACTCTATAATATATAGTTCTGGAAGCTGGCTTCCTTGCATTAACCAAGGTAGAGATAACTGACCCGGAAAGCCCACATTTCTTCAGAATGTGGGTTTCAATAGCCAAGATGTTAAACTTAGCAATTGTAAGGTAGGATAGAATATCGGCAACTGTGAAAGTAGGTCTGGCCGTAGTGGAAGGGACCATTGATCCTCCACCGCCATCTTTACGATTTCTGCATACCAGGACCTTCTGGGCCATGCTGGGGCTACCAGAATTACCGGCTTTCTTTCCAGCTTGATCCTGCAAAGAAGTCGTGGCAGCAACTGAATAGGGGGGAATACATAGATCAGTGAGAACTGATCCCACGGGGTCACCAACGCATCTGTTCCGCATGCGAGTGGATTCCTTGTCCTGGACACAAAGTTGACTAACTTCATGTTGAATCTGGATGCCAGAAGATCTACGTCCGGAGTCCCCCATCTTTGGCAAAGAGCCCAAAAAATATCGGGGTGAATGGACCAATAACTGCTGGCGACTCAGGTAGTCCGCCTGCCAATTCTCTACTCCCGGAATAAAGACTGCCGACAGGCACGGAACATTCCTTTCTGCCCAAGTTAGAACATGGTTCACCTCTGTCTGCCTTGCGAGACTCTTGGTGCCCCCTTGGTGATTGATATAGGCCACAGCTGTGGCATTGTTGGATTGGATGCTGACAGGACAATCCCATAACCTGAAAGTCCAGGCCTTCAGAGCCAGACGCACAGCCCGAATCTCTAGGATGTTGATGGGTAAGGCTTTTTTTGGTTCTTGACCACTGTCCCTGCACAGTTGTCTTCTCTAGCACTGCTCCCCAGCCTGAAAGGCTAGCGTCTGTCGTTACCACCTTCCAGATAAGTGGAAGGATTTTCCCTTTCAGCAGATTCTGGGTTAGTAACCACCAACTGAGGCTTTGAGACACCCTTGGGGATAGCCGCATTGGCAAGTCAAAGGCTTGAATCGTTTTGTTCCAAGCAGACAGGATACTGTTTTGCAATAGTCTTGAATGGAACTGGGCATAGGGAACGGCTTCAAATGAAGCCACCATCTTTCCTAACAACCTCATGCAAAGGCGAATGGAGGGATCTCCTTTTGACCTGGCCATCCGCACCAGCTCTCTTATGGAGTTGATTTTTGCCTAAGGCAAGAACACCTTTTTCTGGGCTGTGTCTATGATCAGGCCCAAGTACTCCAGCCTTTTTAGCGGTTTTAAGGAAGACTTCTCTAGGTTGAGAATCCAACCTAGACTTTCCAGGTAACTGGTTGTAATGCGTACACTTTGCTCCAAACGAGCCACTGACTGGTCTATTAGCAATAGATCGTCTAGGTACACCAAGACTGTTATGCCCTGTGTCCTTAACCCGGCTAGAGGTGGGGCAAGCACTTATGTGAACACCTGGGGTGCTGTAGCTAGCCAGAAGGGCAAGGCTACAAACTGAAAATGCTGCTGTTCTACCTCGAACTGGAGAAACCTTTGGTGAGCGGGAAATATAGGGACATGCAGATATGCATCCCTGATGTCGATAGACGCCAGAAGTTCTCCTCCTTGTAGGATAGAAACCACTGACCTGATTGACTCCATGCGAAAGGAGCGGATCTTCAGTAACTGATTTAGATTCTTTTGATCTAGAATGGGTCTGACATCTCCATTCAGTTTCGGTGCCGTAAAGAGTTTTGAATAAAACCCCAAACCTTGCTCTTCTGTGGGGATTTGTATGATCACCCCCTGAGTCAGTAATCGGTCTAGTGCCCCAAACAGAGATTGCCTTTTCCCTTGATCTTTGGGAACGTCTGATCTCAGAAAACGAAACAGTGGAAACTCCCGAAATTCTAGTTTGTATTCTAAAGACACCGTGGAGATGACCCATCTGTCCTGAATTTCCTCTTGCCAGATTTCTGAGTATTGCAGAAGTCTTCCCCCCACTCTGGCGAGGGGGGGGCGCCCCTTCATAATGAGGCTTTAGAATTCTGCTTTGTAGGTTTCCAGCCCCAGGCCTTCTTCTGTGCCTGGGCCTGACCCTGAGGTTTTCCTCTAGAGTCTGATGGCGGAGGCCGTCACCACTGCCTAGAGGCGGATGCCCCTGGCGCAGGGGAAAGAGTCCTCTTAAATGAAGGGCATTTATACTTTCTTTTGACTGGCAAAAGAGTACTTTTCCCACTAGAAATCATTTGGATGTATTTGTCCAAATCATCCCCAAATAGCCGATCCCCATGAAAAGGAAAACCAGTCAGGAGCCTTTTGCAAGGTGCTTCAGCTGACCAATTTTTTAACCACAGGATCCTATGTGTACTAGCACAAGCGCAAGGCGGGACGCCTGGTGAATAGAGTCTTTCATGGCGTCTATGGCAAAACCTAATGCTTTTGGTAGTTCGGCCAAATCCCGGGCTTGTTGTGCAGGGGCCTTCTTAACCGCTTCAGCCCCGGAAGATTTTACCCCCTTCCTGACCAGAGCGTTTTTTGCGATTCGGCACTGCTCGCTTTAACTGACAATTGCGCGGTCGTGCGACGTGTCTCCCAAACCAAATTTTTTCCTCACAAATTCCTTTTTTCCCCACAAATAGAGCTTTCTTTTGGTGGTAATTGCTCGCCTCTGTGATTTGTATTTTTTGCGCTATAAACAAAATAAGAGCGACAATTTTGAAAAAAACGCATTATTTTTTACATTTTGCTATAATAAATATCCCCAAAAATATATAAAAAAACATTTTTTTTCCTCAGTTTAGGCCGATACGTATTCTTCTACATATTTTTGGTTAAAAAAAAAAAAAAAAAAAAAAAAATCGCAATAAGCGTTTACTGATTGGTTTGCGCAAAAGCTATAGCGTTTACAAAATAGGGGATAGTTTTACGGCATTTTTATTAATAATTTTTTTTTTACTAGTAATGGCGTCGATCAGCGACGTTGTGACTGCGACGTTATGGCGGACATGTCGGACATTTTTGACACATTTTTGGGACCATTGTCATTTAT
The DNA here is from genome assembly GCA_037952925.1 of Lithobates clamitans. Classification (NCBI taxonomy): domain Eukaryota; kingdom Metazoa; phylum Chordata; class Amphibia; order Anura; family Ranidae; genus Lithobates; species Lithobates clamitans. The sequence goes on along the minus strand of JBBGZY010001129.1, from coordinate 1,917,170 downwards.
ACAGTGATCAGTGCGATTAAAAATGCACTGATTACTGTGTAAATGACACTGGCAGTGAAGGGGTTAACCACTATGGGGCGGGGAGGGGTTAAGTATGTCCTAGGGGAGTAATTACTAACTGTAGGGGGGATGGGCTAGCAGTAGAGTTGCCACCTCATCCCTTTAAACCCGAACACCTATGAATTACACACGTTCTGAGGCTAATTAAATGCAGATAAGGCACCAAGTAAGTTTAATTACCACCTTAATCAGCCACAGAACCTGTGTAATTAATATGTGTTCGGGTTTAAAGGGATGAGGTGGCAACCATAGCTAGCAGTGTCATTACTCTGATCACTGCTACCGATGACAGGGAGCAGAGATCAGTGACACTTGCCACTAGGCAGAATGGGGAGATGCTGTTTACATCAGCATCTCACCGTTCGTCCTCTCCGTGAAGCGATTGCGGGTATCCCCGCGGCGATCGAGTCCACGGCACCCGCCTCACGGAGCTCCCGGCCGGCGCGCGCATGCAATGGCACGGCGGGGAATTCAAATGGACGTACCTGTAAATCCATTTGCCCAGCCGTGCCATTCTGCCGACGTACATCGGCGTGCGTGCCGGTCGGGAAGGGGTTAAGGGCCTGTCTAAACTGATCCTTTAGGGACTGACAGATGCCTATTGCAGCGACTGTAGGCTGAGTAACGGCACCTGCCAAGGAAAAAGAGGATTTAAACAGGAATTCCAACCTTTTATCTGTTGGATCATTAAGCATTTGTGCATTGTCTACTGGACAAGTTAGACTTTTATTCACACTGGAAATCACAGCGTCAACTGCTGGTACATTCCATTTTCAATTTCTCCTCCATGGGATAGAGAACTGAGAATCTCTTTGGAGGGAAAAAATGCTTATCCAGGTGATCCCATTCAGCATAAATAAGCTTTTCTAGTAATGCATGAACAGGAAACGCATGAAAAGGCTGTGAAGGTTTTAAGGAACCCAAGGAAGAAACCAAACTTTCAGCTGACTCCGTTAGGGGTAGCATGAAAGTGGAACGAACCATCTCCGTAAGAGATTGTACCAGCAATTTCTCAGATTGTGAGGCAGAAAAGGGTTCATCTACCGTTATTTCCTCCGCAGAGGAGTAATCGGTATGTTTTTCCTCCTGATCCCCTGAGGGTAACACCTCATCCTGTACCCACTGTTCCCTTGGTAAAGGGTCTGAGGTGGGGGAGGGGGATCTAACATGCTTCCTATCCTTTTGGATGGAGGATGCGATTAAAGCCGCTAATCTTCCTTCTAGGCCCTGCAGGGCGGAGGAAAATGCATCTTCAGTCATGTATGCAGGGGCTGAAGTGTGAGAAGCAGTTGCACCACCAATTGTTTCCAAAGACTCACCCTGGCTTGCCATATCTGGTGTTTCAGGAGAGGATAACAGTGTAGAGGCATGACTGGAGTTCCCAGACCCTGGGGGTTGAATTTTTGGTACCTTTGTGGTGTCTTTTTTGGAAGCCATAGTGCTAAGCACAAAAGCAGAAGCACTAAGTAAATGCACTATTTGCTGAGCAATAGACTAGCAATACAATGCTGCTATAAAGTTCAGCTTGGTGCTGAGTAACAATATATTTCCTGTGCTGGAAAAGCCTGTAAGCATCCCGTACATGCCCAGCGCTCCTGTGTCCTGTGTGTCAGACTTCCATCTCTTCAGTTGCCTGATAGAGATCTTCTGTTAATAAGAAGTGTCTGTTTTAAATGCCTCTGGTGCAAGCTCAACTTCCTTGTCAGACTCTGCGTCCCCAGCGCCTGCGCCGTGTGCTCCATGTGGACGCTACGTCCCGCACATGGTGCCGTGCCTAGGCCACGCACCTTTGCCACTAACCCGCCCCCCCCCCGTTTCAAAACAAACAGCAGTCTACGCACGCGGACGGCATTCGGGTCTGCCAGTGCAGACCCGTAGAAGGGGAGGCTTTGTTAAAATAAAATCAAGTATGTGCAAGGGCTGGGGTGATGGCAGGACAATCTCCTATTCTGACATGCCTATGTGGGGAATCTTTCAGACATTTTACTCATGGAAAAAAAAACATAGGTGGACTTTTTACAGTTCCTAGGCTTCTTCCCTTACCTTATCCTCGCTGCAGGATACTGCTGTAACAGACAGATCCAAACTTCACCCATCACGGGGGGCTGCGTTAGCAAACCTTCAAGGACTGGATCCCTTTTTATCGGGGTTCCACTCCCTTGGACCTGTGTTAGCACCCTGCCAGGAAAAGCTTTAGGTAATGTAAGCATGACCAAAAAGCCCTGGGTCCTGGGGTCCAGCCCTGCAAGGAGAGGCGTTACAGGCAAAACCTTGCGTTTCGTATACGAGGCCCGGGTACCATCCACCTTGGCAGCAGTGCCACCTTAGATGGATCTGGTCTATGGAGGCTGCTTAAATCCAGCAAGGATCCCTCCAGTGGAGCTCCTCAGAGCACATCTTCACTCGTGACCGACACTGGCAAAAAACTGAGGTACTCCTGGTAGGAGGAGAGGTTATATAGGGAGTGAACTTCCCGTATTGGGTATACCAGTGTCCATGACCTGAAGGTGCCTATATAACCACATAGTGATTACTATGGTGCTCCGTGTCCCATATGATAAAGAAAAAATAGTTTTTCAGTTTTGAGACAGAGTTTAGAGGAATCAGAACGCGTGTCAGGATTTTTATTGTGTGTCCTCGTTAGTAGGATGCCCCCTCTCTGTATGTCCTGATAAACTGTTAACACTAAAAGTAAAACCCAAATTTTGACTTGTCCCCGGAACAGGAATAGAGGGGAAATCTTCCAATGGGGACACCAGTTGTGGTCAAAACCAGGGATTTTTCCTGCTTTTTCCTCTCACTTCCTATTGTGGCTATGGGACAGGGAGCGAATGTAAATTACCCCAATGGGCCACAAATAGTGAAAAAACTGACAGGGTTTATAACACCCCCAAAAAATAAAAGGTTTTGGCTTGAGTTTTACTTTAAATCTGTATTCCAGGAATAGAAAATATAGTTTAAAAACAGTCACGCGTATTCTTACTGGAGCCTTGATGTGTTTTGTATTCCAGATCTGTACAGTGTGAAACTTCTCTGGCAGCGAAAGAGTTAAACTTACCCTGAGGCTGATGGAGAAGGGGTTAGAGGAGCTCCAGGCTGCCCCCAAAATCTTAAATGTCAGCAGCTACAAATACTATAGCTGCTGACTTTTAATATAAGGACACCTACCTGTCCAGGGATCCAGTGATGTCCTCACCCAAGCTGATTCTTCAATTAGCGTTGGGTGCAGGCGGCAGAATAGTAAGGGGAACAGGAAGCTTCCTGTGACAAAGACCAATCACTGCTGCTCTCTCTCCTTGTGCAGGGTGCCTGGTCTTGTCTCCGCCCCCTCCTGTAAGTTTCTGCAGTAGGTGGAGCCTGCTGGTTCCCTCCCACAGCTCTGCTCAGGGTATGTACAGCACAATGATGATGTTGCTGATTAAGGGTGAGCTCGGGCGTGTTCGCAGCCACACGTGCAGAGCCCGCCAGGAAGTCGGCACTGCGTTGCGCTAATCACAGGCAGTAAGACATTTTACCGGGTGCAGAGATCGAGAAATGTCTCACTGCCTGTGATTAGCGCTGTGCAGTGCTGACTTCCTGGCGGGCTCTACACGTGCGGCTGCGAACACGCCTGAGCTCATCCTTATTGCTGATTATTATTTGTACAAGGTAATACCTTTATTCGCAATGGCATTTTGGGTCAATAAAATGGCCTTCTACTCTGTGTGACTATTTCGAAATACACTTGAATGAAAGTTTTTGCACTCAGAGAGTTCAGCTTTCTGCTAGAACTTGTTAGGCGTGGAAGGAGTTCCATGTTTGTTCCTTTGTTAGATACCCTTCAATTGCATAACACATACCCTGTTGTACATTTTAAACAATTGTTCCATAGACGTTCATTGAACGGCTCTCCATAGGAGCGTATGAGGCGCACTGTGTCCCCTCACCAGCCTTCAACACTGCATACCAGTCCGCTCTCTCCCAGCTCCTGCACGCGCCATGGATTTGTGTGCGCCGTGACGTCACGCGGCGTGCGCTGACGGCGGCGGATTTCCCGTCGTACCTTGTTGTGTCAATTTGGGAAGACTACGGTCGCTGTTTGGTGTTACCGGGGAGAGCGGAGATGACAGCGGCTCCGGTAATGAAGGCGGTGAGGGGGAGGCCGAGGGAACACAAAGCTGGGGGTGGAAATAAGATTCAGGCACAATGGTGGAGGAGAGCGGAGATCGGGAGGTGCAGGGAGAAAGGGGTGATATGACAATGGAGTACAAAGATGTGTATACTGCCTGCGACAGGGAGCACAGAGGAGGGCTGTGGAGGGGAAAGTGAAGGGACACTCGGTGTACACAGGGAGAAGGAGAGATAGGAGCTGCAGGGACACACAGAATGAAGACACACAGCTGGCCTAGTCATGGAGCAGGAAACTTCTCTATTCGATCAGATGGTACAAGTAAGGAGATCTGTGCCAGGAACCCTTCTGTACTGTATGAGGGACAACACTTCAATAGATCTCTGTGTGTACTGTGTCTGATGAGAGGACACTAGTGGGCATTCACAATACAAGCTCCTTTAGGCCAACCATATGTGTTACAGTCTGACTATACAATATCTGTACAAGCAACTTTACATCTACCCAAAACTATATAATATGAGCACCTAACTACACTATCCAATCAGTGTGTATCCAGTCAGATCCTTCCTTTATGTACTTGTTGGTAGATCTAAAGGAGGTTGTGAGCTTTAGATCCACAATCACATATGTAGTACAAGATCTGTCTGATTTGTTACAAATTGAATTGTTTATATATGTCCTTATTGTACATATGGACCTGGCCATGCACTACACAATCTGATTCAAATCTGCTCATTCAGTCAATCTTGGATCTACCCAAAACTATATAATAGGAGCACCTACCTACACTATCCTATTTAATGTTAATGTGTATTCAGGCAGGCATACTTGTCTAAAGAATACTGTACCATAAGATTGTAATGTGTGGTGAGCTTTAGATCTACTATAAACTATGTAGTGCAGGGGGTCTCCAAACTTTTCAAACAAAGGGCCAGTTTGCGGTCCTTCAGATTTTGGGCGGGGGATTGTGACCTGTAAAGGTAGAAAATGTCCCAGGCCCTGCATCAGTAAGAATAAAAATGGCCTTAGGCTTGGTACCATAGTTAGTGGGAGGATAGGTAGTGCCCCCTCATTGGTATTAGTGGGAGGATTGGTGCAACCTCATTGGTATTAGTGGGAGGATTGGTGCAACCTCATTGGTATTAGTGGGAGGATTGGTGCAACCTCATTGGTATTAGTGGGAGGAATGGTGCCCCCTCATTGGTATTAGTGGGAGGAATGGTGCCCCATACCTGATCTGCAGCCTACTACACCATTTGTTGTAATCGGTAGGAAAAGGACATGTAAATATTGATCTAATCTATAGATTGGTCTGTTTTTGTATTTTGTGCTTCTCTAATCCTGATGATAGATGTCAAACTTATTGTTCATCTGAAGTAGTGAAACCTTTCTGGGTGCTTTTGCTGTGCATTTAAGGAGCTCCATCATAATTAAGCAGGAGGTAAGATAGTAAAGGTTCTTAGGCCCCTCTCAGCAGCGGATCTGCCTGCTCAGCAGGGTATCTGACCGCTAATACCCCACTGAGCAAGCCATTGATAGGTCTGTGTCGGATCAGATGTTTGGCGGGTGTCAACAGACACATGTCCGTTGACACCCACCACTCCAGAGGCCAACCGATGGTCTGATCGGGGCCACCTGTGTGAAAGAAGCCTTATTCAGTTCAAGGACTTGTTTTTACTTAGAAATTTGATGTGACAGTGTGTGAGGCAGTGACCATGGAATTTTTACAAACTAAAAGTGTTGTTAAAGACTCTGTCATACGATAATTATTACGGAAATATTCTAGAGGAAAAAAAAGGTATAAATACTATCACTAATCCCCCAAAAAACGTTTTAACAATGTGTGTGTGTTGTTCAGGTATGTTTTTTTGACATTGTTCTGTGGATTCCTTTTTCATGGCCTCCTTTTAACCACTTAAGGACCACCCATCGGTACTTTGACACTAAATACGGTTGTTATGGCAGCAGCTAGCTGCCATAACTCTGGTATTTTTAAAAACGTCCAGCGGTCATCTTTCAGATAAAAGTAGTCTCAGCGGCAGATTTGCCGCAAGATCATGTTTATCGGGGTGGGAAAAGGGGCCCCACCCCCTCCCGCCACGCTCTGGTCGTCTCCGCCGCTTACCATAGCCGCCGGTAGTGGCGGAGACTATTGCCTCTGCTCCCCTCACAGCCTAGATGCCAAGTGAGGGAAACGTGGCCCCCTCTCGGCTCGTCAAACGTCACTTTCGGCCAATGCTCTTAAAGAAAAAATATCTTTATTATTATTATTATTATTATTATTATTATTATTATTATTATTATTATATATATATATTTTTTTTTTTTTTAGTAAAAGAAAAATGACATTTATTTTATTGCATTTTAGTGTAAATATGAGATCTGAGGTCTTTTTGACCCCCAGATTTCACATTTAAGAGGTCCTGTCATGCTTTTTTTCCTATTACAAGGGAAACAACTATTTTTTTTACAACTATATTACAACTATTTTTTTTTTTTTTTTTTAAAAAGACAGTGTAAAAAAAAAAAGTAAAAAAAGAAAAAAAAAAAAAATTTTAAAGTGCCCCGTCCCACCGAAACGAACACATACGTAAATCGCGCCTGCATATGAAAACGGTGTTCAAACCTCAAATGCGAGGTATCGCCGTGATCATTAGAGCGAGAGCAATAATTCTATCAGTAGACCTCCTCTGTAACTCAAAACTGGTAACCTGTAGAATTTTTTAAACGTCGCCAATGGGGATTTTTAAGTGCCAAAGTTTGTTGCCATTCCACGAGAGGGTGCAATTTTGAAGCGTGACATGTTGGGTATCAATTTACTCGACGTAACACTATCTTTCACAATATAGAAAAAAATTGGGCTAACTTTACTGTTGTCTTATTTTTAATTCAAAAAAGTGTATTTGTTTTAAAAAAAATTGCGCTTGTAACACCGCTGCGCAAATACAGTGTGACATGAAGTATTGCAGCAACTGCCATTTTATTCTCTAGGGTGTTAGAAAAAATGATATATAATGTTTGGGGGTTCTAAGTAATTTTCTAGCAAAAAAACCCTGATTTTTAACTTGTAAACAACAAAGCTCAAAAAGAGACTTGGTCCTTAAGTGGTTAATGTGAAATACCTGGTTGATCCTGGAAATCCCCTATTTCCTTGGTGTAAGCCAACCATGGCAAGCGCAGAAACAGATCCGTGCTTCCATTGTCAGTTTGCATCCATATAGGCTTGCTGTATGGAGGTACAGGAAACCATGCAAGGTGTGCCTGTATTTCCCATAGCTACTTTTCCCTCAGGGCCCCCCTCCCAGCACTTCTTTTTTGATTGACGGGCTCGAGCTGGAGTCTTGCTGTCAAGCTGCAGCCTATAGGAGAAGAAGGTGTAGCCTTCTAGGATGCAGCACACACAGATGAGGATGTATGAAATAATCAAGTGTTTAGGTATCCTTTAAAGAAGTAGTCGCTTCACCCAGGAAAGTGCTTGGAGCTGGACACAAGCACTGTCTTTGATAGCTACGTTGATAAAAGTGGTTGTAAAATCTGAAGGTAAAAAAACTTTTGTGTGCAGCTTCCCCCCCTAATACTTATGCAAGCTCGATCTCAATCCAGTGATATGGACAAGAGCAGCAGCTTTCCTGGGTCTCTCCCTCCTCATTGGCTGAGACGATGGCTCCCGCTGCTATTAATCACAGCCAGGGAACAGGGGGCGGGGCTGAGCTGCGTTCTTTGTCTTATGGACACAAAGGCAGCTTGGGAGCAAGCATTCACAAATGCCTCCTTAGCAAGCGGCTTTCTATGGGGGCACCGACAAGCGGGAGGGCCCAGGAGCGCCGGCGTGGGACCCAAGAAGAGGAGTATCTGGGGTGCTTTGTGCAAAACCACTTCACAGAGCAGGTAACAATCACATGTTTATTTAAAAAAAAAAAAGAAAAAAAAAAAGAGTTCTGAAGAGCTGGCATTCAACATTACTTGCATATGCTTTTAGCCTAAGAGCACTCCAAAAGCTTGAAAACTTGCAGGCTCTGTTAGACAGACTGCAACTTTAAGGGCGCAATCGCACTATATTTGGTGGTCTGCATTTTTCTGTACTAGATAAATGCCAGTCACTGGAAGTGCACATACTCTATAAAAATGTTTACTGTTGTCCCACTCACACTACAACGCTGATGTGATGTGCGTTGCAGTATGGGAAAATGCAGCATGTCTGCATTTTTCCACACCACAGCTTGGAGGATACAGACCTTTCATTCATCCACTTGTCCTCCGTTCATAGCTTTTCATTGACAGTAGCTATAGTACAGCTTCTCTAAATGGAGGAGCGGGGTGTAAAGGGTGGTCATAGTTCATTCTCTTGATGAATGCCTGTGACAGGTCTAGCCAATTGTATTAAAATTGTATTGGGGCAGCACAGTGGTGTAGTGGGTAGCACTTTCGCCTAGCAGTAAAAAGGGTCGCTGGTTCGAATCCCACCCACGACACTACCTGCCTGGAGTTTGCATGTTCTCTGTGTGCCTGCGTGGGTTTCCTCCGGGTACTCCGGTTTCCTCCCACACTCCAAAGACATGCTGGTAGATTAATTGGCTTCTGTTCAAAATTGGCCCTAGTATATGAATGTGAGTTGGGGACCTTGGATTGTGGGCTTCTTGAGGGTAGGGACCAATGTGGGTGTACAATGTATATGTGGAGTGCTGCGTGAATTGGCGGCGCTGTATGGGTACCTTAAATAAAATAGGGATGATTGTAGACCCACACTCAGGTTGAGCTGGATGGACTGGTGTCTTTATTCAACCTTACTAACTATGTAACTATGTAAAACCCCTGCAGCACCAAATGTTTAGCACTGCGGGGGTATGTGGGGAGGACAGAGGACTTTTGATTTTAACTTAGAGCCCTTGCACACTGGGGCGGTTTGCAGGCGCTATTGCGCTAATAATAGCGCCTGCAAACCGCTCCGAAAGTGCCGCTGCTTTCATTCCAGTGTGAAAGCCCCGAGGGCTTGCACACTGGAGCGATGCGCTGGCAGGACCGTAAAAAAAAGTCCTGCCAGCAGCATCTTCAGAGCGGTGAAGGAGCGGTGTGTATACCGCTCCCTTACCGCTCCTGCCCATTGAAATCAATGGGACGGCGCGGCTATACCGCCGGCAAAGCGCCTCTGCAGAGGCACTTTGCGGTGGTATTTAACCCTTTCTAGGCCGCTAGCGGGGGTAAAACCGCCCCGCTAGCGGCCGCATACCGACCGTAAAACGCCGCTAATAATAGCGGCGGTTTGCCACCGACGCCGCCCCAGTGTGCAAGGGCTCTAAGAGAGCAGCCAGCAGCACAAGGGGTGCTTCATATTGAATGTAATGGTTTTGCACAGAACAGCCCCAATCCATAGACACAGACAGCTTGGCCGCTCCCTTGTCACAGGGTTTGATTGATGGCAGCAAGAGGCAATAGCTCCTGCTGCTATCAATCTGATCTGTGAGGAGGTAGAGAGCCACGAGAGTCACTCCTCTCGGGCACAGCGCTGGTTCGAGATTGGACTCAAGTATAAGGGGGAGATCCTGTGGCACAGAAGGTTTTTTACCTTAATTCAGAGGATGCCCTAAGGTAAAAAAGTGGTTCTAAAGGCAGAAAGTTTTTTTATCTTAATGCATTCTATGCATTAAGATAAAAAGCCTTCAGTGTGCAGCTCTCTCCTAATACTTATCTGAACCCCATCTTGATCCAGCGATGTTGCACAAGAGCCTCGGCTGTCTGGGACTCCCTCTCCTGATTGGCTGAAACACAGCAGTGGGTGCCATTGGCTCCCCCTGCTGTCGATTAAAGTCAGTGAGCCAATGAGGAGAGAGAGGGGGCCGAGCCCTGGCTCCATGTCTGAATGGATACGCAGAGCAGTTGCTCAGTTAAGGTACCCCCATAGCAAGCTGTTTTCTGTGGGGGCACTCGCTAGGAGAGAGGGGCCAGGAGTGCCGGCGAGGGACGCAGAAAGAGGAGGATCTGGGCTGCAGGTGAGTATAACCTGTTTATTTTTTAAGCAAAAATAAAGACTGTAATATCACTTTAAGCCTTTAGAACCACATTAAAAAAAGAGAAGTATGTTGGTTTTTTTTTTTTTTCTGCTAATCATACTTGCCTAGATGGATGCAGCATCAGACTGATGCTGCAGCTGTCCCCGAGCGTCTCTGCACTGAGAACCGAGCCACCGAACAGCTGATGGCTCGGTTCTCACTCCTCCCTGAGCAGACTGTCATTGGAGTGCTGAGCTGTGGAGAGGTGGGGAGCGGCTGTCTCAGAGGCTCACTGAGACTGCCATCAGTCAAGGCAGCGGGCGGATCCAGACTTGGGAAGTCGGTATGACAAGGTGCCTCGACTGATGGCAGTGATGTCAGCGGAGAGCGAACTTCAGACCGCTCTCTGCTAAAACGGGTCACAAGAGTGCAAAACAAATTGCACTCCTTTGACCCTTAGGAGAAGCCCCGCCTAAAAAGCTCAGCCTGGACTTCTCCATTAGGCTACTTTCACACTGAGGCGCTTTACAGGCACTATATCACTAAAAATAGCGCCTGCAAGCATCATCTTTGAGGCACTTTAGGAGCGGTGAATATACCGCTCCTAAAGCGCCCCTGCCCATTGAAATCAATGGGCAGTGCTAGCAAAGCGATGCCTTTTCCCCTTTTCGGCCGCTAGCGGGGGTTAAAAGCGCGGCTAAAATGCCTGTAAATGACAGTAAAGCGCTGCTAAAAATAGCGGCGCTTTAACGCAGACGCCTCAGTGTGAAAGTGCCCTTAAGTTCTTTTGGTAATGTTTATTTGCTGTTCAGATTGGCTTATAGCTGGCCAGGGTGGATTTGATTTAAATTAAGTCTAATTAAATCATGATTTAAATCTCTAGTAAAAAGGCTTTTTTTTTTTAAACTCAATTTAAATCATAATTTTTAAAGAGCAACTGTCATCTCTGTCCTGCAGCGGCTTCTCCCCTTAGCCCCGGTTCACACCAGAGGCGGCACGACTTGCAGGTCGCCTCACCGAGGCGACCTGCACACGACTGCCGGGGCGACTTGCAAGACGACTTCTGTACAGAAGTCTATGCAAGTCGCCCCTAAAGTAGTACAGGAACCTTTCTTCTAAGTCGGAGCGACTTGCGTCGCTCCGATTAGAACGGTTCCATTGTACAGAACGGGAGGCAACTTGTCAGGCGGCTAGGTCGCCTGACAAGTCGCCCCCGTGTAAACCGAGCCTTACCTTCTGTTGACTCTCCGGCAGTCCCATTCACTTTAATGGGATGGCTGGTGATGCTGCAGTGACACAACAAGGTGAGGGACGTGGCGGCAGCAGGTGAGTGGATGCCTGCTAACAGGCGCTGCCATGATGGACCTGAAATTACAGGTGCTCTTTAAATGTAAGGACTTCTTGCTGGTAGTTAGAATCTTTACTATTTGAAAACAAAATTAAGGTTTCCTATTTTAGAAAAATAAGCTGTCAGGTTAGTAAAACAGTGATATGAGAACCAATTCAATCATACAATTTGTAGTGTACATAGATTTGCAAAACAATAGGATAAAGGAATACTCCTGAACTTTGTTTCTTTTTCATACATCACGTGACACAGAGCCACAGTATTTACTGGATGGCTTATATAGGCACCACTAGGTGATTGACATTGGCACACATTAGACAGGAAGTTTAGCACCCTATATAACCCCTCCCCTTACTGGGAGTACCTCAGTTTTTTCGCCAGTGTCTTAGGTGTTGGTCAGCCATTTCCTCTGCAAGAAGGGTATCAGAATTGGCGGCTCTTTCTTGTAAAGAGCCATATTTAATCATTCACAAGGATAGAGTAGTATTGCGTCCTCATCCTAGCATTCTACCGAAGGTGGTCTCAGGTTTTCATCTAAACCAGGATATTGTTCTACCTTCATTTTTCCAGAACCCTGTTCTACGGAAGAAGATCACTACATTCTCTTGATGTAGTGAGAGTGGTCAAAACCTATTTGAAGGTGACTGCTCAGATTCGGAAAACGGATGTTTTGTTTGTGTTGCCTGAACGTCCTAATAAGAAAGGACAGGCAGCGTCGAAATGTACTATTGCTAAGTGGATTCAGCAAGTAATTATTCAAGCGTATGGTTTGAAGAGGAAAGTTCCACCTTTTCAGATCAAAGCGCACTCCTCCAGGGCTGTTAGTGCTTCATGGGCAGTGCATCAGCAAGCCTCCATGACTCAAATCTGCAAGGCTGCAACTTGGTCTTCAGTACACACATTCACCAGATTCTATCAGGTGGATGTGAGAAGACATGAGGATATCGCCTTTGGGTGCAGTGTGCTGCAGGCAGCAGTATAAGGTCCTCAGGTCTGATTGCACCCTGCCTTTTGTTTATGTCTCCCTCCCCTCAGATAGCATTGCTCTGGGACTTCCCATCCAGTAAATACTGTGGCTCTGTGTCCCGTGATGTACAAAAAACAAAATAGGATTTTTATAACAGCTTACCTGTAAAATCCTTTTCTTCAAGTACATCAGAGGACACAGAGGTCCCTCCCCTCTTCTAATACACGTGCTTTGCTACAAAACTGAGGTACTCCCAGTAAGGGGAGGGGTTATATAGGCAGCTAAACTTCCTGTCTTAGGGTGTGCCAGTGTCTATCACCTAGTGGTGCTTAGCCACTTCAATACCAGGCACTTAGACACCTTCCTGCCCAAGCCAATTTTCAGCTTTCAGTGCTGTCGCAATTTGAATGACAATTGCGCGGTCATGCTACACTGTACCCAAACAATTTTTTTTATGATTTTGTTCCCAAAAATAGAGCTTTATTTTAGTGGTATTTGATCACCTCTGCGATTTGTTTTTTTTTTGTTTTTTTTGTTTTTGTTTTTGTTTTTTGTTTTTTTGTTTTTTGCAACAAATAAAAAAAGAATTTTGCAAAAAAAAGTTTTTCTTTGTTTCTGTTAAATTTTTTTGTAAATAAGTATGTTTTCGTCTTCAATGACGGGCACTGATATGGCTGCACTGACGGTCAACTTTGAGGTGGCACTGATGGTCAACTTTGAGGTGGCACGGATGGGCACTGATAGGTGGGCACGGATGGGCACTGATAGGTGGCACTGATGACACTGGGTGGCATTGCTGGGCATACCTGTTTTGTCATGTAAATATGATGTACCAGTCAGTGCCCATTTGTGGGCCCTGGCATATTTTGGGCATTTTTTTTTTTACATGTGGATGGCCATGGGGGATGTACCTGACCATCCACATGCTGGGGGCTTTCCTGGTGGTCTAGTGTGGGCATCTGAGGGGGGGCTGCGCGAGTGAGGAAAAGCCGATCAATGGCTCTTCATATTTACATCGTCATCAGCCGTGATTGGACACGGCTGATCACATGGTAAAGAGCCTCCGCTGGAGGCTCTTTACTGAGATCGGTGTAGTGGTGTGTCAAACTGACACACCGCACCACCTATCCCTGCAATGCGCGCCCCCACGTTATCCTGCTGGACGTCATATGACGCCCAGTCAGGATAACTGAACCACCGCCCGGCCGTCATTCTGCTATAGGCCGGGCGGGAAGTGGCTTTATAACCCATCCAGTAAATACTGTAGCTCTGTGTCCCGTGATGTACTTGAAGAAAAGGATTTTATAGGCAAGCTGTTATAAAAATCATCCTATTTAATGAATCTTAAATTGAAAACTATCTTTAGATAGATTTTTACGCCAAACTTTAGAATCCCCCCTCAACCCCCTTTTACTTGTCTGAGACCATTCCTGGATCCAGCACTGCATGAGGGCAGCGACCTTCTCTCTCTCCCTACTCACAGGGCAGATTGATAGCAGCGAGAGCCATTGCTGTCAATCAAATTCTGTGATGAGTGCAGGGCCCTGTCCATGTCAATAGATGCAGACAGAGCGGCTCGAGAACGATCCTGCACAAGTGCCCCTATAGAAAGTGGCTTTTTATGAGGACATTCGCTGGCGGGGTACCTCAGAAGAGGAGGATCGGGGCCAGTTTTACAAAACTATTGCACAGAGCAGGTAAGTATGAATCGTTTGTTATTTTATTAAAAAAAAAAAAAAAAAAAAAAAAAGCTTTTCAGTCCCTTTTTTAAAGTGGACTTTCAGCCTGGGTGAAAAAAAAATTAATATAAGGACATTTACCTGTCCAGGGAACCCGCAATGTCTGCACCGGAAGCCAACACGTCCCTTGGCTCTGGGCGCCAGCATCCTTACTAAGGGACACAGGAAGTAAAGCCTTGCGTTGCAAAGTTACACCTTGATAGATTGAATTGGCTTAGACTTACATTGGCTGGTAATCCAGCACTGCAGAGGCTGTAAAACATTTCTTTCAGAGCTGCACTGTGTTGAAACATTGCCACTAGCTAAGTATTGCCTCCAGTTAAAAAGGAACACTTAAGCCTTAGCACAAGTTTGGTCATTGCATAGAGAAACAATAGCATATAATGGCATGTTTTAATACCTCAACAGATCTTCCTTTCATTTCGGGAAACTGTGTAAAGAAATAAGTCTTCATTGTAATAAAATGAGCAACAGCCGCCACATTCATTCACACTTTTTTTTTTTTTTTTTTTTTTAACTTGGTTGCACAAATATACTTAGTACTAGTTAATCTTTTGAAGCAGAAATACATTAAACTCATGCAACAAATACATTCCCTAGTTTTCCTTGTTAATTTTGTATTGCTGTCTGTGTCCCCCTTAGGGAGAGTCACCCCCTATATTTGTCCTGTTTACCATTTTATTATCGAAAGTGAAAATAAAAGATTATTCCCAAATTTTGGGTTGACCACAGAACAGAAATAGTTGGGAAATCTTCCAATGGGAAAACTAGTTATGGTGACACCCCAGTATTCCTCTAAATTCCTGCTTTAGCTTCGGAACAGGAAGTGAAGGCCAATGGGACACGGATGTCCAAAAAACTAGCAAGGGTTATAACCTTCCCTTACGCTATCCAAAATGGGGGAAAAAAATAACTTTCACCGACTTTCTTACTGACTGATTACTAGCACTCCTGCAACTTTAGCAGTGTTGCAGTGAATGCCAATAATCTTACTTCAAGCTCTGTGCACTTTTCTGAGAAAAACAAAGTAAATCACATAAGAAGGATAACGGAAGATTTGGGTGATCTGTCCATAAACATGTTGCCACAATGCAAGAAAGGAAAATTTAGATTTTTGGCAGGCATAAAAATATTGTCTACAGATCCAGATGCATATGTAAGCTCTTCTGAGTAAGGCTCTCCTAATAATTTTGTATTCTAATTGTACTGTCTCTGGCGATTGGTATGCTGTTGCTATATAAATCCTATATAATAATATAATGTTTCATAACATTAAATGACTATATGGCTTGTGCATCAGGCCTTCTTTAATTGTATTTTTTTCTTCTTTTAAAAGAAAGAAGAGTATTTCTTTAAGGCTGTGCAAGAGAGAGGTACCTAGGTTCAAATGTATCCTCTGGTGTGTACAGGTAGGACTACTTCTACAAATTTTTTAGGTCATTAAGGATACCATTTATTCAGCCTTATGAAAATGTTTTTTTTTTTTTTTTTTTTTAATCTTTGCATGTCAGGCTAAGACTAAAATCACAAAACCCTACCAAAAATGTACAGAATATTTACAGGGTTATGTTCTTTTCTAAGTAACGAGGAAGTTAAGTCAGGATATGTTTCCTTGTGTAGAGAATACAATTGAACTGATTGTGTGAGTTGTACTTCAGTTATGCTGGCTATAAACAAACAAATCTTGGTGGATGTGGGAAAAATTGGCTTTTTCATCGGCTAACCCTCCAGCAGGAAAAAATAAGCATTTACAGTGCCTTGAAAAAGTATTAATACCCCTTGATATTTTCCACATTTTGTCAAGTTATAACCAAAAACATAAATGTATTTTTGTGATAGACCAACACAAAGTGGCACATAATTCTGAAGCGGGAGGAAAATGATAAATGGTTTTCAAAATGTTTTACAAATAAATATGTAAAGTGTGGCGTGCATTTGTATTCAGCCCCCCTGAGTCAATACTTTGTAGAACCACCTTTCGCTGCAATTACAGCTGCAAGTCTTTTTGGGGATGTCTCTACCAGCTTTGCACATCTAGAGAGTGAAATTTTTGCCCATTCTTCTTTGCAAAATAGCTCGCGTTTTGTGAGATTGGATGGAGAGTGTCTGAACAGTGATTTTCAAGTCTTGCCACAGATTCTCAATTGGATTAAGGTCTGGACTTTGACTGGATCATTCTTACACATGAATATGCTTTGATCTAAACCATTCCATTGTAGCTCTGGCTGTATGTTTAGGGTTGTTGTCCTGCTGGAAGGTGAACCTCTGCCCCAGTCTCAAGTTTCTTGCAGACTCTAATGCCCTGTACACACGGTCAGATTTTCCGACGGAAAATGTGTGATAGGACCTTGTTGTCGCAAATTCCGACCATGTGCGGGCTCCATCACACATTTTCCATCGGAATTTCCGACACACAAAGTTTGAGAACTTGCTATGAAATTTTCCGACAACAAAATCCGTTGTTGTTGTTATTATTATTATACAGGATTTATATAGCGCCGACAGTTTACGCAGCGCTTTACAACATTAGGGCAGACAATACAAGTACAATACAATTCAATACAGGAGGAATCAGAGGGCCCTGCTCGTTAGAGCTTACAATCTAGGAGGGAGGGTCAAGTTATACAAAAGGGTAATAGCTGTGGGGGATGAGCTAATGTAGAAAATAGTGCAGTTATTAGATGGAGGCAGGATAGGCTTCTCTGAAGAGGAAAGTTTTCAGGGATCGCCTAAAAGTGGATAAATTTGGAGACAGTCTGACAGATTGGGGTAGGGAATTCCAGAGGATGGGCGAGGCTCGGGAGAAGTCCCGGAGGCGGATATGGGAGGAGGTGATGAGGGAGCTAGAGAGCAGGAGGTCTTGGGAGGAACGGAGATGGCGATTAGGTTGGTATTTTGAGACTAGGTTAGTGATGTAGCTGGGGGCAGAGTTGTGGATGGCTTTGTAACTTATTGTTAGTATTTTGAATTTAATTCGTTGGGCAAGTGGCAGCCAATGGAGGGATTGGCAGAGAGGGGTAGCAGACACTGAGCGGTTTGTAAGGTGGATGAGTCTGGCAGCCGCATTCATGATGGACTGCAGGGGGGATAGTCTGTTTAAAGGTAAGCCAATGAGGAGTGAGTTGCAGTAGTCAAGGCGAGAGATAACCAGGGAGTGAATCAGGAGCTTTGTGGTTTCATTGGTTAGAAAGGGACGTAGTTTAGAGATGTTGCTGAGGTTGAGGCGGCAAGCTTTGGAAAGTGATTGGATGTGGGGCTGAAAGGAGAGTTCAGAATCCAGGATAACACCTAGCACCCTGACATGTGGGGACGGGTGGATGGTTGTGCCATTGCTCTTGACAGAGAAGTCAGGGGAAGAGGCACGTGGGGGAGGAAATATTATAAGCTCAGTTTTGGACAAGTTGAGTTTGAGGAAGTGGTGTGACATCCATACAGATATGTCGGTTAGTAAGTTAGTGATGCGTGAAGAGACTGATGGAGTGAGTTGAGGGGTGGAGAGATAGATTTGCGTGTCATCAGCATAGAAATTATATTGAAAGCCATGAGAGGCTATCAGCTGACCCAGGGAAGAGGTGTAGATTGAAAATAAAAGAGGTCCAAGAACAGAACCTTGGGGGACCCCGACAGAGAAGGGAAGAGGAGTGGAGGAAGTAGAATTGTAAGTGACACTGAAGGTGCGTTGGGATAGGTAGGATGAGAGCCACTGAAGAGCGCAGTCACGGAGACCGAGGGAGTAAAGTTTTTTGAGGAGGAGGGGGTGGTCAACCGTGTCAATGGCAGCTGAAAGATCCAGAAGTAGGAGTACAGAATAGTGTCCATTGGTTTTTGCAGTTAGTAGGTCATTTGTGAGTTTTAAAAGAGCAGTTTCTGTGGAGTGTTGAGGGCGGAATCCAGATTGAAGGGGGTCAAGAAGGTTGTTTTTAATGAGGTGGTCACTCAGTTGGTTGTAAACCAGGCATTCAAGGAGTTTAGAGGAAAAGGGGAGAAAGGAGATAGGGCGTAGGTTGTTAAGATTGGTAGGGTCCAAGGATGGCTTTTTAAATATGGGGGTGACCAGTGCATGTTTTAGAGCGTCGGGAAGGATGCCAGAGGTGAGGGAGAGATTGAAGATGTGGGTTAAAGAGTGTAGGATGGGGTCAGAGGGTGACCGTAGCATTTGAGAGGGTATAGGGTCTAGGGGACAGGTGGTTAGGTGGGCGATAGAAAGGAGTTAAGCAACTTCGTCTGTAGTAGCAGATTTGAATAGGGGGAGTGTCAATTGTACCTGTTGACATGATGGTCTTAGCTGGGGGAGATACCTGTAGAATGGAGATTTCATCACGAATTGTATCAATCTTGTTTTTGAAGTGATTAGCAATCTCCTGGGCAGTGAGTGAGTCAGTGGGTGGAGGACAAATTAGAGAGTTGAAGGTAGAGAAGAGTTTACGGGGATTGGATGAGAAGGTGTTAATAAGAGTTGTAAAATAGGTGTGCTTGGCAGTGTGGAGGAAAGAATAGTATTTTTGGAGGGCAGATTGGTATTGGTTGAAGTCTTTGAGAGACTTCCTCTTGTGCCACAGACGCTCAAGAGCACGACTACGTTTTTTGAGACTTTTGGTGTCGTCTGTTTGCCAGGGTTGTAGGGGTCGAGGCCTGATTCTGCGTGTAGTGAGGGGAGCGAGCTTGTCCAGGGTGGTGGACAGAGATTTATTGTAGATGGATGTGGCTTGGTTGGGGCAGGACAGGGGAGAGATTTTGTCATAGAGGTGGTCAGTAGCAGAATAGAGGACAGAGGAGTTGACGTTGCGAAAGTTTCTACGGGTGATGGTTAGGCGATTGGAGGGAAAGGTGGTGGAAGACAGGGGGAGAGAGAAACGAATAAGATGGTGGTCGGAGAGAGGAAAAGGATTGTTTGAGAAGTTGCATGGAGTGCATAGGTAGGAGAATACAAGGTCAAGGGTATTGCCATCAGAGTGAGTAGAAGCCTGTACCCATTGCTTCAGGTCAAATGGAAATTCTCATCGTGTGTACACAAATCTGACGCACAAAGTGCTACGCATGCTCAGAATAAATTAAGAGACAAAAGCTATGGGCTACTGCCCCGTTTTTATAGTCCCGATGTACGTGTTTTACGTCACCGCGTTTAGAACGATCGGATTTTCCAAAAGCTTTGTGTGACCGTGTGTATGCAAGACAAGTTTGAGCCAACATCCGTCGGAAAAAATCCATGGATTTTGTTGTCGGAATGTCCGATCAATGTCCTACCGTGTGTACAGGGCATAACAGGTTTTCTTCTAAGATTACCCTCTATTTGGCTCCATCCATCTTCCCATCAACTCTGACCAACTTCCCTGTCCCTGCTGAGGAAAAGCATCCCCACAACATGATGCTGCCACCACAATGTTACACAATGAGGGTGGTTTGTTCAGGGTGGTGTGCAGTGTTAGTTTTCTGCCACACACAGCGTTTTGCTTTTAGGCCAAAAAGATCAATATTGGTCTCATTTGACCAGAGCACCTTCTTCCACGTTTGCTGTGTCTCCCACATGGCTTCTCACAATCTGCAAACGGACTTCTTATGACTTTCTCTCAACAATGGCTTTTATCTTGCCACTCTTCCATAAGGGCCAGATTTGTGGAGTGCATGACTAATAGTTGTCTTGTGGACAGATTCTCCCACCTGAGCTGTGGATCTCTGCAGCTCCTCCAGAGTTATCATGGGCCTCTTGGCTGCTTCTCTGATAACTGCTCTCCTCGCCAGACCTGTCAGTTTAGTAGGACTGCCATGTCATGGTAGGTTTGCAGTTGTGCCATACTTGTTCCGTTTTCGAATCATGGATTAAATAGTGCTCCGTGAGAAGTTCAAAGCTTGGGATATTTTTTTTATAATCTAATCCTGCTTTAAATTTCTCCACAACTTTTTCCCTAACTTGTCTGGTGTGTTCCTCGGCCTTCATGATGCTGTTTGTTCACTAAGGTTTTTTAATATACCTTTTGAGGGCTTCACAGAACAACTGTATTTATACTGAGATTAATTTACACACACACAGGTCTCTGTTTAGTAATTAGGTGACTTCTGAAGGCAATTGGTTCCACTAGATTTTAGTTGGGGGTATCAGAGTAAAGGGGGCTGAATACAAATGCACGCCACACTTTTCTGATATTTATTTGTAAAAAAAAAATTGAAAACCGTTTTATCATTGTCCTTTCACTTTACAATTATGTACCACTTGTGTTGGTCTATCACATAAAATACCAATAGAATACATTTATGTTTTTGGTTGTAAAGCCCTATTCACACATTGCTTTTGCTTTACTATAAAAATTATCCCATATGTCGCTTTCTTGTCACTTCATAGCATCTCCAAAGCCTCCATAGACGCATTAGCTTCGGTTTGTTTTGGAGGTATGGGATATCCCAAAATGCTCAGGGAAACAAACAAGCAAATCGGAAAGACAGCGTCAATCACTTCCGGTTTAGAGATCACTGGTTTCATACTACTGGCTTTGTCAGGTGGTGGTGGCCCTGGAACTATGCAGGCACCATCAACTGGGATAGGGTTGCACCGATATCGGTGCTCGTGCAAATGCACCGATAACTGTAACCGATTTCAGGCTCAGTTCTTTCAGCTGGCAGCAGGATTACGCCACTGACAGCTGAAAAAAAAAAAAAAAAAGGAGTAGGGCCACTGTGTCCCTAACAACCGGAGACTCATTCAGCTGTCAGTGGTGTTCCCCTGTTGACACCTGAAGTGTTAAAGAAGTCCAGCAATTGGATCTTTTAAAAATTACAAAAAAAAAAGCAGCCGGGGAATGTTAACATTGCTCAGCCGCTGAAACACACGATCGGACATTGCCCAGCCACGTACACACGAGCGGACTTCTCGTCGGAAAAAGATATGATGACTTTCCCGATGGGATTCCGCTTAAGCTTGCCTTGCATAAACACGGTCACACAAAAGTTCACTGAACTTTCGACCGCCAAGAACGCAGTGACGTACAACACTACGATGAGCCGAGAAAATGAAGTTCAATTTTTCCGAGCATGCGTAGGAATTTTGTGTGTCGGAATTACCACAGACTATCGCATTTTCGGATAGGAACTTTTTCCGACCGAAAAATTGAGAACATGCTCTTGATCTTTTGCTGGCTGGAATTCGGCCGATGGAGCATACACACGGTCGCATTTTCCGACGAAAAACTCTCATCTGTCTTTTGCGGGCCGAAAATCCGATCGTGTGTATGTGGCATAAGACAAAAAGAAACTTTGTTCATCTACAGATCAAGGGGATGAACTTTGATTTGCAGATGAAGTCAGTTTAAAGCAACCTGTCAAGTAAAAGGTTATTTTTATTGTTCCTCTGTTTCACCCCTTATTAACCCCTAATTAACTCTAATCAACCTTTAAAGTGGTTGTAAAGGCAGAAGGTATTTTTTTCATCTTCATGCATTCTATGTATTATTATTATTTGCTAAACAAACAAAACAGATGGAAAATTTTGAAAAAAAAAAAATCATGTTTCATAGTTTATTATAAAATTTTGCAAACAGGTAATTTTTCTCGTTCATTGATATGCGCTGATGAGGCGGCACTGATGGGCTGCACTGATGGGCACAGATAAGGCGGCACTGATGGGGACAGATAAGGCAGCACTGGTAGGTGTTACTGATGGGTGGCATTGATGGGCACTGGTAGGTGAAACCGATGGGCAGCACTGTTGATGAGGCACTGGTAGGTGACGGGGGCACCCACGCCGTTTTTCTCAATGAGTTTTATCTATATTGCTGAGATGCGACAATTCATTACAGTCGCAATCAGTTTTAAATGAGTTTTTTCCTTTAGAAATGTCATTTTGCTGGGCATACTATAGACACCCCCCCAGGCACGATATTTATGGGAATATTTAATTTCTATTGTTTCACTTTAAGCAGTATTAAAATCACTGCTCCCGAAAAAACTGACTTTTTTAAAACTTTTTTTTTTCTTTTTTCCCATTGATACATGTCCCCTGGGGCAGGAACCAGGTCCCCAAACACTTTTTTTTTTTTTTTTTTTACAATAACTTGCATAAAGGCCTTTAAATTGGGAACTTTTGGTTTTTCATGTTCGTGAAAACGGTGTTCGTTTGTTCATCCGAATTTTTTGTCTGTTCGGATGTTCTGGTGCCAACCGAACCGGGGAGTGTTCGGCTCATCCTTAGTTGTATGTAGCCTGTTCATTTTCTTTGTGAAAGGCAAACTGAGCACATGATTGAAAAAATACACAAGATAAGGCTGTCTTCTGGGGATGTCAAATGGCTGGAATCATTAGGGTGATAACTTATTGGGGTTTCATTTGATTTTAGTATCGTATTCGCTATACAGATGTAACATTTTTATCAGCCACCATATAAGATATAATGCATCTCATGTTGAAACTATCAATTGTGAATCATTATTCCCTGCACGTTTAAAACTCTTCCTTCACTCCTCGGTAGAAGCCCAAGTATGAAAAAGGAAGGAGTTCCTATCCCCTACTTTTAAAGCACCACTCCAAATGCAGATGGGCTGGTATCGGCTATCCTCCCACAATGACAATGCTAACTTCTATGGTTAGTGTAGAAAAAAAAAAACAGCCAGGTGCTGGTCATATGTAAAACCCCAGGACCGCTTTATAGACAGCTCAGAACATATTTTTTCATTAATTTTTTAGTGGTATTTGCATTAAAATGTAGTATGCAGTATTGCTTGTTTTTTTTACTTTCACCATAATAGAAACTATGCCTGGTATGCTTGGCTTAGAAATGCCATCAGCAATTTTCCTGTGCCAGACTGGCGTCTCTATTGCTTTTGTTAGCTGCTTATTGTACCTAGCCCCCCCTTCAATGTCCTTGTCTTATTAGAATAGAGATACAGAGAAGCACAAATATAGTGAACCAGACACCAGCTGACATTCTAGAATAGTAAAAAAATAGCCCAGCGTTGTTTACTATTAGGGACAGAGAACAGCTCTAAAGAATTGCTGTTCTCACTACTTCGTTCTCAACAGAAGAATTGGCTGGAGATGAGCACGTGAACATGCCCCTAACCTCCCCAATCTTGCAGCTGCTGTCCATAGACTGACTGAAATATGTCTGCTTCAGCAGGGACCAGCTGAATTTCAGTCAATATGTGGCCCTCCTTGTTTGACGGAAGCCAATTGTTAGATTGACTCCTGTTGAAAAAACTGCAGCCGCTGATCACTGTATTCGCACTGCAACTGTCATAATTTGATGTCCCAGTGGGGGGGAATTCTTCCATTACTTGTGTGGATAGATGAATCTGTTTATTTATTTTTCATTCAGTCTACTAGCTGAAGAAAGAAATAACAGTCAATGCCTAGCTTTACCTAAACATGAAAGGAGATAAATTTATAGTATTGCTATTCCCTTGGTCCCAAGATCCAAACTTGATTAAACAGTTTTCTACTTCGCCTCGAGAGGTTTCCGATTGATGTTTTAAAGGTGTCTCAAAAAACGAAACATTCAGCATTGCAGTAGTCCCGTGAACATTGAATATGAATTATTTGTAATGTAATCTTTTTCAGTTACTGGAGTGTGAAAGTAGAATGCTGTAGTCAATGTTCTCATATATTCCTCCCCTGAATCCACTTATTCTCATGCATAATTCATACTGCGACATAGTATGTGGTAATGTAGTAATAAAAAGGAGTGAGAGTCCAGTGTGTTTAATACACACCACTCTACGTTTTTATTTTTTAGTAAGCGAGAATGCACGTGACAGTTATATGGCCACAACGTTTGGCCAGAAAAAATTATACAAACTGAATCATAAGGCAAATGGTATAGAAGAAGGCCTCACAGTTGGCCATAAATATATACCGCTACATATTGGAGTTCCAGTGAGGGAGTAGCTTGTGTTGTGATTAGTAACCAGAGTAGCACAATCTGTTAGCCCATAAAATCTGTGGTGGTTAAGGCATTATATAGTAGTTGCTCCCACACCTCTCCCCTCTTTACACTGAAGGAGGGGGACAGTAATGGGGGGGTCAGTTTCATGGAGTTTGGTTAAATACCATTGGGTATATCAGAAACCTTGTGCTATTGACTATCTTTGGACAAGGGTTGTATGAATGATTTTCAAGCATGAACAAAAACTTTGTCAGAGAGACCTCTAGCCATTCCATGTGAAAAACGTACAACTTCTCATGAAACTTTGGGAGGATCCATATAAATCCATTCATGGATGTTGGTCTTTTTATCCACCCACAAAGGAAATTTAATGTAAAACTATAGAACCCTGGTAATTGTATTTCTTATCGTACATCATGGGACACAGAGCCATAGTAGTTACTATGTGGGTTATAGGCCACCTTCAGGTGATGGACACGGGCACACCCTAAGACAGGAAGTCCACTCCCTATATAACCCCTCCCACTACTGTGAGTACCTCCAGTTTTTTTGCCAGTGTCTAAGGTGTTGGCCACAAGTAAAGATGTGCTGTGCTGAGCTCCACTGGAGCAATCCTTGCTGGGGCTAACTATGCAGCCAGATCCATTCAAAGTGTCTTTTAGGCCAAATTGAATTGTACCCGGGCCTCGTGTCTGAAGAAACAAGATTTTGCCTGTAATTCTTTTCTTAGAGAGCTGGACCCCGGGATCCAGTACTTTGGTATTTTAAAGCCATAAAGTTTTACTGGCGGGGTGCTATTACAGGTCCAGGAGTGTGCCCGAGGGTCCCCGATTCCTGAAGGTTAACAGAACCCACCGTGAAGATTGGGTCTGTTGGTTTTACCACAGAAAACCCTGCGGCGGGAAAGGTAAGTGGAGTTTTTCTAAGGAATTTTTTTAATTTTCTTATGAAATGTCTCCTTTAAATGGTAAATGTTGTCATGCCTAAGTGTTACTACTGGGGGCTGTATGGAGCACGTACCTTCTCATGCTTTCCTCAGAGATCACTCTGTGTCAGGAAGCAGCAGGCTTTTTCCTCCGGCTAGCAGGCAGACCTCCGGTGAGTTCGGGGGGGGGGAGATTTTGCTTCCACAGACACCCCCCCACCTGGGATAAAAGTGGATGTGATCCTTCTGGTAGTACCTCTGCTTTTGTGCATCGGGCTATGGTCAGAAGGGGGGGTAAAAACACCCCCAAAAAAAAGGGCTCAAGAAGGACATCTTCAGCCACAAAAAAGCCTCGAACATCTGAGTGAGAGTGTCAGAGTGAGGTCAGAGTGAGCCATCAGGGCCATCAGGTGCTGTAACTGCTTTCAACACTGCAGCCCCTGTCTATATTACTGAAGAGGTTTTTTCCTCAACCATTTTAGAGTTGGAGCAGAAGATTGATGCTTTAATCGCATCCCGGAGTGGGACTAAACGCGATGGGTCCCCTTCCATTACCCAGAACCCTCAAACTGAGGAACTGGGAGCAAGAGATGAGGAATTTCTATCAGGGGAGGGTGATGACTCCTCTTCTGAAGAGTCAAACACGGAAGGATCAGGTTCACAATCTGAAAGATTGATGGTACAATCTCTTACTGAATTGGTCCATTCCACATTCATGCTGCCATTAGCTGAGTCAGTTGATGAGCCCACTTCTTGTTTGGGTTCGCTAAAGCCACCCCAAGCTATTCATGCTTTTCCTATCCATTCATTGCTGAAAAAGCTTATGTATTCTGAGTGGGATCACCCAGATAAACAGTTTTTCCCTCCGAGAAGGTTTTCAACATTTATCCTATGGAGGAAGAATTTAATAACAAATGGGGGATGCCAGCGATCGATGCTGCTATATTCTCTGTAAATAAAAATTTGACTTGTCCGGTAGACAATGCTCAAATGCTGAAGGATCCAACGGATAAGAAGTTGGAATTCCTATTTAAAAACAATTTTTCTCTGGTAGGTTCAGTGGATTAGCCTGCGGTGGCAGCAATCGGTGTATGTCAATCCTTGAGAGACCAGTTTAAACAGGTGATCAAGATTATTCCTGATCAGCAGGTCCAAGATTTGGCCGAGATACCAGGGGCGTTATGTTTTGCAATAGACGCTATGAGAGATTCTTTTCCCCAGGCCTCACAACTTGCGCTTGGGCTGGTGCCTATGCGTAGGGTTCTGTGGTTGAAAAATTGGTCAGCCGAAGCACCATGCAAAAAGCTCCTGGCTAGTTTTCCATTTTGCGGTGAACGGCTGTTTGATGACGATCTAGATAAATACATCCAAAGAATTTCTAATGGGAAAAGTTCCCTTTTGCCAGTTAAGAAGACGAGTAAGCGTTTTTCTTTTAAGCAAGCTTATTCTCCAGTGCCAGGAGCATCAGCCTCCAGGCGGTCACGACAGCCTCCACCCTCAAGTTCAAGAGGTAAACCTCAGGGTCAACCCCAGGGACAAAAGAGGCATTGGGGAAGGAAAACCACAAAACAAAAGACCTCCTTATGAAGGGGAGCCCCCGCTCGCTCGAGTGGGGGGTAGACTTCTGCAGTTCTTAAGGGTCTGGAAGGAAGCGTGTCGAGACAAATGGGTGGCTTCCTCAATATCTCTAGGATACAAACTAGAGTTCCGAGAGTTTCCGTCTCCTCATTTTCTCAGATCAAATGTTCCCAGGGATCCAGAGAAAAAGTAGGACCTCTTTCAAGCTTTGGACCATCTTTTGTCTCAAAAGGTGATATCGATGGTCCCCATGGAAGAGCAGGGGTTAGGGTTTTATTCAAACCTTTTCACTGTATCAAAACCAAACGGGGATGTCAGACCCATTTTACATCTCAAAGATCTAAATCGTTTTTCGAATATCCGCTCTTTTAGCATGCAGTCAATCCGATCAGTGGTCTCCATTCTACATGATGAACTGCTAGCGTCAATCGACATCAAGGATGCTTACCTCCATGTACCTTTTTTTCCCGCTCACCAAAAATATCTACGCTTCGAAATAGAAAATCTTCATTTTCAGTTTGTAGCGCTGCCTTGCGGTCTAGCTACTGCACCTCGAGTGTTTACAAAGATCTTGGCTCACCCTTTAGCCAGATTAAGGGCTCAAGGTATAACGATTCTAGCTTACTTAGACAATCTACTCTTGATAGACTAGTCGGTAGCCCGCTTAGACCAAAGTTTGGTCACCACCGTCAGCTACCTGGAATACCTAGGTTGGATTCTCAACCTAGAGAAATCTTCCTTTAAAACCATCAAAGAGATTGGAATACCTGGGTCTGATCATAGATATGCTCAGAAGAGGGTGTTCTTGCCCCAGGCAAAGATCAGTTCCATAAGGGAACTGATTCAGGTGGTCAAAGCAAAGAAGAATCCTTCTATTCGACTTTGCATGAGCTTGTTTGGAAAGATGGTGGCTTCGTTCGAGGCCGCTCCTTATGCTCAATTTCATTCAAGACTACTGCAAAACAGTGTCCTATTGACTTGGAACAAGAAGGTCCAAGCTCTAGAGTTCCCAATATGTTTATCCCCAAAGGTGCGCCAAAACCTCAGTTGGTTGATAACCAAGAATCTCCAAAAAGGGAAATCCTTCCTACCAGTTATCTGGAAGGTGGTAACAGATGCCAGCCTTCTGGGCTGGGAAGCAGTCCTGGAAGAAGCATCTGTCCAAGGAAAATGGTCCAAATCAGAAATGACCTTGCCTATCAATATTCTACAGATTCGGGCAGCATACCTGGCCCTGAAGGCCTGGACGCTCAGATTATGGAATTGTTCTGTCAGGATCCAGTCCGACAATGCCACAGCAGTGGCCTATATCAATCACCAAGGGGGCACGAGAAGTCTTGCGGCCCAGAGAGAGGTGAATCATATCCTAACTTGGGCAGAAAACAACATACCTTGCCTATCGGCAGTCCTCATTCCAGGAATAGAGAATTGGCAGGTGGACTACTTGAGTCGCCTGCAGTTGCTCCCGGGGGAATGGTCTCTTCATCCTGACATCTTTCTGTCAATATGTCAAAGATGGGGAATTCCAGAGGTGGATCTGTTTGCATTCAGGTTCAACAAAAAGATTGACAACTTTGTGTCAAGGACAAAGGATCCGCTGGCATGCGGAAAAGATGCTTTGGTTTTCCCGTGGAATCAGTTTTCACTGATTTTATGCATTCCCTCCTGTTCTGTTGCTTCCGCAGGTTCTAAGCAGGATCAAGCAGGAAGGGAAGGCGGTGATTCTTGTGGCCCAGGAGATCTTGGTATGCAGAGATCATAAAGATGGCGGTAGGAGACCCGTGGACCCTACCGTCACGGCCAGACCTTCTCTCGCAAGGTCCGGTATTCCATCCTACTTTACAAGCGCTAAATTTAACGGTTTGGCTATTAAGACCCACATTCTGAAGAAGCGTGGGCTATCAGGTTCAGTGGTATCTACCTTGATTAATGCAAGGAAGCCGGCCTCCAGAGTCATATATTATAGAGTCTGGAAGGCATATGTCTCCTGGCGTGAATAAAGGGGTGGCACCCCAGGAAATTTGTCATAGGTAGGATCCTTGACTTTCTACAGATGGGATTAGAAATTAAACTGGCCTTGAGTACAATCAAAGGCCAGGTTTCTGTCTTATCAGTATTATTTCAGCGAACACTTGCTTCGCACTCTCTGGTTTGTAGCTTTATTCAGGGGGTAACGCGGCTTAATCCTCCGCTTAGGTCATCCCTGAACCCTTGGACTTGAATTTAGTCTTGTCGGCATTACAGAAACAACCTTTTGAGCCGATACGTCATATTCCCTTGGTCCTTTTTGACAAGGAAATTTAGTTTTTCTGGTAGCTATATCTTCTGCAAGAAGGGTATCAGAGTTGGCTGCTCTTTCTTGTAAAAAGCCATATTTGATTATTCACAAGGATAAGGTTGTATTACGTCCTAATCCCATTTTTCTACTGAAGGTAGTGTCAGGTTTTCATTTAAACCAGGATATTGTTCTACCTTCATTTTTTCCAGAACCCTGTTCTGCGGAAGAAAGGTCACTACATTCTCTTGATGTGGTGAGAGCAGTCAAAGTCTACTTGAAGGCGACTGCACAGATTCGTAAAACGGATGTTTTGTTTGTGTTGCCTGAAGGTCCTAAGAGAGGACAGGCAGCATGGAAATCTACTATTTCTAAATGGATTTGTCAAGTGATTGTTCAAGCTTATGGTTTGAAGAGGAAAGTTCCACCTTTTCATAAAGCGCACTCCACCAGGGCTGTTAGTACTTCCTGGGCAGTGCATCACCAGGCCTCCATGGCTCAAATCTGCAAGGCCGCAACTTGGTCTTCAGTCCATACATTTACCAGATTCTATCAAGTAGATGTAAAAGGTCATGAGGATATCGACTTTGGGTGCAGTGTACTGCAGGTAGCAGTATAAGTCCTCTAATCTCTTGGTGCCCTACTTTTGTTGTTTCTCTCTCCCTTCAGTTGGCCTTGCTATGGGACATCCCACATAGTAACTACTATGGCTCTGTGACCCGTGATGTACGATAAGAAAATAGGATTTTTATAACAGCTTACCTGTAAAATCCTTTTCTTTGAAGTACGTCACGGGACACAGAGGTCCCTCCCTTCTTTCTGGTATACTCGTGTATTGCTTTGCTACAAAAACTGAGGTACTACCAGTAGTGGGTGGAGTATATAGGGAGTGGACTTTCTGTCTTTGGGTGTGCCAGTGTCCATCACCTGAAGGTGGCCTATAACCCACATAGTAGCTACTATGGCTCTGTGTCCTGTGATGTACTTCAAAGAAAAGAATTTTACAGGTAAGCTGTTATAAAAATCCTATTTTCTGCCACTTGTGCCCAATTGGGGAGATTTCCATTCACTTCCTGTCTCAGTGAGGAAATCTAAGGAAATCTCTCCAAAGTGAAGCAAATGTCCCCTCAGACAGTTGTCATTGGAACAAATGATCCCAGTTGAAGATTTATCCTCTATTGAAAGGAGTTCTGTTCTCTTCATCACTCTGTTCAAAGCTAAAAAAAAAAAAAAAAAAAAATCTGCTTCACATACCCCAAGTTTTAGTTATGGTGACCCTTGTTAGCTGTAAAATAGTTACCAAGAGAGAGCCACACATTACATACATCTCCCTCGGGAGATTTTGTTTTTTTTAACCTTTTTGCAGAGAATGCATTAAGGTAAAAAACATTTAGACTTTTGCCTACATGAGTAAACCATGTGGTACTAGAGTTCCCCATCTTGGTTAATGCATAGAATGCAGTAAGGTAAAAAAAAACCTTCTGCCTTTACAACCACTTTACAGTAAGTGAATGTAAACCTGCTTGATCTTTTTCTGCCCTCAGTCTTTTATGCTTCCTTAAAGCGGAGTTCCACCCAAAAGTGGAAGCTCCGCTTATCTGCTTCCTCCGTCCCCCACCCCCCCTCCGGTGCCACATTTGCCACCTTTCAGGGGGGAACGGGAGCGGCGACGTTCTTTGGAAGTTCGGCCCTCCTTTCTCCGCCACCAGGCCAGTTAGAAAGAGCAGTGTGCTATGAATATACGCAGTAGGGAACCGTCTGTGCATCTGAAAGGCTTCACTGCCGGTTTGCCTTGCCACGAATGGCAACGGCAGCACCCGAGAGCCGAACTTAAGTCAGCAGCTACACCATTTAATTTTTTTCTCGGGAGGGGCAGGCGGAGCTCCGCTTTAACCACTTCTCGCCGGCGTAACACATTAGGGAAGGATTTAGTGGTAGGTCTCACACCAATCACCTGATCAGTCACTGTAAAACACCACCCCTGTGTTTCTCTCTCTGTGAATGGAGAGGAAAGATGCAACGTACTGTCCTTGCAGAGAGGGAAACAAGTGTGTAATAAAAATAAACTAAAAATAAATAATAAAAACGAAAATACCTAGATCAAGGTTTGTTAGTGTTTAGGTCGGGGTGAGTATATTTGGGGAATTTTTTTTAATTGGAATCAGTGCGTTTTTGGTAGGACAAAAAACAAACAAATTTGCACTATTACTTTTGGGCTGTACTGTGGGTACAAACAAAAAAATAACATACATATATGTGGTATCGCTGAGATTATCAGGAGCAGGGGAATTTATTTTGGGTTGTTCTTCGGTGATAGGTCATGATAGTAACAAGAAATATACAACTACATAGTTTTTGTTTTTGTTTTTGTTTTTTTTATTTTGGGCCAGTTTTTCTTTGATTAATAAAAAAGATAAACTACTCATACTAACAAATGGAAGCCCAATTTGTCCTGAAAAAAACAATGTATAATCCACCTGGATGCACAAAGTAGTTGTGGTGATATCTACGGTTTTCCTAACACGTCAAAGTTGCAAAATTGTGCTTAGGCATTACGTTGGGCATGAAGAGGTTAAACATTTCATATGGTTTTATTATATGTAATTTTTTTTTTTTCTGTTTTAGTGTTGATTCTGCTCAAATAACATCAGCAATAATTAAGCCGTGCAACCATGTCATCTCATATGTGAGCTGTAGAGGTCACCTGTGGTACTGCTTGAAGAAGCCAATTGCCTGCTGACATTTTACAACCAAAAATGGCTAACACAAGCGGCGGTGGCAGTGGTGGTGGTGGTGGTGGTGGTGGTGGCGGCAGCGGCAGTTGTAAGCCAAGCTCAAACAGTTGGTGCAAATCTCAAGAAAAACTCCCTGTGCATGTAAGTGTGTTTATTAGGTGTTCAGTGAGGTTACAATTATTTTCTGTGTTCTTCCTCTACTTTTGTGCTGCACCATTTTAATGTCTCCCTTTTAGTCATTTATACCTGTCATCTGCTACCGCTATATCTCTCTGATTTAAAAAGATCACTAAATTATAAAACAGATACCGACTGAATTATCTCTTACACATGCCTGACGGAGTGGTCCTGCGTTGCTCCTAACTGTTGCACTTGTTCTTGTGATATGATCTTTCTGCAATAAAAGCCTTTAGACTACATTTGAAGATCTTTGATGTGCTGGCGAATATGTGGATTTATCTTTAGTAGATCACTGAGGACCTCCATAGATTTGGGGTATAATTGAACACTATTGACTTGAATCTTTAGCACTTAGTCAAGCATATGTATTGGAGTAGGATGATGGCGGTTAAGTAGTGAAAATATTAATTGTGGAGAAGTTGGAGCCAGATTTATCATTAGGCACTCTAGGCCTGCACAAGGCGGGTGGAGCCGAGAAACCCCCACTGACGTCAGCTGGGAGGAGGGGAGGAGAGAGACAGCCGGTCACGTGATCGGCGCTATAAAATTATGTGTTTATCGGGAGATTTTTTACAAAACACATACAGTGGGGCACAGCATTTATTATAACAAAGGTGATGGTAGCAATAACAATATCTTATGATACTAGCAGGACGGGGGAGGGGCGGGCACTGATACCAGATGACGGGCAGGGAGGGGGGGGAGGATACAAGAGCAGAGAGCAGGGCTGCGGATGACAGAGGCATGTAAACTGACCACGGTGTCAGGGCTCGGCATCCATGATACAGCATTGTATGTTTACAGGGGGGAGGTTCTAGTCAGGTAGGATCAGTCAGGTATTTCAGGGGGCCAAATGACAAAGCGCAAGCACTGTGCTGTATACCATGCTTTAAAAGGATCTAATTTTCTTTTTTTTTTAGGCTAACAAACACTTTAACCTTTCCACAAATTGCAAGAAAAGTTTTTTTTCTTCTTTAGCTCATTAAGACACATTGAAGACTTGTAGATCTTGACCTAAGAATCCATGCTTCTTTTTTCTGTAAAGACTCTTTTTATGAGCATTTCTTCAGTCATCAGTGTATGCCGTTTCTTGTCGCTGTAGATTTGGCTGGACCCGTTCTGTTTCTCACACAGATCAGCCTGTGAAAATCTTGTTAAAGGGGGCACATATGACTGTCTAGTCCTGATCACCTTTCCACAGTATTTCCCTCTACAGGGAGGCAACACCCTGGCTTTGAACAGAGGTTTCCTGCCCCCACCCTGGAGGTCCTGGCTACAATGGTGGTTAGGAACATTCTCCAGGAGATGCCTTCAGCCCCCCTCCCAGGCAGTATGTGCTTCTGTGTACTGTTACTGTGGGGATGTGTGGTGTTTTAACTACGGGGAAGAATTCTCCTACTCTACCATCCATATGATGCAGCAGGGCTTGTCACTGTTGCACCGTCCCATGCCAGAGCATAAAGCTGCAGCTGCCATTTTACTATGGGTTTCCTTGCCACTAGATGCATCATTTATTCCCATGCCTGTTGGAACTACTGGTTACAAAAAGGGACGCCTTTTGCGTCTGGGCATTCTGCCAGCTGTACAGGGATTACTGTCGACTATATGCAGGCCCTTTTTGACATTTTGGGGCTGTGGGTTTCTTTCTGGGAATACCTTCCTCTGCTCCTGGCCTTAGTTTGTCATTGTGATATGCCCGGAAGAGCTTCTGGTTCCCCCACCTCAAAACTGTAAGGGAAAGGTTCCCTATGGTTTGAGCCCCCCCCGACTTCCCTGTTGGTGACTCTACTGTCCATCTTGTTGTCCTGCTTATTGTCAGGCACCCTTTTTGTTCTTTAACTGGTTTTACTTTATTTGCCTGTCCATCTGTGAACACTGCTTTTGGAAGTCCCAGTGGTAAAGATCCACAGATTTGTGGCAGAGAAAGTAGGATTTGTCTTCTCATTGTAAAATCCTTTTTTTTCTTTTTTTGCTGCACTATGTGTCCGTTGCTGTTTTTGAGTTGATTTAGTCTCCTTTAACTGCTTGATGTTTACTGAGGCTTTGTTAGCATATGGGAATTGGCCACCAGCCGAGGGCCACTTCTAGGCTGTATTTTTCTATTTCTACCTAGCATCCAACTCCTGCAGGTGGCACTAGACCCCAGAGGTCAAGATCCACAGACCATTATCATAGTTGTGTCCATTTAATGAATAGAAGAGAAGAAAACTGTTTTTTTTTTTTTTTTGTCCTTGCAAAATGTGGAAAGGGTACACTCTTACAGGCACAGTCCTTCGGATCTTCGCTGTATCCTTCAATGAAGGCAGAGAAAAGCATTTTTTGATGAGAACAAATTCCTGTTTTTGTTACAGGAAATTATTGTTGTACTCTCCTGTGGGCTTGCAGCCTGCTGTAAAAATCTAACAGAAGTTTTATCCCCTCCCATTCTGTCAAACTGTTTTTGATGTAGTTGGCCTTTAGATGTGAAATACAGAAAAGTAAATCATATTTAAATCTTGATTCTCATAATTTTATCTTCTGCACCTTGTTCTCAGGTAGAGGATGCCTTATCCTATCTGGATCAGGTAAAAATTCGTTTTGGCAGTGATCCAGCTACATACAATGGTTTTCTAGAGATAATGAAGGAGTTTAAATCACAGAGGTAAGAAAGGCTGTGTTCGATGCTTTTTCCAAAGCCTTTGGATTTTTTTCTTCTGCGTTGCATTAGTAATAAGCAAATGTAAAAATGTCTATATTTTGATTATGTGCATGTATTGTGCAATTTACTTTGCTTTCATATTGTCCTTTTTCTATCTATCTTTGTTATTTAGTAGCATGTACAAAAGACAAAAAAAAATGTATCTGTACCTTGGACTGCTGAAGATTGTTTGGGGAATGCTTGTTTTTTTACACAAAGGAGTTAATGTGAAAACACATGACCTGGACCAAGTTATGGTGGGGGGGAAAAAAACTAATTAGGCTGGTTTCACTCAGGCGTTCAGTTTTTTTTTAGTTCAGTCACGTTTTTGTTTGTGTGGTTTTTTTTTGTTTTTTTTTGTTTTTTTTTTGTAAAAAAAAAAACTGATGAGGATGTCAATTTTTACATCCGTTTTCATGTCTGCTGACATCCGTTTAAAAAAAAAAAAAAAAAAAAAGTATTCACTTCAACCACTGTGTATAGCTGTTTGCTAAGGAGGGGGCCGGGAAGCCTTTCGCTGCATCCTTAACAATGAGTAATCAGCTGTCAGTGGGATTCCCTGCTGACAGCTGAATGTAAAAAAAATAAAATAAAATTGCCAGCAAAAAAAACAGCGTGGGGTAAGTTTTTAAAAAAAATGGCTATGGCCCAAAATCCATACCAGACCCTTACCCAAACCGGCAGCCCGGCGCCCCCTCCTGAACTATACCAGTCCGCATGTCCTCAGCAAGGGGGGCAGGTGCTTTGCCTCCCCCCCCCCCCCCCCCCCAAATGTTGATATGGACAAGGGTCTCTTCCTGACAACCCTGGCTGGTGGTTGTCGGGGTCTGCGGGTGGGGGGCTTATCGGAATCTGGATCACCGGCTCCCCTCCCTATGTGAATGTGTATCGGGTACCTACCCATTGACCAAAAAATCAAGTTTTTGGCAAGTCCTTTCTTAATAGCGCTGAGCCGTCTTCTCCCGTCGCCATCGGTTACCTGCAAAAGAAAACTTGTTCGTGGCTGTCTTCCTCCGTTGTGTTGTCACCCGCTCCCTGTGACGTCACAATTGCGGGCTCGCCGAGTGATATCCTCTGATAGCCCACACCCAATGGCTATATAACAGATAACCGATGCCAGACAGTTGGCGACAACACAACGGAGGAAGACAGCCACAGAACAGCGGCTTTTTTTTTTTTTTTTTTGGGGGGGGGGGTAACCGGCCACGAGGAAGAAGACAGCAGTGGGAGGAGATGGCAACAGGAGAGGGGGTGGCGGGAAAAGACAGCTCAGAACTTTTAATAAGACTTCCTAAAAACCGGCTCTTGTTTTTTTTTTTTTTTTTTTTTTTTTTTAAACTTCTCACTGCTTTTTTGGTAAATGGGTAAGGGGTACCTTGTAGGTAGGGGTGCAACGGATCGTTGCCGATCCGTGATCCGTACAGATCAACCTCCGCGGATCGGCACACCCGTGATCCGCGGAGCACTCTGCGGCCTCGGCCATAGGAAAGGCTGCGGCTTCGGCCTAGCTCCGGAGCGGCGGCCATCTTGGTACACCCGGAAGCGGCCGCTGTATTGACAGGAAGTGACGTTTCGTCGCCGCCATCTTGCTACACCCCACACTCCTGCACAGTACAATAATGATAGAGTGAGAAGGGGGCAAGCGGACATCTTGTTACACCCACCGGAGTTTTAGATTTAAAAGCTATTTTCAACGCAAAACCGAGCTTATATGCATAAATACAGTATTTGTAGATCGGACAGACTGTTTAGATGTTAGAATTTAAAAGCAACAGCAAACCTGCTGACCTTACATGGTTGCTAATGTGACAGAACACCTCTGATTTTCACATTTAACATTAAATGTGAAAATCAGAAGTGTTCTGTCACATTAGCAACCATGTAAGGTCAGCAGGTTTGCTGTTGCTTTTAAAATCTAACATCTAAACAGTCTGTCCGATCTAAAAATACTGTATTTATGCATATAAGCTCGGCTTTGTGTTGAAAATGGCTTTTAAATCTAGAACTCCGGTGGGTGTAACAAGATTTGTGTGTTTTTGTGTGTTGCTGACCTGAAAATGATCCGATCCGTGACTCTGATCCCAGGATCGATCCGATCCGTGAGATTTTTGATCCGTTGCACCCCTAGGGGCGGGGGGGGGGATGCTGCTCGCTCGTCCCCTCCCTTTCCTGACCTGCCTGGCTGCATGCTCGGATAAGGGTCTAGTATGGATTTTGGTGGGGACCCCACACCATATTGTGTGTGTGTGTATATGTATATGTGGCCACCGTGTTTTTAACAACCGATGAGTAATCAGATTATTTTATATATATATGTGTATATATATATATATATATATATATATATATATATATATATATATATATATATATATATATATATATATATATATATATATATTTATTAATATTAATCTGATTACTCATCGGTTGTTAAAAACACGGTGGCCGCCTTCCCGGCCCCCTCCTTGGCAACCAGTTTTATACAGTGTGTTTTAATGAGGGGAAAAAAAATAGGGGAGGGTTTAAAAACGGATGTCAGCAGATCGGATCATCCACTAAATCCGTTTTTCGTCCATTCTGGGTTTTTTTTTAAAGGAAGAAAAATAGTTTCCTTCAGTCTTAAACGGAGCTTAGCAGAGACAGATATCGGTGGATGATCACACGCTAATGTCCGCTATCCCATAGAGATACACGTATGTCTGTTTTTCATCCGTCAACGAATGGAGGAGAAATGGACGTACGGAAAGCCTGAGCGAAAGGACCATTGGTAAAGTAAAACGAAGTGCACTCAGACTTTGCCGCTCTGAAATGAGGGACAGAATCCTGCGTTTAATGCTCGCGTTTTTTAGAAATTCGTCAAGCACTCATGGCGGCATTATTCTCAATAGCACCCCAAGTGTGATTTATTTATTTTTCTCGTAGCAACACGTAAGGCTCGGTGCCAAATGTGATACTGAGCTTCTTTGGCATGTTTTTCGCACATAAGGCAGCTCGTTCAAGTGGATGGGCTACCTTATGAAGGGATCAATGTTTTGAATGGTTTTATTAGCTACTTCTTTGTGCTTCCGGAGTGCCTTGCTTATTCATACAAACGTTTTTTGCCTGAGTCTTGTCCTCATTTCCAGACATCCAGCAACCACTGATCAAAGAACACATTTTAAAATGTAAGACTGCAGGGTTAGAACTTCCGCTTTGTACAATGATTTTGCATATATTAAATATTTTTGCATGAGTATGAGCCTGTAACTGCACTACTTTGTACTTCTATACATTTAACAAAAATGGCAACCCAATCTATAACTAGCTTTTTAGAGCAAGGTACTGCACAGAGCAAACAAACCAAAATGTATTTCCCAGCGCATTACCCAACTAGCCAGCAAAAATAAATGACACTAGCAATTAACATTACAAACTGAGATTTTAATTATTCAACATTTGCAAATATATGTATAAACCTCTCCTTTTTAACACAGATTGTTAGTGTAATTCTGTTTTTGTTAACTAGTTGGTAAGTATGCAGGAAAATACTTTTTTTATATATTTTCTGTACTTACATATGTTTCCTTTTTCATTCTTAAAGAAGCTATTTGTGGGTTCCAATTACAGTGAAGCACAACACAAGCAGAAAGCAAATTGAAACCTGTTTTGGAAGGAGGCCTCGCGGCCCCTAACCTTCATACTTATTATATTACCTTTCAACTAGCCCATACCCATAGGTGGTTCTACCCTAAAGCTAATGCTGCCATGGCCCTGGAAGCTACTATTCTTAATACGAATCCCTACAAAATCTGATCCATCCTCCGTCTACGATGGGCAGAGATGGTAAAGATTTTCTATCTATAACACTGAATATGTAAACTTTCAAAATTATCCCCATCTGATACAGCCCCTGTTTATTCCCCTAATGCTCCTTTTTATGGAACAATCCATGTTTGAGAGAATTCTTTTACACTGCTTTGTTGTAAAAACGCATAATGCATCCATTGAAATCCTACAGAATAGTTCACACTGGTCAGTTGCGTTTTTAAAAGTGCTGCTTGCTGCATTTTTTGGTGCATGTTGGGGCCCTTTTACACTAACCAGTTTTTGACCAGTTTTCAGTAAAAAAAAAAAAAAAAAAATGCAGAAAATGCTGCGTTTTTATTTATTTTTTTTGCTACAAAGTAGTGTGAAAGCACCCAAAAATGCAAATGAAGCACAGTTGACTGATGTCAAGAGTTCCATAGAATTTGAAGGGGTCCATTTATCATACATCCTCTCATTTTTTTCCAGTTTAAAAAAAAAAAAAAAAAGACAGTGTAAAAAGCCCTTATAGTTTGGATCTTGCCTCCATTATCTGTGTTTTTTAGTGAAATGTTTAACAAATTTTGGCAAAAACACATTATAACGCCTTGCTTTCTTGCAGCATTGACACTCCAGGGGTCATCCGCCGCGTTTCCCAGTTATTCCATGACCATCCAGATTTAATGCTGGGTTTTAATGCTTTTTTACCACTTGGCTATAAAATTGAGCTTCCAAAAAATGGTAAAGTGGTGGTTCAGACATCGCTGGCCAGTCCGGTTAGTGTCCATTACATTTTTTTTCCCCTTTCTTTGTAAGTATGCATGTGAAGCATAGTTAGGAGAGTAACTTGTGTTTATATTTTTCCAGGTTCCTTCTGATGCAGCCACAAGCATTTTGCCAAATACACGTGTAGTTGTTCCGCCTGTGCCTGAAAATTCACACAGTGAGGTGGCAGAAGAGCCACGGCTGCAGGATAAAGAAAAGACACAAGCTCCTCCAGAGTCTGACTCGTTAGAGTTTCATAATGCTATCAGCTATGTCAATAAGATTAAAACTCGATTCCTTGACCGACCTGAGATCTACAGATCTTTCTTGGAAATCCTTCATACGTATCAGGTACTTAATCAGTTGTATAGGAATTTTTTTTTTTTTTTGGTTGCTATTCTATAAATGGTCTTATTAGAGATGTTATATTGAATGCTTTGGTTAAAGTTTTTGAAACAACATAGGGTGACTGCAGAGGGAATTCTAGATTTACTTAAGTTTAATTTGCATAAATGTAAAATAACACCTTATTGCAGAGCAGAAATTTCCCCTTAAATTTAATTTTATTATCATACCTTTAGGCCATTTTGGCCCCCCAGGAAATCTAGCTTCAAAAACTTCCAGTTCGCAATCCCCACGTCCTGCCTTGTTTCTAGGACACAAAAAAAATCATTGTTTTCTCAAGTCATCTTCCAGGACAGCATAGTAGAGTTGGCTCTGTCCACATGCAAACAGGAAATGCATCATCCCCCATAGTCTGCTGGGTTTTAATCAGTGCTTTATTTTTTTTATATTTGGGCAATATCCCACCCCTAGGCTGAACTAAAAACATAAACTGTAGATCCTGCAATATCTAGCTGACAGGCTTCTGGGCTAAACCTTCTGGACTAAACCTGTAGTCCAGAAGGCTTTTCACCTTAATGCAATCTATGCATTAAGGTGAAAAACCTTCTGTGCTGCAGCAGCCCACCTTTTTCTTACCTGAACCCGATCTTTCAAGCACCGAGTATGAGCCCAGAAGCTCCAGCTGCTGTCTCGGATCTTCATTGGATAGATTGCTCCCGCTGCTGTCAATCAAATCCAGTGTCAATGGATGCAGCAGCAGGACTCGGGAGCATGCCCGCACGGGCCTCCCCATGGAAATTGGCTATCCGAGGAGGCCCTTGCCGAAGAGGAGGAGTCAGGGGACCCCAGAAAAGGAGGAGCAGGGCCACTCTGTGCAAAACCCTTGAACAGGGCAGATAAGTATGACATGTTTGTTATTAAAAAAAAAAAAAAAAACCTCTACAATCACTTTAAGGGGACTCCTCCTATTTGTTTTTATTCCAACTAAAGCCTTTTGTTATGTTCAGGTCTAGGGGTGGAAGCTGTACCTATTATTATTATTATTATTATTATTATGGTTTACCAGTATCTACTATACACACCAGTTTGTGTGCTCATCCTTAGACTTCTATTTATCACCTGGGGCTCCCTGAGTATCTCCACTGGATAGATGTATAATGCATTGGTAGCCACAGAGCAGGTTATACCTAGGCCTCAATTGCACAGGTATTGTTGATTGCAAATTATTTCTTGGAGTATGCTATGTCTGTATTTTGTCTATATTTACATTGTATTGTTTGATCATGAGCATACACATAAAATAGCTAAATTAGGAACAGGACCTTTAGTTGCTGAAGTTTAAAGTGGAATTTAAAAAAGTCAGCAGCTACAAATACTTAATATAAGGACACTTACCTGTCCAGGGAGCCCATGATATCAGTACCCCAGCCGATCGACTCCCGGGTGCTGCCGCCGCAATTCCTGGTAAGGGAACCAGGCAGTGAAGACTTTTAGCTTCACTCCTGGTTCCCTACTACACGAGTTGCGCTGAGTGTTCTGATTGGTCCCTGCTGTCTTCTGGGACCTGTGCGTCTCCCAGAAGACAGCCGGGGGAAAGGAGGATTTGCCAGTCATTGTGGAAGTGGGAGAAAATACTTGGATTTGACAGGTATCTGTTCCCCCCTGAAAGGTGCCAAATGTGACACCAGAGGGAGGGGGGGGGGGGATTTATCCAAACAGCGGAAGTTCCATTTCTGGGTGGAACTCCGCTTTAACTAGGTGTTTTCTTTGTTGCAGATCAATAATTATGTTAAATTCACTATTTGTGACTCTATACATGTTGTAAATGGTCTGCTTTATGCGTAGTCTTCATTCGCATAAGTAGCTCCATGAATGTGAAGGTTTTTCTTTTATGTATATTACCTTACACTGACTTTGCATTCAGAAATATGGTTGTCTTTATGCATGCATGCATAGAAAACGTATTTGTATGCTTTGGGATAGGGTACCTTCATGGGATGTCTCAGGCTTTATATATAAAATTCACAACCTTGTTTTCTATATATGTGATATTTCTAATAGCCTTCTTTAAGAAATAGTCTTAATTCCAGAAGATTCTGCATTTATACAGTATTATTTAACTTTGTGTTTTTTTTTTTTTATGAATGGTATTCGAGTCAGTTCTTTGTACATGTATCACTTTGATTTTGTTCGGGTTGTATTGGTCCTTGCACGTGTATATGGATGGTTCAGGAGTCTTGGCTGCTGAGGCTTCATCCAGCAGAAATCCCTCACTTTCAAACATTACCAGAAGCACCCAACCTAAACTGACACGGTTATAGGGCAAGGTTTTTTTCGTTCAATCTGCTGCCCGTCTGTACTAGGCTTTACATGAGGTTTTGCTCTTTTTATGCTATTTCATAGTGTATGTTCCATACAACAGTATAAACCATGCCAGGTTGCTGCAGAGCCAGCCAGGTCATCCATGTGATAATTACCCTGCTGCATATGGTATATGTGGGGTTATGGGCAGTATTTCAGCCTGTAGATATATTGTTATGCGCTATCGCTCCTAAATTGTTATGTATTGGTACTAAATTGAAAAAAAAAAATCCAATACATGGCTTTTTTACAGCCTTCACAACAAAACATGGTGTAACAGGTTAATATGCATGTTTATTATGTTACTGCTGCAGGCTTCATCTCCTGAAGTAGTGATCAACTCAACAGTATCACAACACCCCCTATTGTCCTAGAGTGGACTTCAAATGTCGGGAATGGCACCCAAAATTTGTAAAAAAAAAAAAAAAGTAATGTTTATTATTTACTTCTGTTTAAAATGGTAGTAAACTCTGTACTACCATTTGTACCTACAGGTGAGTCTATAATAGGGCTTACCTGTAGGTACTGTGAATATCTCCTAAACTGTGCAAGTTTAGGAGATATATTCAGAGTACATGCAGCGGATGACACCATCGCATGCGCTCTGAAGGTTCAGCTTTTAGTGCCGGACCTTCAGATCCTGCGCCAGAAACTGCGGCTCCCGCGCTGCGGGAGTGATCACATAACCGGAGCTCGCCAACCCTGAACATAGACGGGGAAAGGTGTCAGCCCTCTCAGCAGTGACTTTATAGAGCTGGAGGGCTTCGTTCCAAGGTGGGTATTTCATAATGTGCTAGCATGCGATGATGTCCATTTTGGCACCTACAACCCTGAATACAAAGTACCTGTACCATACACATTAATACAAGTATAAACACATAGATGGGAAGATGGACAGAAATAATGGGAACAATGGGAAGAAGACACTTAGGCTTACTATGGGAGAGACCTACTTACAATAAACACATTATGGCAGGCGACTCCAGTGGTTTGAGCTGATTACATTAACATCTACAGTCATTGCTGGTTTGAGGCATAGAGGCCCCAAATTTGTAAATGGAACCTCCAGTTTCCAGAGTCTGTGTGTTTTGGGGAGATATGGACTTGAACCCAAACAAGACCCCTCCAAGAGTCCCCCAGGCACGCATCTCCCAAAAAGTAGCATTCACTTAAAAGCCAGGGCCCATAGTCAGTAGGCAAGAGGCCACCCTGCAGTCCCCTCCAAAAGCCCCTGTCCTGGCTGGGTATGTCACATTTCTCTCCCATCCAAAGTCGACAAACAAGGACCCAGACCTCCACCTGGTCTAGACATGCGTTAGTCGGGTACAGTGGACTCACATAGTCAGTGCACCTGATTTGTTTTCTTGGCTGCAAGGATGACATTTCTCTGGTACTGTCTCCCAGGTGCACGGATCCTTGCTGGGGAGGGGAGACAGTTTCCTCTGCTGCTGGGGAGTGACCGCTACCTTCTCACCCTGGGCCCCCAGAACTGCCATGGATGTGGGGAAGAGGTCTTTGTTGTAACTCCACAGATGCTGCTGGCAGGAAATCCAATGTCCCTTTCAGTGGCGTGGGAGAAAAGCTGGCTGCCTCATCTCTTAGGTAGGCTGAAGCTGCTGTTGGTGGGTGCCGGAACGTTCTGTGCATGCTGGGCAGAGATTATTGATGTTCTGCCCTGATGCCAGCTGTTCAACTGGGAAGTAAACTGAAAAGTCGGTGGCCTTGCACAAATCCTTCAGGGCCACCGACTTGTTGTATGTAGAGGTCAACAGTGACATGATGCCAGCTCTTCTGCTGGAGGCTCACCGGGTTGTTTCTCCTCAGCAGAAAAGTCTCTGTTAAATCCCCTTTCTCTGGAAATGGTGTCTTGTGTAGAGGTTCACCATCTCTGGTCTCTGGAACCCAGAAGATGTTACTGTTGCTGGGAAGAGGCTAGCAGAGCTCTGCCCTGTTGTCAGCACTTCAGTTTGAATCTCAGTAAATGTTATATCCTTCAATGAAAAGTCAATTAGTTTCAGGCTTTCTGTGACTGGGGAGTGAGTACAGCTTCCTTTTCTCCTGAGCTCTTAAACTGCAGTTAGGGAGATGAACCCGCTGCTCCATCTCCCCTACCCTTATGCGGCTGCTGGACAGACTCATTACTCCATCCAAGCTTGTCCTGTGCAGAAACTGTTTCGTCAACATGAGTCAAAACTTGCTGCATCTGCCATAAAAGCTCCGCTTCCATAGCTGGAGGTGGACTTTAGCTGGGATTTCAGGACTGACGGCTGGTACTTCTGGATAGTCCCAGGCAAAAGGACTATCCAAAAAACGCATACGTGCATGGAAAAAAGGGAGGGTGGATGACTTTAAATCGCTTTTCAACATTTTTTTTTTTTATTTGATATTATTATTTGTCCTAAGGTTTCATCACAATTGGTTTCTTTTGCCCTTTTTTAAAGGAACAACAGACAGCCTCTGCTAAATC
This sequence comes from Lithobates clamitans, assembly GCA_037952925.1. Classification (NCBI taxonomy): domain Eukaryota; kingdom Metazoa; phylum Chordata; class Amphibia; order Anura; family Ranidae; genus Lithobates; species Lithobates clamitans. The sequence goes on along the minus strand of JBBGZY010001129.1, from coordinate 1,872,996 downwards.
TATGTTTAGCTGCAATCATAGTGAATGTAAAATATGATAAATGAACTTAATTTGGAACCTGTGGTATAAGAAGTTTTCACAGATCTTTTGTGGGCTAATTTAAGCCATTATGACCACATTTTTCCTTTCATTCCTAAAAAGTAGTAGACTAGCGTTTTGGTGGAAGGCAATATCCTAACGTTGTACAGTAAGTAATGTCTAATGTTATGCTCTTTTATAATATAAATGTATTTTACCACTGATTTAATTCAATTTTTTTCCTTTTTAGAAGGATCAGCTTAATCCAAAAGGGCGCCCATTTCGTGGCATGTCAGAAGAGGAGGTGTTCACGGAAGTGGCTAGCTTATTTCGTGGACAGGAAGATTTACTTTCTGAATTTGGCCAGTTCCTTCCAGAGGCAAAGAGATCGCTGGTATGGGAATTATTTCCATCCGTTTATTACAGAATGACTGTATATTCCAGGGCTTGACAAATTTGCTTAGAATCTAGGAGCCAGCTGAAAAAGTTAGGAGCCAGTTTTTTTAAATCCTCCGCCCAGCTCCCAGAATTGCATGTCTGGGGCATCGGGCAATAAGAATTGCTCATGCCTGATGCCAAGCGGAAAAAGAACAATATTTTTAAAAAAAATGAACTTTTGTTTTGTTTGTCAGAAGATTTTGCAAATTTTTTTTTTCTCCTTCACTGATGTGCTCTGATAGGCTGCACTAATGGGCACTGATGAGCACTGATGGGCTGCACTGATGAGGCAGCATTGAGGTTGGAACTGATGGGCACTGAAAGGTGGCACTGAGGTGCCACTGATGGGAACTGACAGATGGTACTGATAGGCAGCACTGAGGTGGCACTGATATGTGGCACTGACAGGTGGCACTGATGGGCAAAACTGAGGTGGCACTAATGGGCAGCACTGAGGTGGCACTGGCAGGCACTAATTGGCACTGGCAGGTGGCACTAATTGGCATTGGCAGGTTTCACGTCCGATAGTGTAACTGTGAAACTGAATGCTCTCTGCAGCGCCGCGGTGCATGAAACTGTATGGCGAGAGAGAGAGGAGTTGACAAATTCAGCGTGATGGCGGAGGTGGGCGGGACCCAGCAGCTATCCACCCGATTGAGCATTTTAAGAAAGGGGCGGGGCCACATACACGTAGTGGCCTGCCCAGATCCCATCCCATTGGCTGGTATTGGATAGCTGGGTCCCGCCCACCTGGGGTCCCGCCCACCCCCGACATCCAACCTCAATTTTGACAGCTCCTCTCTCTCTCCATACAGTTTCACACACCGCGGTGCTGCTCTGCCAAAAGAATGTGGAGAGGGGAGGTGGAACCTCTCGCCTAGTCAGCGGCTGCTGCGCCACTCTCTTCCTGCTCCATCCCCACTACCACCGCTAATCACGTTACCAGACAGTGCTCTGTGTCTGGAGGGCCTAGGAGGCATGCGAGGCACCTCCATTTTGCCGGCCAAGACCCCACAGCCCGCCCTGTAGCAGAGACACCTGTCACTGACAAAAGCCCAGGCGCCAGGGCACAATTTCTAGTCGCAACGGCGACCCGGCGCCTGGGATTTGTCGAGCCCTGGTATATTCTACTCGAGGATTATAGCTTTTTTTTTTTTTTTTCATACTGTTTCCAGGCTTTAAACCTTAAAGAGGGAGTCCACCCAAACCGCAAAAAAAAAAGGGTCCAGCGATGTCGGCAGGCGACGCCGAGAACCCGCTCGGTTCTCGGCAGCTGCCGCCGCCATCCTAGGTGAGGGAATCAGGAAGTGAAGCGTTGCGCCTTCACTTCCCGGTTCCCTACTGCGCATGCGCGAGTCGCGCTGCGCATCGTAAGTGGTCCCTGCTATCTCCTGGGAGCTGTGTTTCCCCCAGGGGACAGCGCGAAGGGACAGGAAGAGGCATAGACTCCCATGGGAGATTATGCCGGAAGTGGGTGCAAATACCTGTCTTAGACAGGTATCTGCACCCCCCTCCCCCTTGAAAGGTGCCAAATGTGACACCGGAGGGGGGGAGGGTTCCGAAAAGCGGAAGTTCCATTTTTGTGTGGAACTCCGCTTTTAAGTTAAACCTTTTTTTTTTTTTTCTTTGTGCAGGACCACAGGAATATTTCAAGACTCTAAAGTGGAATATCCTCAAATTATTAAGCAGTTATGTTTTTGTTTCATAGTTCACTGGAAACGGTACATGTGATCTTAGTGCCAGGAAGCTTGAATACCAGAGAAACCTAGAACAAAGCCGAAAACGATCCAGATCTCTTTTGTTACGGCCCATGTCTTGTCCATCTAAGGTAAAGAATCACAAATTCACTATATAAAGCATGCTGTGTTCATGTCACATTAGCTTTCTGCAGCCTCCTGTGCTTTTGTCACATAGAAAAAGATGAAGATGAGAAAGTCCAAGGACCAATCAGTGGCAAGTGTTGGCAAATATGGGACGCTACAGGAATTCTCTTTCTTCAATAAGGTAAGTGTAGATGCCAATTGTCAAAGTGTTTTGAGTAATGAAAAAAAAAATGTTACTATAAAAAACTGTGTAGACAGTCATTCATGTCAAATTCAGCCCTTTCCATTTAAATGCAATGCTACTCCAACATATGTGTCCAAATATAAAACACAGCATTTGTCTAGAAAAAGCTATGTTTGCTTCCATATGCACCTCGTAAAGAGAAGTTTCATTTGAAGAAAGAGAAATGCAAAGCAGGTCCAACACAGCCTCTAAACTGTCATGCCCACTACTTTATTAAAGTCATTGGGAATCTGCTGACCTGCTGTGTACATTCCAGGTGTAGACAGTTAGCAGATAGACTTCTCAGCTGACAACATTTAGATGTGGGGGAGTAGTCTTGACATCCAAAGGTGTTCCATGACCTGTGTTGCATGTTGTTGATACTGAATGTGGACCTCTTGGCCCCCAGGTTCAACAACAAAATGCACAGATTTGTTTCTGGATACAGAAATTCTCTAGCAGAAGCAGTGGATGCTCTGGTGGCTCAGTGAGATCACTGCACCGTGATCTATGCTTTTCCTCCCCTTAGAACTCTTCCTCATATGCTTAGCAGAATAATGGTTGATGGCTTTCCAATTATCCTCATTGCTTTGGCCTAGACCAGGCAAATGTGGTACACAGACCAGAGAAGACTCCTGGGCTCTTCAGATTATTGGAAGTTTTTATCTCAAGGACCAAATTACTATCCTGCTTCTCAGTCACTTTGATGGTATGATTGTTAAAGCTCAGGTTTTAAGAGACAGGGGAATCTCTGAATCTGTGGTTCTTATGGTGCTAAAAGTTAGGCATGCTACTTCCTGTAAGATCTATTACTTCACTTGGTTGGAGTATCGGGGCTTCTACTCTAATGCCCTGTACACACGATCGGATTTTCCGACCAACAAAATCATGGATTTTTTTCCGACGGATGTTGGCTCAAACTTGTCTTGCATACACACGGTCACACGAATGTTGGCCCAAAATTCCGAACATGAGAATGTGGTGACGTACTTTTGTGCGACAGACTTGTGTACACACGATCGGAAATTCCGTCAAGTTTTGTTGGTGGAAAATTTGAGAACCTGCTCTCAAATATTTGTGGGCGTAAATTCCGACAGCAAATGTTCGATGGAGCATACACAGTGTCGGATTTTCTGACAACAAGCTCACATGCAACATTTGTTGTCTGAAAATCCAATCGTGTGTACGGGGCATTAGAGTTTCTCCATGGGCTGAATCTTCTTTTCTACAGCTGGGCCTGGACCAGCATTTGTCTGAAGACAAAAGGCATCAAGTTAGGTTTTCTGCAGTTTCTATTCTGTTTCAGAGACTGTTGGCCTCTCAATCCTTAAATTAAAAGCTTTGCACAGGGAATCTTCCGCATAGCTTCCCCTGTAACTGTGTGGGACCTGAATTTGGTTCTCTGTACTTTGGAAAACACCATTTGTACCTGGTAAAGACATTCCTCTCTCTCTACTCTGGCCCACAAGATGGTTTTCTTTGTAGCCCTCACCTATGTAAATATCTGAACTGGAAGCCTTATCCTGCAAGTAACTATTACTAGTTTTGCATAGGGGCAAAGTGATGTTGAAACCCAGAACATAATTTTTGCCTTTCACCTCAGCCAGGACATATTTCTTCCATCCCTCTGTCCAGCTCCAGTTCACCAAAAGGAAATTTCACTCCGTTGTCTGGATGTGATTTGGGCTGCGAGAGTCTATAAGCCATTGCTTATTTTAGGAAGACTAATTTAACTTTTTTTTTTTTTTTTTATTCAGGACGGTCCCTGTAATGGTATACATAGTAGGTGAGGTTGAAAAAAGACACAAGTCCATCGAGTCCAACCTATGTGTGTGATTATGTCAGTATTACATTGTATATCCCTGTATGTTGCGGTCGTTCAGGTGCTTATCTAATAGTTTCTTAAAACTATCGATGCCCCCTGCTGAGACCACCGTCTGTGGAAGGGATTTCCACATCCTTGCCGCTCTTACAGTAAAGAACCTTCTACGTAGTTTAAGGTTAAACCTCTTTTCTTCTAATTTTATTGAGCGGCCACGAGTCTTGTTAAACTCCCTTCTGCGAAAAAGTTTTATCCCTATTGTGGTATGGTATTTGTATATTGAAATCATATCCCCTCTCAAACGTCTCTTCTCCAGAGAGAATAAGTTCAGTGCTCGCAACCTTTCCTCATAACTAATATCCTCCAGACCCTTTATTAGCTTTTTTGCCCTTCTCTGTACTTGCTCCATTTCCAGTACATCCTTCCTGAGGACTGGTGCCCAGAACTGGACAGCATACTCTAGGTGCGGCCGGACCAGAGTCTTGTAGAGCAGGAAAATTCTTGTTTTAGCTCTGGAATTAATCCCCTTTTTAATGCATGCCAGTATTCGGTTTGCTTTGTTAGCAGCAGCTTGGCATTGCATGCCATTGCTGAGCCTATCATCTACTAGGACCCCCAGGTCCTTTTCCATCCTAGTTACCCCCAGAGGTTCTATACCAGCTACTAATTCCACCATCTATAGGTGGCCATTTCGCCTTGGTTCGCCATGGCGCATGTGCATTTGCAAGAGCGCCGCTGGCCGTTTGGCAGCCATGGCGCACGCAGCTTCGCCGCACATGCGCCATAGCCTTTATCTGGGCGTGCAAAGATTTGCACCATACGGAAATACAGCCACGCCCAATCGGGACGACGTGCGTGTGCATGCATGCACAGAACGTTCTGGCGCACAGCCAGCTTATTTAAGCTGTGTATGCCAAGCATGCGGTGCTTCCACAAGGCAGCTGTGGGACACAGAGCAGGCTCTGAACCAGGCATTTGCAGCGGTTCGTTTCTCCTTACCTGGGTCACGTGAGTCACCAGGTGTTGCTTGGCAGGCTAAGGTGCTTAGCAGTATTGTTGCATAGGGGCTTTGTGAGCCCTATTAAAGGGTCTCTCTTCTGAGCTGTGTTAATACTACATCTAGGTACTCGTTTTGTGGCTAGTAAATGTCTTCAAAAAAGAGGAGTGGGACGAACACTACAGGGAAGGGCACATCTATGTCAGTAGTTCCTGATGAACCTAGTCGTATCCCTAGTGTTGTATCCCCTGAAAGACCAGAGACTTCTGGGAAATCTAAGCCGCTGCGCCTATCTGGTATTGTGCCTACAGTCAACGCTGCTGCTTCACCCTTTTATCACCAAGGATGAACTGTCCTCAGCCCTAGCCGGGTTAGAGCACAGGATTGCTGGCATGATTGCCTCCATCCCACAGGGTGGCAAGAAGGGTGACAGATCCCCCTCCCCGGAGCCTCCTACTTTAGAGCAGGAATGAGTTGGGGATAGAGAAGAGCTAAAAGCTCAGGGTTCTGTGGAGGGCCTTGTGGATGAGTCTGCTTCCGAGCAATCTGGTCAAGAAGATATCCAGTTGATGTCTGCCTCTAAGTTGCAGAAGCTTTTGATCCTTTGAGCCTCCCTGGTCCTCTTCAGGCCGCACAGGCTTTCCCCTTACACCCTCTGTTGGAACAGGCGGTGTATGCTGTTTGGGAACATCCTGACAGGATTTTTGTTCCTCCTAAGAAGTTTTCCCTTTTATATCCCATGGGTGAAAAGTTTGTTAAGAAGTGGAGAATGCCAGCCGTCGATGAAGCAGTCTCTTCCTTAAACAAGAACTTGACTTGTCCAGTAGATAACGCACAAGGCTTGAAAGACCCTGTTGACAAGAAATTGGACTCATTATTAAAGGCTTCCTTTTCTTTGGCCAGTCTAGCTATTCAGCCAGCTGTTGCAGCAATTGGTATCTGCCAGTCCATAAAGGATCGGGTCAGACGGCTTGACAGGCCTAACCGGGAGGATGAGCTGACTGAAAATAAGACCGATATTCCTTGAGCGCTGTGTTTTGCTGTTGACGCCTTAAAGGATTCAATACAGCAGGTTTCTTGTCTGGCTCTCTTGTCTTTACATATGCGCAGACTTTCGTGGTTTAAGAACTGGTCAGCCGAGCTTCCTTGTAAAAAGTTATTGGCAGGTTTCCCCTTTCATGGGGAGCGTTTATTTGGTGATCATTTTGGACAAATATATCCAAAAGGTTTCCGGAGGGAAGAGTTCGCTACTTCCTGTGAAGAAAAACACCAAGTGTCTCTCTGTTAAAACCTCAGGGACTGCTTCCTCAAGTATCTCAGCGCCAAGGCCGTTCCGCCGCCAACAGGGCGCTAGAGCCAGAGGTAAGCCGCAAGGCCAGGGCTAGAAAAAGTCCTGGGTCCAAAACTCTTCCAAACCCAGCACCAAGCCCTCCTTTTGGAGGGGACGCCCCCACTCTATCGGGTGGGGGGGAAGGCTGCTGCACTTTGCAGACATTTGGAGAACAATAATTTAGGACAAGTGGGTCACCTCAACTATATCTCGCGGTTACAAGCTGGAGTTGCGGGGGGTTTCCCCCCTCAGAGCTTTCTAAAATCCAGCGTTTCCTCGGATCCTCCAAAAAGAGATTTATTGCTTCAGGCACTACATCATTTAGTGCATCAATGAGTGATTGTAGAGGTTCCTGTATCCGAAAGGGGCACAGGGTTTTACTCAAACCTGTTTATGGCTCAAATACCAAACTGGGACACAGGGCCAATTTTGGACCTAAAATCCCTGAACCAGTATCTACTGGTCCAGTCCTTTCGGATGGAGTCTGTCTGCTCAGTAGTGGCATCCCTCCAGATAGGAGACTTTCTAGCCTCCATCGGTATAAAAGACACGTATTTACACGTACCTGTCTTTCAGCCTCATCAGAGGTTCTTACGATTTGCAGTATAGGAACATAATTTTCAGTTTGGTTCTACCCTTCGGGCTTACTACAGCTCCCCGGTGTTCACAAAGTTCCTAACACCAGTACTGGGTCTTTTAAGGGCCCAAGGGATCTTTTGTGCTCGGGTATCTGGATGACCTCCTGCTCAGATCACTCATTACAGGCTCTAGAACAGAGCATTACATGCACAGTGCGGTTATTGAAAAGCTTAGGCTGGATCATAAATACTGAAAAGTTAGCCTTGAAACCAGCTCAAAGTCTAAAGTATTTATTTAGGTCTGATCCTAGATACGGTCCAAGCAAGGGTATTTTTGCCATCCGTAAGGATCTGTGCCCTGAAGGATCAGGTGCGTCAAATAAGGGGCACCAGACCACTCTCCATTCGGCTCTGTATGAGCCTTCTAGGGAGGATGGTGTCCTCCTTCGCGGCAGTGCCCTATGCCCAGTTCCATTCCAGGCCTATACAACAAGATATCTTGTTGGCTTGGAACAGAAGAGGACAAGCCCTGGATTATCCAATGTTCTTATCTCCTCAGGCACGCTTAAACCTAAGCTGGTGGTTGCAGGATTAGAACCTACAAAAGGGAAAATCCTCCCTCCTGGTAACTTAGAGAATACTGACTACAGATGCCAGTCTCTCAGGCTGGGCAGCGACCCTAGAGGGGCTCACAGCTCAGGGGAAATGGTCAAGGACAGAACAGATCCTGCCCATCAGCGTCCTAGGCAGTACGTCTGGCCCTACAGTCCTGGATTGTGGAGCTTCAGGACTGCCCTATCGGGGTTCAGTCCGACAATGCCACTGCAGTGGCCTATATAAACCATCAAGGCGGTACTAGGAGTCCAACTCTGAAGGAGGTGAACCACATACTAGCCTGGGCAGAGGGACATGTGCCGACTCTATCGGCACTCCATATCCCGGGAGTAGAGAACTGGAAGGCAGATTATCTCAGCCGCCAGCAGATCTGCCCGGTGGAATGGCCCCTACACCCAGGGGTCTTCCAGGAATTTTTCCAACGTTGGGGATGCTCAGAGGTCGACCTACTGGCATCCAGGTTCCACAACAAACTACAGCAGTTTGTGTCCCAAACAAAAGATCCTCTGGCAATCAGAGCAGGTGCTCTGTTAGTTCCATGGAGCCAGTACTCCCTGGTTTATGCTTTCCCTCCAATCCCTCTCCTTCCACATTTTGTTGCGCAGGGTTCGGAAAAAGGGGGTTCCAGTCATTCTGGTGGCACCAGCCTGGCCCAGAAGGCCCTGGTTCCCGGAGATTGTGAGACTGACAATTGACGGGCCATGGACGCTTTCACGTCACCCCGATCTACTGTCTCAAAGTCCTATATTCCACCGCAATTTACAGTCTCTAAATTTGACGGCATGGCTATTGAAGCCAGGGTGTTAAAGGACCGTGGCATCTCGGGACCAGTGGTGTCTACCCTGGTGAATGCTAGAAAAGCTGTCACTACGAAGATCTATCATAAGGTCTGGAAGACTTGTATTGCTTGGTGTGAAGCCAAAAAATGGCATCCTTGGAAATACGTGATTGGGAGAATTCTCTTTTCTACAGTCAGCTGTGGAAATCGGACTGGCTTTGAGTACAATCAGAGGTCCGATTTCGACCCTGTCAGTATTCTTCCAAAGGCCTTTAGCCTCCCATTCACTGGTCCGAACCTTTATGCAGGGGGCAACTCGTTTGCTTCCCCCCCAGTAGGTCACCTATGTACTCTTGGGACTTGAACTTGGTGCTGTCTGTGTTACAGAAACAACCAATTGAACCTATCAAATTCCTTTAGACTTGCTGTCACGCTAGCTAGCCTTCCTGATGGCCATCACCTCGGCTAGAAGGGGTTCGTTGTTATTGGCCCTTTAGTTCAGGGAACCATACTTGATCCTTCACCATGACAGTCGTGTTATGACCTGTTGCATCATTTTTGACAAAAGTGGTGTCAGCCTTTCATTTAAATCAGGACATTATTTTGCCTGGGCTTTTCGCCATCAGGTATCTGTGGCTCAGATTTGTAAAGCTGCCACCTGGTCTTTAGTGCATACGTTCACAAAATGTTATCAAGTGGATGTTCAAGCAGCCGAGGATTCGGCCGCAGTGTACTGTGGGCTGCCGTATAAGGTCTAGTTGGCTATTGTTTGGAAGGGTGTCTCCCTCTCCTCAAGGCTATTGCTCTGGGACATCCCAGCAGGTAATTAATATTAGCCTAACTCTGTGTCCCATGATGTATGAAAAAGAAAATAAAATTTTTTCATACTTGCCTGTAAAATCCTTTTCTTTGAGTACTGCATGGAACACAGAGATCACTCCCCTCTTTGAGGATTCAGTGCTTGCTACAAAACGGAATTACTTCCTGTATGAGAGGGGTTATATTGGGGATCACTTCCTATCTGAAGACCTTTGGTCTACTAGTGTCAATTCACTTGGAGATTAAGTATAACCCAGCAGGTAATGAATATTAGCCTAACTCTGTGTCCCATGATGTACTCAAAAGGATTTTACAGGTAACTATGAAGAAAAAAATCCTATTTTTAGAGTAGGTACTAAAATTATATTTTTCTATTAGCTAGTTTGACACTAATACCAGTATTTCAGAGTTTTTGTGTGTTTTTTTTTTTTTTAAGATGATTTCCTGGGTGGATTTGCCAAGGGCCTCCACTGTTTGTTGTACCCCATCTGTTTAGTGCCAAACCCTGGACTACTGGTCTACTTTTACAATTTGCCATTCTAATATCAGGTTTGTTAAAGGAGGTTATTCCAACCATCAGCTTGGTTTTTACCATTTTGGTCTAATTTCTTAAAATTTTTTTTTTTTGTTCTTCACTTCCAGTCAGTCCTTTTCCTCCTAGGCTACAAAAAGTACCCTTGATCTTACCCTCTATATGACCTGTTGTTTCAGGTCCTCCCTTGGTACTGTCTGTGGTTTTCTCCTATTTCCCAACTTCAGAAATAAGATTTAGTACAAAAGGAGTAGAAATGCTCAAATAATTGATGTTATAAACACTTTCCTTTTGGGTTGGGCTGTTTTTTGATACTTCTTAAACAGGCCACAGTCATCTTTTTGTCCTCCTGTCTCCTAATCAAAGCCTGCTATACTGTGGTTTTGTTTTACTGCTCTTCACAGTGCAAGTCTGAGTTAGCGTAATAATTTAAAATTGATTCCCTGGCTAAAAATTTGGCAACAATTTGAAGTAAAACGAAACCCACCAATTTATTGGTTTCCTAAAACAGTTAAATTCAAGGCATCCTTTGATAGCTGTTATTTTCTAGTGTGCCTTTGTTGGCTCTCAGGAGAACCGTCAGGCCAATAAATGGCTAGTGTCATAGCTGATCACATATGCAGATCAAAGAGAGGCTAACATAGTAGTCTCCTTGACTGTAAAGGATAGGAGGGTTTACTTCTGCTCTAAGCAGAGGAGCTGTGATTGCACTGGGAGATGCCTCTAGTGGTAGACCTACAAATGCTACCTTTTAATAAAATAGCAGAAGCATGCATATAAAAATGTAGAATGACACAAAAAATGTGATATCTAAAAATATATCCAATAATAACTCTAAATATGTGCTTGACAAATACTATACTTTTATTCTACAATAGGCCTCCTTATAGGACTTTGGTGGAATGAAACAAGTCTCTGTGTGTGTGTGTGTGTGTGTGTATATATATATATCTATCTATCTCATGCAAAGTGAGTACACCCCTCACATTTTTGTAAATTATTTTATTATATCTTTTCATGTGACGACACTTTGCTACAATGTAAAGTAGTGAGTGTACATTTGCTATCCCCTCAAAAATAACTCAACACACAGCCATTAATGTCTCAACTGTTGGCAACAAAAGTGAATACAACCCTAAGTGAAAATATCCCAATTGGGCCCAATTAGCCGTTTTCCCTCCCCGGTGTCATGTGACTCGTTAATGTTACAAGGTCTCAGGTGTGAATGTGGAGCAGGTGTGTTGAATTTGGTGTTATCGCTCTCTCTCTTACTGTCACTGGACGTTCAACATGGCACCTCGTGGCAAAGAACTCTCTGGGGATCTGAAAAAAAGAATTGTTGCTCTACATAAAGATGGCCTAGGCAAGAAGATTGCCAAGACCCTGAAACTGAGCTGCAGCATGGTGGCCAAGACCATGCAGCGGTTTAACAGAACAAGCTTCGCCATGGTGGACCAAAGAAGTTGAGTGCACATGCTCAGCGTCATATCCAGAGGTTGTCTTTGGGAAATAGACGTGTGAGTGCTGCCAGCATTGCTGCAGAGGTTGAAGGGGTGGGGGGGTCAGCCTGTCAGTGCTCAGACCATACGCTGCACAGTGCATCAAAATGATGCACAAGAATGCCCGCAAACAGTTTGCTGAAGACAAGCAGATTAAAGACTTGAATTACTGGAATCATGTCCTGTGGTCTGATGAGACCATGATAAACTTATTTGGTTCAGATGGTGTCAAGCGTGTGTGGCGGCAACCAGGTACAAAGACAAGTGTGTCTTGCATACAGTCAAGCATGGTGGTAAGGAGTGTCATGGTCTGGGGCTGCATGAGTGCTGTTCACACTGGGGAGCTTCAGTTCATTGAGGGAACCATGAATGCCAACATGTACTGTGACATACTGAAGCAGAGCATGATCCCCTCCCTTTGGAGACTGGGCCGCAGGGCAGTATTCTCACATAATGACCCCAAGCACACCTCCAAGACCACCACTGCCTTGCTAAAGAGGCTGAGGGTAAAGATGGACTGGCCAAGCATGTCTCCAGACCTAAACCCTATTGAGCATCTGTGAGGGATCCTCAAATGGAAGGTGGAGGAGTGCAAGGTCTCTAACATCCACTAGTTCCGTGATGTCATCATGGAGAAGTGGAAGAGGACTCCAGTGGCAACCTGTGAAGCTCTGGTGAACTCCATAAAATAATGGTGGCCACACAAAATATTGACACTTTGGCCCAATTTGGACATTTTTATTTAGGGGTGTATTCACTTTTGTTGCCAGCGGTTTAGACGTCGATGGCTGTGTGTTGAGTTAATTTGAGGGGACAGCAAATTTTCACTGTTATACAAGCTGTACACCCACTACTTTACAGTGAAGCAAAGTGACATTTCTTCAGTTATGTTACATGAAAAGATATAATAAAATATTTACAAAAACGTGAGGGGATGTACTCACTTCTGTTAGATACTGTGTGTGTATGTATGTGTGTATGTATGTGTGTATATATGTGTATGTATGTGTGTGTGTATGTATATGTACAGTGGGGCAAAAAAGTATTTAGTCAGCCACCAATTGTGCAAGTTCTCCCACTTAAAAAGATGAGAGAGGCCTGTAATTGTCATCATAGGTATACCTCAGCTATGGAGACAAAATGTGGAAACAAATCCAGACAATTACATTGTCTGTCTGATTTTTGAAAGAATTTATTTGCAAAATATGGTGGAAAATAAGTATTTGGTCACCTACAAACAAGCAAGATTTCTGGCTCTCACAGACCTGTATCTTCTTCAAGAGGCTCCTCTGTCCTCCACTCATTACCTGTATTAATGGCACCTGTTTGAACTTGTTATCAGTATAAAAGACACCTGTCCACAACCTCAAACAGTCACACTCCAAACTCCACTATGGTGAAGACCAAAGAGCTGTCGAAGGACACCAGGAAATAAATTGTAGACCTGCACCAGGCTGGGAAGACTGAATCTGCAATAGGCAAGCAGCTTGGTGTGAAGAAATCAACTATGGGAGCAATAATTAGAAAATGGAAGACATACAAGACCACTGATAATCTCCCTCGATCTGGGGCTCCACGCAAGATCTCACCCCGTGGGGCCAAAATGATCACAAGAACAGTGAGCAAAAATCCCAGAACCAGACGGTGGGGGGGGGGGTTGGACGACCTAGTGAATGACCTGCAGAGAGCTGGGACCAACGTAACAAAGGCTACCATCAGTAACACACTACGCCACCAGGGACTCAGAGCCTGCAGTGCCAGACGTGTCCCCTGATTAAGCCAGTACATGTCCGGGCTTGTCTGCGGTTTGCTAGAGAGCATTTGGATGATCCAAAAGAGGATTGGAAGAATGTCATATGGCCAGATGAAAAGTAGAACTGTTTGGTAGAAACACAACTCGTCGTGTTTGGAGGAGAGAGAATGCTGAGTTGCAACCAAAGAACACTATACCTACTGTGAAGCATGGGGTGGCAACATCATGCATTGGGGCTGTTTCTCTGCAAAGGAAACAGGACGACTGATCCGTGTACATGAAAGAATGAATGGGGCCATGTATCGTGAGATTTTGAGTGCAAACCTCCTCCCATCAGCGTGATGTGATTTGTCTGGATTTGTTTCCACATTTTGTCTCTCGTAGTTGTGGTATACCTATGATGACAATTACAGGCCTCTCTCATCTTTTTAAGTGGGAGAACTTGCACAATTGGTGGCTGACTAAATACTTACTTTTTTGCCCCACTATATATATATATATATATATATATATATATATATATATATATATATATATATATATATATATATATATATATATATATATTAATGTATGTATATATGTGTGTATATATATATAATTTTTTTTTAGCCCGTGTCTAAGGTGTTGGTCACGAGTGAAGATGTGCTGTGCTGAGCTCCTCTGGCGCAATCCTTGCTGGGGCTAGCTATGCAGCCGGATCCATTCAAAGTGTCTTTTAGGTCGAATTGAATGGTACCCGGGCCTTGTATCTGAAGAAACAAGGTTTTGCCTGTAACGCTTCTCTTTTTAGAGAGCTGGACCCTGGGATCCAGTACTTTTGGTATTAAGGCCATAAAGTTTTACTGGTGGGGTGCTTTATACAGGTCCAGGATTGTGGGTTCCCCGAGGGTCCCCGGTTCCTGAAGGTTTGTTAACAAAACCCACCTTTGAAGGTTGAAGATTGGGTCTGTTGGTTTTACCACAGAAAACCCTGTGGCGGGAAAGGTAAGTGGAGTTTTTCTAAGGATTTTTTAAATTTTCTTATGAAATGTCTCCTTTAAAGTAAATGTTGTCATGCCTAAGTGTCACCACTGGGGGCTGTATGGAGCACGTATCATCTCATGCTTTGCTCAGAGTCATGCTGTGTCACAGAAGCAGAAGACTTTTTTCCTCCGGCTAGCAGGCAGACCTCCAGTAAGATTGTGGGGGGTTTGCTTACTCCAGACACCCCCACCTGAGCTGAACTCTTACCCTCTTCAAGAGGTTGAGTATGAGGGAGAACTAAAAATGATCGGCAATGCCGTTTTCTTTCACCGCCCCTACACAGAGGTGGCCTTCAGGACTCCTTCACGCCATCCCTCCTTCACGCCATCCCTCCTTCACGCCATCCCTCCACCCAGCCGATCCTGTCGGATCGGAGTCCCGTGTTTGCGCGGGAAAACTTTTTTGAAAAAGGGGGGCACAATGTGACGGTGTGGGGGGGGGGCTTAGCGCGGCGTTGGTGTCCTCGGCGTCCTCCAACGGGGGAGTGTGTTTTTTGTGTTGTGTTTTTTTGTTTTTTTTTAACAAAAAACTCCATTTATGCTGGCTACAAAATTGTCAGAGACATGAGAGCAAAGAAAAGCATGAAAGAGGTTTTGGGGATGCAGGCATTTCCTATTTGACACATTTACTATTTGCATCAGGCTGAGCATTAATAGCAGTGGCAGTAGTTGGACTATTGCTCAAGCAGTGGATGCGATTTCTTCTGGTAGTACCTCTGCTTTGTGTATCGGGCTATGGTCAGAAGGGGGGGGGGGGTTGAAACGCCCCCAAAAAAGAGCTAAAAGGGTCTCCCTCAAGCTCTGGAAAGCCTACTCATCTCTACAAATGGCATCCTCCCCTGAGAGGCGGTGGCTAGTCAGAGTGAGCATCAGGGCAATGAAACGTCTGCAACACTGTAGCCCCTGTTTATTTTATGTTATTTAAAAAAAGAAAAAAAAAAAGTTTAGCAACTTTAATCGCATCCCAGTGTGGGTCAAAATGAGACAGGTTCTCTTCCAATACCAGGACCCTCAAACTGAGGAACTAGGGGCAGGAGAAGACTATTTCCCTCAGGGGACCGTGGTGAGGCTGATGACTCCTCTTCGGAGTTGTCAAATGCGGGAGAATCAGCTGTTCCAATCTTAAGATTGATGGTGCAATTTCTTGCTGAATGGGCCACATTTATGTACCCTTAACTGAGTGTTTGGGTTCGCTAAAGCTTCGTCAAGCTGTGCAGGCCTTTTCCTGTCCATTCATTGCTAGAAAAGCTTTTTTGTATCTGAGAGGATCTGCTATATCCTCTGTGAATAAGTTTGACTTGTCCAGCAGACAATGCTCAAATGCTTACGGATCCAACGGCTAAAAAGGTGGAATTCCTATTGAAAAAAAACAAAACACTTTTTTTCTCTGGCAGATTGAGTGTCTCAGCCTGCGCTGACAGTAATTGCTTAATCATTGAGAGACCAGTTTAAACAGGTGTTCAAGGTTATCCTGCTCCGCAGGCCCAGGAGGCAGCTTTATGTTTTGCATTAGTTGCTAACATAGGTTCAATCGAATAGGGGGAATTATTCTGCAATTCTCAAGGATCTGGCAGGAAGAGTGTTGAGACAAATGGGGGACTTCCTCACGGTACAAACTGGAGTTCCAAGAGTTCCTGTCTCCTCGTTTTCTCAGATCAAACGTTTCTAAGGATCCAGAGAAAGAAAAAGAGTGATCATGGGGGTCCCCATGTAAAAACAGAGGTTGGGGTTTGATTCAAACCTCTTTTTTTCACGGTGCCAAATCCGAATGGACATTCTGGATCTCAAAAATCTAAATTCAATTCCTGCATATAACAACTTTTTTCGTATGGAGTCAATCCAAATCAGTTCTCTCCATCCTACAAGGAAGAGAACTTCTGTGGTCAATCGACATCAAAGATGCATACCTCCATATGCCTATTTCCTCGCTCACTAGTAATATCTACTTTTCAAGGTGGAAAATCTTAATTTTCAGTGTGTAGCTCTGCTTTCCGGTCCAGCTACTGCACCTTGAGTGTTTACAAAGGTTCTGGCCCCTCTTCTAGCCAGATTCAGGGCCCAAGGTATAACGATTATGGTTTACCCAGTCGATCTGCTCTTGATAGACCAGTCGGTAGCCCGCTTAGACCAAAATATGGTCACCACATTCAACTACCTTGAATATCCAGGTCGGGTTCTCAACCTAGGAGAAATCTTTAAAACCATGAAGAAGGCTAAAATACTTGGGTCCGATTGTAGGTACACCCAGAAAAGGGTATTCTTACCCCAGGCAAAGATCAGCGCCATAAAGGAACTGATTTAGGTGGTTGAAGTAAGATGCATTTCTTCTATTCATCTTTGCATGAGGTTGTTGGGAAAGATGGTGGCTTCAACTCTGAAGAAACGTGGGCTGTCAGGTTCAGTAGTTTCTACTTTGGTTAATGCAAGGGAGCTGGCTTCCATAATTTATATATTGTGGAGTCTGGGAAACATATGTCTCCTGGTGTGAAACCAGGAGTTGCACCCCAGGAAATAGGTCAAAGGTAGAACTGTTGACTTTCTGCAGATGGGGTGAGAAATGAGCCTGGCCTTGAGTGCTTTCTAAGGACAGGTCTCGGCCTTATCGGTATTATTTCAACGACCACTTTGCATTCTTTGGTTTGTAACTTTATTCAGGGGGTAACTCAGCTTAATCTCTGGTTAGGTAAACCCCTGAACCCTTGGGACTTGAATTTAGTTTTGTTGGCATTACAAAATAGCCTTTTTTTGGGCCAATACAACGCATTCCCTTGGTCCTTTTTTGACAAGGAAATTTTTTTTTTCGGTAACCATATCTGCTGCAAGAAGGGTATCAGAATTGGCTGCTCTTTCTTGTAAAGAACCATATTTTTATTATTCAAGGATAAGGTAGTATTGCATCCTCATCCTTAACTTTTTACCGAAGGTAATATCAGGTTTTTATCTAAACCAGGATATTGTTCTACCTTAATTTTTCCAGAACTCTGTTCTATGGAAGAAAAATCACTACATTATCTTAAGAAAGTCTACTTAAAGGCGACTGCTCAGATTCGAAAAATGGATGTTTTGTTCGTGTTGCCTGAAGGTCCTAAAAGAGGACAGGCAGCATCGAAATGTACTATTTCTAAATGGATTTGACAAGTAATAGTTCAAGCTTATGGTTTAAAGAGGTAGTTCTACCCTCTCAAATCAAAGCACACTCCTCTAGGGCTGTTAGTGCTTCGAGGCCAGTGCATCACCAAGCCTCCATGGCTCAATTCTGCAAGGTCGCAACTTGGTCTTCAATCCATACATTTACTAGATTCTATATGGTGGTATGGTGAATGTTAAAAGACATGAGGATGTTGCCTTTGGGCGCAGTGTACTGCAGGCAGCAGTATAAATCCTCTGATTTCATGGTGCCCTACTTTGTTTGTGTCTCCCTCCCCTCAGCTGGCATTGCTCTGGGACATCCCACATAGTAATTACTATGGCTCTGTGTTCTGTGATGTACGATTAAAGAAAATAGGATTTTTATAACCGCTTACCTGTAACTTCCTTTTCTTTTGAAGTACATCATGGGACACAGAGGTCCCGCCCCCTCTTACTAGTATACACATGTATTGCTTTGCTACAAAACTGAGATACTCCCAGTAGTGGGAGGGGTTATATAGGGAGGCAATTTCCTGTTTAGGGTGTGCCAGTGTCCAGCACCTGAAGGTGGACTATAACCCACATAGTAATTACTATGGCTCTGTGTCCCGTGATGTACTTCAAAAGAAAAGGATTTTACAGGTAAGCTGTTATAAAAATCCTATTGTATTAAAATTATGCTAAGACGGAGGAAATTATCCCAGCATTAATAGCGCTAGCCATATACCTGAAAGTATACAGTGCAATACATATAAAGGATAAACAAATCATACACAAAACATAAGTCCGTGTGTGGAAATATCCATAGAAAGTCATTATAGTAGAAGAGTTGCTCCGTGACCCATCAGAACTAAGAGAAATCCTTCAAAGCCTGAATACCATCACCGGAAAACCACCTCGTGCACAAATGAGCCCCGTTGGTAATGCACTCACCACACACTTGCAATTAAATGAGCCTTGTATTTCCATACACCATTGAATAGATTCCTAAACTGGGATCCGATCCTTCATGGGTCAGCACAGGTGAAAAACACTAGAGCCTGATATTTCTTTAAAATGAGGGATGGACTCCTGTGCTTGAGTTATAAAGGTTCAACGTGCAAAAAAAGAGGGGAACTTGCATAGCGTAATACTGTTTTTATTTGGGACATCCCCCACAAACCATATAAAATATGCTTACAAGAAAGACTAGTAAAATCGGCAATACACGTAATCTGACTGTACGGCACAGCGCTTGTCACACTTACCGCTCATGATGTTACTGGCCTCGATGAGACCCAATCAACCCAATGGATTGGGTCTCATCCCAATCGTCCACCCAAGGCGGTGGAGGAATCAGCCTGGAGGGGGGAGGGGGGGACTTTGCGGGCTCCCTTTTTTTGTGGCTGGAACTACGTTTTAACGTGATTGTAAACATTGGGAATTCTGAATAAAGCATATACCTCTATAGTATGCAGTTGTCTCAGTTAAGAGCACTAATTGTCATTTCTGTCTGCTGCTTTGTTCCTCGGCTATCAGCATACATCACTTTTGACAAGTTTTCTTGACACCCAGAGAAAAATGGTGAAGGGAGGGACTTCCAGCTGACTGACAGTCTCAGCTGTCGTGCTGTGTGAAGGGGGTGTGTCCCTTCCCTCCAGTCAGCTATCAGAGCTCTCCTTACTAAGCTCTGCAGAGTGTAACTTCAGCTTTCCGCCCCCTTTTTTCTGAACTCTCAGACAAGCCTTAAAATTCAGCACTTTGAACAGATGTAGAGAAGACTGCAGTTAAACAGGCACAACTTATGTAGGAGGATTTGTTTCATCTCTGTGTATCACCTGAGGCCAGTCACTTCACTGGGTATATGTAAGGGTAAAGCCTCGTACACTCGATCAGATTTTCGGCAGGAAATTGTGTGGTGACAGACTGCCTAAAATCCAACCGTTAGTATGCTCCTTCAGACAATTGTTGTCCAACTTTCCACCAACAAATGTTCGATGGCAGGCTAATAAATTTTCGGCGAACAACGGTCTATTGTCAGATTTTCATATTGTGTGTACACAAGTCCATCACACAAAAGTCCAAAGTACAAACATGCATGCTCGGAATCAGTGCTCACCAAACATGACATTAGCAGAAGGTACCCAAAAGGTGGCGCGCAAGAGCTGAAATTCCACGTAGTACGTCACTACGTTCGTGTTTGTTGGCCGACAATTGCGTGCCCTTAGTATGCAAGACAGGATCCTGGCACACTCCCTTTGGACAAAAGTCTGACACTCTGTTGGCCAACAATCTGATAGTGTGTACGAGGCTTTACTCTTTTCTGCTAAATTTAATTCTCCCATCCAATGTTTTGACTGGACCTTCATTTATCTCCACTGGGTAATTTCTGCAAATCTGTCAGGATTGAATGGAGTTCTCAAGGGTCTCACAGGCCAGTGGAAAATGTCCACACTCAGGCTGATGCAACTGGCCTGGGTAGAAAATCCTTGCATACGTTCTGGTAGGAATCAAATAGCATTACAGTAATAGCCTTAAAGCGGTATGAAACCCAAAACCAAAAATGTATTATATTGCAGTTTAGTAATCATTAGACGTGGTGGCTTCATAACATATTTTTTTTTTTTTTTTTTTTACATATATACATTTTGCATATATAGATAAAAGCTGACCACTGTAAGCACCCCGTTACTGTTAAATGTTTTGCCTCAACCATTTAACTGCTACATCTCCAGAACAGCCTGTTCTGTTGAAAATCAGGCTTACTGGCAGGATCACAAGTGAAAATAAAAGAAAGAGACTAAAAAAGAAAACTAATAGAGCCACCACATCTAAGAAGTGGTAAGCTGTAATATGATAAATGTTTGCTAAATATTACAGTGAGCCTGTTTTTTTATGTTTGAGTTCTGTGCTAATTATGATTGTTGCATGTAACTTATTGCCCAATTTCCTATTGTAAGGTTATTCCATTGTTGATTTATATTTTAAGGTGCGCCGAGTACTAAAAAGCCAGGAAGTCTATGAGAATTTTTTGCGATGCATTGCACTATTTAACCAAGAGCTGGTATCTGGTTCAGAGCTGCTGCAGCTGGTTACACCTTTCTTGGGGTATGTTAAATGAAGTTTACAATAAGAATATTATATATTTTTCCTTTTATTCTCCCTTATTTAAAAATGTGCAATAATGTATGAAATTGTGTATATTTTGTATATTTATATTGTGTATAGCAATACTGAGATACAAAGTACAGTGGGGCAGCTAAGCCAAGTGATTAACACTTCCGCCTAGCAGCACTAGCGTCGCCAGTTGGAATCCCAACCATGACACTACCTGCCTGGAGTTTTCTATGTTTTGCCTGTGTGAGTTTCTTCCCACATGCCAAAGACAAGCTGGTAAGTTAATTGGATCCTGTCTAAATTGGCCCTAATATGTCTATGTGAGTTAGGGACCTTAGATTGTAAGCTCCTCGAGGGGAGGGAGAGGGGTGAATGTACAATATATGCACTATATTCTCAAAAGTATTAGGATGCCTGTATTTACACACACATGAACTTTCATTTCATCCCAGTCTTAGTCTGTGGGGTTCAATATTGAGTTGGCCCACCCTTGCACCCTTATAACGGCTTCAACTATACTGTTAAGGCTGTCCACAAGGTTTAGGAGTGTGTCTATGGGAATGTTTGACCATTCTTCCAGTAGCGTAATTGTGAGGTCAGGCACTGATGTTGGACAAGAAGGCTTGGCTCGCAGTCTGCGTTTGAACCACTTAAGCCCCGGAAGATTTGGCTGCTCAATGACCAGAGCACTTTGCGATACGGCACTGCGTCACTTTGACAATTGCGCAGTTGTGCAACGTTGTACCCAATCAAAATTGACTTCCTTTTTTTCCCAAAAATAGAGCTTGCTTTTGGTGGTATTTGATCATCTCAGCGGTTTTTATTTTTTGCCCTATAAACAAAAAAAAGGGACAATTTTGAAAAAAAACACAATATTTTGTACTTTTTGCTATAATAAATATCCCCATTTTTTTTTAAAAAAAAGCAAATTTTTTTCCCAGTTTAGGCCGATATGTATTCTACATATTTTGGTAATAAAAATCGCAATAAGCGTTATAGTGCCTACAAAATGGGGGATAGATTTATGGCATTTTTATTATTATTTTTTTTACTAGTAATGGCGGCGATCTGCGATTTTTATCGGGACTGCGACATTATGGCAGACACATCGGACACTTTTGACACATTTTTGAAACTATTGACAATTATACAGTGATCAATGCTATAAAAATGCATGGGTTACTGTATAAATGTCACTGCCAGGGAAGGGGTTAACACTAGGTGGCGATCAAGGGGTTAACTGTTCTCTGACTGTGTTCTAACTGTAGGGGGAGGGGACTGACTATAGGAGATGACAGATCGTGGTTCCCAGCTATTAGGAACTCACGATCTGCATCTCCTCTCAGAACAGGGACGTATGTGTGTGTTTACACACATACGTCCCTGTTCTGCTTCTTGTGCCCGCGATCGCTCGTGGCCGGCGGTCATCGGCACCCCCGCAGAGCAGCTTCCTGCTATCCCGCTTAAAGGAGCCGACGTACAGCTATGACAGCTCGTGGGATGGTGCCGATCTGCCGTAGTAGGGCGGTGGCTGGTTGGCAAATGGTTAATTCATCCCAAAACTTTTCTATCGGGTTGAGGTCAGATCTCTGTGCAGGCCAGTCAAGTTCCTCCACCCCAAACTCGCTCATCCATGTCCTTATGGACCTTGCTTTGTGCACTGGTGTGCCGTCATGTTGGAACTGGAAGGGGCCATCCCCAAAGTTGGGAGCATGAAATTGTCCAAAATGTCTTGGTATGTTGACGCCTTACGAGTTCCCTTCACTGCAACTAAGGTGCCAAGCCCAACACCTGAAAAACAACCCTACACCATAGTCCCCCCTCCACCAAATGATTTTGACCAGTGCACAAAGCAAGTGCCATAAAGACATGGATGCGCGAGTTAAGGGTGAAGGAACTTGACTGGCCTGCACAGAGTCCTGACCTCAGCCCGATAGAACACCTTTGGGATGAATTAGAGCAGAGACTGCGTAAATTGACGGCACTATATAACTACCTATAAACAGTAACAGACTGGCCATAGGTAAGGTAAGTCACTGTAAAAGGTAGAAAGGCATGGTATGATGGCTCACGTATGTGCAGGAAAAATCTTACAAGTGAAGTAATACTTCTAATAGAGTGTGCAAAACAAAAACCAAAGAAAATTCCCATCTCAACTGCAACCAACTGAATTATCCTGTCTAACAGTTTGCGTTAAAAACAAAGCTGCAGAGCCGCTCCAAGGCGCCTCAATATTTCTGCAGTCCTAACTCTTGTAAATTTATAAGATCCTCCATAGTAGGACCACATGCATTCTATTGAATAGATAGAGGGCAGGTGAACCTGGGGATAGCCCACCCCACCTTAAAGGCACAGGGGCACACTGGACACCCAGCCCCAGCAGTATTTGGTTGGTTGCAGACTGGTTGGGAAGCTGGGAATTTTCTTTGGTTTGGTTTTGCATGCGTTGCCCTTCCATGTGCTCCTTTCTGTGAAGGCCAGTTGTAGGTGGGGGTCTTTTTATGCTGTTCTTATTGTATCTCTCTATTGGCTAAAACAGCAGTAATATTATTAATAATATAAATCAGAGCTTCAGTGTGAAGGGTGTGTGATTGTACCAGTTTTCTAAGCCTGATGTGCTCAATTTATAGCTTATGGGGCTTTTCTTTTTTTTTTTTTTGTTTTTGTTTTTCACAGGAAGTTCCCTGAGCTCTTTGCTCAGTTTAAATCTTTTTTGGGTGTTAAAGAGCTTTCTTTTGTCCCACCGGTAACCAGTGACCGTTCGAATGAAGGAATAGGGAGGGAAATTGATTATGCCTCTTGTAAACGCATTGGTTCTAGCTACAGAGCGCTTCCTAAGACTTATCAGCAGCCGAAATGCAGTGGAAGGACTGCTGTCTGCAAAGAGGTAGGTGCATCCAAAATAATGGGAACTGTAAGTGAGTCATTCTAATTTTAGAAAGACATACTAGTCCATTTACTATGCATCTTCACGTTACAAAATGAAACTCTGGTTACCATTGGGTATCTTGACTTCACCATCCTATAAATTCTTTAACATGTTTTAATGTTGACACTATAGTTAGATTATTCACTGCAGGCAAGACCGAGTTTTTTTTTTTTTTTTTTAGTTTTTGTGAAAGTTTGTTCCGTTTCTTTGTCCAAAGTCATGGCAGTATGATAGTTTAGTTATTTTAAAATGTTTGTTTACCAGTGAGCATCCATTGCAGTGTGCAGCATGGAGCGTGTCCCCCAGGAACCTCCCCGCTCTGATGCCTTTCACCCCAATGAGCTTAAAGTGATTGTAAAGGCTCGTTTGTTATTCTTATAGTAAAAAAAAAAATGTTATACTCACCTGCTCTGTTACAGTGGATTTGCACAGAGGAGTTCCTATCCTCTTCTCAGGTCCCTCTTCTGTGATCCTTGTCTCTCCCTCCTGTTCAGTGCCCCCACAGCAAGCAGCTTCCTATAGGGGCACCAGAGCCGAGTCACAGCTCCCTGTGTCCATTCAGAAACAAAGGCCCTGCCCCATCTCTCCCCTGATTGGCTACGTGTCTTTGACAGCAGCGGGAGCGAATCAGGAAGGAGAATCTTAGACAGCTGAGATACTCGTGGACATCGCTGGGCAGAGAGGGACCTCAGGTAAGTTTTAGGGGGGCTGTGGGGGTTTCTGCACACAGAAGGCTTTTTATCTTAATGCATACAATGCATTGAGATAAAAAATCCTTCTGCCTTTTTACAACTCCTTTAATCCTAGCGATGAATGTGGCCTTTTTATATACTGGAATAAATTAAGAAAAACACTAAAAACTACCATAGTATTCTTAGAGGGTCACACTTGTACTATCACCGCTCACAAAAACATATAGCTATAGGAAAGAAATTTCATCAGTATGCAGCCTCCAGTTTGTTGCAGTTACAGAATTAAGAGCAGGAATGGGCTCCCTGGGCAGCGCGCAACATGTTTTTGGATGACAAAGTAGAAGTATTCTCTTTGCATGCCGTAATCTGGAAATTTGCCTAGGTGTGGGGGAATTCACTTGGCCATCTCCCAGGATCATGAGAATGACAGAGCCCAAATCTCGTGGGAAGTTGCTTCTGCACAGTCCTGCAGAAACTGCTCACACAATTTGGGCTTAGCAGGATCCTAGAAAAAGACTTGAGTGGTTTCCCCCTCCCCTAGATAAGCTGACCACAGGGGTGTATTTTTACTGTTTTTTTTTTTTTTCTCGTGTTTTTTGTTTTTTTTTATTATTACAGCAAACCCGAAACAGTTCACTTAAAAAAAAAAAAAATGCACCCTGTTGACATCTGAAGCTGTGTTGTTTATGCTTGATGTATATTTAAAGTGTAAGTAAACCCTCCTATTGTTTTTAGCCAAGGAAGCTGCCATCTTTGCCTCTGTTTAATCTACAACTGCCATGGTGCTGCACATGTGACCAATTATGACACCAGCCATTGGATGGTTTGACAGTTTGGTTGAGAGCACAACCAATGGGAGTGTTACATTTTCGGCACGTGCCAGAAATGAAACTGTTTTATGGATGGGTTTACTTCCGCTTTAAGTGCACCTGTACTGTCGTTTTTTGTACTATGTTTCTCAAACTTTTTTTGATAAAAATTTAAAAATGCACCCATTTACTATAGCATATTTATGATATATCTGAGCACAAGCATTTTTTTTGCATGTTTTATAGGCTTTATTTTCCTTTTGATTTCTCCTTCATACTATAGTCATAATTTAGCACTTGTTTATTTTGTATTTGTTGCAGGTGTTAAATGACACTTGGGTGTCCTTTCCTGCATGGTCAGAGGACTCTACTTTTGTCAGTTCTAAGAAGACCCCATATGAAGAACAACTTCACCGCTGTGAGGATGAGAGGTTTGAGGTGGGCTATACTCTCACATTTCTGAATAAAGAATACAGAAATGCATTCCTTATCCTGGTGGTTTACAGTATTGTCAATGGCTTACTGATTTTGAACCAATTGAGCACCTGAGCTATTTTCTTTTTTTTCTGGGATTTTCAGCTGGCCCAAACAAACTATGTCAAGTATATCAAAAGCTGGAGTTCAGCTTAAAAGTTGAAATAAAAAAAAAAAAAAAAAAAAAACCTAAAATGTATAGTTCACAGGGCGTGGCCTGGCAAGCAATGGAGTGAGACGTGGGTAGAGAGAGCTCCCTGCACAAAAACTCCTGATGGAGATCCTGTACCTGAATCTGGGACAGAAATGCTCTCCCACACTTCAGGATCACTGAGAGAATGTCTCCGCCGAATAGGGCGACTGGGATGGCTGAAAAACTAGCACAATATTGCCGTTAGGACAAAGACATGCAGCCGGAAAATGGCGCCGACACGTGTTCGGATCCTGAGCCCCATGCATCTGATACGGCTAAGGTACTGGACGCTATAGCGGCTTTGCAAGGCACTCTGACCGCCAAGATTGATGAAGTGAAAATTGACATTTCTCTCATGCGGCAAGATTTCTCCAAATTGAAAGACAGGGTAACGGAAGCTGAAACCCGTATAGGCAATGCAGAAGATATCTTGCATCCACTAAGACACACTACAGAGGATTTACAGTGGCAGATACAGCAGTTACACTCCCATCATGGAAAACCGCTTACGAAGATTTAACCTTCGGTTTATAGGTCTTCCAGAAAAGGAGGAGGGCACCGATCCAGTAGAGTACCTATAATCTCTTTTGATTAAAAGCTACGGAAGGGACGCCTTTTCCGTGATGTTTGCGGTGGAGAGGGCGCACCACATCCCGGCGAGACCCCCACCACCTGGAGCACCTCCGCGCACTTTCATAGCGAAGTTTTTAAATTTCCGGGACAGAGACAAAATTCTGCAGCTCACTCGGGAAAAAGGGAACATCCAACTGGGGAATGGTCAGATTGCAGTGTTCCCAGATTTTTCCAATGAAGTGCAGAAGAAACTATCGCAATTTAAAGAGGTGAAGCGTCGATTGAGAGCCCAGCACCTCAAATATGCAGTGTTATGCCCTGCCAGATTGCGGGTGGAGGAGGATGGCCGTGCTCAATTTTTTGAAGATCCAGTGGCGGCTACAGCATGGCTGGGTCAGCAGGGTCGTTCTGCCTGATGGTTGCTCCAACTTTCTAACCCAGTGAGTAAGTACTCTGGCAAAGCCTGGTTTATAGACATTTGTTCTGCTATGGGGGGCTGTTGAGCCTGTTTCCCTAACTTTGCTGTATCCTCTCGTTGGAGTACACTTCTGTGCGAGATGGGGGTGGAGGGGGGTAATGTGATTATCCGTACCAACCATATTGGGTTTCCCATGGATGGTTCTGGACTACATATTCCCCAGATGTGGATCAACAGACACCGTTACATCACAAGCTTAGCACAGTATGGATTGAGTCTAAATTTCTTGCTGTACGCTACTCTCCTGTGTTACCATTTGTTGGACATCTGCAAATCATATATCCTGCATACACAATGAACTATGGCATATAGTTTTCTACAGACTCGGACTTAAAACATAAATTGGCATAGATGTATGTAAGAAGTTCAGGGAGCACACATTGGTTTAGTGCCCTCTCTTAACACCTTGCTCCACAATTGACAGTGGATTTTTCGCTCCCCTAAGAACGGTTATTCAACATATTGACATGACGATACCTAGGATAAGATGTGTGCCTCCAGAGGGCCAGAACTGCTGGATGTTTAATTTCATGTTGATAGTTAGGGAATACATGCTCGCATCAAGTTGGGGAGATGCGCAGCTGGGAGGGACGGGTTATGTTCAATGGGGTTTTTCATATTATTATGGGAAGTTCAGCACCGTGGTATATTATACATGTACTGGCATGCAATTTGTAAATGCTACTAAGAATTACCGTATACTGAAACAGAGGATTGGGGTTGCTGGGTGGGTCTTAACTCATTCTTATTGTGCTGGTCTGACCACATTGCTAAGACTCGGGAGGCACCATGACTTATCTTAAATTTTTAACATGGAATGTGAGGGGTATGAGGGACAAAATCAAACGTACTGCTGCACTAGCATTTATTAAGTCACAAAAAGCGGATATTGTCGCATTAGTGGAAACCCACATTACAGGTCACTTACAAGTGGCCTTGAAAAGGCCATGGGTGGGCTAGGTATATCATATATCACACACAAACCAATCCAGGGGCGTATCGCTATTCATAGCCAAAAAAGACCCCTTTGAGTTGGTGACATTGGAGTCGGACCAGCAGGGAAGATACTTGTTTTTCAATGCTCTCATTGGAGGAAAGCCTTTGCTGGTACTGGCGAGTTATGTCCCTCCCCCATTTACGTCGGAAGTAGTCATGAAAGGTTTGCCATTTTTGGCTGAGGACCCGATGACCCCGGCAGTGTGGATGGGGGATTTTAACCTGACCATGAACCCGGCACTGGATAGGCCAATACAAACTGGTTCTTCCAGCGGATCGCCACAATATACCGGACTAAGCCGTATGTTAACGGAATTTGCTCCGACAGATGTCTGTAGGTGGCAAAATCCGTCTGCGAGAGCAAATACATGTCATTCGGCTAGCCACAACACAATGTCCAGAATTGACTTTGTGTTGGTGTCGAATTCCCTGCTGCCTAAGGTTACAGGATCGGGTATGGCCCCCAGAGACCTATCGGATCATTCCCCGTGCTGGATAACAGTTTCCATGTTAAGAGTAGCGCCCACCCCTATCTGGAGGCTCAATCCGTTCTGGCTCTCGGTCGTACCAGACCTTGAAGGTATAGCAAGGGAATTACAATATATTTTAATTACTCCAAATACTACATAAACTGTTCCCTTGGTGTGGGATGCATTTAAAAATCAGGCCCGCAGGATACTTTCATCTAGAATAAACAGATTTAAACAATCTTCCAAACTTATCTTACAACTGACTGGCAAACTACAGGAACTTGAAACAGCTTATGCACTAGATCCCAGTTCTGACAACCTTCAAAAAGTAAAGCTGCAAACTAGAGTGGTATCTCAAATGCATATAGAGAAAGACAAACAACAAGTGTTTTTTCGCAAACAACGAGTATTTGAACATGGGGAACAAGCAGGGAAATTGCTAGCGTACCTAGTGCATTTAAATGCTAAAACCCCCGGTAGTGGTGTCCCTGGTTACACCTCAGGGTGACATCATAACGGACCTACCTCAGGTAGCGGCTCGATTTCAATCTTTTTATAGTGAACTATATAAAACACAAAGTACACACTCTCAACAAGATATCAAAAACCACTTGCACAGTATTCAATTCCCTAAACTTAACTCATACCAGGTTAAGATGCTTGAAGCCCCTATAACACAAAATTATATCTCAGAAGCTTTGTCCCAGCTGTCTAGGACTGGATGGCCTACCTTTTTAGAGTTTTATGATACATTTTCGGAAATACTTATCCCTAAATTAAAACAACTTCATCAAAACATATTTGACAACGGAACGCTTCCCCCCTCCATGCTGGAAGCACAAATAATAGTATTGCCCAAACCAGGGAAGGATCCCCGTTATCCCGAGTCGTACCGTCGCATATCTTTACTTCAAGTGGATATCAAACTACTAGCTAAGATACTTACCTCTCGCCTTAATAAAGTTATACTTTCATTAATACACCCTGATCAAACTGGCTTCATGCCCGGTAAAAATACGGCCATGAACATTAGGAGGTTATTTTTAAATCTCCAAGCACAACATGACAATCACGGTACTAGAGTGGTAGTGGCCTTGGATACCACCAAGGCCTTTGACTCGGTGGAATGGTCTTTTTTATGGGAGTGTTTACAAGAATTCGGATTTGGACCAAATTTTCTTAATTGGGTGCAAATACTTTATCAATCACCAAAAGCACAGGTCTTTATTAATGGATGGCTCTCTGGGCAATTCCCACTTGAGAGAGGCACACGGCAGGGGTTTCTCAGGGCTGCGCATAAACTGGGATAAATCCCAGATACTCCCCATAGACCATTTCCCCCTGTCACACACACACCCGGACTTACCATTAGCTAGGGTAAACACCATTAAATATTTGGGGGTGCTGGTCTCACGAGAACTGAAGGATTACATTGCTAATAATGTGGAACCGCTATTTTCCCTGACAAAAGCCAAAACACAAGCCTGGTCCAAATTGCCCCTGGGGGTAATGGGACGAATAAATATCATTAAAATGATTGTATTACCCAAGATCCTCTATATGGTGTGGCACGCACCCCTATATATTCCCCTAAAGTTCTTTAAAAAGATGCAATCTATACTAAATTAATTTGTTTGGGGACATCAAAGACACATATTGGCCTGGCACATTCTTAAAAATCCCTCAACTATGGGAGGAACTTCACTTCCTGACCTGCAAGAATACTATATAGCTGCACAGTTATCCCATATGTATTATTTCCATAAGACCGAAATGCAACGCTATAGAATGTTAGTGTGTAACTGCCCTGGGAGTTCATCAGCATCTCTTTTACAAGTTATATTTCGGGGTGGTCAAATTAGTAAAACAACTTCCCGCTATAATGATGGTGTGCTTTTACACCACCAAAAAATATGGGAAATGGCTTTAAAGAAGCTTAAACTGGGGCATATACATTCCCACACCCCCTTATGGATTAATAACCATTTGTCAGAACTCAAACAAATACCAGACCCTACTACGGTATATGGGCCAAGTATGGGATACTATATCTCCATCAAGTAATGGTTGACTCTCGGCCTAAAACGTTTCAATCCCTCAAAGATGAATACTCTATTCCACAACAATTGGTGTTTAGGTACTTGCAGTTCCGTCACGCGATGCGCTCTCAATTTAGGGACATTACTATTACTCTTGAACGCCCCCAAATCCTAGATATAATTATGGGATCGGATTCTCAAAAACTGATATCAAATCTATATTACATCATTAGAATGCCAAGAGTAACGTCAGTGGTTCAAAAGGCCAAATCCAGATGGGAAAAGGATTTGGGAGCTATAAGCGACTCTGACTGGGATGAAATATTAGAAAATGTTAGAACAACATCGCCTAAACTTTCGGATAAATTGACACAGATATATATTGTTCATCAAGCATACCTGACACCCAAGAAGATGGCCAAGTTCCAACCTGCATGTAGGTTACTATGCCCCCTATGTGATGGTGAGACAGTTACATTTTATCACCTAATATGGGAATGTTCTACCCTTCAAGTATATTGGATTCAAGTGATTAACTTCCTACATGATAAAATGGAGTCCCCAGTTGTACTGGACCCAAAATGATGTATTCTGGGCCTTCTCCCGGATACAGACAATTCCAAGCTACTTTTCTCTATGAAGTTCTCTTTATGGTTAGAAAAGTGGTGGCTAAAAATTGGATGCAGAGCCTTACTCCTACATTACCAAACTGAAAAAGGGATATAAATAATTCTCTTCCTTTATAAAAAAATGATATATAGGCATAGAGGACGCATACAAAAGTTCTCAAGAATATGGGACAGATGGTTGGACGACGGGGAGACTTGTACATAGAATTCGCGGAATATTGTTAACACAGTTATTAATACTCTAATACACATGTATGATGTACAAATAAAGAAATATAAGAAATAAAGGGGGGGGGGGGGGGAATAGTACCTTAGGGTAATTGTGGAAACCTTACTAAAAGTTCGCCTCTTAAGGATAACAACTCTGTGTTGAAGCATTGAACAGCTTACAGGTGTACTGCTTGGGATTCTGCTTGCACCATATGTACATGTCAAATGTTAGATATTTGTCTCTGATCATGTTTGTCTCTGATCAATAAAGTCTGACTTCCCAATTTAAAAAAAAAAAAATGTATAGTTCACCTTCCAGTGTTTACATTCTTCCGGCATGTGAGAAGGTGGCAGGGAAAACAGGATATCATTTTGAAGGTTTGTTTGTGTCTTAGCCCTTCGGAAAGGGTTAAATTGGTAGTAAACTCCCCTCTGTGACTTTTACCTACAGGTAGGCTTACAATAAAGCTTACCTGTAGGTAAAATTAATGTCTCCTAAAATGTGCACTGTTTAGGAGACTATCCCTTATTTGACATGTGGTGACGTCACCGGCGCATGTGCTGTGAGGGAACAGCATACTCATGCTGTTTCTTTAGAGCTCTGGAAGCCCTGTCAGCGGTGACATTGTGCTGCTGGAGGACTTTGTTTGAAGGTAAGTCTTTCATAATGTGCTAGTATGTGATGCATACTAGCACATTATGTTACCTTGCAGGATGATATTTTTTTTTTAATTTTTTAAAAAATTTTCCTCAAGTTTACTACCACTTTAACAACTTAAAGGTCATGCTGAATGAATCCCCAAAGTTAAGTTATATTTCTTATATTTACTTGCAACTTAATTTGCTGAACAACATAGGCTCTGACTTTTTTTTTATTTTTTTTTATTCAGCTCGATGTTGTATTAGAAACCAATTTGGCAACAATCCGTGTCCTGGAGAGTGTTCAAAAGAAACTTTCTCGCATGTCTGCAGAGGATCAGGAAAAGTTTCGGCTAGATGACTGCTTGGGTGGAACATCTGAAGTCATCCAGCGTCGGGCCATCTACCGAATATATGGGGACAAAGCTCCAGATATCATAGAAAGTCTCAAGAAAAATCCTGTCACTGCAGTACCTGTTGTGTTAAAGAGGTAGGAGGAAAATGGAACAAAGCAAGTCGTAGGCGGGAGAGCAATAAATAGAGAATAAATAGACAAAATTAGTTTGGGCTGATGTTGTTTTGTTAAGACACTTCAGGCCCCTTAGTCGTTATTGAACATTTTTTAAATTTCGCAGTGTGCCTTAAAAGTGCTAGTGCATGCCATTATTGGTACCAGTGTTAATTTTACTTCAAATTTCGATTTGGTGTTAGTCTTTTGATTAAAATGCCATTTTTAGTTTGTCGTATTTTAGTCATTTAAATTGTTTTCGTTTAGACGATTAAAATCTCCAGTGCATTTTAGTTGACTAAAATCTCCAGTACCCACCTGAACTTCTGCTTTCCTTGGACCTCCGCCTGTCTGTTAAAGCCCCATCTCTCTGATCTTATCGGCAAGCTGTATTGGCTGAGAGATGCAGGCTTCCTCTTTCTGCCTGCTGCCTAAGAGTTCTGGAACAATGCCCTACAAACCACAGAAGAGGAACTCCTCCTCCGGTTTCGAGTCTGTCTGAATGTGACGTGGTGAGTGTTTCCAACTCACTTGCTTCTGACTAGTTTCCCTTTTCATAGGGATCGACTATTTGGGGAGGATTTGGTCAAACACATCCAAATGATTTCTAGTGGGAAAGATCCTCTTTTGCCCAAAAGAAAGTATAAACGTCCTTCATTTAAACGGACTCCTTCCCCTGCGCCAGGGGCATCCGCCTCTAGGCAGTGGCGACGGCTTCCATCGTCAGACTCTAGAGGAAAGCCTCAGGGCCAGGCCCAAGCACAAAAGATTCAGCCCCTGTATACATGACTGGAAATGCGTTTTCCTCCAACCTACAGGGCCTAGAAGTAAAATTAGCGACTTTAATCGCATCCGCTATCCAAAGGGATAGGAAGCTTGTTAGATCCGCCTTCCCCACCTTAGACCCCTTATCCAGGGAACAGTGGGTAGAGGATGAGGGGTTAACCCTGAGGTGATCAGGAAGAAAAGTATATCCATTACTTCTCTGAGGAAACAACGGTAGATGATCCTTTTTCAGCCTCGCAATCTGAGAGATTGCTGGTACAATCTTACAGAGATGGTTCGTGCCTCTTTCAAGCTACCTCTAGCAGAGTCAGCAGATAGTTCTGTTTTGTTCTTTAGGTTCCTTAAAACCTTCACAGCCTTTTGAGGTGTTTCCTGTACATGCACAGAAGAACAAGCTTTGGGGTTTTATTCGACAGACCCATTCTAGATCTGAAGAATCTAAATCCGTTCCTGAAGATCTGCTCCTTTCAATGGAGTTGATCAGGTCAGTAGCTTCTATCCTACAAGGAGGAGAACTTATTGCGTCTATCGACATCAGGGATGCATATCTGCATTTCTGCTCACCAAAGGTCTTTGCGGTTCGAAGTAGAACAGGAGCATTTCAGTTTGTAGCCTTGCTCTTCGAGCCAGCTACAGCACCCCAAGTGTTCACAAAAGTGCTGGCCCCACCTCTAGCCAGGTTATAACAGTCTTGGCGTACCAAGATGATCTATTGCTAATAGACCAATCCATGGCTCGCTTGGAGCAAAGTGTACGCATTACAACCAGTTACCTGGAAAGTCTGGGTTGGATTCTCAACCTAGAGAAGTCTTTCTTAAAACCGCTAAGAAAGCTGGAGTATTTGAGCTTGGTCATAGACACAGCCCAGAAAAAGGTGTTCTTGCCTCCGGCAAAGATCAGCTCCATACGAGAGCTGGTGTAGATGGTCAAGTCGAAAAAAAATCCCTCAATTCCTTGTTTTTAGGAAAGATGGTGGCTTCATTTGAAGCAGTCCCCTATGCCCAGTTCCATTCGCGACTGTTGCAAAACAGTATCCTGTCTGCTTGGAACAAAACGATCCAAGCTTTGGACTTGCCAATGTGGCTGTCCCCAAGATTGTCCCAAAGCCTCAGTTGGTGGTTACTAACCCAGAATCTGCTGAAAGGAAAATCCTTCAGACCAGTTATCTGGAAAGTAGTAACGACAGATGCCAGCCTTTCAGGCTGGAGAGCAGTACTAGAGAAATTGTCTGTCCAGGGACAGTGGTCAAAAACCGAAGGAGCCTTGCCCATCAACATCCTAGCGATTCGGGCAGTGCGTCTGGCTCTGAAAGCATGGACTTCCAGGATTGTTATTATTATTATTATTATTAAGAGATTGTCCTGTCAGGATCCAATCCGACAATGCTATGGCCTATATCAATCACCGAGGGGGCACCAAGAGTCTCTCAGCGCAGAGAGAGGTGAACCATATTCTAACTTGGGCAGAAAGGAATGCTCCATACCTATCGGCAATCTTCATTCCGTGAGTAGAGAATTGGCAGGCGAACTAATTAAGTCACCAGCAGTTATTCCCAGGGGAATGGTCTGTTCACCCCAACATTTTTTGGGCTATTTGCCAAAGAGGGGGGGGACTCTGGACGTAGATCCTCTAGCATCCGGATTCAACATGAAGTTAGTCAACTTTGTGTCCAGGACAAGGGATCCACTCGCATGCGGAACGGATGCGTTGGTGACCCCGTGAGATTTCTCACTGACCTATGCATTCCCCCCTATTCAGTTGCTACCACGACTTCTGTGCAGAATCAAGCTTGAAAGAATGCCGGTAATTCTGGTAGCACCAGCATGTCCCAGAAGGTCATGATATGCAGAAATGGTAAAGATGGCAGTGGAGGATCCATGGTCCCTTCCACTAAGGCCAGACCTGCTCTCACAGAGGCCGATTTTCCATCCTACTTTACGAACGCTAAATTTAACAGCCTGGCTATTGAAACCCACATTCTGAAGAAACGTGGGTTTTCCGGGTCCGTTATCTCCACTTTGATTAATGCAAGGAAGCCAGCGTCCAAAGCTATATATTATAGAGTCTGGAAGGCTTATGTTTCCTGGTGTGAATCCAAGGGTTGGCACCCTCCGAGATATATCATAGGCAGAATTCTTGCCTTTCTACAATTAGGTGTAGAGATGAAATTGGCCTTGAGTTCTATTAAGTGCCAAGTCTCAGCCTTATCGATCTTCTTTCAAAGGCCGCTTGCCACGCATTCCTTAGTCTGGGGTTTCATGCCAGGGGTGATGCGGATTAATCCACCAGATAGACCACCTTTGAGCCCTTGGGGCTTGAACTTAGTTTTGTCTGTGTTACAAAAAAACAGCTATTTGAACCGCTACAACATATTCCCTTAGTCCTTCTGACAAGGAAGTTGGTATTTTTAGTTGCTATATCCTTAGCAAGGAGAGTTTCAGAATTGGCTGCTCTTTCTTGTAAAAAGCCATATTTGATTATTCATGAGGACTGAGTAGTGTTACGCCCTCGTCCAGATTTTTTGCCAAAGGTGGTCTCAGGTTTTCACCTGAACCAAGATATTTTCCTGCCATTTTTTCCAAAACCATGTTCCAGGGAAGAAAAGTCACTACATTGTCTTGATGTGGTGAGAGCAGTGAAAATCTAAACTGCTCAGATTCGTAAGACTGATGTCTTATTTATTTTGCCAGAGGGTCCCAAGAAGGGACAGACAGTGTCAAAATCAACTGTCACTAAGTGGATTCGGCAAGTTATAATTCAAACTTATGATTTAAGGGGTAAGATTCCCCCTTTTCAATTTAAAGCGCACTCTAGCAGGGCGGTTAGTGCTGCTTGGGCAGTGCGTCACCAAGCCTCCATGGCTCAGATCTGCAAAGCCATAACTTGGTCTTCAGTACATATATTCACAAAATTTTATCAGGTGGATGTAAGGAGGTATGAGGATATTGCCTTCGGGCGCAGTGTGCTGCAGGCAGCAGTATAAGTCCTCAAGTCTGGGGGTATCCTACGGGTTGTGTCTCCTCTCAAGTAGCATTGCTATGGGACTTAAGTAAATACTTAAGGCTCTGTGTCCCATGATGTACGATAAAGAAAATAGGATTTTTATAACGGCTTACCTGTAAAATCCTTTTCTTGGAGTATATCATGGGACACAGAGGACCCTCCCTCTTTTGGGATTTAAGTATATTGCTTTGCTACAAAAACTGATGTGCTCCTGGAGGGGGTTATATAGGGAGTGAACTTCCTGTATTGGGTATACCAGTGTCCACCCCCTGAAGGTGGCCTATAACCCATTAAGTAAGTACTTAAGGATCTGTGTCCCATGATGTACTCCACGAAAAGTATTTTACAGGTAAGCTGTTATAAAAAATCCTATTTTTAACCCTTTCGCTGACAGCCATTTTTGCGTGTTTTTTTTTTTTTTTTGCACACGTTTAAAAAAAACATTTTAGGCCTGAAGGTTACACAAAACCCCAAAAATTATCAATTTTCTGAAAACAGACACACTAGAGACTAAAATAGCGGTAGTTTCAATTTTTTATGTCGTATGATATTACCGCAAAGGTCTAGAAAAACGCAATATTTCAGTAAAAAAACACACTTAAGTGAATTTTAGAGCAAACAAATGCAATAAATTACCCACATTTTTGGTAAAATATATAAAAAGACGAAGTTGTGATGAGTAAATACCCAACATGCTAAACATTTTTTTTTGCACACGAGAAATGTCGTCTTACTTCAGTACCCTATGTTTTCTATAGGCGACGCTTCAAAGGTATCAGTTTAGTGTTACGGAGGAGGTCTGGTGCTAGAATTTTAGCTCTCACTCCGGCGTACGCGGCATTATGTAACGTGTATCGCAATTTACGTTTTCGCATGTAGGCGCCCCAACGCATGCATTTATGTTCATGCGTGTGTATATGTGGGGGTGGGGGGGCCTCAAAACATTTTTGGGAGGGGGATTTTATGTGCTTGAGTGTAACTTTTTTTTTTTTTTATCACATAGAGGACAATCAGTCTGCCTGTCAGTTTCACACACAATCCCGGTGTCTGCAGCCACCGGATTGTGTACAATACCCCCTGCCGTTAGGTCTGTACGAGGTAACGGCAGTGAAAGGGTTAAGACCATTGTGCGGAAGTGGCATTTGACGTCGCTTCCGTCATCCAATGGTATGGAGCCGAGTGGGGGACATCTTTCCCTCACTCGACTCCATACCGCAGAGGGGAAAGGACCCGATCGTCTCCGCCGCTACCGACGGCTCTGGTGAACGACGGAGACCAACTGGGAGCGAAGAGGGGGGGGGCACCTCTCCCGCCGCCCATAAAAGTGGCCTTTGCGGCGGATTCACCGCGAGATCACTTATCTGAAAGTGGACCGGCCGCCATTTAAAAAGATACTGGGGATCTGCCATAACCCCGGTATCTAACGTCAAACAGCCACCGTATAACAACGGCGGGCAGTCCGTAAGTGGTTAAAATTGCACTTCCGTTTGTCAAAAAGCAGTATTTTTGTTTATGAAACTTGGTTTTATTTATAAAAACATTGTATTTCACAACGGATAAATCTGTGATGATAGTGCATGTTCAAACCTTAATACCATAAATAATAAAATGTTGTTAGATTTTTACTCTAGGAGTATATAATGAGTTTTAAAATTCTAGAGGGATGCTTAAATAACGCATTACAATTTACCTAAAGCCATTAGATTTTAGTCGACTAAATCGAAATTTGAATTGATTTTCGTCAGTTTTCGTAAATTGACTTTATTTAACTCTAAATTTATTTTTCCATTCTTTGCTGCAGATTAAAAGCAAAAGAAGAGGAGTGGAGAGAAGCTCAACAAGGATTTAATAAGACTTGGCGAGAACAGTATGAGAGAGCATACCTAAAATCTCTTGATCACCAGGCTGTTAACTTTAAGCAGAATGACACCAAGGCTCTTCGATCAAAGAGTCTGCTAAATGAAATTGAGAGTGTCTATGATGAGGTAGGTGATAAAGTCTGAGTAAGAAGTCATTGTTTTTAAAAGGTTTTAAGAGAATCAGGAACGGCATGCACATTATAATCTTCTTAACATGTAACTCCAATTTTGTTGTAAAAAATCCCCTACAGGTAAACTAAAGAGACAATTTTTTTTTTTTTTTTTTTTTGGAAACTTTTCTGCATATTCATTCCTTTGTTCGGAAGAATTTGCTGTTTGTTACATCAAGTCTTTGCACAAACTGGTATTGTGAACAGGAAGTTCAGCCTTTATGATGCCCATCTAGTGCTTTCTTAGTGTTGTATTGTGCCTGCAGTTTCTGCATCCCTTCTAGAGTAGATGAGTCTGAGAGAAATCTCTTACCAAAAATCAAGGCATTCACACAAATGGCAACAGTGTTCCTTTGCTTATGCAGCAGCTGGGCGTGTGCGTTTTAGGCTAAATTCACACCTGAGTGTATCGATTTACTGGTGTTTGTCGGGCGTGTTTTTTTTTTTTTTTTTTCAGCTTTTTGTGTGTATTACAAGGGGTTTACAGCTTCAGCTGTTTTTGTTTAGCCAATAGAAAGCACTAGGAGAGGAAGAGGAAATTGGGGGTGGAGAGCTGCTATTTGAGCAGAAAACGCTCGTAATTGGCCAAAATGAAGTTCATGAGCCTTTTTGAGCTGCAGGCATTTTGCTTCAGGCGAAAGAACGCTCGTGAACAGGGGCCATTGAAATAAATAGGATTTGGCTTGTTGAGCATTTTAGATCTTCAAACAGAAAATAGCTAATGTGTGAACAGGGCTCTAATGCCCAGCTGACACATATATGCATCCTGCTGTTCTGTGCTGAGGGCACACTTCGACCAGTCCCGGTCTTTGTTTTTTTGTTTTTTTTGTTTTTTTTTATTGGGAGCAGGATGGGTATTGCATCATGAGACCGCTGTGACACCCAGTGACAGTGATTACATGATTGGGAAGCCAGCCTCCGCCTCCTGTCCAGAATTACTTAAAGGGCTCGGTGGAGCTGGCAGCAAGGGGTAGTTTTATGGGTAAAGAATCTTATAAACATATAATGTTTATAAAATGGATATGTTTTGCAGAACAGAGTGCTGCGTCCCTTGCTATTATTGCAGAGACCAACTCTAGTAAAGCTAACCATAATATGGATTGAATTTTCGGCTGCTTCAGCAGTAATTTGTTTTGTTGACACCACCCAACTCAAGTCTATTTTCCAAACAAAACAAAGGAGCCGGGCTGGAAATCTTTGACCAAAAACAGCACCTGCATCCAATCAGATGCAGGCACTGTTAAGGTATTGTCGCTGCCAGAATACAATAGCCATCACTGCACATATGTCCAACCAGGCTTGGAGATGAAGTCCTATGGTGTATAGCCAGCTTAAAGGAGAAGTCCAGCCAAAGCTCGTTTGGCTGGGCTTCTCCTATGGTTCACAGGAGTGCAATTCGTTTTGCACTCCTGCGACCTGTTTTCAACAGAGGGCGGGCTAAAGCCTGCTCTCTGCTGACGTCACTGATATCAGTCCAGGCACTGTGTCATTGTGACAGTAAAGTCTAGATCTGCCATTCGGCTGGACTGACACCTGGCTCAGACTCTCAGCGAGCCGATGAGAGCCTGAGACGCCCCCCTCCACAGCTCAGCACTCCAAAGAGCGCGGAGGGAGATGAGCAGAGAGCTTTAACTGACAGTCTACAGCCCTCTGCTCACGGAGCTCTGAAAACCGAGAGTTCTGCGATGTTCGACAGCTCAGTTTTCAGTGTAGAGGCGCCCGGGGACCCGATGCTGCATCTACCTAGGTAAGTATGAATGGGGGGAAAAAAAAGAAACCCATACTTCTCTTTTAAGGCAGCTCATTGTTTTTTCTAGGCAGTTACATAAAGGTGTGCCTCATATATTTACATATCTCTGTTCACTAAGAATTCAAGCAGTATTTAAATGTTGTGTATTCAGATTACAGTATTATGTGAAAAATCCTGCCTTTTGGGCTGATTAGCTCAGTAATGGCAGGAATCAATGCCCTATTTTGGTGAGCTGCCAAAAGCACCTTGTTTCAGGTACCAGAATGTAATCGTTCAACAGAAATATCTCGTTATAGTTTTCATACAAAAAAACCTTAATGCTTTTTTATTTCTCTTATGACAGCACCAGGAACAACATCCTGACGGAAGGCCAAACTCATCCAGTGGGCCACATCTCATTTATACCTATGAGGACTGGCAGATTCTGGAAGATGCTGCATCTCTGATTAGCTACTACGTAAAAAGACAACCTGCTATTCAGAAGGAAGATAAAGACACTATCCGACAAATCTTGCATCAGTTTATCCCTGAACTTTTTTTCTCCTCTTCCTCTTCTACTTTTCAGTCCTTACTTGGCTCCAACACTGAGGATACTCCTACAGAGACAGTCCCAGACCCTTCTGTAACGGAACTTCCTGAGCGCCGCAGAAAATCGGCAAATGCTGGAGTGCCTCAGGAACCCACTACCCCAACACGCTCTCCCCCAGAACCACCTCCTAAGACAACGGAGGAAATGTACAGCTTGCTTTTTGCTAATAATAACTGGTATTTCTTTCTTCGGCTTCACCACACACTGTGCTCTCGCCTCCTGAGGATCTATCGGCAGGCGCAGATCCAATTGCACGAGTATAGGACTGAAAAAGAGCGTGAAAAATTGCTGTGTGAGGGCAGGAAAGAAAAGTCTAATGGACCTGCCATGGAACTCCGACTCAAGCAACCCAGTGAGTATTGCAATTATTTTCCATGTATCAGGTTTACTTCATAGTGAGGTGACCATTTCTTTGTTTTTGCTATGAGCATTTCATGCAAGTTTTGCGTGGGGGCAACAAGTCCTCCTCTCTTGAGGTCTTCTCTGTCTTGCTTTGGTAAATGGTAAGCTTCAACTAGCAATGCAGAAGAAATAGAATGTATACATTTTGTAAAATTATTTAGAATTTTAAAGAAAA
This sequence comes from Lithobates clamitans, assembly GCA_037952925.1. NCBI lineage: Eukaryota > Metazoa > Chordata > Amphibia > Anura > Ranidae > Lithobates > Lithobates clamitans. Next base: position 1,832,148 of record JBBGZY010001129.1, on the reverse strand, counting down.
ACATAGAAGTTGATATTGACAAAAAGTTAATTGACTGTTAAGTTGATACTCTGTGTCCCAGAACAAGTATGCAGGCCCAGGATTTCTGACTCTTTGGCTTTCATTCCCTCTTCCCATTCCCATCCCCCTTCTTTCTCCCAGGACAGGTTTATTTTAAGGGCCAAGTCTTCTTCATTTAAATAGACTATGTACATTCCAGGTGCTTCAAATAAAGGGTGTTCACAGAAAAAAAATGTCTGTCACCGCAGATACACACAGCAAACAATTGTTTGTGTCCCATTCACACTACAACGCAGCCTAGCGCTGCAGTAAAATGCAGACATGCTGCATTTTAATGCAGCGCACTGACCCGAATCGCACTGCGATATCAGGCAGCTTAGCGCATCGTGCTGCCCAACATTGTGGTGTATGAAGTGTACATTTTGTACACCACTTCACATAAAGTTTAACCACTTACCGACCGCCGCACGCAGATGTACGTCCAAACTTTGAACGGGGATATTGTTGTTATGGCAGCAGCTAGCTGCCATAACCCCGGTATCCCCGTTTTCGTGCGGCGGCCGGCTTTCAAGTAAAAGTGGTCCCTGCGGCGGATTAGCCGCAAGATCACTTTTATCGGTGGCGGGAGAGGGCCCCCCCGCCGCGATCCGGTGCCCTCCACCGCTTACCGGAGCCATCGGTAGCTGCGGAGGCGATCGCATCTGTCTCCGTCCTGTGTCTGGAGACGAGTGAGGCTAAGATGGCGCCCACTCGTCTCCATGACACTGCTGGGCGGAAGCAACGTCAAAACGTCACTTCCGTCCACGCCTCTTAAAGGCACATTTTTTTCAAATGTCATTTTTTTTTTTTTTTATTGCATTTTAGTGTAAATATGAGATCTGAGGTCTTTGTGACCCCAGATCTCATATTTAAGAGGTCCTGTCATGCTTTTTTCTATTGCAAGGGATGTTTACATTCCTTGTAATAGGAATAAAAGTGACAATTTTTTTTTTTTTTTTTTAAACAGTGTAAATAAAATATTGTAAAATAAATAATAAAAATAATTACGCAAGTAGCGCCCGCATATGAAAACGGTGGTCAAACCACACATGTGAGGTATTGCCGCGACCGATAGAGCGAGAGCAATAATTCTAGCCCTAGACCTCCTCTGTACCACAAAATATGCAACCTGTAGAATTTTTTAAATGTCGCCTATGAAGATTTTTGAGGGTAAAAGTTTGACGCCATTCCACGTGCGGGCGCAATTTTCAAGCGTGACATGTTGGGTATTAATTTACTTGGCGTAACATTATCTTTCACAATATAAAAAAAAATTGGGCTAACTTTACTGTTTTTTACTTTTTTTATTCAAAAAAGTGAATTTTTTCCCAAAAAAAAGTGCGCTTTTAAGACCACTGCACGAATACGGTGCAAAAAAAGGTATTGCAACGACCGCCATTTTATTCTCTAGGGTGTTAGAAGAAAAACCATATATAATGTTTCGGGGTTCTAAGTAATTTTCTAGCAAAAAAAACTGTTTTAAACATGTAAACACCTAAAATCCAAAACGAGGCTGGTCCTTAAGTGGTTAAAAAGGAAGCCGTTCAATCCTAGCCACCGGGCAATGCAGAGCAGTTGGAGAGGTAAATCGTTTTGACTATGTGAATTGGCCCTTTCAAGTTTTTTTTTTTTTTCTTTCATAAGCATCCGCATCCTGAGTAGAAAAGCCTGTCCCCTGCCAGTAGTTGCAGAGTGGTACTTTTTCTGTCCTTAAGGAATCAGTCTTAATTAATTTTAACATGTCCCCTATTTAGTCAGACTTAGACTTATAGCTCTGCATTCGGCAAAGCTCATGCATCCTTCTAATTGGAGAACTCAGGCTGTGACCCAGCAGAGGGTTGTCGGACTTCTACAGAGAGACCACTGCTTCCACATAGGGAGCAGGGGTTTTTCTCTACATCATACTGGCAGGGATCAGACTTTTCTACTCAGGCTGTAGCTTCTAAAGTAAACAAACCTGCAAGCTTTAGAGCAACTTTTGGACTTTAAATTAACAAATTGGGGCATAAACCAAAGAATGGGCAATAACTTCAGGGGATGTCTTACAGCTGCCCCTGTGCTGTTGCACTCGTCCAAGTACTGAAAAGGTAATTTTGTGTGAACCCTTCTGAAAGAAACATCAAGGCTGCCCTTAGTACATAAATATGACCACTTCACATCGATGTCTAATTTAGAGTCCCTTTATCAAAACCTGATCAGAAATCACACTGTCTGGGTCCATAGCTCTGATACATTTCACCCTAAACATAGCTTCCTGGACACAGGAAAGCACTGGGACATCTAACCACCTTTCATTGCAGATCACTGCTGCTAATAGGTAAAGATGCAACACACATACATAGTTACATAGTTAGTCAGGTTGAAAAAAGACACAAGTCCATCCAGTTCAACCACATAAACCTTGTTGATTACTTTTGATTTCATTGAACATAATGCTACAACTTATATGAACCTCGATAATTCTGTTGACTACCTCAGCTAGTCAGGTGGTGATTGTCATTTTCCTACCATCTCAAGCATAAGGTCAGCGGGAATCTGGTTGCAGTAGTGTTTTTTTTGTTTTTTATTACTCTGCTCTACTTTTTATAAATGTGCCGAGTTTGTTTAGCATTGATATCATACTATTCTCTCCCAATATTAAAGCAGTATTAAACCCAAAAGCAAACATTTATTATATTACAGCTTACCAGTTCTTCAATGTGATGGCTGCATTCATTTTCCTTTTTAGACTTTCTTTCCTTTCGTCTGGTTATCCAGCCAGTGGGTCTGTTTGTTTTTCAACAGAACAAGCTCCCCTGCAAATGTAGCAGTTACAGGGTTGAGACAAACCATTTAACACAGACAGGGTGCTTACAATGATCAGCTTGTATTTATTCATGTAAAATCTTTATCTTAAAAGGGAAAAAAAACTGTTGCTGTAACTTCAATGTGAGCTGGAGTTTGGATTCAATTTGTGTATGTAAATCTGCTAGCCCATTTAACACTCTGCTCCCCCCAGACTGACAATGCTGCTGTCCAAAGGTGCCCCCTGTGCTCCTTCATCCAGAGTGGGGACACTCTAATGCAGGAGGTGTGTTACTGGCCAGATCACCAGGTGAAAACAGAGGGGGAAAAAGCCTAAAAAAAGAAAACTAATGCAGCCACCACATCTGATTGGTAAGCTGCGATATATTACTTTTTGGTTTGGGGTTTAATACTGCAATAAGTTCAATGAAGGAAAAAAATGTCTGGGTCTTTACAACAACATTGTAATTGTCACTTTATATATTAGTGCCCTTTGTGTTTCCTTCATATTATATAGTTCAGCAGTATGTGTGCAGAACAAAAAGTTAAAGAGGAAGTAAACCCTGATGGGTTTTACTTCCTCTTTTTTCCCCCCTGCAAAGTAAATGCATAATGGGCTAGTATGCATCACATACTAGCCCATTATGTGGCACTTAACAGTAAACGAAGCCTGCGCCGTCCCCGCTGGTGGCCGAATCCATCTTTGCTCCTCTTCCTTCCGGGGCCACAGACTCCAGCTCTGTGACTGGCCGGAGTCGCGTCACGTGACGTCACTCCCACGTGCGGGAGCCATCAGTCACGGCACTTGCTAGTAGGGCTGGGAAAAAAATCGATTTAAATCTTGAATCGAGTTGAGAGGTGAAATCGATTCAAAATTTAAGCAAATCGATTTTTTTAGATTTTTTTTTTTGACCGCGCCGGTTCCGAGGCGCTGCGGGCATGAGTTTTTAGGCGAGGCTGCGGCTTCAGCCTAGTCCGCGGCTACGGCCGGACGTCGCGGACTAGGCCGAAGCTGCGGCCTCACCTAAATACTCATGCCCGCAGCGCCTCCGGACCGGCGCGGACACCGCGCTGGGCCTGAAGAGCTGCAGGCAAGGAGTTTTTAGGTGAGGCCGCGGCTTCGGCCTAGTCCGCGAGGCCGGACGCCGCGGACTAGGCCGAAGCCGCGGCCTCTCCTAAAAGCTCATGCCCGCAGCGCCTCAGGACCGGCGCGGTTTCCAAAAAAAAAAAAAACTCGATGTGAATCGAGTTTTTTTTAAGAGAATCGAAGATATTTAAGGTTTTGTTTTTTTAAATGGCAAACACGTCATACTTCCCTGGTCTGTGCAGTGGTTTTGCACAGAGTAGCCCCGATCCCCCTTTTGGGTCCCCCGTCAATGCTCCAGAGCCCCTTCCTCCCGCCTAGTTTCCCGCTATAGCAACTAGCTTGCTATGGGGGCACCTGAGTAGGCTCACTCCTGAGCCGCCGCTCTGTGTGTGTTTATTTACACACAGAGAGTGGCTTGGACCCGCCCCCGCTCTGTCCTCATTGGCCCACTGGCTGTGATCAACAGTAATGGGAGCCAATGGCTACCACTGCTGTATCAGCCAGTGAGGAGGGAGAGACCCAGGAGAGCCAAGGCTCTCGTGCACATCGCTTGGTCAAGATGGGGCTCAGGTAAGTTTTAGGGGGGCTGGGGGGTGCTGCCTTTTTTACTTTCATGCATTCTATGAGCCTATACAACCACTTTAATTACACGTGTTTAAGGCTCCAAGGCATTTTTTTCTCAATTACGATTCATTAACCAACTGAGCTGCTGAATTTGAAAGAGTATGTAGGGTGGGAGTTCAGACCATTTCAGATTTCACTTTTTTCCACTTAAGTGCCTTACCTGATAGTAAAGCCAGGATTCAAATGACATGGCTTGCACTTTTTAAGACAACTGTAATGAAGGAATATGGGTGCTTTTATTACTGACGATCCTAAGAATAAGTATGCAGGTTATGAAGTCAAAATTCCTGATCTACATAACACTTCTAGGTTTGTGCCTCAGAAAGCCTTAAAGCCAGCTAGCTGACAAGTATTTTTATGAGGTCAACAATGACAATGTTAATATTTCCACAAGTATATGTTGTCTTCAGAGAAGTTAAGATTGGGGTTGATTTACTAAAACTGCAGAGTACAAAATCTGGTGCAGCTCTGCATAGAAACCAATCTGCTTCCATTTTTTTTTGTTAAAGCTTAATTGAACAAGATGAAGTTAGAAGCTGAGTGGCTACCATGCACAGCTGCACCAGATTTTGCACTCTCCAGTTATAGTAAATCCACCCCTGTGTGTTTGCTGTTTTCCCCTTTTATGCTTTGTGATTCCCTTGTCAATTACGCTTCAGTCTCATATACACTTTAGGCTCTATGTGCTCATTCATATTTTTTTATTTATTTTTTCAGGTGAGGTTGAATTGGAAGAATACTACCCTGCATTCCTGGACATGGTGAGAAATCTTCTTGTTGGAAATCTGGACCCTACCCATTATGAAGACACACTACGGGAGATGTTTACTATACATGCCTATATTGGCTTCACAATGGACAAGCTGATTCAGAACATCACACGACAGGTAGCTGCAACTTTTTATGTGGCAATAAGAAATCGAGATTTGTATAATAGCATACAGGTGGCAGTTATAAATCAAATGCCAGTATGACATCAGAAATAAAGGGTAAATCCATCCAAAGATATCATTACATGTGTTGCAAGATGTTTACCAGTGAAACTGTTCCGTGGCTTCTGATACCTTTTTGTGGTTGTCTACCTGCCCCAGATTTTTGTCTGATCACCCATGGTGACCAGTTCGTAGGTGAAAGTCCATTTTACCAGCCACCCTAACCGTCTTCCTTAGTGTCCAGGAGTAATGTATTGGTTTTTTTTTTTTATTCTCTTCAGACTGTTTTATTTTTTGGTTTGTGAATAATCGGGCAGATTCCTTTTAATTTTTCCCCAGATTTCATAATAGTGTGTACTTTGAGATCATGTGGCTGTAACCTAAATATATATTTATATAGTTTTATGTGTGTGTGTGTGTGTGTGTGTGTATATACTTTTAGGGTACCCCTTCCTTCTGCTGTAAAACTGTGCAGATAGTCGGCCCTAATCCTTGACTGTTTCATGTCCTGTGGGAAATTTCTATCTTTTTATACCCAGTACTCTCCGAACCCCTTCTCCAGTAACCGGTTTACATCTCTTACCTATCAGGCTATCTTGGTTGATGCTGCTTAAAGGAACATACTTGGCAGGTGGCTCTACTGTTTTGGGGAAAGGAGATGTGTGTTTTAAACAGCTGTTGTGTCAGGTTATCTGGGTATTAACATGCTTAGGAAATGAAGATGTTCATTTAACAATCTAAATGGAGTGTAACATTTCAGTAATACTGATGGATTGCTTGTTAATAGTTGCTATAACATATTCCACTCTTCGGTATTTATAGGCACTGTTAATATTTTCTAAATGTTAAGGCTATAAAATGCTATACTAGGAAATGCCCTCAGGTCAGAAAATTTTATATACGAGTCTATAATTTTATATACCCTCGTACCCAGACTAATCCTAAAAAGTCCCCATGGCAAGCCCTACTAGGCATTGGAAGAAGTGCTGAAACACACCAACAAACTAATCTTTCATATTTTGGGCTGCCAGGATAGCAATTGCTAGGTGATGGAGGTCTCTATCTTTCCCACTGATATACACTCGTACTTATGGATAATAATGAAAAAAATCTCTGCTTTACAAGATCAGATTTCCCTATGTGAAAAAATAAGGGATCCTTGGATACGTTCCCTTTCAGGAAAACACTATTTAGCATAACTGACTGGTTTCATGGGATGGAAAGCGAGAGATGGGAAGCATCTCTTCGCATATCTCTTCTCCTATCCTTCTTTTTTTTTTTTTTTTTTGTTTTGTTTTTGTTTTCTCCCCTTTTCTCTTCCAGTTTTCCCCAGCACTGTAGAGGTCCTCACAAAGCTTTTTCATACTAGGGTTCCCTTTATTGTTAACCTTTGCCATTTCACTTTATCTCCAGTACACGAGCAAGGGTTTGTTAATATTGTGATGACCCTGAGTATAGTATATGCTACACAAACATGTTGGAAACCTTGTGTCATTTTTGCTTGGAAAAATACGATGCATAAGCATATGTGACATGCATTGTATTTTGTTTGACTGTTTCAAATCTAATAAAAATGATTGTAAAAGAAAATGTCATACTATAATAAGTTGAACTTGTGTTTGTGGTGGTGTTTCACATTCCAATTAATTTTAATTTGCATACTTGACAGCTGCCTCTTATTTTCCTTTTGTGGTTGTGACCTCTATGTAATCCCCCTTTGTGTCCTCCAATTACTCAGCTCCATCATTTGGTAAGTGACGAAATCTGCTTGAAGGTGGTGGAACTGTACCTGAGTGAGAAAAAGAAAGGAGCAGCAGGGGGCAGTCTAATTACCCAGTGCGTCCGGACGGCAAAAGAAACAAGTTATCAGTGGAAAGCAGAGCATTGCATGGCGGATGAGAATTGTTTCAAGGTAATCTGAAGAATGCAGTTTATTTAATTCATAATTTGTATTATACCCTACTTAAAAACTCAAGATAGTCAAATATATGGTAGATGGTCTGTATTTGTAAGCCTCAGTTCACACCAGAGGCAGCACGACTTGCAGGTCGCCTCACCGAGGCGACCTGCACACGACTGCCCGGTCGCCTGACAAGTCGTCCCTGTGTGAACCGAGCCTAAGTGCCAGCCCAGATTAGCAAAAAATAATTGTAGCTTTGTTAATTAAATTAACCTAAGGCAGGGCAAAGTTGCAGTGTCTCTGCAAAGGGTCTCCTTACCTCACTAGTGTGTCCATTCTGTTTCCTTTTTTTTTTTTTAAGTTCCATCTTCCCCGGGTGTGGGAGAGCATATCTGACTTTCATCCCTGTGACTATGCTTGACCCTAACAGCCAATCACTAGGCATTAGCACAGTCACATGTCCAAGGGAGTGATGTGAGCATTGCTCCCTGGCCACCGACACTGGTGATTTTAATGATGGCTGCAGTGGAGGAAGGGTCAGTGGTGAAGCGTAGCCAAATTCGTATGAGGGGGACCCTTTGCAGAGACACTTTCACTTTGTCCTGCCTGGGCCTGGTGACAGTATCTCCTCTAAGGGGTGTAGCGGATCTTTAAGGGTTCCATTTAAAAGTACAATCCTACTTTATTCAGTTTCTTACATATTTTTAAATGTGTGTCTTTGTAGGGAATGAAGTAATCTCAGCATGTATTATGAAGCACCATTAGGTGTGGATTCTGTAGAGGTTTGTTACATACATTTTGGGGGCAGCACTAGTAAATGTTGTTTTTTTGCTTTGCTTTTTTTTGTTTTTTGTTTTTTTTTTGTTTTTTTGCGGTTGCTCTTATTTTTCGACTTACTCTAAAGCAGAACTAAACTCCTGTAGGGGAAGCAGTCCTTAAAGTCGCACATCACAGCAAAACCTTGTGAGGTGGTGTATAACTGCCTCAGCCCGGGATCTAACCAGGCCATGCACCACCCCCCCCCCCCCTTAATGCCTTTCACTCTTCTCCAGACCTTAATCATGCCCCTTAAATAAAAATGTGTTTTCCAATGGGTAGCAGAGTTTGACTGAATACTCCATACTCTGTAATGGTGCTGATCAGAAAAAGCCAATCCCCTACTCTGCATTACATTTCTTGTAAGGGCTTGTGCTAAGGGGTGTGGCTGTAACTCAGCTATGCCAACAAAAAGCACTGTGTTGCGAAAGCATGAAGTACCAGCTTTTTAAGAGATGTAGGACTTTGATATTTTTTTTTCCCTGGGATTTACTTACATAGGGCCACTGATTTAACAACTCTTCAGTAAATGGAGTGCATTGGATGGTCAGGGGAAAAAAAGGAAAATGTAAATTAGAAAATTTAGAGAAATAATTTTGTTGACAAAATATTGTAATTATTATGGTTTCTTTTATTTTATGTAGATAATGTTCCTGCAAAGACAGGGCCAAGTAATAATGACAATTGAGCTGCTTGACACAGAAGATGTTCAGACAGAAGACCCCACTGAAGTGCAGGTAGGATCAAAGCATTGGGGCTTGTTTAAAGCAGAGCTATAATGTAAGCATAGTGCACATTTATTATATCATTTGGGCAAAAAAAATGGATAAGTGCATGTGTGGGGGAGGTTTCTATTTATGGTATATGTCAGTGGAGGGTATCATCCTTAATTCAAATGTACTATTATTATTAATGTGTATTATATAATTCAGCCTGCATACCATACAAACACAATATTAAAAAAATCCACAATCTTGTTAGGCTGTTAAAGACATAAGCCATAGTGAATGGTGTTATGATATCAATCATTAAATAATTTCTGCATTGGCAGAACACTCATGAGCGGTGCCTTGGCATTGGTCCCTGTGGTAAATGTCGGTGTGACAGTACATGTTTTGCGGGAGAACAATGTTACAATAAAGGTGTATTCATTTTCTACTTCAGTTGTGGTTACTGTTGTTTTGTTTTTGTTTTTTATGTTATATTAATAGGAGATCTAATTTGTCATTTTCCATCTTTGTTTTTGTCTAGCACCTTTCCAATTATGTGGAGCAGTATATTAATGTACAAGGAGAACAGAATGGCCAGAATGAAGGATTTTTATTGAAGCCAGTATTTTTACAGAGGTATCTGATGTTCTGGGATTTTTTATTCTTACAAACTAGCTATTAGTAGGCATTAATATATGCTGTCTCTTATTTTACTTATTACAATCTGCTGACACCAATTTCAAATTTTCAAAAAATGTTTTAAATTCTGGATACCCCTCTCCCTTTCCTCAATGGACAGTCTTCTGTTTAGACCAGCCTGTCCCAAGCCCTGTCAGCCAGAGTCTGACGGAGAGAGTGCAGACTGCCGAGTTTCAGATGGATCACTGGACCTGACTTACTGATGGCAGTACCTGGGCCTGATATTGAATACGCCCCTGTCTAGGATTCTCCTTCACTGGTTCTAACTCCTGTCCCTCCACTCTCATGCTCAGGCCCTATAACCAGGCCTGGGAGCTGCTTTCAGGCCATTACCATATGCCGTTTCACCCTAGATGATTGTAACTCAACATTCTCAAACAGCCTTGGGCTTTTAGACTGTATGGCTCTGACCTACAAGGCCAGACTCTCCCTGACATAATGGAATTCCATCCAGGGAAAACACTTCCCCTAAGATGTGGAATTTTCTCACAACAAATGCCAGCCTGCCAAGTTGGAGATGAGTCTTGCATTTCCTCTTGGTGAATCCAGCTGGACAATGCCACAACAATGCCCTACACCAGTCACAAGGGAGGAAACAGAGGTTGTACTGCTCACCAAAAAGCAGACCTGATTCTCCCATTACCCCTCTCCAGATCCTTTCTGGTTTGCTCCAAGGATTGAAATGGTGGGCATTCTGGTGAGTGGTGATTCCTCATTGCACCAAACTGGTTCAGGAGGACATAGTACTCTGACATATTTAGATTGCTTCAAGATTTTCCGTGGGCCCTTCCTGATCATCCAAACCATTTTGACCCCAGGGCTGTTCCACAACTCTGTTTCTTGGTTGTTGGCTTTAAGGGTATAGCTGTTAATGCCCAGGTCCTGGGGGACAGGCCCCTTTTGGATTCGGTCTTGCCTACCCTCCTGAGAGCTAGGAGGTCCACTTCTTGCCAAGTCCGCCATCACACCTGGAAAGCCTATTAATATGGTGCAAGACTTGGAAATTCGAGTCTAAAAGTTCTTCTTGGGACACTTTTCCCTAGTCAGCCCAGACCAACATTTGACCTTAGGAACCAATAAGAAGCAAATCTTGGCTCTGGCTGTATTGTTTCAGAGCCATTGGCCTCTTTCTATAGTGAAGGCCCTTTGGACTGGGTCTTACACACATTGCTCCCCCTGTTAATTCCCCAGTGGCACTGTGGAATGTTAACCTGGTTCTTTTGGCCCTTCAGAAACCACCCTTTAAAGCCATCAAGGATATTCCGTATATCCAACCTTACCCGCAAGGTAGCCTTTCTCGTTGCTATCACTTCTGTAAGGCTGGTCTCTAAGTTAGCAGCTTTATCCTGTAAGTGACTTTGTTAGTGTTGCTCAAGGATAACATTGTTCTGAAGCCTAAGGCCTCCTTTTTTTTTTTCCTAGGGTGGGTTCCTCCTTTCACCTTATCCAAGACCTTGTTCTTCCCTCATAATGGCTGTTCAGAAACCAGGGATTTTCTCTCCTCTATCTCAACATGTTATGCCCTGTTGTGTTTCCATAGGGGGTTCCCTGCCTGTCTTGCCCACCCCTCAGCTGGACTGCTTTTGGATGCCCCATGGTTAAAACATAAGATCCTGTGTCTTGTACTGTAAAAAAAAAAATTGCCTTGAGTACAGGAGAGGATAAAGGTCCCTCACCTCTGTTCATTGGGATCTCTCTATTGCTTGCTACAAAACCTGAGGCTTGCTTGGAGTGCAAGGGGTTATATAGGGGATGTCTGTGCATCTTTTCTTTGCCAGTGTCCTCTCGAAAGTAGCTGCATATAACAATTGGTTGAGACTAAAGATCCTGGGGTCAATTCACTAAGAGTTGAATAACGGCTAATAGTATGCAGTAAATATTGTGCAGGTGTTGAATTCACTAAGAATTTGTAGTTAATGCGGTATTTGTTCGATTTGGCGGTAATTATCGCATTGGTCAATGCGGTTATTTATCGCATAGAGCTGGTTGCTAAGGAGCAGGCAGTGGGGCACGCGCCCCCCCCCCCCCCCCCGAACCATACCAGGTCACATGCCCTCAAAATAGGGGAACGGTGGTGGTCAGGGGGCCTCCACATCCCGGGATCCCAGCATGCACTGATCCATGATGTCACAAGGGGCGGGTCCACCAGGTGGCCCTGCACCTTACCTAAATAAGAAATGTCAGATGGCGGAGCCTGCAGTAGGCTATAGCTGTTAATGTCCAGCTCCTGGGGGACAGGCACCTATTAAATTAGGTCATCCCTACCCTCCTGAGAGCTAGGAGGTCCACTTCTTGCCAAGTCCATCATCAGGGGGCTTCCAGATTCCGATTAACGATTCCTATTAGCCCCCTGCCCGCAGACCCCCACAGCCACCGGCCACGGTTGTGGGGCTGAGGCCCTTGTCCCCATCAACAAGGGCGCCCCCCCTTTCTGACCTCTTGGCCTGCATGCCAGTCTAAGGGTCTGTTATGGATTTTGGGGGAACCCCAGACTTTTCTTTATCGTACATCATGGGACACAGAGCCTTAAGTAATTACTTAATAGGTTATAAGCCACCTTCAGGTGATGGACACTCCAGGAAGTTCACTCCCTATATAACCTCTCCTTCCAGGAGCACATCAGTTTTTTCACCAGAGTCTAAGGTGTTGGTCACGAGTGAAGATGTGCTCTGATGAGCTCCAGGAGAGGGATCCATGCTGGATTCAAATAGCCTCCGTAGACCAGATCCATCCAAAGTGCCACTGAGGCCAAAGTGGATGGTACTTGGGGCCTCGTATCCGAAGCACAAGGTTTTGCCTGTAACGCCTCTCTTTTTAGGGCTGGACCCCGGGACCCAGGGCTTGCTACATTACCTAAAGCTTTCCTGGTGTGGTGCTTTTGCAGGTCCAAGGGAGTGGAACCCCATTTTAGGGACCCGTTCCTTGAAGGTTTGCTAATCGCAGCCCGCCGTGATGGGTGAAGGTTGGATTGTCTGTTAATTCAGCAAATCCTGCAGCGGGGATAAGGTAAGGGAAGAAACTTGGGTACTAAAAACACCTATGTATTCTTCTTTAAAGTGGGGTTCCACCCACAAAACAAAAATACCTGGAAAAAAAAAAAAAAACATTTGGATATTTTTTTTTTCACTTACCTCTAAATGCCTGTTGCTAGGTGGTCCCTCGTAGTCTGCCTGTTCCTTTGCCTGGGCTGGTGACATCACTTCCCCCAGGCACAGGAAGGGCTCCGCTCTGCTCCCTCCCTCCCGTCAATCATCTGGGACCCAATACAGGTCCCAGGTGATTGAGCGGCCAATCGCGGCGCCGCTCGCGCATGCGCAGTGGGTGCCAGGCTGTGAAGCCACAGCCCGGCGCCCACAGTTAAAATGCCGGCGCCGACGAGCGGGGGGGGGGGGACATGAGCGGGGCTTCGATCCCCCGCATCGCTGGACCCAGGGACAGGTGAGTGTCCAATTAAAAGTCAGCAGCTGCAGTATTTGTAGCTGCTGACTTTTATTTATTTTTATTTTTTTTGGACGGCCCCCCTGGGTGGAACTCCTCTTTAAGGGAAAAAATTTTGTCATGTCTTAATTGTCCACAAGAGGGAGTCTATGCACATACCTTAATCTGTTGTCTTCACTGTAAAGCTTAGTCAGTCTGTGTGTGGCCGCAGCAGCGTGTGCAGGGGGATTTTTCTCAGGTAAAAGAAATCTGCCAAATGTTTTCTTTCTCCCCCCTGAAGGGACCGGAGGGTTAGGGAAACATCAGCTGGTGTACCCCCCCTTACATTACCCCCCGCCGTGGGGGGTGCGGAGGTCCCAGCAATGTTAAAAAAAAAAACACAGCTGTGACAGTCTCTCGGCTGACGAGGAAACAAGCAGTCTGCACACAGGGACACAGGAGCTGTGGGACACGTGAGGGTTGCAACCTGGCATTTCCTGATACAGAAAGGACACTGTTTTCCCAGCACTAGGCTGAACTTTATAGCGATTTTTACTGTCATGACTATATTCAGCGATTAAGTGCAATTGTATAGTGCCTCTGTTTTTGGACTATGCCTGTCAAAAAAGACACCTCAAAGACCAAAAAGGTACTAAAGGTTTCACCCCCAGGCGCTAGGATCTCGAGTCACATTTCCACGCTGTCATCCTCGCCTGAATTACCAATTATGGCAAGCCAGGGTGAGCCATTGGATCAAATTGATGGTGCAACTGCTTCTCGCATCTCGGCCCCACTATATGTGACTGAAGATGACCTTTCCTCCACCCTGCAGGGTCAGCCTGCAGTCGCTGCAATAGGCGTCTGTCAATCCCTAAAGGACCAATTTAGACAGGACCTTAAAGAGGTTCCTGCGCAACAAGCTTGGGAATTGGCTGCACTACCAAAAGCATTATGCTTTGCCATAGATGCCATTAAAGATTCTATTCACCAGGCGTCCCGCCTTACGCTTATGCATGTACATATTCGTTGAATCCAGTGGTTAAAAAATTAGTCAGCTGAAGCACCATGTAAAAACCTCCCTTTTCATGTAGAGTGACTATTTGGAGAAGATTTGGACAAATATATCCAAGCAATTTCTAGTGGGAAAAGTACTCTTTTGCCAGTCAAAAGAAAGTATAAACACCCTTCATTTAAACGGGCTCTTTCCCCTGCACCAGGGGCTTCTGCCTCTAGGCAGTGGCGACGGCCTCTGCCGTCAGACTCTAGAGGAAAACCTCAGGGTCAGATCCAGGCTCAAAACAAGTCCTGGGATCGGAAACCTGCAAAGCAGAATCCTAAAGCCTCATCGTGAAGAGGCAACCCCCCCTCACCAAGGTGGGGGGAAGACTTCTGCAGTTTTCAGAAGTCTGGCACGAGGAAATTCAGGACAGATGGGTCATCTCCATGGTAACGCTGGGGTACAAGCTGGAATTTCGGGACTTCCCACTGTCTCGTTTCTTGAGGTCAAGCGTTCCCAAAGATCCAGAGAAAAGACAAACTCTGTTTCAGGCACTAGACCGATTTAATATCTCATGGGGTGATCATACAGATCCCCACAAAAGGTTTGGGGTTTTATTAAAATCTTTTTATGGTACCAAAACCAAATAGAGATGTCATACCCATTTTAGATCTAAAAAATCTAAATTGGTTCCTGAAGATCCGCTCCTTTCGCATGGAGACGATCAGGTCAGTAGTTTCTACCCTTCTAGGAGAACTTCTGGCATAGATCGACATCAGGGATGCATATCTGCATGTTCCTATATTTTCCGCTTACCAAAAGTTCTGCGGTTCAAGTTAGAACAGCAGCATTTCCAGTTTGTAGCCCTGCTCTTCGGGCTAGCCACAGCACCCCGGGTGTTCACAAAAGTGCTGGACCCACCTCTAGCCAGGTTAAGGGCACAGGGCATAACAGTCGTAGCGTACCTAGATGATCTATTGCTAATAGACCAGTCGGCTCGTTTGGAGCCAAACGTACGCATTACAACCAGTTACCTGGAAAGTTTGGGTTGGATTCTCAACCTAGAGACATCTTCCTTAATACCGCTAAAAAGACTGGAGTACTTGGGTCTGATCATAGACACAGCCCAGGAAAAGGTGTTCTTGCCTCAGGCAAAGATCTCCATAACAGAGCTGGTGCTGATGGTTAGGTCAAAAGGCGATCCCTCCATTCGCCTTTTCATGAGGTTGCTTGGAACCATGGTGGCTTCATTCGAAGCAGGTCCCTATGGCCAGTTCCATTCAAGACTGTTGCAAAACAGTATCCTGTCCGCTTGGAACAAAACGATTCAAGCTTTAGACTTGCCAATGCGGCTGTCCCCAAGGGTGTCACAAAGCCACAGTTGGTGGTTACTAACTCAGAATCTGCTGAAAGAAAAATCCTTCAGATCAGTTATCTGGAAAGTGGTAACAGATGCCAGCCTTTCAGGCTGGGGAGCAGTACTAGAAAAGACAACTGTCCAGGGACAGTGGTCAAGAGCCGAAAGAACTTTGCCCATCAATATCCTAGAGATTCGGGCAGTGCGTCGGTCTCTAAAGGCCTGGACTTTCAGGTTACAGGATTTCTTCTGTCAGGATCCAATACGACAATGCCACAGCTGTGGCCTATATCAATCACCAAGGGGGCACCAAGAGTCTCTCAGCGCAGAGAGAGGTGAACCATATTCTAACTTGGGCAGAAAGGAATGTTCCGTGACTATCGGCAGTCTTCATTCCGGGAGTAGAGAATTGGCAGGTGGACTATTTGAGTCACCAGCAGTTATTCCCAGGGGAATGGTCTCTTCACCCCAACATTTTTCGGGCTATTTGCCAAAGATGGGGGACTCCGGACGTAGATCTTCTAGCGTCCAGGTTCAACATGAAGTTAGTCAACTTTGTGGCCAGAACAAGGGATCCACTCGGATGCATTGGTAACCCCATGGGATTGGTTCTTACTGATCTATGCTTTCCCCCCCTATTCAGTTGCTGCCTCAACTTCTTTGCAGGATCAAGCTGGAAAGAAAGCTGGTAATTCTGGTAGCCCCAGCATGGCCCAGAAGGTCATGGTATGCAGAAATCGTAAAGATGGCAGTGGAGGGCCCATGGTCCCTCCCACCACGGCCAGATCTGCACTCACAGGGACCAATATTCAATCCTACCTTACGGTCTCTAAATTTAACGGCTTGGCTATTGAAACCTACATTCTGAAGAAATGTGGGCTTTCCGGGTCAGTTATCTCTACCCTGATTAATGTTAGGAAGCCAGCTTCCAGAACTATATATTATAAGGTCTGGAGAGCTTATGTTTCCTGGTGTGAATCCAAGGGTTGGCACCTTAGGAGATATATCGTAGGCAGAATTCTTGCCTTTCTACAATTAGGGGTAGAAATGAAATTGGCCTTGAGTACTATTAAAGGCCAAGTCTCAGCTTTATCGGTCTTATTTCAAAGACCACTTGCTAAACATTCTTTAGTCCAGGGTTTTATGCAAGGGGTGATGTGGCTCAATCACTCATACCTCCCTTGAACCCCTGGGACTTAAACTTAGTTTTGTCTGTGTTACAAAAAAACAGCCATTTGAACCGATACAACATATTTCCCCTAGTCCTTCTGACAAGGAAATTTGTATTTTTGGTTGCTATATCCTCAGCAAGAAGGGTTTTCGGAATTGGCTGCTCTTTCTTGTAAAGAGCCATATTTGATTTTTCATGAGGACAGAGTGGTGTTACACCCTCGTCCAGACTTTTTGCTAAAAGTGATTTCAGGTTTTCAGATATTGTCCTGCCATCGTTTTTTCCAAAACCATGTTCCAGGGAAGAAAAGTCACTACATTGTCTTGATGTGGTGAGAGCAGTGAAAATCTATTTAAAGGTAACTGCTCAGATTCGTAAGACTGATGTCTTATTTATTCTCCCAGAGGGTCCTAAGAAAGGATAGGCAGCGTCGAAATCCACTGTCGCTAAGTGCATTCGGGAAGTTATAATTCAAACTTATAATTTAAGGGGGAGGATCCCCCCTTTTCAAGTTAAGGTACATGCTACCAGGTCGGTTAGTGCATCTTGGGCAGTGCGTCACCAGGCCTCCATGGCTCAGATCTGCAATTTGGTCTTCAGTGCATACATTCACAAAATTTTACCAGGTGGAGGTATGAGGATATCGCCTTCGGGCGCACTGTGCTGCAGGCAGCAGTATAGGTCCTCAAATCTGGAAGTACCCTCCGGGTTGTGTCTCCCTCCCCTCAAGTAGCATTGCTATGGGACGTCCCATTAAGTAATTACTTAAGGCTCTGTGTCCCATGATGTACAATAAAGAAAATAGGATTTTTGTAACAGCTTACGTGTAAAATCCTTTTCTTGGAGTACATCATGGGACACAAGAGGTCCCTCCCATCTTTTTTTGAGATTTAAGTATATTGCTTTACTACAAAAACTGATGTGCTCCTGGAAGGAGGAGGGGTTATATAGGGAGTGAACTTCCTGGATTGGGTATACCAGTGTCCGTCACCTGAAGGTGGCCTATAACCCATTAAGTAATTACTTAAGGCTCTGTGTCCCATCATGTACTCCAAGAAAAGGATTTTACAGGTAAGCTGTTATAAAAATCCTATTTTTTTTTTTTTTTTTTGCGTGGGGTTTCCCATAAATTCCATACCAGACCCAAAGGGCCAGGTATGGACTGGGGGAGACCCCACGGCTTTTTTTTGTTATTATCAGCTGTGAGCGGGGAAGCCGATGAGTCATCGGTTGTTAAGGATGCGGCAGCCGGCTTCACGGCCCGCTGCTTAGCAACCAGCTGTTTGTCAAGACAAATACTGCATGTAATTATTGCATGCTTTTTAACGCCTTGGTCGGTTTTGTGAATTGGACTTAAGAGCTTTTTATGCGGTATTTGCACATTTCTTTTGGTAAACACCGCATAATCGTTTGTTGTTTTTTTTTATTTGTGAATTGGACTTAGTTTACCGCTTGTGATGATTTATGCAAATGAGTCGCGTGGTAGCCTTATCGCATGTGGTAAACGTTAGTGAATTGACTATCCAGTACTGTATTCCAAGATTTTCACTGTATTTTTGTTTGTTTTAGTTTAACTTTTTTTCCCCTACTACAGATAATAGTGCTTTCACATTGAAGGAGTCAGTTGTTTTGCTTTGTAGAGTTGAAACCAACCAGTAAAATGGTTATAGAAAATTGTATTTCTTTGTACCACAATACAGAATTGTTCCAGTGTCATTGCCAATAAATTTTGCTCCATATGTTCTCATATGGAGCAGCTGGCCCTTATGCAGTCCAAAATGGTGGTCAGCAGATCTCAAGTATGATCCCTGACATCACCAAATGGACGCATATAATAATTAGTGAAAATATTGCTAGAGAAATCTATTACTACAGACATGCAACAGGAGAGGGTCAAAGACTACAGGCCTGCTAAGGAAGATGGTCACAAACTATAAATATACTATTGGATTTGTTAAAGACTGGGGATACGCTTCAAACTATAGACTTGAGACTCCTCACATGAGACTGCTAGAAATCACTGCTACTTAAATCCTTTTTCTAATTATTCTTATACAGGATTTATATAGCGCCAACAGTTTGCACAGCGCTTAATCAGTGCTTACATATTGTGCTTCCTTCAGCTTCTTTAAAAAAAATACTTGTTCCACATTGATATTTACCCTACCAATATCCATTAGAAAATTGTAGAAGGGAAAACACAGAAAAAAGTCATACTACAAAAGAAAGAAACCAAGCCATTTAATTAATAGAACAAAGTCTACACAATTGTTTTCCATCACTGGCCTGAGAAAGAACCCAGGTAGGGAAAACACAGGTCACTGTCTGCAGGAGCCCAGGTTTGCACAATTGCCAAGTGCTAAAGGGTATAAGGTTGCAGACCATTAGGAGGACTATACAGAATAAGGGCTAAATTTAGGGTTGGGGCTTAGTTAAATTAAGTTGATGATTAAGGGAATTTGTGCTGGGAGGTAGAAGAGATGCTAAGGGCTTACTATATGGATTTGGGTAAGGCGAGTTTAGGTAAGATTTTAAGACTGGGGGTCAGCAACCCGTGGGCTGCACCCAGCCTGCCACCGCTAGATGTCTGGCCCATCAGTGCCCTTGATTATTTCACGAGCACCCGGACCGCTGACATTTTCATTGGCCAGCTGCGAGCAACCGGTATCACTGGGCTGAATGGGGGTGGGAACTCCTGCAGTTAACTTTTACATTATAAAGTAGGTGGTTGGTTGCTGGGTGATCCTAGCAACCAATCACCACCCTGTTAATGTGAAAAGTTAAGGAGAGTTCTACCTACACAGTGTGTGTGGTGGAGGACAGAGGACACTATGGGGGTCGCAGGGGATACTATGGGGGTCGCAGGGGACACTATGGGGGTCGCAGGGGACACTGGGTGGGGTCGCAGGGGACACTGGGTGGGGTCGCAGGGGACACTGGGGTGGGGCGCAGGGGACAGAGGACACTGCTTTGGGGGTACAGGAAACTTGCTATGGGGGGAGGGGGCAGAGGACCCTTTGGGAGAGATGTGAAGGGGCAACAGAGGACACTGCTATGGGGTACAGAAAACACTGAAATGGGGGCACCCTATTAGGGATTCCATCACTCCTGGGGACCCCTTCTCTCCTGGGGACAGGGACACCATTACTCCTTCTCACCTGGGGACAGGGACCCCATCACCCCTAGGGACCAGAACCCCATCTCCAGACTATGCTGGCTGGCATCCGCCACCCTTGGGTGCCAGGATGGGGTGGGGGGCAGTAAAATCTGAATCCCCAGCCACATGCTCCCTCAGGATGAACTGACTTTGTATTAGTGGAGCACCTTAAAGTGAGGTAAACCTGTACTGTTATTACTATGTTAGAAGTATTATTATCTTCATTTATTAGCATACCATGCATTCACATACATTGAATCTGACCCTTAAGTTGAAAAAGGTTGCTGACCCCTGTTTTAAGAGATTTGGAAAGGAGTTGGATTCAATTGTTACATAGTTGGTAAGGTTGAAAAAAGTCATCAAGTCCAACCTGTGTGTGTGTGCGCTTTTATATCAATATTACATTGTATATCCCTGTATGTTGTGGTCGTTTAGGTGCCTATCTAATTTTTAAATTAAAAATTACGTTTTTAAATTATCTATGCTCCCTGCTGAAACCACTGCTTGTGGAAGAGAATTCCACATTCTTACCGTAAAGAACCCTTTACGCAGTTTCCGGTTAAATCCTCTATCCTCCAACTTTAGTGAATGGCCGCGAGTCTTTTTAAATTCCCTGTAGCGGAAACGTTTTCTTCCTATTGTGAGATCACCAGTACAGTATTTGTACATTGAAATTATATCCCCTCTCAAGTGTCTCTTCTCCAAAGAGAATAAGTTTAGTGCTTTTAATCTTTCCTCATAACTAAGGTCCTCCAGTCCCTTTATTATTTTTTTTGCCCTTCTCTGTATTCGCTCCATTTCCAGCACATTCTTCCTGAGGACTGGAGCCCAGAACTGGACGGCATACTCCAGGTGCGGCCAGACCAGTGTCTTGTAGAGTGGGGGCATTATCGTTTTATCTCTGGAGTTAATTCCCTTTTTAATGCATGCCAATATTCTATTGGCTTTGCTTGCAGCAGCTTGGCATTGCATGCTGTTGCTGAGCCTGTCATCTAAGACCCCCAGGTCCTTTTCCATCCTAGACTCCCCCAGAGGTTCTCCCCCTAGTGAGTAGATTGCATTCATGTTTTTGCCACCTAAATGCATTATATTACATTTTTCTACATTAAACCTCATTTGCCATGTAGTTGCCCAACCCATTATTTTGTTCAGATCTTCTTGCAAGGTTTCCACAACCTGCGGAGAAGCTATTGCCTTGCTTAGCTTAGTATTGTATGCAAATACTGAGATTGAGCTGTTTATCCTATCCTTCAGATCATTTATGAATAAATTAAATATGATTGGTCCCAGGACAGAACTCTGAGGGACCACACTTTCCTCATTGAATCATTCCGCGTACTCCCCATTTATCACTACCCTCTGAACTCACCCTTGTAGCCAGTTTTCAATCCAGGTACCCACCCTTTGGTCCATGCCGGCAGATCTTAGCTTGTATAGTAAAAGTTTGTGGGGAACTGTATCAAATGCCTTTGCAAAATCCACATACACTACGTCTAGTGGCCTTTCTTCATCTAAATGGATGCTCACCTCCTCATAGAAGGTTAATAGATTTGTTTGACAAGAATGATTTTTCATGAATCCATGCTGATTACTGCTAATTATACAAGATTTTAGTAATGAAAACTGTATCTAGTCCCTTATCATCCCTTCCAAGAGCTTGCATACTATTGATGTTTGGCTAACTGGTCTGTAGTTCCCAGGGATATATCTTGGTCCTTTTTTAAAGATTGGTGCTACATTGGCTTTTCTCCAATCAGCTGGTACCATACCAGTCAGTAGACTGTTCGTAAAAATTAGGAACAACGGTCTGGCAATTACTTGACTGAGCTCCTTACCTTCTGGTGCAAGCCAATCTGGTCCCGGTGACTTATTTATGTTAAGTTTTTCAAGTCTG
Source organism: Lithobates clamitans (assembly GCA_037952925.1). Taxonomy (NCBI): domain Eukaryota; kingdom Metazoa; phylum Chordata; class Amphibia; order Anura; family Ranidae; genus Lithobates; species Lithobates clamitans. The sequence continues at coordinate 1,810,564 of JBBGZY010001129.1, read as the reverse complement.
ATTCTGATTTTTTTTTTTTTCCTCTGTTAACCATAGGGGTGATTCCTGTGACGTGTCAGGAGGATAAACATTGCAGTTTTGGTTACTGTAGCCCCCCGTTTCCCTCGTGAAGACTGAGGAGAAGAACACATTCAAAAACTTTGCCATCTCACCATCCTTTGTAACCAGAATCCCTTCATCATTCTTTATGGGGCCAATATGATCTGTCCTCCCTCTTTTAATGTTTATGTACTTAAAGAATTTCTTTCGATTTTTCTTACTCTCCTCCGCTATGTGCCTTTCGTGTTCTATCTTAGCCGCCCTGATTGCACGCTTACATTTCTTATTGCATTCTTTATACAGTTGGAATGCTGATGATCCCTCGGCCTTGTATTTTTTGAAGGCCTTCTCCTTTGCTTTTATGTGAATTTTTTTTTCGTTGGTGTTAAGCCACCCAGGGCTTTGATTAGCTCTTTTAACTTTACCCTTTGGGATGCACTGGCTAATATCCTTATTTAATATGCTCCTAAAGCACACCCATTTTCCCTCCGTGTTCTTTGTTCCTAGGATTATTTTCCCATTTAGTATCCTTTAGCAAGGAGCGTAGTTTTTGGAAGTTGGCCTTTTTGAAATTCAGTGTCTTTGTATTCCCCTTATGTTTCCTATTTTGTGTGATTTATGTTGAAACTAATTGACCTGTGATCGCTGTTTCCTAAGTTGCTCTGTATTTCTACATCTGCAATGAAGTTTGTATTGTTCGTAATCGGTCGGTCTAGTAACGCATTGTTTTTAGTTGGTGCATTTACCATCTGACCCATGAAATTGTCCTGTAAGACATTTAGGAAATGGCGAGTCTTAGTTGAATGCGCGATTCCTTCCGCCCAGTCTATCTGGATAATTAAAATCCCCCATTATAATGACACTTCCCATCCTTGCCGCCATTCCAAACTGTGATAGGTCGTCCGTCTCCCCCTCCTCCCTCAGGTTAGGGGGCCTGTAGCATACTCCCAGTATTACTTTCTCCTTGGTTTCCTCCCTTTGTAACGCTACCCATTAGGATTCCATCTCTTCCCTTGCTCCATTAGTGATGTCATCCCTCACATTCACCTGTACATCATTTTTGATATACAGGCATACCCCTCCCCCTTTTTTACCCTCCCTGTCCTTGCAATATAGGAAATACCCTTGAATGGTTGCCAGCCAATTATGAGAGCTATTGAAACAGTTCTCTGAAATTCCTACAAAATCGAATTTCTCCTCATACAGTAGCAGCTCTAGTTCTCCCATCTTGTCCGCTAGACTCATGGCATTAGAGAGCATGCCTCGTAGTTTTGTTCGGATCTCCTTATTGGGTGTTCTGAGGTTGCAAATAAGACTTGTTACTATACTTACCATGGGTTTAGGTGCTTTAGCCAACCTACCACTATTGCCCACAGTATTACTCAATGAAATACGTTCCACACTGGCTATGTCTGGACCCCCCCCACCGTCGCCTAGCTTAAAAGCCCCTCCAACTTTTCGGCCATCTGCACCCTCCTCATTTAGGTGCAGTATGTCCCTTCTGTAGAGCTTGTGACTGACTGAAAAGTCGGCCCAGTTCTCCAGGAACCCAAACCCCTCCTTTCTTTTTTAGGACACTCCCATCTTCCTCTGACTTTGTCATTGGTGCCAACGTGCACCATGATAGCCGGGTCTCCCACCCACCCCCTGTAATTTGTCTACCAGATCCGTCATGTGCTGAACCCGAGCACCCGGTAGACAACATACAGTTTGGCACCTCAGGTCCTTTGTGACAGATTGCGCTCTCTGTCCTTCTGAGAATTGAGTCCCCTACCACCAAAATCTTCCTTTCCTTCCCCTTTGTCATTTCCCCCCCCCCCCCCACACTCTCACTGGAGGAGTTCTTCCCCTGGCAGCTAGGGGGTGTCCTAAGACTTTTCTAAACAAAGGGCCAGTTCGCTGTACAAAACAAATTGCCCTGCTTCCGTGGTCAGTAGGAGTATAAAATGTTTCAATGTTGTTGAGAATCTGGAAAAAAAATGGCTTCCCTGGTGTGCACTGAGAGAGCCCTGCATGTAAGACCTTCTCATTACAGGGGCTGGCTTACAGCAACTAGGGAGCCCTAGTTTGGGGACTGCTGGTGGTATATATGCAAGTACCAGTATTTCCTTTTAACTCTCAATACTGAACAGAGGAGTGAGCAAATTTAGGAAAGGCAAGTATATACTGCTGAGGATGGAGTAAGGGGTGAAAAGCTTATTGATTTGTCCTGAATGAATCCTTTTTGTGTGTGTATATGTGTGTATGTATGGATAGATAGAGAGAGAGAGATCCTTCTGAGGAATGTTTTATGTACATAAAATGGCATTAACGATCAGACATTTTCATGACTGACCTTTCCCTGTCCACAGAAATATCAGAAATTTTCACAGATGGCAGTGCAGGACGATGCGAATGATGAAAGATGAAGTTAAGAGCTCATGGAAACGATTAATGGGCGTGGAAAGTGCTAGCAATATGGATTGCCGCTTCAGGCTCAACAGCCACAAGATGATGTTCATCATCAACTCTGAAGATTACATGTACCGCTGGGGGACACTGACAAGAGCCAAAGAGGTGAGGATGTGGTTAAAGACCATTTACCCAAATTCTTTGACATACAAGTCCATTGTATTAGCAGCATCTTGATTTTCAGTGCAGGCAAACAAATGCCCGGCTTGGCAGCAAACCAAAAAAAATGCCAATTAGATGGCCAAATTTACATGACCCTAACGCAGTCCTTCGCCATAAGCCATGGGTTTTCCTTTTATGCCTTTTATTGTTCACCTTACTGTCAGTTTTTCTATATTGGTATTGCTTAACTCAAGGCTTATATTTAATGGTTGGGAATGTTTTCACACATACCATCTCTTTCTTTCCTTGCAGTTCCAGCCTATGGTCTTCCAGAAGCACCATGAGAGGTTTGCTGCCTGGCACAACAGCTGGCTGCAGGAGAATGTCAGTTCCAGAGCAGCTGACCTGGTGCAAGACTGGTTGACTGGTGAAGAAGATGAAGAAATGGTTCCCTGCAAGACTGTTTGTGAGATCTCCGAGATCCATGGCATGACAGTTACAAGATATCGAGTGCAGTACACACGCAGAGCGTCTTCCCCTTGACACCTGTTCACAGCTCCTCTGTATGCATTTGCTGCTTGATGACTTTTTTTTTACGGGGCTTTTTTTCCTGCTGCTGTTCTTAAAAAGATGCCTGACTGACAGTAGGCAGCAGCTTCTACCAGTGCCATTATCTCTGTTTGTGCTGTGGATTCCTTAATCAACGTTCACCCTGCAGCCCAACAGTACCAAATATAAACTGAAAGAAGACTTCGCATCCAAGCCAGAACTTTACAGTCAGGGTTGACATGACGCTAATGGACGTTTTGTGTACACGGTTACTAATGAAGTGTTTGATTACATTCATTAATTAATAATGGTATCTCTTATATGAACAGTTAATCATGGTGCTGGGAGAATTGCCATGCTTATTTAAAGAAAAGCCGAAAATTAATTTGATATTAAATAAACCTGTGCAATCAGTTTACAAAATAAGGAAAAAAATATTGAATATCCATTCCATAAAAATGGCACCATTGAAATACATTTTAAAGCTGCCCATTTTAAAATCATTTTTATTTAACATTATTCATGGTGAAGAGAGTCTATAGTTTTATGTTAACATATTACGGTGGACAATAATTTACAAAATTGCTACCGATAAAATGGAAGGTGAAAAGACTGTTGCCAATCAAACTGAAATTTCAGTTTTGCATGTTTGCTGGCAAGGTGAACCACAGGCTTTTTATATCTTTTGTAAATGTCGTTGTTGAGAGATTCTCAGTAGTAGTCTCATTTCTGCACATGCACATTGACCTTTATGAAGACAAAAAACAGTGTCCCTGTCCTCCAGCAGAAACCTCATATTGTCGAATAAGGTGACATTTATTGCCATGCTAGAGATATCTCTCGATTATGTCATTCAGGGATACAAAAAGCCAGCAAATGGTTCAGCCTTCTGGTACCTACCCAAAACTGGAATGTCAGGTTTGGGCAGAGTAGCCCTTTTTAGCTGTGGTTGTGAAGAAAAAGCACTTGGAGTAATCTTTTATCTGAACTTTTTTTATTTCATATCAGTTTGCACTTATCTGCCACTGTCCACATACAGTATTTCAGAACTAATAATTGTAAAAATAATGGGCTTTGACAGGGATTGGTGTTGACTACAAAATATTCAATAATGCCATAAATCTATTTTGTTTTCTTTTTTTTTGTCTATACCGACCCATATAACAGTGATATTAAATAAATCAAGTGCTGTAAAAGTAGTATTGCATGTGTGTTTAATAAATTATGTTCTAATTTAAAAATAAGTCCTCTTCAATGGAAACTGATATCTGAAAAACCTTCTGGTCTTCTAGAGCTAGCCCATATACGCCTAATATGATGAACAGAGGCCATCATATATAGGTCATGTGTGTATAGTACAGGTCAGTGTTGTGAAAGACTTTAGCCCACACAAGGATGTTTTGTGTACTGTAATGTTTTTCAGCATGGAACTACAAGACTGTGCTTACCATGCAAGTTAATGTGGCGCTACCTGCACACTTTGATGTTCATCAAAGCACCAGATGTCGAGCTATGTTTCAGAGAATATAGTGTGCCCATGCTGTATTCAAAGAGATTAATTCAGCCAGTCTGAGTTAAAATGGATCTAAACCCGATCACTAAAATCTTTATTGTTCAAAATGTTTATTGTCAATGTTATACATCAATACAATGGAAGGAAACCATTAGTTTACAACACCAACAGTTTTCGTAAAAAGGAGTACAAGAAAATATAATAAACCTCCACTGCCAATACCATAATTGGGCTCATTGCAGATATTGGCAATACCTGGCCATTCAGATCCAAGAGATAAAATAGAAGGCTGAGTGGACTATCATCCTGCTTGTCAGAGTGCTTTCAGAGAGTAGAGCGTTCTGCTTGGCATGGAGTGCAAAAACTGGTTCTCAAACCGTACCCCGATCACCAGAATCTTACATAAGCTTTATTATGTTAATATAATTTAAAACTTTGATTGCCTTGTGAAATATGCAGTTTTTAATACAAAATACCAGGGGATCCTCCCATAAAAGTCCTTTTTAGGGCACTTTCTGATATGGGATGACAACAGTCTCCTATTTGCTCTCCTGTGTTGTCACGCTGTGACATGCCCCCACCCAGTGGTGACTACAATCAGCCATGGCAGCACACAGACACGGTCCACCACTCATTATCAGGAAGCCTATTCAGAGCAATGGTCTGCAACCAAGGTAGGTGCAAGTTCAGGGAGGCAGGAAGTGGCTAAAAAAGGCTGGAGGAAACCGGCAGAGATGAGATGCAAATAAGGGATTAAACAAAAAGGAGTGAACAGTATTTACCTTACCATCTTTCAGGACAGCCACAATGAGACCTTGGCTCCTCCCCTTCCTAGGAAACACTGCGCCTGCCCATAAAATTCCACTTCTCCCTGCCGGACGTCAGTTGTTTGTGTTTCCTCCGGTGGGGAGACACTGTTAGGAACCTGGCCAGACAGGGAGATTGTGGCTATGTAGTCTTGTAAGGGAGGCCGGGGCGCTCCCAGGGACGCGGTAGGGTACATACCTGACAGCACAATCTGCCACCCCATCTTCGTCGAATGCGGGCGGAAGATCCCGGGGCCTGCCATCGCATTCACAGGGAGGCAGCTCCGCTCTCTCCCCGTACACTGATGCATGCCGCAGTGGAACCAGAGTCGACTGAGTGGCGGGTGCCTTGATTTCCAGCAGCTGCAGATACATCCCTTTGACCAGCAGCTTCCAGGTTCCGGGTTGCGGTGCTGATAGCAGGCCGGGCGCAGGCTGGAGAGGAGTCCGGAACGTGGCACAGGCAGCGTGAGACTCCACAGCAACCACCAGCGCGGCCATGTCTGAAGCAGATGCCCAGACAACGCACAGCGATACTAGCTCCAGCCATCCCAAGGTAAGGGATACCCTGGGGAGGGGTCCTCTTCATCTAGGATTTCTCCCCTCCACGGATGGTTCCTAGTAGTGGGGGGGTCCCTCTGGGTGGTCAGAGGGGGGGAGGCTCAGGTCCTTACCTTTTTAAAAGGTCTGCAGCACTCCCCAGGGTTGTAACCTGTATGTACTGGGGGGGGGGGGGGCAAAAGGTTATTTATATGTTCTTTCTGTATTTCAGAAAGCTACTGATAAATCAAGATCCTCACATAGCTCTAAGAGAAACTGCGCCTCTTGTCCAAGATTCCCCTAGGGTATCCCTACAAAAGTGTTATGCAAAGACTATAGATGCATTAGTCAGAGAAATGGCATCAGAACAGGATTCGGGATTAGCCGCTTCAGTGAAGGAGCTTTCTTCCACCTTTCAGTCATTATATCCTTGTTTGAAGGGTTTCAGCTTCCTTCAAATCCTTCACCTGCATTCCAAATTACAACCCCTCCACAAGCACAGGGCTCAGCACCTTCCCAACCGGCCGCCCTTGCCACAGTGGAAGGAGCTCCTGGGGCTTCCAGGGAGAAGCCAGATAGTGCGACCTCAGGTTCTCAACAGGAATCAGAGGGGTAGGTCCAGGAAACCTTCACGATATAAGATTTCCTTTGAAGAGGTAGAGGATCTCTTGGGGGCAATTTACACCACCCTTGGAATTCAGGCGGACAAGAAACCGCTGACACTTCACGACCAGATGTGCAGGGGCATGGGGGAACAGAAAAAGAAAGTTTTCCCAGTTCATGCTGTCCTGGTGGAAACAGTCAAAAAAGAGAAGGTTTCCGTTCTCAGAAGATCCATCGTCCATTTGGAATAAAAACCCTAAACTGGACACTGCCTTCTTCCAGGTCTCCAGACATACAGATCTGGCCTTTGAAGATATGGGAGCTCTAGCAGATACTATGGATAAAAGAATGGATTCCCTCCTAAAGAAAACATGGGAATCAACCATAGTAAATCTGAAACCGGAAATGGCTGTCACAGTAGTGGCCCGTAACCTGGAGCATTGGCTTTTCCAATTTCAGGCTCATATTTAAGTGGGAACCACAAAGGAAACCATATTGTCATCCTTCCCTACTATTCTGTGAGGAGTGCCATATATAGCGGATGCGTCCGTAGAGTCCATCCACATGTCTGCCAGAACTGTAGCCCTAGCCAACACGGCTAGAAGAGCCTTGTGGCTAAAAACTTGGCAGTTAAGCTGTGGGGTATCCCATTGACTGGAGATTTACTTTTCAGCCCGGGACTGGAAGCAGTGCTAGACCGCACAGCAGACAAAAGGAAATCCTTCCCGGTTAAATGCAAACCCCCAGTTCAAACAAAGGGTTTCGTCCACATAAACGATGGGGGTTCCCTAACCCTGAGGGGGAAAAGAAAGCTTGGGGCCAAAGGGGCAAAGGCAGAGGGGGTGCGATTGAACAGCCCCTAAAAAAGCCAATGACATTCCAAACACAATGGGAGGAAGACTGGGGGCCTTCCTCCCACAGTGGGAGGCACTCTCCTCCAGTCAATTTATCTTGGGGATTGTGAGGAGGGGGTACCGCCTGGAATTTACAAGACCAACCCCACGAAGACTCCTTGTCACACAGCTTCCCAGGTGTGTAGAGAAGGCAGAAGGCCCTATTGGGGGCATTAAAAGAATTGGAGGAACAAAACGTAGTACGCAGGTTTCCAAAGGGGGAGGAAGGTGCTGGTTTTTACTCACGATTTTTGTAGTACAAAAACCCTCAGGAAAATAGACTGATCTTGAACCTAAAACCTAGGTGGACCTCTTCGCATCAAAGGACAATGCAAAAACCCTGTTTCTTTTCCCTAAACAGGTGGGAAGACGCGCTAGGGGTGGATGCTCTAACATAGAGCTGGCGTTTTACAAAAAAGCTATGCATTCCCACCACCGGTCTTGAAAAATTGAATTGAACATTTCAAACGGAGAACACCTCTCTGATCTTGGTGGCACCGCATTGACCCAAAAGGTCCTGGTTTTCGGTCCTCAAACAATTGGCAGTAGAACCCCCATGGTTCCTACCACTCTGGGAGGAACTCCTTTCGCAGGGCCCGGTCCTTTGTCCCCAGGTGCATGGATGGAACCTTGCTGCCTGGCTACTGAGGGGGGGGGGGGGTTGCTAAAATCCAAGGGGTTTTCAGAAAGGTTGTTATCCACTCTCCTCAATAGCAGAAAGGAGATGCGCCTGATAGACAAAAAGGTCTGGGTACGCTTTATTGAATGGTGCGCAGGAAACTCCTTTGAGGTACAGAGCCCCAGGGCAGTTTTGGCGTTTTGGCAGTGTGGGGCAGATAAAGGGTTGGCCATGGGCACGCTAAAGAGCCAGGTATCAGTACTTAGTGCATATTTGGAAAAACCTCTGGCCTCCAACCCTTGGGTGGTCAGATTTTTTAGAGCACTAGGGAGGCAGAGGCCAGTTCAAGGCCCACCCTCCCCCACGTGGGACCTATCTTTGGTCTTACAGGCCCTAACAGAGTCCCCATTTGAACCTTTAGAGAATTGTTCACTAAAAGATCTTTCTTTCAATACAATATTTTTGGTTGCAGTGACAACTGCCAGGAGGGTCAGCGAAATAGAGGCATTGTCAGTCAGAGACCCCCTTTTTGTGTTGCATTTCCGGACCGTGTAGTTTTCAAAACTGATCCAGCATTCTTAACTAAAGTGGCTTCGAAGTTTCATCGAAGCCCGGAGATAGTTTTACCCACTTTCTGCCCTAATCCTTCAGGAGAAAGGAAGTTTAAATTTCACACATTATATGTAAGAAGATGTATCCTGCAGTACTTGGAGCTGACGAAAGCAGTAAGGAAGTTGGATTCCTTGTTTATTTTGTTTTCTGGGGCAAGAAAGGGGTACAATGCGTCCAGACGCACTATTGCCAAATAGCTCAGGTTAACCATTGGCCAGGCCTATACGTTAGCAGGAAAAGAAGTTCCTGTTTCAGCAATGTGGTCCAGTTTCGCCACCTTTTGTAAAGCATTACAGGGTGGACCTGGTGTCGGCAAATGAGCAAGCCTTTGGGAGAAAGGTTTTGCAAGCCGTAGTCCCACCCTAAGTGGTATGTGCTCATCTATCCTCTCATTGTGGCTGTCCTGAAAGATGGTGAGGGAAAATTAAAGTTATGCTTACCGGTAACGTCTTTTCCAGTAGTCTTTCAGGACAGCACTAGTTAACCACCCGAATTTATGGGGGGGTCTTGAGGAAGACCTCAACACAGGCACGGTAGTAATATGGATGGTATACTATTATGTTCTTGTGTCTCCTCAGCTGGCCAGAGGTGCTCTTCGAAAAAAAAAGACTGAAGTCCAGCAGGGTGAAGTGGAATTTTATGGGCTGGTGCAGTGTTTCCTGGGAATGGGAGGAGCCTAGGTCTCTCATTGTGGCTGTCCTGAAAGACTACTGGAAAAGACGTTACCGGTAAGCGTACCTTTTTATTTTTATGAACAAGAAAAGAACATTGGCAATTGTTTGAAAAATATCACCCAGTTACGGTTGGATCTACTTTAACGACCAGTCTTACAGTGCCTTGAAAAAGGCATTTTCTGCATTTTGTCATGTTACAACCAAAAACATAAATGGATTTTGTGATAGACCAACACAAAGTGGCACATAATTGTGAAGTGGAAGGAAAATGATAAATGTTAAATATTTTATTAATAAATATCCGTGGCATGCATTTGTATTCAGCCCTCTTTACTCTGCTACCCCTAACCAAAATCTAGTGGAACCAATTGCCTTCAGAAGTCACCTAATTGGTAAATAGTCCACCTGTGTGTAATTTAATCTCAGGATAAATACAGCTGTTCCGTGAAGCTCTCAGGTTTGCTAGAGAACCTTGGTTAACAAACATCATTATGAAGGCCAAGGAACACACCAGACAGGTCAGGGATAAAGTTGTGGAGAAGTTAAATCCATCATCCGAAAATGGGAAGAGTATGGCACAACTGCAAACCTACCAAGACATGGCCGTCCACCTAAACTGACAGGCCGGGCAAGGAGAGCATTAATAAGAGAAGCAGCCAAGAGGCCCATAGTAACTCTGGAGGAGCTGCAGAGATCCACAGCTCAGGTGGAAGAATCTGTCCACAGGATAACTATTAGTCACGCACTCCACAAATCTGGCCTTTATGGAAGAATAAGAGCAAGCAAGAAGAAAGCCATAAGAAGTCCCGTTTGCCAGAAGCCATGTGGGGACACGGCAAACGTGGAAGAAGGTGCTCTGGTCAGATGAGACCAAAATACCTCACATTTTCTCCGCAATCTGTATATCCCCCAGAAATGTAGCCAGGGCTATGGGATCTTGCTGCCACAAGTCTGTCACCCTGTTTATTGCATGGCTTGAAAGAAGTGCCCGTCTTTTTAGAGGCAATATTAGAGGTGATCTGAGCAAATACCAGTACCAGGGTCACCTCTTGACACATCATACCTACCATCTCTGCTTGGTAGTCTCTCAGCCCCTTTCTTTCAGACTTGTGCAAGATTGTCCCACATTTCAATTTACACACTTTTTGGTGTAAAACCAATCGCACTCTAGTTTGTTTTTTTGTTTTTTTATTTGATGCCGCAGTAGAGCTAGGGCCTTGTGTAATATGTACTGCTAGCATGTAATGCGGTCTCCTCTAATGAACCTAAAAGTACATAAATCCACTTGGCTTCAAATAATGTGGCGAAAGATCAACATTTGTTTAGCGCTGTGCAACATGTGGTGGTCATTTAGCTGCGTTCACCTCTTTATCCATTTATTAAAACGACTTCTAAATTGTATACTGTATGCACATTTGTAGTACCCGGTAGGGTTGTCCCGATACTAGTATCGGTATCGGCACCGATACCGAGCATTTGTCCAAGTACTTGTACTCGGGCAAATGCTCCCGATGCTTCTCCCGATACCTGGAAGTCAGCTGTGATCGGCGCGTGGGGGAGTTACAAGACTCTCCCCCAGCGGCTTTCAGCAGCTTTAGTGACATACAGCGGTGATCGCTCACCGCTGACTGTCACTGCATCCTCCTCCATGCCCCCTCCTTTCCTCTGTCCCCCTCTGTTCCTCTCTCCTTCCCTGTGTCTCTCCGCTGTCCCCCTCCGTTCCTCTCTCCTTCCCTGTGTCTCTCCGCTGTCCCCTCCGTTCCTCTCTCCTTTTCTGTCCCCCTCCGCTGTCCCCTCCGTTCTGCTGTGTCTCTCCGCTGTCCCCCTCCGTTCCTCTCTCCTTCCCTGTGTCTCTCCGCTGTCCCCCTCCGTTCCTCTCTCCTTCCCTGTGTCTCTCCGCTGTCCCCCTCCGTTCCTCTCTCCTTCCCTGTGTCTCTCCGCTGTTCCCCTCCGTTCCTCTCTCCTTCCCTGTGTCTCTTCGCTGTTCCCCTCCGTTCCTCTCTCCTTCCCTGTGTCTCTCCGCTATTCCCCTCCGTTCCTCTCTCCTTCCCTGTGTCTCTCCGCTGTCCCCCTCCGTTCCTCTCTCCTTCCCTGTGTCTCTCCGCTGTCCCCCTCCGTTCCTCTCTCCTTCCCTGTGTCTCTCCGCTGTCCCCCTCCGTTCCTCTCTCCTTCCCTGTGTCTCTCCGCTGTCCCCCTCCGTTCCTCTCTCCTTCCCTGTGTCTCTCCGCTGTCCCCTCCGTTCCTCTCTCCTTCCCTGTGCCTCTCCGCTGTCCCCTCCGTTCCCCTCTCCTTCTCTGTCCCACCCCGTTCTGCTGTCTCTCTCCGCTGTGTGAATGGAGAGAGTCAGCTGACTCTGTCCATTCACATAACTGAAACATTGTAATCTCCTGTGATTACGATGTCTCAGTTTATGAATGGAGAGGAGCCGCTGTCTTCTCTCCATTCATTCTCAGTGCAGCTGAGGCTGCAGAGAAAGGGACTGGGGAATCTCTATCCTCTGTCTCTTTCTCTGTCTCAAGGGGGAGATATCAGAGGTCTGTTAAGACCCCTGATATCTCACCAAAGCCCCCCGAAAGGGCTGATTAAAAAAAAGAACATATAAAGAATAAAAAAAAATTATTGTAAAAAATAAAAATTGTAAAAAAAAAAACACACACACATACAACGTTCACACCCTCCCCCCCCCCCCCCCCTTAGACCCTGGTAGCACAATTCTTCTCTTCCAGATCATACCTATGAAGCAACATAAATTTGCTAAATCTGCAATTATGGCATCAGTATAGCGGCATGGCATCACTGGAAGTGAATGAGGTGTTCCATGCACAAGGACACTATTCTTTGTTAACTTCAGTTGTAGTGGTTAAAAGGAGTGTGAACAAGATTTTTTTTTTTTTTTCCTGGACAGTAGATCTAACACTTTGTCCTGGAATCAGTCATTGCTCCCTGTTGATATAGGGAGATATAATACTTTATTAATCCTTCCTCCAGGTACACAAGATTGGTAAAATCGGGAGCATTGGGCATACTGCCCCTGTAAGGAAGAATTGGACACTGACAAACAACGCCAGCAAAATATAACCCCCCTCCCACTCTCATGATATTTTAGTTTTTTGCAAGTGTCTCTAGCAGGATAGAAGTCTTTTCTCTTCAGGCAAAAGTATACCCATTTTCCAGACCAAGGGTGCCCAACCTGTGGCCAATGAGCTCATCTTTGGCTGATCTTGCTTATGGCTCAGTTCAGAGTTTTCCTCCGCAAGAGAAACTCCTAAATGCTCTCAGGTCTGGACTTGGTTCAGAAGCTGTCCATTTTTTCATGAGAGTTCTGGATCTGATGGTAGCCGCCTCAGAAGTAGTCTCCTTTTCCCAGTTTCACATCAGACCATTGTAGCTTAACATTCTGGCTGCATGGGAAAAAATGGACCAGTAACTGGATCTACTAATGTGCCGACATCCAGGACCAGGGTGTGTATGGCCTAATGGCTTACCAACCTGGCCCTGGAACCAGGAAAATTCACATACTGAAGCATGTAGTCTATCCCTTCCTAACACTGGACTTGAGTGCATGGTCATCTGATCTGAATTCTGTCAGACAATGCCACCGCAATGGCATACACCAATCAACAGGGATGGACCAGAAGTCTCGCTGTGGAAAGAGAAGCGAACAGATTCTGTCTGGGGCTGTTTGCCATCCACATTCCAGGTGTGGACATTTAGATGGGGGATGCCAGACGTGGACCTCCTAGGCTCCAGATTCAACACCAAATTGAACAGCTTTGTCTCCAGGTACAAGGATCCATTGGCGGAAGCAGTGGATGCTGTTGCTCTGAGGGTTCATTACAACTTGATCTATGACCTTTTCTCTGAAGTTCCTTCTTCACAGGATCAAAATGGAGGGCATTCTGGTGATTCTCAATGCATTGAACTGGCACAGAACGACGACATAGTTCGACCTCATTGGACTCCCAGGCCCTTCCAGATTGTCATGGATCTTCATTCTCATGGCAAGTTTACCACCCTTGGAGAAATGAAGGAACACCGCTGAGATAGTACATGAATATGTGAATAAGTGTGGCCCCAGCAAGTGCCGCTCCAGCCACGTCCTCTGACATGTTTTGCCCTGCACACAAGGGCTTGGTCACAGAGGTGAACTGCAAAAGCTGACAGGTTTCAAAAGCTATCAGCAGAACAAGTGTTCCCATTAGAAGATTTTCCCTTTGTTGCTGTTTTGGGGACAACTCACAATTTTGGGTTTTCTATCACTTTTAATCCCAGCGACAGTGTTCGCCATGACAAATGTAAGAGGGTGAAGCTAACCTGGGGATACAGACAGCAAGTCATATCTAATAGGAGTTCTTACCTTCACCACTGTATCTTAAACTAAAAATATTTTGGCTTTAGATGCATTTATAGGGTCAGGGCATCTCAAAATGATATTCTAGTTAAACATAAAGCCCAGTAGAACACATCAGCCTCTAGTTTTGTGTATGTCTTGAATACTTAGAATCAGAGATCTCCCTGCCCTAAAGTAGAAGAAAAGGCTTGAATCCATGTCTCCCCATTGCTCTTACACAAGTATCATACAGTTGTTAAAGCTCTGTATGAATGTTTGTTTTGCTTTTTTATCTCTGAGTGGTCGTGACTCTTTAGTGTTGCTGTGCAAGTCCAACAACAGGACTGAATTCCAAAAGCCATGACGTCACCCGCCAGCTTTTACTGCTGTAGCCGTTGTTCCGTCTCACCAGCCACAGGATATAGGCATTTTTTAGGACACAGGGTTTCTCCATATCCATAATGACTGGGTTATGCTGCCCAAACAACAGAGCAGGTTTTCCTGCCCAGGCATAACCTCTCCCAGCACAGCAAAACCTGTGTTAGTGTCTTTGAGGTAATTGATGTGCCTCTGAACTCTCTCTGCGGATTTGTTTAAATGGGCATTACCCTATTGATTTTTCCTGCCTGTTCCATACACCCCTGCTGGGGAAAAGGAATGGCCTTATCCAGATCAGCCACCTGAGTCCAGAGGGACAGTACCTATAGAAAATCAGAGACCGCCTGTAAGGTTGCTGGTTGGCACTCTGTGGGCAGTGCTAACCAGGTTACCTGGTATCTGGTACCAATGTCAACAGGGTGCTCTACAGGTCCAGGGCGGGTATCCCCTGAGGGAGGGTTGGGTCCCTGAAGGCTACTTTGGGTCATGCTGGCTGTGATGGGTGAAGATTCGGCTCTCTAATAGCCTTGCAACCTGGAATGGTGAGTGTCCCTGTGAGAAAGCTATCCCCCTTGCATGTGTCCCATTATTGCAGGAACCTGATGTGTGCTGTGCTGCTGTAGAAGGGACACACTGTGAACTGCCTGTGTCTGCTGTTTTTCTGTCTGTTTTTCTGTTACTGGAGCAGTCTTCAACACTGTTTGCAGCAGTGGAAGAAGAGGCAGGGCCGACCATCCTGCACGTGTGATAACATATTGGATTCCTTGGGGGTCTCTACACATGTGGGAAGAGCTCCTGCAGAAGGACACTTCTTCCTTCAAAGTACAGTGGCACAGACATGGAGGCAGGTCTCCAGATCCAGGATATCTCCTTGAAAGTTTTGTAGAGGTGTTACATAGGTGAGGTTGAAAAAAAGACACAAGTCCAACCTATGTGTGTGATTATATGTCAGTATTACATTGTACAGTCAGGTCCATAAATATTAGGACATCAACACAATTCTTATGTTTTTGTCTCTATATACACTACCACAATGGATTTGAAATGAACAAGATGTGCTTTAACTGCAGACTTTCAGCTTTAATTTGAGGGTATTTACATCCAAATCAGGTGAACTGTGTAGGAATTACAACAGTTTTGTATATGTGCCTCCCACTTTTTAAGGGACCAAAAGTAATGGGACAATTGGCTGCTCAGCTGTTCCATGGCAAGGCGTGTGTTATTCCCTCATTATCCCATTTACAAGGAGCAGATAAAAGGTCCAGAGTTCATTTCAAGTGTGCTATTTGCATTTGGAATCTGTTGCTGTCAACTCTTAATATGAGATCCAAAGAGCTGTCACTATCAGTGAAGCAAGCCATCATTAGGCTGAAAAAACAAAACAAACCCATCAGAGAGATGGCAAAAACATTAGGTGTGGCCAAATCAACTGTTTGGAACATCCTTAAAAAGAACGCACCGGTGAGCTCAGCAACACCAAAAGACCCCGAAGACCACGGAAAACAACTGTGGTGGATGACCGAAAAATTCTTTCCCTGGTGAAGAAAACACCGTTCACAACAGTTGGCCAGATCAAGAACACTCTCCAGGAGGTAGGTGTATGTGTGTCAGTCAACAATCAAGAGAAGACTTCACCAGAGTGAATATAGAGGGTTCACCACAAGATATAAACCATTGGTGAGCCTCAAAAACAGGAAGGCCAGATTAGAGTTTGCCAAACAAGATCTAAAAAAGCCTTCACAGTTCTGCAACAAGAGTATAGAGAAGGAAAGGAACTTCTCATGATCCAAAGCATACCACCTCATCAGTGAAGCATGGTGGTGGTAGTGTCATGGCGTGGGCATGTATGGCTGCCAATGGAACTGGTTCTCTTGTATTTATTGATGTGACTGCTGACAAAAGCAGCAGGATGAATTCTGAAGTGTTTCGGGCAATATTATCTGCTCATATTCAGCAAAATGCTTCAGAACTCATTGGACGGCGCTTCACAGTGCAGATGGACAATGACCCGAAGCATACTGCGAAAGCAAGCAAAGCGCTTTTTAAGGGAAAGAAGTGGAATGTTATGCAATGGCCAAGTCAATCACCTGACCTGAATCCGATTGAGGCATGCATTTCACTTGCTGAAGACAAAACTGAAGGGAAAATGCCCCAAGAACAAGCAGAAACTGAAGACAGTTGCAGTAGAGGCCTGGCAGAGCATCACCAGGGCTGAAACCCAGCGTCTGGTGATGTATATGCGCTCCAGACTTCAGGCTTTAATTGACTGCAAAGGATTTGCAACCAAGCATTAAAAAGTGAAAGTTTGATGGATGATTATTAATCTGTCCCATTACTTTTGGTCCCTTAAAAAGTAGGAGGCACGTATACAAACTGATGTAATTCCTGCACTGTTCACCTGATTTGGATGTAAATACCCTCAAATTAAAGCTGAAAGTCTGCAGTTAAAGCACATCTTTTCAAATCCATTGTGGTGGCGTATATAGCCAAAAAGATTAGAATTGTGTTTATGTCCCAATATTTATGGACCTGACTGAGACCACCACCTGTGGAAAGGCATTCCACATCCTTGCCGCTCTTAAAGTAAAGAACCCTCTACATAGTTTAAGGTTAAACCTCTTTTCTTCTAATTTTAATGAGTGGCCACGAGTCTTGTTAAACTCCCTTCTGCGAAAAAGTTTTATTCCTATTGTGGGGTCACCAGTAGACATGTGCACACAGAAATATTTCGTTTCGGAATTTCGTTTTCGTCCGAAAAATAAATTTATTTAGTTACTCCCGAAATTCGTTTTTATTTATTTTGTTTTAAAAATTGCATTCGTCCGAAAATCCAAATTAAGGTCGAATCTGTGATTGAAGGCTTATGGTGTCTGTCGAATGTTCAAAGAAGATTCCACGGAGCAGCTAAACTGTAAGACACCGTATAGTTTACCTGCTCCGTCGAATCTTCTTAGAACTTTCAACAGACACCATAAGCCAAAGTACGTGTGTACTTAGTTCTAGCTATTTTACTGCTCCTCCTCTTTGGTTACAATCAGCCAATAACATTTATCATCATCATTATTTTTATTTATCTTTTCTCCCCTACGTCGAATCTTTTCTCCCCTACGTCGAATCTTTTCTCTCTGTCGAATCTTTTCTCTCTATGTAGAATAATCTTGGACTAATAGAGTTAAGGTTAGGCACATTCAACCACAGGTTTGATGGACACAGATTGTTATTGTCATCATCATGTCGAATCTCCTATCTATATCGAACTGTTGTAGCAACGAAAACGAAAATAAAGCATTTGTTTATGTCGGATCTTTCGTTTTTCGGATTCTGCACTCTCGTTATCGTTTGTTAAAATGGTAACGAAAATACCTGAAATTCGGACGAAAACGAATGCACATGTCTAGTCACCAGTATGGTATTTTTATATTGAAATCATATCCCCTCTCAAGCGTCTTCTCCGGAGAGAATAAGTTCAGTGCTCGCAACCTTTCCTCATAACTAATATCCTCCAGACCCTTTATTAGCTTTGTTGCCTTTCTTTGTACTCCCTCCATTTCCAGTACATCCTTCCTGAGGACTGGTGCCCAGAACTGGACAGCATACTCTAGGTGCGGCCGGACCAGAGTCTTGTAGAGCGGGAGAATTATCGTTTTATCTCTGGAGTTGATCCCCTTTTTAATGCATGCCAATATTCTGTTTGCTTTGTTAGCAGCAGCTTGGCATTGCATGCCATTGCTGAGCCTATCATTTACTAGGACCCCCAGGTCCTTTTCCATCTTAGATTCCCCAAGAGGTTCTCCCCCCAGTGTATAGATTGCATTCATATTTTTGCCACCCAAATGCATTATTTTACATTTTTCTACATTGAACCTCATTTGCCATGTAGTTGCCCACCCCATTATTTTGTTCAGATCTTTTTGCAAGGTTTCCACATCCTGCAGAGAAGTTATTGCCCTGCTTAGCTTAGTATTGTCCACAAATACAGAGATTGAACTGTTTACCCCATCCTCTAGGTAGTTTATGAACAAATTAAATAGGATTGGTTCCGGCACAGAACCCTGGGGGACCCCACTACCCACCCCTGACCATTCCGAGTACTCCCCATTTATCACCACCCTCTGAACTCATCCTTGTAGCCAGTTTTTAAACCATGTACTTGCCCTATGGTCTATGCCAATGGACCTTATTTTGTACAGTAAACATTTATGGGGAACTGTGTCAAATGCTTTTGCAAAATCCAGATGCACCACGTCTACGGGCCTTCCTTTAACTGGCAACTCACCTCCTCATAGAAGGTTAGTAGATTGGTTTGGCAAGAACGATTCTTCATGAATCCATGCTGATTACTGCTAATGATACCGTTCTCATTACTAAAATCTTGTATATGGTCCTTATCATCCCCTCCAAGAGTTTACATACTGTTGATGTTAGGCTAACTGGTCTGTAATTCCCAGGGATGTATTTTGGGCCCTTTTTTAAATATTGGTGCTACATTGGCTTTTTTCATATCAGCTAGTACCATTCCAGTCAGTAAAAAATTAGGAACAATGGTCTGGCAATTACTTGACTGAGTTCCCTCAGGTGCAAGCCATCTGGTCCCGGTGATTTATTAATGTTAGGTTTCTCAAGTCTAATTTTAATTTTGTCCCCTGTTAACCATGGAGGTGCTTCCTGTGATGTGTCATGAGGATAAACACTGCAGTTTTGGTTACTGAAGCCCCCAGATTCCCTCGTGAAGACTGAGGAGAAGAATAAATTCGCCATCTCCCCATCCTTTGTAACCAGATGTCCTTCCTCGTTCTTTATGGGGCCAAAATGGTCTGTCCTCCCTTTTTTACTGTTTACATACTTAAAGAATTTCTTGGGATTTTTTTTTGCTCTCCACTATGTGTCTGTTATGTTCTATCTTAGCTGTCCTTATTGCACCCTTACATTTCTTGTTGCATTCTTTATAAAGTCTGAATGCTGATGATGATCCCTCAACCTTGTATTTTTTGAAGGCCTTCTCTTTTGCTTTTATATGCATTTTTACATTGAAGTTAAGCCGTCCAGGACTTTTGTTCTCTCTTTTAAATTTATTACCCAATGGGATGCATTGGCTAATTTACTTATTTAATATGCTCCTAAAGCAAACACATCTCTCCTCTGTGTTCTTTGTTCCTAAGATTTTATCCCAATTTATGCCTTCTAGCAAGGTTCGTAGTTTAGGGAAGTTTGCTCTTTTGAAATTCAGTCTTTGTATTCCCCTTATGTTTCCAATTTGTGTGATTTATACTGAAGCCAATTGACCTGTGATCGCTGTTACCTAAATTGCTCCGTACAGTGGAACCTTGGATTACGAGTATAATCCGTTCCAGGAGTATGCTCGTAATCCAAAGTACTCGCATATCAAAGCAAGTTTTCCCATTGAAGTCAATGAAAACTAAAATAATTTGTTCCGCACTGACTTCAATGGGATGCAGTACCGCATGCGGCCAGAGGCGGGGGGCGCCGGAGCGCCTCGGAAACGGACGAAAAGGCCCGAGCACACTTCGTTCTCTGAAATTCCCACAAAATCCAAATCCTCCTCGTACAACAGTATCTCTAGTTCACCAATCTTGTCCGCCAGGCTCCTGGCATTGGTGAACATGTCACGTAGTTTAGACCGGTCGCATATTATCCTTTTATTGGGTGTTCCGAGATTGCAACTAGGACTTGCTACTATACCTACCTTGGGTTTATGTGTGTGTCGGGGGGGGGATTCCAGGACACCTGCACAACCTATTTCTTTGAAAGCTATCAGTTAAGACTTTGATGTCAAACATCTGTCAGACAGTGCTGGGGTGGTTTGGTTGAGTATTAGACATCCAAAAATTAGCCTTGGTCCTGATGCAATCTTAGACAGTGTGGGCCTAGTCCCGGAAACAACAGTCCAAAGTGTTTCTCCTACAAGAAAAGGGCATTTCCCTCCATTTTAGGTGCAGTCGCTGAGATTCTAGAGAATTCCTTTATCCTCTTCTGCTTGGGGGGCTGGGGATGATGGTCTCCACCTGCAATGCAGTTTTGTATGGCCAGTTCCACTTCCAGGAGTTGCAACTCAATATTCTGTCTGGCTGAGGCAAGAGTCCACAGTCCTGGGATCTATGCATCAGAATCCAAAAGCCAGCTTGGCTCTGGAGTGGTGGAACTTGTCCTGGATGTGGGAAAATCTTTTCTCGGATAAGTTGGAAGGTTCCGACGATGGGGTGGTGTTCTGGGGAACTGGTTGGATCAAGAAATATGGTAAGTGGAACAGCAGACCCTTGCCTTGCCTATTGCTCTGTATTGGATCACAAATGTGGGAATGCTAATGTGTTCAAAACATATCTCTTCCAGGATGGTAATCTCTCTGTGAATACTCTGCCTGTTTGTGGCTGTGTCAAATCTAATTATTATTTAGCTCTTACATGCACCAGTACTAGATTGAGAGACCCAGGGATTGTGGGATATGTAATTTCTTCACAGAAAGTGTCAGGTTTTACATTACAAATAGAGGTCATGCAGTAACCTTTGCAGTGCGATGCCACACTTCTCATGTCTGAACACAAACAGAACCTACTAAATGGAATGTATATACAGGGCAAAAAAAATGACACCATGAAACTACATGTTCAATGCATATCTTTCTTATGCAGGTGAAAAATACAGGTAAGAAGGTTTATATTACCTTTAACTACCTCCCGCCCTGCCGTCATATTTCTTTAGGCTGGGTGGGAGGTGGTTAAAGGCCATATAAACTTTGCCATCCTTGGTGGATGTCATATGACAGTCTCCCAGGATCACGCCTTGCGCACGTCCTACAGGCCGCGCTGTTGCGTGATCTGTCACCCGCTGTGACCAATCACAGCAGATCACATGGCAATTGTACACAATGAATGGTTTGCATTCATACCACTCATTGTATGCTATTGTGTTGATCTCTATGATTGGTCACAGTGATCACATGGTACAGACAGGGCCAATCACAGCCCATCAGTACCATGTGATTAATCACAATAGTACACACTGAATGAATGGATTTCATTTATTTAAAAAATGGTTACTTAGAACAGTGATTATCACTGTTCTAAGCAATCATAGTGTGTGAAAAAATGTTTTATGTTAAAGATGAAACTTTTTATTTTTTAACATGCTGTCACTAGTCAGTGTCCCTGATCACAGCCACACCAGTTATATGATGACGCTGTACTGGACTTGTGACTGATTTTTTTTTTTTCGTCATTTTCCCAAAAATTGTGAAAAAAATTACAACTTCAAAAAACTTGCCATGCTTCTTACTAAATGCCTTGGGCTGTATCCTTTCTAAAAAGGGGTCATTTGGGGGGAATTTGTATTGTCCTGGAAGCTGAAAATTGGCCTGGGCAGGAAGCGTCTGGTAATGAAGTGGTTAAAGTTATGCCTTTAAACTTAGTAACTTTTTTTTTTTTTACCACTTCAGCCCCGGAAGGTTTTACCCTCTTCCTGACCAGAGCACTTTTTACAATTTGGCACTGCATCGCTTTAACTGCTAATTGCGCGGTCATGCAATGTTGTACCCAAACAAAATTTGCGTCCTTTTCTTCCCACAAATAGAGCTTTCTTTTGATGGTATTTGATCACCTCTGCGGTTTTTATTTTTTGCACTATAAACAGAAAAAGACCGAAAATTTTGAAAACAAATGATATTTTCAACTTTTTGTTCTAAAAAAAATCCAATAAACTCAATTTTAGTCATACATTTAGGCCAAAATGTATTCAGCCACATGTCTTTGGTAAAAAAAAGTCAATAAGCGTATATTGGTTTGCGCAAAAGTTATGGCGTCTACAAACTAGGGTACATTTTCTGGAATTTATTTAATCTCATTTCCTGAGGTGCTAAAATGGTAGGGCAGTACAACCCCCCCCCCCCCAAATGACCCCATTTTGGAAAGTAGACACCCCAAGGAAATTGCTGAGAGGCATGTTGAGCCCATTGAATATTTTATTTTTTTGTCCCAAGTGATTGAATAATGACAAAAAAAATATATATATATATATATTTTACAAAAAGTTGTCACTAAATGATGATTTTGCTGCTTCTGAGTACGGGGATACCACAAGTGTGGGACTTTTTGGGAGCCTAGCCACGTACGGGGCCCCCGAAAACAAATCACTGCCTTCTGGATTTCTAAGGGCGTAAATTTTTGATTTCGCTCCTTACTACCTATCACAGTGTTGAAGGCCATAAAATGTTAAGATGGCACAAACCCCCCTAAATGACCCCATTCTGGAAAGTAGACACCACAAGCTATTTGCTGAGAGGCATGTTGAGTCCATGGAATATTTTATATTTTGCCACAAGTTGCGGGAAAATGTCAAACTTTTTTTTTTTTTTTTTGCACAAAGTTGTCACTAAATGATATATTGCTCAAACATGCCATGGGCATATGTGGAATTACACCCCAAAATACATTCTGCTGCTTCTCCTGAGTACGGGGATACCACATGTGTGGGACTTCTTGGGAGCCTAGACTTCTTTGATGAGAGGCATGGTGAGTATTTTGCAGCTCTCATTTGTTTTTGAAAATGAAGAAAGAAAAGAAAAATGTATTTTTTTTTTCTTTTTTCAATTTTCAAAACTTTGTGACAAAAAGCGAGGTCTGCAAAATACTCACCATACCTCTCAGCAAATAGCCTGGGCTGTCTACTTTCCAAAATTGGGTCATTTGGGGGGGGTGTTGTGCCATCTGGGAATTCCATGGCCTCCGAAACCCTGAAGGTGGTGCTTGGTTTTCGGGGGCCGGTACGCGGCTAGGCTCCCAAAAAGTCTCACACATGTAGTATCCCTGTACTCAGGAGAAGCAACAGAATGTATTTTGGGGTGTAATTTCACATATGCCCGTGGCACGTTTGAGCAATATATCATTTAGTGACAACTTTGTGCAAAAAAAAAAAAAATTTGTCTTTTTCCCGCAACTTGTGTCACAATATAAAATATTACATGGACTCGACATGCCTCTCAGCAAATAGCTTGAGGTGTCTACTTTCCAAAATGGGGTCATTTGGGGGGGGTTTGAACTGTCCTGGCATTTTATGCACAACATTTAGAAGCTTATGTCACACATCACCCACTCTTCTAACCACTTGAAGACAAAGCCCTTTCTGACACTTTTTGTTGAAAAAATATTTTTTGTTTTGCAAGAAAATTACTTTGAACCCCCAAACATTATATATTTTTTAAAGCAAAGGCCCTACAGAATAAAATGGTGGGTGTTTCATTTTTTTCACACAGTATTTGCACAGCGATTTTTCAAACGCATTTTTTTTGGGAAAAAACACACTTTTTTAAATTTTAATGCACTAAAACACACTATATTGCCCAAATGTTTGATGGAATAAAAAAGATGATCTTAGGCCGAGTACATGGATACCAAACACTACATGCTTTAAAATTGCGCACAAACGTGCAGTGGCGACAAACTACATACATTTTTAAAAGCCTTTAAAGGTTACCACTTTAGATTTACAGAGGTCTACTGCTAAAATTACTTCCCTCGATCTGACCTTCGCGGTGATACCTCACATGCAAGGTGCAATTGCTGATTACATTTAATGCCAGACCGACGATTGCGTTCGCCTTTGCGCGAGAGCAGGGGGGAACAGGGGTGCTTTTTTTATTTTTTTTTTTTTTTTTTTGCTTTTTTATCTTATTTTTTAACTGTTCCTTTCATTTTTTTTTTTTTAATCATTTTTATTGTTATCTCAGGGAATGTAAATATCCCCTATGATAGAAATAGGTAGTGACAGGTACTCTTTTTTTGAAAAAATTGGGGTCTATTAGATCCTAAATCTCTCCTCTGCCCTCAAAGCATCTGACCACACCAAGATCGGTGTGATAAAATGCTTTCCCAATTTCCCAATGGCGCTGTTTACATCCGGCGGAATCTAAGTCATGAAATGCTCGTAGCTCCTGGTTTCTTAGGCCATAGAGATGATTGGAGCCATTCTGGTCTCTGATCAGCTCTATGGTCAGCTGGCCGAATCACCGGCTGCATTCTCGGGTTCCCTGTTGGGACAGGAGAGCCAGAGAAAACCATGGAAGACGGTGGGGGGGGGGACATTCCCTCCCACTGCTTGTAAAATTTTTAAAAAAATTGTAAAAAAACTTGGGAATTCTTGAATGTCACTTCACCCAGAACTCCCACTTTGTACGCGCTTCCCAAGATACACAAAAACACCCAGAGACCTCCCAGTAGGCCAATAGCATCTGGGAATGAGTGCCTTACAGAAATGGCCAGTCAACTAGTTGACGATTTTTTAAGACCCCATGTGGAGGGTCTTACATCCCACCTTCAGGATACTGGAGATCTACTCTGGATTCTTGATGGCATCTCCATTCCTGCCGGTTCCTGGTTGGTGGCTTTGGATGTGGAGGCCCTCTACAACTCCATCCCCCATAATTTGGGGGTGAGAGTTGTAGAGGGCTTCATTTCGGAGAACTCGGAAGTGTTAAGTGACTACAACAACTTTATCCTGGATTTGCTTCTCTTTATTCTCTCCAACAATATATTTTTGTTTGGCGGCTCCCACTACCTTCAGATGCAGGGGGTGGCCATGGGGACCAAGTGTGCCCCCTCTTATGCCAACCTGTATCTGGGGGGGTGGGAGCGCGAACTTTTTTTCAGGGATGACATGCAGATTTATTTCGGTCAGATTCCGGTATGGAGACGCTTCATAGATGACATTTTCTTTATTTGGCTTGGGAGTAAGGATACCCTTCTTTCCTTCTTTGAAAGTTTAAAAACCAACACATACAATCTCAACTTTACTTTTGAGCTCAGTCAACACCAAATAACTCTCCTAGATGTCCAAATTTCAGTAAAAGGGGATGGAAACATTGAGACTTCTCTAGACCGCAAGCCATCAGCAGGCAACTCTTTGTTGCACGCTACCAGTTCCCACCCTATTCCCCTCATTAGAAATCTACCGTATGGACAGTATTTTAGAATCAAGAGAAATTGCAGTGCAAATTCAGAATTTGAAAAAGAAGCTAAATTGCTACGATCTCGACTGGCCTCACGAGGGTATAGCAATAAATGCTTAAAGAGGGCCTATTGGAAAGCTAAGAATCAAAATAGAGTGTCACTCATACACAATGCTAAATCTAGAGAGGCGAGCACAGGGGTCCGGATAATCACTAGATTCCCAGGTCAACAACAACAGATACGAGACATAATCAAAAAGTACTGGTATCTCCTAATGGGAGACGATAAAGTGTCTAAACACCTCAAACCTTACCCAGAGATTACTTTTAGATGTTCTCGGTCTCTTCGAGACACATTGGTGCACAGTCACCATGATGTCTCAACCATAACTCCCATGGAATCTCGTAAAGGCAGTAGGCCCTGTCACAAGTGCCAATATTGCAGATTCATTTATGCTACACAAGGAATTTTGCTTCCCAATGGTCGCTTTTTCAAACCTAACTTCGGTGTCACTTGTCAATCCATTGGCATTGTCTATATCATGATATGCGAATGCCAAGCATTTTATGTTGGAAAGGCAAAGCGCCCCTTTTTCTGTCGAATCAGGGACCATATGTCCCTGATACAAAAAAAAAACAAATGGAAACCCCTATCAGCCGCCATATAGGCCTCTATCATAATTTTGATAGTAGCAAAATGCACTTTTTTGCTCTCGAGCATATTCCACCTGGTAAGAGGGGTGGAAACTATGATAAGCTATTGCTGCAACGAGAGGCCCGCTGGATACACGATTTATCGGCTTTAAAACATCCAGGCCTCAATGATGCTTTCAGCTTCAAATCTTTTCTTTAGTCCTTAAAAAACATCAACTCAGGTCTCTCATTGCCTTCATTTTCAATCTTCTTCATTGCAGTTTACTTTTTTTCCTTTTTTTAAAATGTATATGTTCTTTCTACACACATGAATGACTTGTGACCAATTATTGTTTCTATATGATATAAGATATTAATATCTACACATATGTATTGGTTTCCCCAGTACTTGACTCTGTTCCCAAGCCATATATTATTTACTACTTTGTAGTTAACGTTATCAACATGTTTAAACTGACAGGCAATATAATTGGATACTTCCACTGCATAGACTCCCCTCTTTGGTTCAATCGGACGCCAGGGGCACCCTTGGGATGTGTGAGTAATCAATCGCTCACCCATGGGAGCCCTAGGGGTGCCAGCTTCTAAAGGGGTATCATAGCAAACAGGGCCCTTTT
The DNA here is from genome assembly GCA_037952925.1 of Lithobates clamitans. Taxonomy (NCBI): domain Eukaryota; kingdom Metazoa; phylum Chordata; class Amphibia; order Anura; family Ranidae; genus Lithobates; species Lithobates clamitans. The sequence goes on along the minus strand of JBBGZY010001129.1, from coordinate 1,784,230 downwards.
TCATATATTTTTTCATATTATTTTTTCATATTATTTTTGACATTATTTTTGATATATGTTCTCTACATTATTTAATTTTTACATTCATATTTATTTTCAAATTTTTATTTTATTTTTCTTTATTTTTATTCTTTTCTTTATTTTTTTATTATTATTTTTATGAATCATTATTTGTTTATTTTATTTATTTTTTTCAATATACTTGGCCATTTATTTTCATTCCTTTTTATTTTGTGAGTACCTTATACTTTATTTCTATTTATTTTTTATTTTCATTTTTCCTTAATCCCATTCGATTCCACCAAATCGTTTTGATGAATTGTATTTATTTACATATATTTGTTTTCTCCATATAAATTGAGGATTAATACATCCTCTGTGTATGGATTGAGTGTAAAGACCTAAGGGGGAAAAGAAAGAGAGAATTCTTTCCTCTTTTCCCTCTCTCTCCCCTGTGAAGGGTTGATGAATACACTTATGGGCTATTATTCCCCTTTCTTCCCTCTTTCAAGATGGCGACATTGGCCTCGGGCCGTTAATGATGCTCTTTATCTCATTCCTTAGCCTGACGCAGGCACACTGTAGATGGTTGCTGAAACCAGTGTCAGTCCACCTGGCGCATGCGCAATACACGGACGCACTCGACATTCCCTTGTCACACTCCGGCCCCGCCCTGCTCCCCGGCGCTCGGAACACCTCAACACACGTCCGCATCCCGGCGGTGACGTCAGACTCCGCCGGGATGGAGGAACTATAGGTATGCGGCAATTGGCCACCACTCTCTGTCGGTGGCTCCTTCAGGGACAAGGGAGGTTGGATACTTCTCTCTCTCTCTCCCCTCCACTATATGCCAGCTTTACTCTATATCCAGGTAAACTTGTTTCCACACCAGTGTGTTTGCTCATGGACAGAGCGATTCACCTCTGTGGGTTAGCACATTTATTTACCCATAATTGTTTCTCTTTTACAGCTTACATATATGTTCACTATACCTGTACCTTATTTACCATTGGTAAACAACCAACCCCTATCAAACCTCTCATTTGATGAGATGAAAGATGAGCGTGTTCATTCTGCTAATTCTGGCTATTATTAGCCGTTCAGCAATACATTTTTGATTCAACTAAAGGTATTATTTTTTGCTTGATTTTTGGATTTTAAATCCTAAATACTTAATAGGTTACTGCTTGTAACTTCCCTTTATATTTGCTATCTCCAGTTTAAAGTACAGATATATACATACTTTGTTCCTCTATGACCATATATATGGGAGGCTTAGGCATGGGAGTTTCATCCAATCTAATGTGAATGCTTTTCATCACACCTATCCAAAATACTCTACTTGATTCATCTATATGTATCTACTTGGCTTGGTAAGACAGTCTTGATTATATGATTATATAATTGTTACATGTGGAATTTATTCACTTTTTCACTTTATTACTTTTGTTACATATGATTCATTGATTAATTGGATATACCTCCAGTACTTGAATGCAATCTCTAATTGTTGTTGTTGTTACAGATGTATGCAATAATATTCTATCCCTAGAACTGTTATTTAAAATTTTATTTTGAATTTCATAAATCATAATATATGACATGTATCTTTGTTTCTCACTATCAGTAGACCACATGTGTACCAGAACTCCTGATGAAGCTCAAAAAGAGCGAAACATGTTGAGTGATATCAATTAGGTGGCAGTTTTTGCTAATAATTTTGTTAAAGCCAACGATGGCCATTGTGAAACGTGTTTTTAATGAATGAATTTTTTGCTACTATATACCAAATAAACAAATGTTTTTATATGGATAGACCTTGCATACATATTTCTTTACTCTAATCATTTATAGATCCACGCACCTAAAAAGTCCCTGGGGTAATTGTACCCCATTTCCCCCCTTCTCTTTGTTTGTATACATTTATGGGATGTGGTGCCATTGGTTAACTGTCTCTGTCCTCTACCACATATGCTTGTAAAAGCCGTCTAGAGGCTAATTAGCCGCTAGGATTGCTTTTACATGAAAGCCGACCGCTGGCTGAAAAGAATGATACCAAGATGATACCTAAACCTGCAGGCATCATTCCGGTATAACCACTCAAAGTTCAGCAACATACTAGTATGTTGCTGGTCCTTGTGGGGCATATATTGTAATCTTTTTTTTCATGCAGCCTGTGGGCTGCATGAAAAAAAGAGATTGATCGGTGGGTATGCCCACCATTAGAATACCTCCCTTCATCGACCCACTTCTAATGATGGGCATACATGCACCATTTATATATGCCAAAGCATAGGGGCATCAGCCCCAAAAGTTAGGAGCAAATCGCTCCTCCGCCCCTGATGCCCCCATGCTTCGGCATATATGCTCTTTTTTTTTTTTTAACTGTGGTGGTGAAATTACCTCCGACAGCGCTGGAGTCACGGCTTTATGTATAGTGGGAGCAAACGCTGTTGCTATCAAGATAAATAAAGCCGCGCTGCAACTGAATGGCATACCTGCTAAGCAAATGATGGTTAACAATAAAACAAAGTAACATTACAGTATAACAGTAAGACTTACCATACCTGCAAAGTAAATACAAAAAAAAATAGTAAAAAATAAAACATTTTTTAACGCAACCTGTGCCTAAAATATATATATATGCCGAAGCATGGGGGCATCCTCCCGCAAAAGGTAGGTGCAAATCGCTCCTCTGCCCCTGCTGCCCCCATGCTTGGACATATATACTGAAGTATGTAACTGTGGTGGTGAAATCACCTCTGACAGCGCTGGAGTCACGGCTTTATGTATCGTGGGAGCAAACGCTGTTGCTGTCAAGATAAATAAATCTGCGCTGCAGCTGAATTGCGTACCTAAAAAATAAAAAAAATGGTTAACAATAAAACACAGTAACATTACAGTAAAGTATAAAAAATTGCATATCTGAAAAGCAAACATGATAAAACATAACAATAAAACATTGCAGAATAGAGTACAGTAATAATTCCATCCGGACCATGCAGCTCATTCAGTGGGCCTGTTCCCACAGGGAGTCCACCACCTACCTCATTCTTTCCACAGACTCCGAAAAGGCTTTTGACAGAATAGATTGGTCATACCTTAAGGCGGTCTTGGAAACTTTAGGACTAGGCCCCCATATGCTCCAATGGATCATGGCACTCTACACGACCCCCAGTGCGAAGGTCAAGGTAAATGGCCACTTGTCCTTGGAGTTCCCCATACGGAATGGCACGAGGCAGAGGGGTGATGGTGGGGTCTACAGAACACAAACTGTCGGCTTATGCTGACGACGTGCTCTTAACTTGACCCAACCTCTTGTATCGCTGCCAAACCTTATGAGGGAACTCAAAATTTTCAGACACATATCAAATTTTAAGATTAATTTCTCCAAATCCGAAATTCTGCCCATCACCATTCCCGTGGAGATGGCTACTGACTTACAGCAAGCTTTCCCATTTAGCTGGGCTAAAAACTATTAAATATCTGGGTATCCAACTTACAAACCAGTTTGACACTATATACTCTGCTAACTTCCCTACCCTTTTGAGCATGGTGCGTAGGGACTTACAAAACTGGGCCAAGACCTCCTTCACATGGCTAGGTAAACTCAACATACTTAAGATGAACATCCTTCCTAGAGTGCTCTTCTATGTGCAGATGTTGCCCATTCCCCTCCACAAAAGCTTTTTCACACAGCTCCAAAGCCTAATGATTAATTTCATTTGGCACGGTAAAAAACCAAGACTGGCCGTGTCCCTATTGCAGCAACCCAAAGAGATGGGCGGCTTGGGCCTCCCAGATGTACAGCGATACTACAGAGCCATTGCGATCCAACACATCCTTAACTGGCACCACCATGGAGGCTCAAAAATGTGGGTCTCCTTGGAGAAGAGCCTAGCTGGTCGCGACTTGTCATACACCTCTTGGTTACCCCGCGAATACAGGGGACTCTCACAGACGTCTTCCCTGCTGACCACCCACACCCTACAGGTCTGGGACCTTGCTAACGCTCTGTATGCCCTGGCGCCCACTGGCACCGCTGGGGGGGATTCAGGTGGTTCCTTCCTGGGGAGCAGGTGGCCTTTTTTGGGTCCTGGGTGAACAACGGCAATTATAGTTGTGGCAAATTTGTGGATAAGGGCAAGTTGATACCCCTACACGCTTTGCGGAATAGTCATGGCAGATTCCCAATGGATTGGTGGAGACACCAACAGCTCTAACACTTCATTGCGACCCAGGGTGCTTCGGTGAGAGGGTTAGACACTATCACCACACTGGAACGATTGTTCATAGAGGAAGAGCCCACTCCCCATCTGATTTCTGAAATATATCGGCTTCTGGGATCTGTGTCCGCTGTTAGCAAGCCGGTTTTTATACGGGAATGGGAGCGGGATCTAGGGGTAGAGTTCACACCGTAAACAACGTTCGCATATGTATAGACTAGCACACTCCAGCTCCATAGAGTCTAGGACACAAGAAACAAAAAAATGCCTTGCAGATCGAAATCCCGTTCTCCCCAACGCACTTCCTCTTATACCTACCTGCCCTTCCTTTGAGCCATTACAAAAAAAAGCACCCTCCCCCATTTACTAAATGCTCCTAAACGGCTTATACATCTCTATTGGAAACGTCTGCAGATCCCTACTTTAACAATGGCTACAGAAGGTGGGCAAAATTAGAGAGGCGGAGGAGTGGGTGGCGAGGTGCAAAGACAAGAGTGAGCGTTTCAATGGTGTTTGAGCCCAGTGGCGGAAGTATACTACTGACGCTAATCCTGTGTCATCTAGTCTGGATGTCGTGCTGTTGGAGCTAGCGGAGCCCTCCCTGAAGCTGAGGAGGCCTGTGAATGGTGATGTGCGTACCTGATTATCATGTCTCACTGCCCTACTGGAAGCGCAGTGACCTGTACTCTTTATTTTCCTCTGCGTGGCTTATAAGGTCTACAGTTGATGGTTAATTTGAGGAGCTACGCGCCGCTTGTGGTTAATGGCATGTTCATCTGTTTCTCATTCTAGTTATCACCATGTTGTTACCCGTTTGGGTGCATTAGTTAAGGGTCCCGCCTGGCGGCTCCAGCACCCTAGTGAAACCAGCGGTTGAATTGGCCACAGGGGAGGCCCGGGGGGTGCTCCCCCCTTGCTGGAGGTTAGTTGGAGGCTTATAGCCCCCCTCCCGAAGGACCCACCCACCGGGTCTTCGTTGGCCTGGAGGCCGAATCTAGCCCCCCAGTGCATAGGTGGGGGGAAGAGAGAAGATAGGGTCCGGGCCGAGGCCGCGGAGGTGGGAAACTCTTTATAACTCATTATGACTCTTTTATGATGTGAAACGGTGTAGAGATAACCTTATCCCCCACTCTCCTTCACTCCCTTCCCTTGCCCCCTGTTTTCTTGTTCTCCCCCCCCCCCCCCCTTGTTGGTTGTACAATGTCTAACTCTTAGGTTTAAAATGCACAGCCCACAATGCTATGTGAGAAGACCAAATGTACATTGTGTGTTTTATATGTTCTTTATAAAATAAAAATAAAGATTATATAAAAAAAAGAATAGAATACAGTAAAAAAGAGCAGAACAATAGAGAGAGAGAACAATAAAACGACAACTATTTTTGGGTTTTTTTATTTTATATTTTTTGGGGGGGTTTTTTTGTTTTTTTTTTACACTTTTTTTGTAACTGTAACTTTTGTAACTGGTACCAGGTTCGGGTCTCTGAAAAGGTGATGGCATCTTGGGAGACCCTGTGAAAGTATGTCCTAGTCTGTGCAGTGCTGTACCCTACGCTAAAACTCAACTAGTGTATGGTAGCGTTCAAAACATTCACCAATGCAAAGACCAGGATTGTCAGGACAGGAGGGACAATAATAGCGGGTGTCACGCCTATATCCGCGCTTTCTGCAGACACGACATTTTCTTTGGGGGGCTCGTTGGGTAGCCGGCTTACTGCATTTGGATTGGGAAGGTGAGGTGGAGCACCGTCTGGAAACAGAAGGGCTCTGATGATCTCTTCCTGGAATGTAAGGAAGGATCCAGTCCGTCCTGAAGCTCTGTATAGCACATGAGCTTTCAGCAAAGCCAATTGAAATAAATATACAGACACTTTTTTATACCAGCGTCTGGCCTTACGGGCAACTAAGTACGACGCCAACAACTGGTCGTTGAGGTCCACCCCTCCCATATTTTGGTTATATTCGTGGACACAGAGGGGTTTCTCCACAACACCAGTCGTTGTAGTAATTTGGACTGTCGTGTCTGCATGAAGGGAGGTAAGAACGAAAACATTCTTATTATCCCTCCACTTCATAGCGAGCAAATTATTACACTGCAAGCAGGCTCTGTCCCCCAGCCTAAGACTGGAATGTACAAGCCGCTGGGGAAAGCCCCAGCGATTAGGTCGCACGGTGCCACATGCTCCAATCTGATGATCAAAAAGCTGACTACAAAGTGGCACGCTCGTGTAATAACTGTCCACATATAAGTGGTACCCCTTTCCGAATAACGGTGACACCAAGTCCCACACAATTGCCAGCGCTTCCTATGTAGTCAGGGCAGTTTGTCGGCTCTATGCGGCTATCTTTTCCCTCGTAAACCATAAAACTACATGTATAGCCTGTGGCCCTGTCACAGAGCTTATAGATCTTGACCTCGTATCTGGCACGCTTGCTGGGAAGGTACTGTTTGAATGACAAGTGGCCAGAAAACGTAATCAGGGACTCATCAACGCAGACAACTTGATGGGGAGTAAACAAGTCTGCAAAACTTTGGTTGAAGTGGTTTACGAGGAGTCGAATTTTGTAGAGCCGATCGTATCCAGGGTCTCCACGAGGACGACAGAGTTCATTGTTGTTGAAGTGCATGAACCACAAAATCAGCTCGTATCGTGCCCTGGTCATGGAGGCAGAGAACACAGGCATATGGTGAATTGGGTCAGTGGACCAATATGACCGCAACTCACTCTTTTTGGTTATGCCCATGAGGAGGGAAAGGCCCAGAAAGCTCTTTAATTTGGAAACCGTAATTGGTTTCCAATCTCTGGCAAGGGAGGACTGGGGAATAGTGGCAATGTGTTGACCAGCGTACAAATTGCTTTGGTCCACAATAGATGGGGGAATGGGGGAAGTACCGGTGCTGCAGAAGTGGTGGGTTCCCAATTAAGATTGGCGAATGCAGCAGGAAGGGCACTATGGGCATGACGGGCCTGTGTTTGTCTTCTTGGTGGCAGCGGGACACTACTTGTGCTTGCCACCTTGCCAGCTTGAACTGCACTTATGGGACTCGCCACGTCACCAAGTGTTACTGCAGTGCTGGATTGACTACGACCAGGGTGTACTAGGCCGCTGGTGCTTGCCAGTTCACCAGATGGAATAGTGGCGCTAGTACTACTCTGCTCCATACGAGAGCCTTGCGGTTCTTGCACCTCAACAGCAGAAGAAGAAGTTCGGGGTCTGGTACGCCTGACCTTGGCAGGGACCACAACTTCGTCATCAGAGCTATCGGTCATGGAGCTGCTGCTGTCTACAGGTTCGTATTTTGAGCCTGAATCTGACAGATGAGTGACTTCCTGTTCACTATCTGTCATGCTCAGAAACCTGTAGGCCTCTTCACTAGTGTACCTTCGATTTGCCATTTTGGGCTCTAAATTTAGTGGTAAACTAGTGAGACTCACAGGCAAAAAAGCTCCTGACTGTTAGCGACTGTATCAAAACGCTACCAAAAACTGTTAGTGATCGCAGGGATCAGGCCTGACTCTGCGAACGCTGCAGTTATGTGTTTAGTGTTTTGTAAGTGACAGTGATCGATCGATACTGCACTTGGGTGGGCTGGGCAGGGCTGGGCTGAGGGGCAAAACGCAGGTGCTAGAAGGTATCTGGGCTGATCCCGCTAACACTGCGTTTTTGGGGACCCTAAACTGCTGGGGACGCTAGTATAGATCTGATCGGATCAGATATTGATCCGTTCAGATACTATACCACTAAGGGAGGTGTATGCTGCGTGCGTGGGTGTTAGCGGCACTGGCACTAACCTGATGCTGCCTGTGGCAACGCAGACCCTATCTGACCCTAAAACTTAACTTATATCACCGCCGGGCGATTAGGGGGTTAAACCTTTATTAGGTAATAAATGGCGGGTGCCCTGAACCTATAATAAACAAACTAACTAAACAGCGTCACCCGTAACAGTTATACGGTGATCACTGGTGAAAGGGTTAACTAGGGGGCAATCAGGGGGTTAAAATCTTTATTAGGTAGTATATGGGGGTCCCTGATGCTATAAAAAGCTGACGGCGAACCTATATACTTACCTCCCTAACTAGCGTCACCTGTGACACTAATACAGCGATCAGAAAAACGACCGCTTAGGGACACTGGCGACGAGGGGTGATCACGGGGTTAAAACTTGATTAGGGGGGTACCCTAGACCTAAAGGGGCCTAACACTAACTGCCCTACCACTTATAACTGTCACAAACTGACACCAATGCAAAAAACAGGAAAAAAAAAAACTGCTATTGGTGTCACTGTGACAGGGGGGTGATGGGGGGTGAAAAGTGTGCTTGCGTGTTCTACTGGAAGTGTAGTGTTGGTGCAAACTCACATTAATGTCTTCTCTCCTAGGCGCCGGAACGAAAAGACCGACTCGAGGAGATATGACATCACTTTCTCCGCTTCTGTTTACATTACAGAAGCCGAGAAAGCATTTAATTCGCCAGGAGTTATCGTGAGGGGGTGGCCACGAATGAGTGGCCTCCCCCTCACCTCGGATCACTCCTGACGGGAATCTGACCGCCGCAGGCACCGGGGGGGTCCGATAGGACCCCCCACCCGCGGGCAGGCAGGGACGTACAGGTAAGCCCTTATGCCTGCCCGTGCCATTGTGCCGACGTACATCGGCGTGCGGCGGTCGGCAACTGGTTAACCACTTGACGACCGCCTCACGCCGATGTACGTCGGCAAGGTGGCACGGACAGGCAAAATCACGTACATGTACGTGATTTGCCTTCCGCGGGTGGGGGGTCCGATCGGTCCCCCCCCCGGTGCCCGAGGCGGTCGCCATTTCTTCCCGGGCGATGAGAGGTGAGGGGGCGGCCATCCATTGTTGGCCACCCCCTCCCGATCGCTCCCGGCGAATGAAAATGCTTCCTTTCCCTCTGTAATGTAAACAGAGGGAAAGGAAGTGATGTCATCTCTCCTCGAGCCGGTCTTTTCATCGCCGCGCCGAGGAGAGAAGACATCCAAGTAAGTCTGCACAACACTACACATTCAGTAGAACACGCCAGGCACACTTGTCACCCCCCATCACCCCCCGATCACCCCCTGATCACCCCCCTGTACCCCCTGTCACTCTGACACCAATAGCATTTTTTTTTTTTTTTTGCATTGGTGTCAGTTTGTGTCAGTTAAAAGTTTTAGGGCAGTTAGGTTAGCCCCCTTTAGGTCTAGGGTCCCCCCCCTTAGGTCCAGGGTACCCCCCTAACCCCCCCTAATAAAAGTTAACCCCTTGATTACCCCCCGTCACCAGTGTCGCTAAGCGATCGTTTTTCTGATCGCTGTATTAGTGACACAGGTGACGCTAGTTAGGGAGGTAAGTATATAGGTTCGCTGTCAGTGTTTTATAGCGACAGGGACCCCCATATACTACCTGCTAAAGGTTTTAACCCCCTGATTGCCCCCTAGTTAACCCTTTCACCAGCGATCACCGTATAAGTGTTACGGGTGACGCTGGTTAGCTAGTTTGTTTTTTGTAGTTTATTACAGTTTATTATAGTTTATTATAGTTTTAGGGCACCCGCCGTTTATTACCCTATAAAGGTTTAACCCCCTAATTGCCCGGCGGTGATAGAAGTTAAGTTTTTAGGATCAGATAAGGTCTGCGTCGCCCCAGGCAGCGTCAGGTTAGCGCCAGTACTGCTAAAACCCACGCACGCAGCATACACCTCCCTTAGTGCTATAGTATCTGAGCGGATCGATATCTGATCCGATCAGATCTATACTCCCCAGCAGTTTAGGGTTCCCTGAAACGCAGTGTTAGCGGGATCAGCCCAGATACCTGCTAGCACCTGCGTTTTGCTCCTCGGCCCTGCCCAGCCCACCCAAGTGCAGTATCGATCGATAACTGTCACTTACAAAACACTAAGCACACATAACTGCAGCGTTCGCAGAGTCAGGCCTGATCCCTGCGATCGCTAACAGTTTTTTGGTAGCGTTTTGATACAGTCGCCAACAGTCAGGAGCTTTTTTGCCTGTGAGTCTCACTAGTGTACCCCTAAATTTAGAGCCCAAAATGGCAAATAGAAGGTACACTAGTGAAGAGGCCTACACGTTTCTGAGTATGACAGATAGTGAAGAGGAAGTCACTCATCTGTCAAGTTCAGGCTCAGAATACGAACCTGTAGAGGACAGCGGCTCCATGACAGATAGCTCTGACGACAGAGTTGTGGTCCCTGCTAAGGTCAGGCGTACCAGACCCCAATCTTCTTCTGTCCTTGAAGTGCAAGAACCGCAGGGCTCTCGTATGGAGCAGAGCAGTACTAGCGCCGCTACTTCTTCTGGTGAACTGGCAAGCACCAGTGGCCTAGTACACCCTGGTCGTACATCCAGCACTGCAGTATCACGTGGTGACGTGGCGAGTCCCATAAGTGCAGTTCAAGCTGGCGAGGTGGCAAGCACTAGTAGTGTCCCACTGCCACCAAGAAGACAAAGACAGGCCCGTCGTGCCCATAGTGCCCTTCCTGCTGCATTGGCCAATCCGAATTGGGAACCTTCCACTTCTGCAGCACCCGTACTTCCCCCTTTCACTGGCCAACCCGGAATTCAGGTGGAAACAGTTGACTTTATGCCACTGGATTTTTATTCACTGTTTTTCACCGAAGATCTCTATAGATCTATTGTGGACCAAAGCAATTTATACGCTGGTCAACACATCGCCGCTAATCCCCAGTCCTCCCTTGCCAGAGATTGGAGACCAATTACGGTCTCCGAATTTAAGACCTTTCTGGGCCTTTCCCTCCTCATGGGGTTGAATAAAAAGAGTAAGTTGCGGTCATATTGGTCCACTGACCCAATTTACCATTCACCCTTGTTCTCTGCTTCCATGGCCAGGGCACGATACGAGCAGATTTTGCGGTTCATGCACTTCAACGACAATGAACTCTGTCGTCCTCGTGGAGACCCTGCATACGATCGGCTCTACAAAATTCGGCCCCTCGTAAACCACTTCAACCAACGTTTTGCAGACTTGTTTACCCCCCATCAAGTTGTCTGCGTTGATGAGTCCCTGATTAAGTTTTCTGGCCGCTTGTCATTCAAACAGTACCTTCCCAGCAAGCGTGCCAGATACGGGGTCAAGATGTATAAGCTCTGTGACAGGGCCACAGGCTATACATGTAGATTTATGGTTTACGAGGGAAAAGATAGTCACGTAGAGCCGACAAACTGCCCTGACTACATAGGAAGCGCTGGCAAGATAGTGTGGGACTTGGTGTCACCGTTATTCGGAAAGGGGTACCACTTGTACGTGGACAATTATTATACGAGCGTGCCACTTTTTAGTCACTTGTTTGATCATCAGATTGGAGCATGTGGCACCGTGCGACCTAATCGCCGGGGCTTTCCCCAGCGGCTTGTAGATTCCCGTCTTAGGCTGGGGGAGAGAGCCTGCTTGAAGTATAATAATTTGCTCGCTATGAAGTGGAGGGATAAGAAGAATGTTTTCGTTCTCACCTCCCTTCATGCAGACACGACGACCCAAATTTCTACGGCGACTGGTGTTGTGGAGAAACCCCTCTGTGTCCACGAATACAACCTTAATATGGGAGGGGTGGACCTCAACGACCAGTTGTTGGCGCCGTACTTAGTTGCCCGTAAGGCCAGACGCTGGTACAAAAAAGTGTCTGTATACTTATTTCAATTGGCTTTGCTGAATGCTCATGTGCTATACAGAGCTTCAGGACAGACTGGATCCTTCGTTAAATTCCAGGAAGAGATCGTCAGAGCCCTTCTGTTTCCAGACGGTGCTCTACCTCACCTTCCCCAACCAAATGCAGTAAGCCGGCTGCATGAGCGGCATTTTCTTTATGCCATCCCGAGTACCCCTACCCAACGAGCCCCCCAAAAAAGATGTCGTGTCTGCAGCAAGCGCGGATTTAGGGGTGACACCCGGTCTTATTGTCCCTCCTGTCCTGGCAATCCTGGTCTTTGCATGGGTGAATGCTTTGAACGCTACCATACATTAGTTGAGTATTAGCGTAGGGTTCAGCACTGCACAGACTAGGCACACTAACACAGGGTCTCCCAAGATGCCATTGCATTTTGAGAGACCCAAACCTGGAACAAAAGTTACAAAAGTTAAAAGTTACTAAAAAAAAGTGTAAAAAAAAAATAAAAAAAAAAATAAAAACACAAAAAAAAATATAAAATAAAAAAAACAAAAATAGTTGTTGTTTTATTGTTCTCTCTCTCTCTCTATTCTCTCTCTATTGTTCTTCTCTTTTTTACTCTATTCTATTCTGCAATGTTTTATTGTTATTATGTTTTACCATGTTTCCTTTTCAGATTTTTCATACTTTACCGTTTACTGTGTTTTGTTGGTAACCATTTTATTGTTTTCAGGTACGCCATTCAGTTGCAGCGCGGATTTATTTATCTTGACAGCAACAGCGTTTGCTCCCACGATATATAAAGCCGTGACTCCAGCGCTGTCGGAGGTGATTTGACCACAGTTACATACTTCAGCATATATGCCGAAGCGTGGGGGCAGCAGTGGGTGGAGGAGCAATTTGCTCCTGCCTTTTGCGGGAGGATGCCCCCATGCTGCGGCATATATATATTTTAGGCACAGGTTGCGTTAAATGTTTTATTTTTTACTATTTTTTTTTTGTATTTGCTTTGCAGGTATGGTAAGTCTTACTGTTATACTGTAATGTTACTTTGTTTTATTGTTAACCATCATTTGCTTAGCAGGTACGCCATTCAGTTGCAGCGCGGATTTATTTATCTTGACAGCAACAGCGTTTGCTCCCACGATATATAAAGCCGTGACTCCAACGCTGTCGGAGGTGATTTTACCACCACAGTTACATACTTCAGCATATATGCCGAAGCGTGGGGGCAGCAGTGGGTGGAGGAGCAATTTGCTCCTGCCTTTTGCGGGAGGATGCCCCCATGCTTCGGCATATATATATTTTAGGCACAGGTTGCGTTAAATGTTTTATTTTTTACTATTTTTTTTTTGTATTTGCTTTGCAGGTATGGTAAGTCTTACTGTTATACTGTAATGTTACTTTGTTTTATTGTTAACCATCATTTGCTTAGCAGGTACGCCATTCAGTTGCAGCGCGGATTTATTTATCTTGACAGCAACAGCGTTTGCTCCCACGATATATAAAGCCGTGACTCCAACGCTGTCGGAGGTGATTTCACCACCACAGTTACATACTTCAGCATATATGCCGAAGCGTGGGGGCAGCAGTGGGTGGAGGAGCAATTTGCTCCTGCCTTTTGCGGGAGGATGCCCCCATGCTTCGGCATATATATATTTTAGGCACAGGTTGCGTTAAATGTTTTATTTTTTACTAATTTTTTTTTTGTATTTGCTTTGCAGGTATGGTAAGTCTTACTGTTATACTGTAATGTTACTTTGTTTTATTGTTAACCATCATTTGCTTAGCAGGTACGCCATTCAGTTGCAGCGCGGATTTATTTATCTTGACAGCAACAGCGTTTGCTCCCACGATATATAAAGCCGTGACTCCAACGCTGTCGGAGGTGATTTCACCACCACAGTTACATACTTCAGCATATATGCCGAAGCGTGGGGGCAGCAGTGGGTGGAGGAGCAATTTGCTCCTGCCTTTTGCGGGAGGATGCCCCCATGCTTCGGCATATATAAATGGTGCATGTATGCCCATCATTAGAAGTGGGTGGATGAAGGGAGGTATTCTAATGGTGGGCATACCCACCGATCAATATCTTTTTTTCGTTCAGCCCACAGGCTGCATGAAAAAAAAGTTTACAATATATGCCTAACAAGGACCAGCAACTTACTGGTATGTTGCTGGAATTTGAGTGGTTATACCAGAATGATGCCTGCAGGTTTAGGTATCATCTTGGTATCATTCTTTTCAGCCAGCGGTCGGCTTTCATGTAAAAGCAATCCTAGCGGCTAATTAGCCTCTAGACTGCTTTTGCAAGCAGTGGGAGGGAATGCCCCCCCCTCCCCCACCGTCTTCCATGTTTTTCTCTGGCTTTCCTGTCCCAACAGGGAACCTGAAAATGCAGCCGGTGATTCAGCCAGCTGACCATAGAGCTGATCAGAGACCAGAATGGCTCCAAACATCTCTATGGCCTAAGAAACCGGAAGCTACGAGCATTTCATGACTTAGATTTCGCCGAATGTAAACAGCGCCATTGGGAAATTGGGAAAGCATTTTATCACACCGATCTTGGTGTGGTCAGATGCTTTGAGGGCAGAGGAGAGATCTAGGGTCTAATAGAGCCCAATTTTTTTAAAAAAGAGTACCTGTCACTACCTATTACTATCATAGGGGATATTTACATTTCCTGAGATAACAATAAAATTAATTTAAAAAAAATAAAAATGAAAGGAACAGTTTAAAAATAAGATAAAAAAGCAAAAAAATAATAAAGAAAAAAAAAAAAAAAAAAAAGCACCCCTGTTCCCCCCTGCTCTCGCGCAAAGGCGAACGCAAGCGTCGGTCTGGCGTCAAATGTAAACAGCAATTGCACCATGCATGTGAGGTATCACCACGAAGGACAGAACGAGGGCAGTAATTTTAGCAGTAGACCTCCTCTGTAAATCTAAAGTGGTAACCTGTAAAGGCTTTTAAAGGCTTTTAAAAATGTATTTATTTTGTCGCCGCTGCGCGTTTGTGCGCAATTTTAAAGCATGTCATGTTTGGTATCCATGTACTCGGCCTAAGATCATCTTTTTTATTTCATCAAACATTTGGGCAATATAGTGTGTTTTAGTGCATTAAAATTTAAAAAAGTGTGTTTTTTCCCCAAAAAATGCGTTTGAAAAATCGCTGCGCAAATACTGTGTGAAAAAAAAATATGAAACACCCACCATTTTAATCTGTAGGGCATTTGCTTTAAAAAAAATATATAATGTTTGGGGGTTCAAAGTAATTTTCTTGCAAAAAAAAATTATTTTTTTCATGTAATCAAAAAGTGTTAGAAAGGGCTTTGTCTTCAAGTGGTTAGAAGAGTGGGTGATGTGTGACATAAGCTTCTAAATGTTGTGCATAAAATGCCAGGACAGTTCAAACCCCCCCCAAATGACCCCATTTTGGAAAGTAGATACCCCAAGCTATTTGCTGAGAGGCATGTCGAGTCCATGGAATATTTTATATTGTGACACAAGTTGCGGGAAAGAGACAAATCTTTTATTTTTTTTTTTTTTTTGCACAAAGATGTCACTAAATGATATATTGCTCAAACATGCCATGGGAATATGTGAAATTACACCCCAAAATACATTCTGTTGCTTCTCCTGAGTATGGGGATACCACATGTGTGGGACTTTTTGGGAGCCTAGCCGCGCACGGGACCCCGAAAACCAAGCCCCGCCTTCAGGCTTTCTAAGGGCGTAAATTTTTTATTTCACTTTTCACTGCCTAGCACAGTTTCGGAGGCCATGGAATGCCCAGATGGCACAACCCCCCCCCCAAATGACCCCATTTTGGAAAATAGACACCCCAAGCTATTTGCTGAGAGGTATAGTGAGTATTTTGCAGACCTCACTTTTTGTCACAAATTTTCGAAAATTGAAAAAAGAAAAAAAAAATACATTTTTCTTGTCTTTCTTTATTTTCAAAAACAAATGAGAGCTGCAAAATACTCACCATGCCTCTCAGCAAATAGCTTGGGGTGTCTACTTTCCAAAATGGGGTCATTTGGGGGGGGGTTTTGCCATCTTGGCATTTTATGGCCTTCAAAACTGTGATAGGTAGTGAGGAGTGGAATCACAACTTAACGCCCTTAGAAATCCTGAAGCCGGTGCTTGGTTTTCGGGGCCCCGTATGCGGCTAGGCTCCCAAAAAGTCCCACACATGTGGTATCCCCATACTCAGGAGAAGCAGCAGAATATATTTTGGGGTGTAATTCCACATATGCCCATGGCATGTTTGAGCAATATATCATTTAGTGACAACTTTGTGCAAAAAAAAAAAAAAAAATTGTCACATTCCCGCAACTTGTGTCAAAATATAAATTATTCCATGGACTCAATATGCCTCTCAGCAAATAGCTTGGGGTGTCTACTTTCCAAAATGGGGTCATTTGGGGGGGTTTTGTGCCATCTGGGCTTTTTATGGCCTTCAAAACTGTGATAGGCAGTGAGGAGTGAAATCACAACTTTACGCCCTTAGAAATCCTGAAGGCGGTGCTTGGTTTTCGGGGCCCCGTATGCGGCTAGGCTCCCAAAAAGTCCCACACATGTGGTATCCCCATACTCAGGAGAAGCAGCTAAATGTATTTTGGGGTGCAATTCCACATATGCCCATGGCCTGTGTGAGAAATATATCATTTAGTGACAACTTTGTGCAAAAAAAAAAAAAAATTGTCACTTTCCCGCAACTTGTGTCAAAAAATAAAATATTCCATGGACTCAACATGCCTCTCAGCAATTACCTTGGGGTGTCTACTTTCCAAAATGGGGTCATTTGGGGGGGTTTTGTGCCATCTTGGCATTTTATGGCCTTCAAAACTGTGATAGGAAGTGAGGAGTGAAATCAAAAATGTATGCCCTTAGAAATCCTGAAGGCGGTGCTTGGTTTTCGGGGCCCCGTACGCGGCTAGGCTCCCAAAAAGTCGTAAACATGTGGTATCCCCATACTCAGGAGAAGCAGCAGAATGTATTTTGGGGTGTAATTCCACATATGCCCATGGCATGTTTGAGCAATATATCATTTAGTGACAACTTTGTGCAAAAAAAAAAAAAAAAAATTGTCACATTCCCGCAACTTGTGTCAAAATATAAATTATTCCATGGACTCAATATGCCTCTCAGCAAATAGCTTGGGGTGTCTACTTTCCAAAATGGGGTCATTTGGGGGGGTTTTGTGCCATCTGGGCTTTTTATGGCCTTCAAAACTGTGATAGGCAGTGAGGAGTGAAATCACAACTTTACGCCCTTAGAAATCCTGAAGGCGGTGCTTGGTTTTCGGGGCCCCGTATGCGGCTAGGCTCCCAAAAAGTCCCACACATGTGGTATCCCCATACTCAGGAGAAGCAGCTAAATGTATTTTGGGGTGCAATTCCACATATGCCCATGGCCTGTGTGAGAAATATATCATTTAGTGACAACTTTGTGCAAAAAAAAAAAAAATTGTCACTTTCCCGCAACTTGTGTCAAAAAATAAAATATTCCATGGACTCAACATGCCTCTCAGCAATTACCTTGGGGTGTCTACTTTCCAAAATGGGGTCATTTGGGGGGGTTTTGTGCCATCTTGGCATTTTATGGCCTTCAAAACTGTGATAGGAAGTGAGGAGTGAAATCAAAAATGTATGCCCTTAGAAATCCTGAAGGCGGTGCTTGGTTTTCGGGGCCCCGTACGCGGCTAGGCTCCCAAAAAGTCGTAAACATGTGGTATCCCCATACTCAGGAGAAGCAGCAGAATGTATTTTGGGGTGTAATTCCACATATGCCCATGGCCTGTGTGAGCAATATATCATTTAGTGACAACTTTGTGCAAAAAAAAAAAGTTACTTTCCCGCAACTTGTGTCAAAATATAAAATATTCCAT
Organism: Lithobates clamitans; assembly: GCA_037952925.1. Taxonomy (NCBI): domain Eukaryota; kingdom Metazoa; phylum Chordata; class Amphibia; order Anura; family Ranidae; genus Lithobates; species Lithobates clamitans. The sequence continues at coordinate 1,766,468 of JBBGZY010001129.1, read as the reverse complement.
GGACTCAACATGCCTCTCAGCAAATAGTTTGGGGTGTCTACTTTCCAAAATGGGGTCATTTGGGAGGTTTTGTGCCATCTTGGCATTTTATGGCCTTCAAAACTGTGATAGGTAGTGAGGAGTCAAATCACAACATTACGCCCTTAGAAATCCTGAAGGCGGTGCTTGGTTTTCGGGGCCCCGTATGCGGCTAGGCTCCCAAAAAGTCCCACACATGTGGTATCCCCATACTCAGGAGAAGCAGCTAAATGTATTTTGGGGTGTAATTCCACATATGCCCATGGCCTGTGTGAGAAATATATCATTTAGTGACAACTTTGTGCAAAAAAAAAAAAAATTGTCACATTCCCGCAACTTGTGTCAAAAAAGAAAGTATTCCATGGACTCAACATGCCTCTCAGCAAATAGCTTGGAGTGTCTACTTTCCAAAATGGGGTCATTTGGGGGGGTTTTGTGCCATCTGGGCATTTTATGGACTTCAAAACTGTGATAGGTAGTGAGGAATGAAATCAAAAATTTATGCCCTTAGAAATCCTGAAGGCGGTGATTGGTTTTCGGGGCCCCGTACGCGGCTAGGCTCCCAAAAAGTCCCACACATGTGGTATCCCCATACTCAGGAGAAGCAGCTGAATGTATTTTGGGGTGCAATTCCACATAGGCCCATGGCCTGTGTGAGCAATATATCATTTAGTGACAACTTTTTGTAAATATTTTTTTTTTTTTTTGTCATTATTCAATCACTTGGGACAAAAAAAATAAATATTCAATGGGTTCAACATGCCTCTCAGCAATTTCCTTGGGGTGTCTACTTTCCAAAATGGGGTCATTTGGGGGGGTTTTGTACTGCCCTGCCATTTTAGCACCTCGTGAAATGACATAGGCAGTCATAAACTAAAAGCTGTGTAAATTCCAGAAAATGTACCCTAGTTTGTAGACGCTATAACTTTTGCGCAAACCAATAAATATACGCTTATTAACTTTTTTTTTACCAAAGACATGTGGCCAAATAAATTTTGGCCTAAATGTATGACTAAAATTGAGTTTATTGGATTTTTTTTATAACAAAAAGTAGAAAATATCATTTTTTTTCAAAATTTTCGGTCTTTTTCCGTTTATAGCGCAAAAAATAAAAACGGCAGAGGTGATCAAATGCCATCAAAAGAAAGCTCTATTTGTGGGAAGAAAAGGACGCAAATTTCGTTTGGGTACAGCATTGCATGACCGCGCAATTAAAAGTTAAAGTGACGCAGTGCCAAATTGGAAAAAGACCTCTGGTCCTTAGGCAGCATAATGGTCCGGGGCTCAAGTGGTTAAACATCTGATCAGCAAAAGTTCTAAACAGGGAAAACAAGCAGATCTAAATTAGGTGGCAAATGAAAGTTAAGACCGGGCCTCTTTTTCAGACTCTGTTTACAAGTTAAAAACACGTTTTTTTGCCAGAATATTACTTAGAACCCCCAAACATTATACATTTTTTTCCTAACACCCTAGAGAATAAAATGGCGGTCATTGCAATACTTTTTGTCACATCGTATTTGCGCAGCGGTTTTACAAGCGCACTTTTTTTTGGAAAAAATTCACTTTTTTGAATAAAAAAATAAGACAACAGTAAGGTTAGCCCAATTTTTTTTATAATGTGAAAGATAATGTTACGCCAAGAAAATTGATACCCAACATGTCACGCTTCAAAATTGCGCCCGCTCGTGGAATGGCGTCAAACTTTTACCCTTAAAAATCTCCATAGATGACGTTTAAAAAATTCTACAGGTTGCACGTTTTGAGTTACAGAGGAGGTCTAGGGCTAGAATTATTGCTCTCGCTCTAGTGATCGTGGTGATACCTCACATGTGTGGTTTGACCACTGTTTTCATATGCGGGCGCTACTCACGTATGCATTCGCTTCTGTGCGCGAGCTCGTTGGGACGGGGCACTAAAAATGTTTTCTTTTTTCTTATTTATTTTATTTTATTTATTTTTACACTATTTGGAATGTAAACATCCTTTGTAATAGAAAAAAGCATGACAGGTCCTCTTAAATATGAGATCTGGTGTCAAAAAGACCTCTAATCTCATATTTAGACTAAAATGCAATAAAAGAAAAAAACATTTTTTTTTGTCATTTAAAAAAAATGACAACAGAAAAATGTGCCTTTAAGACGTATGGGCGGAAGTGAGGTTTTGACGTCGCTTCCGCCCTGCTATGGTATGGAGATGGGTGGGGGCCATCTTAGTCTCACTCGTCTCCATACCCAGCCATGGACAGGTTCCGATTGCCTCCGGTAAGCGGCGGAGGGCGCCGGAGAGCGGCGGTAGGGGGGAGCCTCTCCTGCCGCTGATAACGGTAAACTTGCGGTGAATCCGCTGCAGAGACCAACTTTATCATTAACCGAACCGCCACCTGAAGAGATGGATACCTCGGTTGTGGCAGCAGTTGCTGCCATTACCGAGATATCCCTCTTCAAAGTCAGTACGTATATAGTCGTACGGCGGTCGGTAAGCGGTTAAAAATAAAAAGCTCTCTAACCCACATCTTTGGTAAAAATAAAAATAACCTGGTCTGCAAGCTGCACCTTTTTAACCATGTTAGTATCTCTGGCTTCTTCTATATAGTGCTGTGTAAATTGTTTTCTACATTACTGAACCTTGTGTTGCATTCAAGAATTGCTTAAGCTCTAATAACCAAATTCCTATTTAATTGAAGATTCTGGACACAAGGTGGCACACTTGGCCCAAGTCAGCTCATTGCTAACCTACTGCAGCAACTTTATGCAGTTACAGGCATGTTAAGCTCAGGGCTTTTATGTTTTATAAAATCTGTTGCCTTTGCCAGTTTGAAGGTTAAGAACCCCTTTTTCAAAAAAAAATGCACCCATATTTGCATCAAACAAAATGCATGTGTATAATTTTTTTTTCCAAATGAGTCTGCAAAGCATTGCAACCACAATTAGTGCATCACGGTTACAATGTACATGCAGATTCTTCCTCCAGCTCAGGTCTGTACTGCGGTAGAGACTTTAGGTTACTGGACTGGAGGAAGTGTTAATGAACTTGTGCTCTATTGAGAAATCCATCGGCCGTGGACTTTGCACACAGCCGCATGAAATTTAACCCCTTGGCGTCTCCTGGCCTTTTAAGGGGTTTCAGATGCCGGGAGGTGGGGTTTATGATCATGTAAATATTTGTGTGCAGCATTACAAAACCAGCTGTGCCAAGAGTGCGCTCCCAGCACAGTTACTGGGGGCTAAAGGGAAGCTCCCGATTGCTGCTGCCAGTGGGAGCTTTTCGATCATGTGACTGCCCTGGTCATGGTCACATGATCGGAAAGCTCCTGATCGCACGCAGCGATTGGGAGCTTTCCATTAGCCGCCAGTAACTGTGCCAGGAGCACGCTTTTGGCACAGCTGGTTTGCAATGTTGCACACAAATATGCGGGCACTTTGCGCCAAGACCCACCCCCCAAGAGGCCACATATGTGCGTACCATCGATGCCAAAAGTATTTCGAAAGTGACAGCTGCCGCAGGGGGGGAAGAACTACTGCTGTGGGCTGCTTTAGGGGTTCAGGAGGGTTCGCTTGCAACAATGTTTAAATGTTTAACGTTACACTTGAAATATGGGTGTAAACATGTAACATAGTCTAAAAGGTGGATACAAATGTATTTTGTGTGCACCAAATGTCTTTACAAACCCAGATATTACCTTATAAATGTAGCCTTTGCAGTGGAGCCTGCTACTGGCTGCCTGCAGAAAACCCGGGGGGGGGGGGGGGTGCAGTAGATGCAAGACCAGTATCCCTGCAAAAGGAGAGACAGGACCAGTAACCAGTCTTTATTACAGGAAGCTCCAGCAGGGAGGAAAAAATGTACACTATTACTGCACAGATCTGGGGGAAATACACAAAGTGCACCAATATTAAAGAGCAAGAATCCACATGACTTGTATTTAGACAATGTTTGCTTCTCTCACAATTGTTCAAGATCATATAAATTCAGCACCTACTGCGCATTTATTTATTACAGATACTTATATAGCACTATCTATTTATGCAATGCTTTACATATGCAGTATATTATACATTTACATTAGTCTTTGCCCTCAAGGCGCTTACATTTCAAGGTCCCTAACTCACATACATACATACAGTTGTGCTCAAAAGTTTACATAAGCTGGCAGAGTTTATGATTTCTTGGCCATTTTTCAGAGAATATATAACAGAAAAACTTTTCTTTCACTCATGGTTAGTGTTTGGCTGAAGCCATTTATTATCAATCAACTGTGTTTACTCTTTTTAAATCATAATGACAACCAAAACTACCCGAATGACCCTGATCAAAAGTTTACATACCCCAGTTCTTAATACCCTGTATTGCTCCTTTAACATCAATGACAGCTTGAAGTCTTTTGTGGTATTTGTGGAAATCATAAATTCTGCCAGGGTATGTAAACTTATGAGCATAACTGTACATACACATACTAAGGATAATTTAGACAGAGGCCCATTAACCTACTAGAATGTCTTTGGAGTGTGGGAGGAAATTGCAGTACCCGGAGGAAACCCACGCAGGCATAGGGAGAGCATGCATCTCCAAGCAGGTAGTGTTGTGGTTGAGATTTAAACCAGCGACCCTACATAGAAATGAAAGGATTAAAACTCCTTTCTGCTTTTTACTGCTAGCCAAGGCTCCATTAGGCTCCATTCACACCAATGCAGTTTTTCCTGCTTTTTGCAGAAACGCAGGACATTTTATTTACATGGGTTCCTATGGAACAATTTCACCACAATGCAGCTTTGTGCCTCTACGTTTTTGGAAAGGGTCGGGGACTTTTTTCTCTGCAGCATTTTCATGTAATAGAATTCAATGGACCCGCATCCAAAACACAAGTACTTAGTTTTAGCTGCGGTTTGCGTTTTTTTTTTTTGGCTTTACATTCACAGTATATAGCTAGTTGCCTAGGAGAGGGCCAGGAAGCCAGCCACCGCGTCTTTAACAACCGATGAGTCATCGGCTGTCAGCGAGGTTCCCCACTAACGGCTGAATGTAAGAAAAAAAATGTGCCGGCTTAAAAAAATTCAAGAAAAAAATAGTGTGGGGTCCCCCCCCAAAACCATACCAGACCCCTTGGTCTGATATGAATTTTGAGGGGAAACGCCACACCAAAATAAAAAAAATAATGTGGGGCCAGGAAATGGAGTAGGGACAAGTGAGCGCTCCCCCCTGCCCCCCCCCCCCCGAACCATACCAGGCCACATGCCCTCAACATAGAATGCAGGAAGAAGACCAGAGGAAGAAGATGTTTTTAATAAACGACTTGTCAAAAACTGTCTCTTGTTTTTTGTTACACTACACTACTTTTTTTGGGGTGAATGCATAGGGGTACCCCATACTCATTCACATGGGGGGTGGATCTGGGGGCCCCCTTGTTAAAGGAGGCTTCCAGATTCCGATAAGGGTTGTAGGGAAGAGGACCTTGTCCCCATCAACATGGGGACGGACCACCCCCCTATGTTGAGGGCATGTGGCCTGGCCTGGCCTGGTATGGTTCGGGAGGACTTTCCTGGACTGCCAGGCTGTGTGCACGGATAAGGGTCTGGTATGGATTTTTGGGGGGCCCCCATGCCATTTTTTAAATTTTTTTTGCATGGGCTTACCCCTCAAACTCCATACTGGCCTGAAGGGTCTGGTCGGGTATGGTTTTGGGGAGCACGCTGTTTTTTTTACTTGAATTTTTTTAAGCCGGCAATTTTTTTTTTTTACATTCAGCTGCCGTGACTCATTGGTTGTTAAGGACATGGTCCGCTCCTTAGCAACAGGCTATGTACAGTGAATGCAAAGCAAAAAAAACGCAGATCGCTGTAAAAAAACAGCAAGCACTGCAGAAACGCTCAAAAATGTGACTTGAACCTTAGAGAGATTTTATCTCACTTCCTAATCTGTTGACAACTGCTTTACCAGAGAGGAAGTCTTCAATGACATGCTGATAGGGTAATTGGCTTCTGTCTAAAATGGCTGTAGTATATGTGTGTATGCATGAGGGATAGGGACCTTAAAATGTAAGCTCCTTGAGGGTAGGGTATGTAGAGTGCTGTGTAAAGCGTCAGTGTTATATGAATACCTGTGATAATAATGACAGGCCACTGCCCACAGTCACATCCTGTGATGGTGTGGCAACGATGCTGCAGTGCTCCTGAATTCAGAGCAGAGTTACCACTCTCATGTAAGCTGCTTGCACTACAGTAGGGTGAAAACATGTTCCAGGAGACATGGCTATCATCATGGTCTTGCTGATTCATAAGCCTTTAATTTTTCAATCAGCACCTGGCCACATCTAGTCCTGACCATTGCTTTCTGAGTTGATTACTCTGCTGCTGAAACCCTCCCATTGTGACCTGCACTGTCTGGGAGGGACAGCACATGAGACATACATGAAAGAGGGTTTGGCTCAGCCAGAGAAGGAAAACGACATCTTTTGTTTACTTTATAAGGCTTGTGCATCACATAGTAACTGGATGTGGAACTTGTTTAGAATGTCAAACACAAGTTTTTAGTTTTACATTAACATGTCATTATTATTAAGTCATGCTGATTGTAAATGAAACTATTTCCATTGCTGTGTCCTCCACGTGTCTGCAGATCTGCCTTATAGTTACCAGACCCCTCTCTGTGATAGATCCCTCCTGAGCTGACGCCTTGCTCTGTACCCGGTCTTACAGGGCCATGACTCATTCAATAAACTATTAGTTTTTAAAGGATACCAAGGGATCGTTAAGTCACTCGTATCATCTGTTTCCATGTACACAGGCGGGTTTGTATACAATGTGAGTGCTAGAGAAAACGGCCCCGCTGAGACCCTGCTCATACAAACAGGTCTTTGTTAGGGGCTGCGGGGGGGGGGGGGGGGGGGGGCGGATTTACTACATACTGGTCTGGTTTAGATTATGGTTTCCTTGTCAAAAGCTTATGTGACACTAGTTTCAACAGTCCGAGCCACTCTCAAACAAAATTACCTAATTTTGTTTGAGAGTCAGGACATTTCCAGTTAAAAGAGCAGGGAGTTCACAATACAAGTTTCTTTATTTAAAAAAAAAGGCTCAAACCAAAGCCAGTATATAAGAAAAATTCAAATTTTATCACAAAAAAAAAATGTAACAGTAGACATTGTAGTTTATAGTATCTAAGGTAATGAGAACGTAATTTGTTTTTATCTGGACTCAGACTTTTACTTAAGGATACCTGCAGCCAGTGCAAGCCAACATTGTCCAATTGCTATAGTTTATCCATATGTAAGCTGCTGCAAAAGGTACCCTTACTCCTTACCCCACCCTTTCCCTCACATAACTACTTCTACTATCTGCAAAAATGTGTGCTTCACCTCAGGGAGGTTAGATCATTTCTGCATGTCCAAGCACCCTCTGAAGTTTACTGTTACATTGCCTGTTCTCTTGATATATAGTATATACAGTACAAAATGTCATTAGACCAGTAGCCCTCTTTTGGGTGTTATGAGAAATGACCCTCTACAAACAGGATAATGCTAAAACCTGCAGGTAAATAGGAGAACGAGAACATTCTCTAAGTGGAAGAGTGGGGTTGATAAAGTTGGCAGTCCCTCTGCCCAGGACAGGCCCTCTGTGAACAGAGGGGATTTCATTCCTGGCTAATTAACCAGTAATCTAATCAAAGTAATTGGGAGCAGAGAAACTACTGCATATAACATTATCCATATGTATATAGATGCACACCAGTATAGAAAAAAATACAAGCTTTATATAAGAAAAGATGAACCACTTCAATACAGGGCATTTTCCCCCCTTCCTGCCCAAGCCAATTTTCAGCGCTGTCGCTGTTTAAATTACAAGTGCGCGGTCATGCTACACTGTACCCAAACAACATTTTTATCATTTCGTTCCCACAAATAGAGCTTTCTTTTGGTGGTATTTGATCACCTCTGGGGTTTTTATTTTTTGCTAAACAAAAAAAGACCGAAAATTTAGAAAATAAAAAGTTTTTCTTTTGTTTCTGTTGTAAAACGGAAAATTGTATCATGCTTACTGTAATTTTCCTTTCCTGACGCCAATCCATGGCAGCATGCTAGTGATAGGCTCCCCCCCTTTAGGACCAATGAAATAGCATAAATTAAAGGCCAGTTAGGTCCCACCCCATTCTTCGTAATTAGCTAGATACCAAAACGCACAAGGGTGGGTCCGTATGCTGCCATGGATTGGCATCAGGAAAGGAAAATTACGGTAAGTATGATACAATTTTCCGTTTCCCTGATGCCACCATGGCAGCATACTAGTGATACATATCCTAGCTGACAGGGTGGGTTCTACTTAAACCAAAATAATTATTTTATATATATTATATATATTTTCAAATGGGACAGAAGACTGAGCAGTCATTCCTCCGAAGCCCACTGATGACAAGGCACCCAGATCTATTCTGTAAAGGTTAAAAAGGTATGCTGGGAAAAGAATGCCACTTTCCTGTAGAATTAATCCATAGATGCTTTCAACTGGGCCGCCTATGAGGCCTCAACCCCTCTGGAAGAGGATGCATCCTGCCACTGAAGGAGGCTCACGACCCATTTCCCATCTGCACAACCAATCTTGCTAAAGTCCAGGTGGCAACCTCTCTTGCATGATGAATTCCATCTGGACCAGTGAAAGACTTATCATATGAACTGAAAAGAGCAATTGTGGACAGAAACTTCTTTCAAGCTCTGGGAATGACCAATTTGTGTGGTTTTCTTGCTTGAACGTCTGGAAAGTTAGGCAATGGACATATGATTGATAGATGGAGGGCTGTCGCTGCCTCTGATATAAGCTGAATTACAGGATGCAGCTCTACTCCTGTAACAAAAGCAATATGCTTTTCTGAAGCCGTAAGGGCTTGAAACTCGAACCGACTTCTGTTTGACGATTTGCGCTAAATACTGGTTAGTAAGCGATGTCTTAAACCGAACACTGACCTGTTGGAGTAAACAGTTGAAATAAACCCCAACAGCATCGAAAGATTTTAATTGTGAAATGTAGCACTAACTCTCGGTGGAGCTGCTGGTTTAAGCGGGCTTGTTACCTTCATTCTCGACACCTCTGTTTCACCGGCACCGGGTCTAGGGTTCCGTTGAGTTTACCTCTGGACGATATAAGCACCAAACACTTGAGTAGGTTTTCCAATGCTTTAATAAAATGAACAAGAGAAGTAGCAGGAAAGAGGTAGCAGGAAAGCTGCAGGGAAGCTCAAATACCTTTCTGTTGTATTTCTTCAGAACATTCTTTGTCATTGAACACTTGCAATTGAATAGTCCCCCTTTCGTAGGATTTAATCTTTGCCCGCCTGGATAGACATCTCTCACTTGCCTAGCAGCCAGCACGTAGCACAAACAAAAGTCTCTGCCACAGACTTATCTGGAATAAAACCCGTACGATCCTCTGCCACAGGATGTATTGGTTTGTGATGAATGTCAGATACAGTACTTGGACCTTTAAGCCAACCCGGCAGTACTATACTGTAAGATTACTTCGGAATGCGTCCTCCAACCGAGTCACCAGGCCCCTCTCCAGACCAGCACTCTGCATGATCCTTCCATGAGGGGTCCTCCCCTGGGATCTTCTCGGTTTTCCAGCTTCTTCACTCAGGATAGACAGCTCGGGACCATTCCTCCGCTGCTGTGGTAGGCCCCAGACAGGCTTCTGGGCCCACCCACACGCCGCAGTGACGCGGGCCTCCGGAACGGAGGACCACAAGGTGGTATTCCTAGTGCATACCTGTTGGCCAGGAGGGCCAGGAGGGCCAGCAGGTGGCTGAAAACAAACCCTAAAACATGGCGTCTGTCCCATAAATACCCTCTCCCAGAATGCAACTCGGAGGACCACCTCCACCGAGTTATCTCCGGGACAGAGGAGCACTCATTCGCTTCAACACGTTGCTTTTCCAACACCTGCCGATGGTGACAACGACACCCACCGGCACAATGTGGAACTGCATGCAACGTCAGCCAAGCTGGAACAGAGGCAAATCTAACTTCCTATAATAAGCGACCCACTAAATTTACCTATCAGTGGTAGATAAAAATCTACCAGCGCTACAGAAAGATTCTCTCTCACGGTTGACGAAACCTCCTGTCTGTCTTCAAAATTTCGCAAACTAAAGGGCCTTTGGACAAATTAAACCTTGTTCTTGCTGACACCTGCAACCTCAAAAAAGTATAGGGTAAGGTTCATGTCCAATCTGACCTACAAGAAGACCAGAACAGCTGCCACCAGATGCGCAGTAAGAAAAATATCTTGCCATCCAAAATAGAAAAAAACACAAGTTTTTTCCAGATCTTGGCATAGAGGCTGTTAGTAGAGTGCCTTTCGCACCCCCCAAAGTAGAGCTCACCCTTGGAGCAACTCTGGAGCAATCTAGGTTCTGCGGCTTCCCCTTCCCGCCATTATGCTTGCATCCCTGGTCTGTGCATGTGTTAAGGGGAATCGACTTCTGTATTCTGAAGTAGATAGCCAGGAAGCACCAAGATTCCTATGGTCAGAATGGAGGGGTGGTGATGACTACCATGCTCACTCTTGACAGCTTCCAGAGGAATTTCATTATGAGAGAAGTTGGGGAAAAACATATACAGTAGGCTTGAGTGCAGTTTCATGGAGAAACTCAGCTTCTGTTCTCTGCTTTGGGGAGCGGAAACCGAGTCAGACCTCTTCTTAAATTGGTATTTGATGTGAAAAGCAAAGAAGCCTGTCTGTGGTAGGTCACCTGTGGACAAGCCTCCCCCTCATGCTCTGGCAAGCTTGCATGATTGACAGTATGTCCGTGTATTCTAGTCCCATAGGAGCTAAATTGCTTCTGGAATTTGCTGGTGATCTTCCTACCCAGACATTCTGGGTTCTACATCTCTCAATAGCATATTGCCGCGAGATCCTCCCTGGAGCTGAAAATACACAATTGCTGTCCTGTTGCTCAACCGCAAGATGACTGGTCACCCTTGATTCTGTGTAGCAAGGTCAAAGTGGTAAAAAAGGATGCCTGACCTTCCAGCACTTTTGAGACTACCTTCCTTGGCTAGCAAACTCTGCTTGCCTTGACCGACAGACCCTCGCAGTGTGCCTTCCAGGCTGTCTTGCCGATATGATTCATCACATTGATCCAGTCAGATGATTTGTGACATCCTCAAGGTCTTTCTATCACCGCGGACCGCTATACATACTGCGTGACACTGACCATAGCTGTGCCGGATCCTGTTTCCTTCGTTGTAGTTGAAACTAGCAACGGTGCACATGTACCCAAGGGATCATCGGTATGAATGACAACATTACGGCCAGGAGGCTGAGACACCTAGAAGTCGTCCAGGAAGTAGAGGCATCTGATCTCAGAATTCTCCTTATGACCGTCACCGTCCTTTTCTGATGGAAGCAAAACAGAGGAACCAGTAGAGCCCCCACAGGCACTTTAACCGTTGGAAAGCAAAAGTTGGCCTTTTTTTTTTTTATGTAGAAAGGAATGACGCCCAGGTAGCGGCAAATCTGGAGACCCTGTTCTCCAAGAGGAACTGACACGGCACTGAAACCTCTCTGAATATTTTAAGAGATATTCATAGGCTAAAAGTCAGGCTGATAAAGCGGAGATGTGTCCAACCAATCGCCAAATTTACTTACTTTGATTCCAAAGTAAAAAAGAAAAGAAAACATTTTGGGGATGTAAGGCTAAGAATCCTGACGATCTAGCGAAAGCCTCCAGCCATCTGCTGCAAGCGAATTCTCTCCAACCCCCGCGACCTACAAACAGACGTGGGTAGGAAACCTACAATCTCTCCTGTGAGATGGAACCAGGACAGCTCCCCTCTGAGTCTGAAGTGTCTGTAAGTATTGTAACCGCCGTGGTTGCGGTGGATCTGGCAGCTCCGAGGGGGAGAAAAAGGTCCAGAGAAGGAACAGTGAGGAATCCACTTAAAGTGACCATGAGTGCCTATCCTCCAAGTATCTGCACAATCCACTGTCCAGTAACCCATGATGCGTGCCCACTGGGACTTACCTTAAAAGTCTGGGCATGCATCCGGTAAAAGGGTTTTGTGTGTACCTGCGGTACACCCAAAGATTTTCATTTATGGACCTTATGAAAGGTTGCCCCTAGAGAGGAGCGGAACCTAGAGGGAGAAACACATTTCTCCCTTTATTTGTTATTATTTATTTTTAGTTATATATATATATATTTTTTTTTACTTTCCTGCTTTCTGTTATGGGAGAAGAACGAACCCTCCTCCTGTCACTTCCGACATGGCTGTCTCTGGTTTCATATCAAACAGAGATCTTGCACTATAAAGTGACTATTCCAATTTTGTTTCTAGGAAGCCAAACACAGCCCCGGGTCTCAACCATAGGGTACCCCTAGCCGTAACTGAGTATAGCATTGCCTTGGCCAGGCACCAAGTTGAGACTATTGCTGCTTCTGCAGTGAAATTTGCCAATACATCTTGGCTGGGTCCCAAGATATCAGCCCTAAGGATTTTCTCTCCAACCATATCCTGGGAGCAGAAACCCAAAGTACCCGTCACTGAGGTAAGGGCCTCTGTTGAGTGGCTGGCTCTTCCCAGCCGCCACCCTATTGGACAACAGCCGGTCCCACTGTAGGCATGGATTTCAGCAATGCTATATCCGCCTTGAATTAAACCAGTTTCCTAATGGAAAAGTGATTGCTCATTGAAAGGGAAAATATTACTTTGTCTTTTAACCCATGTAATGGTCTGCATGACTGCCTGGATACACAGTTCTCCAAAGAAAAACTGACACCAAGTAGCTCCAGATCTTCCTCTGGTGCAAGGGAGCTAAAATCATTTGCAGGCTGCGCTAGCTAGAGTAATTACAATGAGTTTAAAACAGAAGTTTTGTGCCACCTTATAAGTAATAAGGACATTCGGTATTACCTGTCAGCTGCAAACTTCAACCAGGCTGACTTCAATCACCAGCCTCCTGGGCATAGGCACTGTGCCACAGGTCCTGCAGGACTCTTGTTGTGGTGCTGGGTCTGGGAAAGAAGAGCTAAGACGTTCTCCTTGGAACCTCTCTCCTGAGTGGGAGTGGCATCCAAGCTATGCTTCTCTGAAGAACGTCCGCCTTTCTATGTCCTCTGGCTCTGGCATTTGAGAGCGTGGGCACGCGGAGCTGAAGCAGATCAAAGCAATGCGCATGAGAGGGCACTGTTTTCCTGAAAACTTACCGACACGGTGGTCCCGAATTAAGTGTTGAGGGTCTTTTGTATAGGTGGTGACTGATACTCGAACCGTGGAGAAATAGGAGGACCAGCTGAGAGATGGGCAGCTGCAGAAAGACAGAGAAGAGGAAAAATAGATAAGGCAACAGCGACTTCGCTTCTCCCTCTATTAATGTAAATCTAAATATATACATACACATAAATACATCTACACACTCTCTCCTTTCCCCTTTTTTTTTTTAAACCAATATGCATGCATATATAAATACATGCACATACCGCTCCATATAACAACCCCCCACATACATACATACATACCAACCAACATAATAACACACACATATATACACAAACATATGCATGAACATACAGTCAGGTCCATAAATATTGGGACATCTACACAATTCTAATCTTTTTGGCTCTATACACCACCACAATGGATTTGAAATGAAACGAACAAGATGTGCTTTAACTGCAGACTTTCAGCTTTAATTGGAGGGTATTTACATCCAAATCAGGTGAACGGTGTAGGAATTACAACGGTTTGTATATGTGCCCCCCACTTTTTAAGGGACCAAAAGTAATGGGACAATTGGCTGCTCAGCTGTTCCATGGCCAGGTGTGTGTTATTCCCTCATTATCCCATTTACAAGAGCAGATAAAAAGACCAGAGTTCATTTCAAGTGTGCTATTTGCATTTGGAGTCTGTTGCTGTCACCCTGTCAATATGAGATCCAAAGAGTTGTCACTATCAGTGAAGCAAGTCATCATTAGGCTGAAAAAACAAAACAAAGCCATCAGAGAGATAGCAAAAACATTAGGTGTGGCCAAATCAACTGTTTGGAACATCCTTAAAAAAAAGAATGCACCGTGAGCTCAGCAACACCAAAAGACCCGGAAGACCACGGAAAACAACTGTGGTGGATGACCGAAGAATTCTTTCCCTGGTGAAGAAAACACCCTTCACAACAGTTGACCAGATCAAGAACACTCTCCAGGAGGTAGGTGTATGTGTGTCAAAGTCAACAATCAAGAGAAGACTTCACCAGAGTGAATACAGAGGGTTCACCACAAGATGTAAACCTTTGGTGAACCTCAAAAATAGGAAGGCCAGATTAGAGTTTGCCAAACAACATCTAAAAAAGCCTTCACAGTTCTGGAACAACATCCTATGGACAGATGAGGCCAAGATCAACTTGTACCAGAGTGATGGGAAGAGAAGAGTATGGAGAAGGAAAGGAATTGCTTATGATCCAAAGCATACCACCTCATCAGTGAAGCACCGTGGTGGTAGTGTCATGGCGTGGGCATGTATGGCTGCCAATGGAACTGGTTCTCTTGTATTTATTGATGATGTGACTGCTGACAAAAGCAGCAGGATGAATTCTGAAGTGTTTCGGGCAATATTATCTGCTCATATTCAGCAAAATGCTTCAGAACTCATTGGACGGCCCTTCACAGTGCAGATGGACAATAACCCGAAGCATACTGCGAAAGCAACCTTAGAGTTTTTTAAGGGAAAGAAGTGGAATGTTATGCAATGGCCAAGTGAATCACCTGACCTGAATCCGATTGAGCATGCATTTCACTTGCTGAAGACAAAACTGAAGGGAAAATGCCCCAAGAACAAGCAGGAACTGAAGACCGTTGCACTAGAGGCCTGGCAGAGCATCACCAGTGATGAAACCCAGCGTCTGGTGATGTCTATGCGTTCCAGACTTCAGGCTGTAATTGACTGCAAAGGATTTGCAACCAAGTATTAAAAAGTTAAATTTTGATGGATGATTGTTAATCTGTCCCATTACTTTTGGTCCCTTAAAAAGTGGGAGGCACATATACAAACTGTTGTAATTCCTACACCTGGTTTGGAATGTAAATTCTTTCAAATTAAAGCTGAAAGTGTGTAGTTAAAGCACATCTTGTTTGTTTCATTTCAAATCTATTGTGGTGGTGTATAGAGCCAAAAAGATTAGAATTGTGTCGATGTCCCAATATCTATGGACCTGACTGTATATACATACTGCATATACAGCCAGGGTCAGCCTGGGGCAGGGTTAAGAAGGGGTTAATCGAAGAGGGCAGACCTGCTTATTGTCAACTGGGCTGAAAGTCTCACAGAGGAGCTGTTTGAGCAGTAGAGAGAGAGACAGCAGCATGCTGTGTGAAAATGTCCATTGCTGGAAGGTGTGCTGGGTGAGCTTAACCACATAAAGACTGTAGCTCTGATTGGAGCCATGAACTATTACATATAAGCCTGTGTGCTGCTGAACTGTGAGCTGTACCTGTGTGCACAACTGTATGACTAGACAAGTCTGTCTTATCTTATGTTTATTTTGCCATTTTGCTGAATAAAGCCACTTTTGTTTTAATGGGCTGTCTCTGAGCCAGCTGTCCACCCCTCTGATCCCCTACAATACACATATATACATATCCATATATATATATATACACACATACATACCCACCTACCCCAAACCTATTTATACACAACCTACAAACATAAGCTATACCTACAGCCGGCCTAGGACAGCAAAGGAGAGAGAACCTGTCTAGGGGGAGTAATGTACTCAGACCAGTGCCACTGCAGGAGGAAAAGAACAGGAGGTGCAGAAAATGAGAAAATGACAGGAGACAAACAAAGGCAAAGGTAAGAAGGATGCAAAGCTGGCCTCCCAAAACCCAACAAGCGTTGCAGACACCAGCCTTAAAGGCAAATTTCATTTCTGAAGAGGAAAAACTGCTCAGCTCCATCGAGACCCACAGAAGGAGCTCCCAAGCTTCTCTGGCGCTTTTAGCAACCTTATACTGGGACTTCGTACTGGGAGAGGCTTAACCCAGCTGGCAGCTGCCTGAAGGCAGAGGGGGGAACATAATACTGCTTACTCTTCACTGGTGCGTGGAGGTATGAGGACAAAAAGAAGAATGGGGCAGGGCCTAACTGGCCTTTAATTTATGCTATTTCATTGGTCCTGAGGGAGGGGAGAAAGGCGGAGCCTATCACTAGTATGCTGCCATGGTGGCGTGGTGGCGTCAGTAAATTTTTTTAAATAGGTACATTTTCTCCTTCACTGGTGGGCACTGATGAGGCTGCACTGACGGGCACTGATATGCAGCACTGATGGGCACTCATAGGCAGCACAGATGGGCACTCATAGGTGGCACTGATGGGCACTGAAAGGCTGCACTGATAGGTGGGCACTGAGGCGTGGCACTGATTTACACTGATAGATGGCACTGATGGGCATTGCTGCTATTGAGGCACTGGCAGGTATTGCTGGTGGGCACTGATAGGCATTATGTGTGGGCACACATTTGCATCATGTGTGGGCACACATTGCCACCCATGGCCACCAGAGACCTGGTGGTCATCAGTGGTGGCCATCCCTGGTGTTCCTGGGCGGGGGGCATCCACGGGGGGGCGAATGCGCTGATAAACAATCAGAACAGACTCCCTTTGTCAGAGGAGCAGCCAATCGGCTCTCCACTACTCGCGTCTGTCAGATGCGAGTGAGGAAAAGCCGATGAACGGTTCTTCCTGTTTACATCGTGATCATCCGTGATTGGATACGGCTGATCACGTGGTAAAGAGACTCTTTACCTATATCGGAGTTGCGGAGTGTCAGACTGACACGCCGCAACAACAATCTCCGCGATGCGCGCCCCCTGCATAGTTAATAATAAAGCGACATCTCAAGTCTCCTGCGACTTGTGGGATACTCCCGCATTTGACGGCGGGCTCACGGACACCTACAGGTGTGGCACAATCTCCCGGCTGAGCCTGCACTGCCACTCAGCCTAGAGCCACACAGCAGCTCGAGTGGCCATACCATTCACTCGGCGGGCGGCGGATCAGATCTCTGGCATCTCTGTTATTCGAGGGATTGCGGTGGGGTGTGCAGCCAGGTGTGACAGAGAGTCCGCTGTGTGTAAGCTGGCAGACAGAATCATTGTTCAAGAGTCTGCAACTGCCAGCAGTGCAAACCCACCCAGCAGCTAATGAATCATCCATGTCTGATGATGACAGATGTCCTCCCCTTGCCAGGAAGATCAGTCTGTGTGAGGGGGAAGGAGTCACACCAACTCTGGTACTCACAGGCTGGTCCTCCAGAGTGTGTGAGTTCTGCAGATTGTGGAGAGTCACACAGTGACGCTGAGCATCACAGTGTGTCACTCTCTCAACACATCTCTCAGCTCACTCATCATCATGTGTCACTCAGGATGATCCCACAGCAGTGAGTCACAGCCATAGGTGTGCACACAGGGTGTGCCAGGTGTGCCCAGGCACACCCTAATCACATTGTGCAGCACAGATCCCCCCTACTGCCCTGGCTCCCCCCCCCTCCTTCCCCTCGCAGTGCTTCCGGCTTCCCAACTCTCCTCTCCCTCCGCCTGTTGCTGTGGGGATGTTTTAGGATGAGTAGGGGAAGGGGCCGGTAAATATGTAACTTACCAGCCCCTTCCCTTTCATTGTGAGTGATCGGTAGTATGTGTTGGAGCTTTGAGGTGCACACCCTAATGCAATAGGCTGCGCACACCTATGCAACTTGCCCCCCCACACCAAGGTCCTAAGTATAATCCTGGACTCTGAACTAACCTTTCGGCTCACATCCTATCGCTATGCAAAATTTGCCACCTCAACCTCCGCAACATCTCCAAGATACACCCCACTCCCTGGTCATCTCCCGCTTCGACTACTGCAACTCCCTCCTCATTGGCTTACCTCTAAATAGGCTATCCCCACTTCAGTCCATCATGAACGCTGCTGCCAGGCCTCAGCCAACAAATTAAATTCAAGATACTAACTATAACTTACAAAGCTATCCACAACCTGGCCCCCAGCTACATCACTAACCTAGTCTCAAAATACCAACCTAATCGTTCTCTTCGCTCCTCCCAAGACCTCCTGCTCTCAAACTCCCTTGTCACCTCTTCCCATGCTCGCCTCCAGGACTTCTCTGGAGCCTCTCCCATCCTCTGGAATGCTCTACCCCAATCTGTCTGATTTTCTCCTACTTCATCCACTTTCAGACGATCCCTGAAAACTCATCTCTTCAGAGAAGCCTATCTGGCCCCCACCTAACAATTGTACATTTATCTTCTCCATCAGCACACCCCCCACAGGTATTACCTCTTGTATCTCTTGGCCTTCCCTCTTAGATTGTAAGCTCTAATGAGCAGGGCCATCTGATTCCTACTGTATTAAAGTGTATTGTATTTGTACTGTCTACAATCAAGTTGTAAAGCGATGCGTAAACTGTTGGCGCTATATAAATCCTGTATGATAATAATAATAGTCTCTCCTGCTGTATGTATTGTAAGAAGCTGAATGGCATGTATAATCTTTATCCAAGGGATGCAAAGTGCGCCAGACATCTACTAACTGAAGTGAATTAAGCAAACGCAAATAAGAGATATGTGATTTACCTGTTGAATTATTCATTAAGGGGTCCAAAGTTATGTTCAGATCACCACCCAAGATCAACGAACCCTCCTGAAATTCTCTAAGCTTACCCATTATAGTGGTTAACATAGTTGCTTGTCCCTGGTTTGGCGCATAAATATTTGCCAGCGTAAACGTCTGGTGAAAGATTTTACATTTAACAAAGATGTACCTACCCTTGGAGTCAATAAGCTCCTGGGCATCAGAGATTGGGATCAAGGAATGTATACCAATCGCTACACCTTTCAACTTACTTCTAGGATTATTACTCATAAGCCAGGAGGGATAATACCTTGTGGGGATTTGTGGGAGTGATATTGATTTAAAATGGGTTTCCTGAAGAAAAATATTTACCTTTTGCTTATGCATATCGTATATTATTTGCGATCTCTTTTGTGGTGTATTTAGACCTCTGACATTCAAAGATTCAAATTTAAGAGTCCTCATGGTGGCTGAAACAGAAACTTCAATAGACATTTTCTAGGCAGAGAAACAGCACCCCAGGTAGCTTCATATATCAAAGACAAAAAGATACAAAGACAGAGGAGAAGAGAAAGAAATAAAAAACATGAAATAACAAAGAGTGGAAGTGAGAAGGGGGAGAGAAGGGGAGAGGTGAAGGGGGGATTAAAAAAAAAGGGATAAAAAAAAGAAAGGAGAATTAAACAACAGGAATAAACCCAACTATTACGTACCCCCAATAACAGTTTTAGGGTACACCCAATAGTAGAAAAACAACAAAATAAACAAACAACATGAACATGACCTTTCATGAGGTGGTTCTGGCATAGTAGTTTTTTGGGGTTTCCTCTTGCTACTGTTGCTCATCTTGTTACCACAAGTTATAGGATCACAGTTAGCACCAGTTATATCAGTTCAAACCAATGCTTTATATCGACTATGTTGGAATTATAGCCACCAATGGTGAGACAAGTCAAGGATTGCAGAGACCACAGTGAAGCCTGTCAATCGCCACAGGCAGAGCCAGCCAAGGGTAGCAGCCCAGTGGCAACTATGGCCAAATAGCTTTTCTAGCTGTGGAAGGTGTTGAGGTCAGATGGCAGATTAACAGGTTAACAATAGACACATTTAGTGTATATCATAAGCATTCACAGTACGTCCAGTTTTAAACTGCAAACCCCCAGTTGTACATTCTCCTTAGAGTTCACCTCACTCCAGCACTGCTATTTAAAATAGGGAAAAGAGAGGACCCTATATGTACCGGGATCATGGAGATTTGGTCCATCTTTTATGGAGATGCCCAAAACTACATAAATAATGGAAGAAGGTTACTGATACCCTTTTTAGAGTATTTTGAATTGATGTTGGCATAGATCCTAAACATTGCCTTGGCCAAGCATGCACTATGACCTGCATGCTTGGCCAATCACAGCTCCGTCTGTACAGAGAGCCGTAATTGGCCAAAGCCAGGGTGGCTTTGGCCAATTATGGCTCAGGGGGTTTAGTAAATGCGTAGTGGCGGCCTTGTGTAGTGTGTTGCGGCGGAGAGAGATAGACAGAGAGACAGTGTCATTTGATTTAAGTTAGATAGAGTAGGCAGGCGAGTCAGTTAGCAGCACTTACAGTGTATTGTGTATATATATGCATCCTAGGTGTTGTATATATATATATATATATATATATATATATATATATATATATATATATATACATATATACACTGTATTCAGTTTAGCTAGATCCGTTCCTGTTATTCTCTTCCTACTGACAGGCAGGCAGGTGTTTTTACAGTATTTACAGTTAGTGTACTGTGTCCTTTGCACAGTGTGCACCTAAAGCTACCTGAAGAAAATTGCTGGTGTTCTTCTGATCCTATTAGTACCACAGGCAGGCAGCTACAGTATTTACAGTTAGTGTACTGTGTCCTCTGCACAGTGTGCTCCTAAATCTACCTGAAGAAAATTGGTGGTGTTCTTCTGATCCTATTAGTACCACAGGCAGGCAGCTACAGTATTTACAGTTAGTGTACTGTGTCCTCTGCATAGTGTGCACCTAAAGCTACCTGAAGAAAATTGGTGGTGTTCTTCTGATCTTATTAGTACCACAGGCAGGCAGCTATAGTATTTACAGTTAGTGTACTGTGTCCTCTGCACAGTGTGCACCTAAAGCTGCCTGAAGAAAATTGGTGGTGTTCTTCTGATCCTATTAGTACCACAGGCAGGCAGCTACAGTATTTACAGTTAGTGTACTGTGTCCTCTGCACAGTGTGCACCTAAAGCTACCTGAAGAAAATTGGCTGATGTTCTCATACTAATAATACTACAGGCAGGCAGTTGATTCTGCTAGCTACAGTATCAGTATATATATATATATATATATATATATATATATATATATATATATATACATCCCAGCTTTGTGCAGCTACATCTCACTGCAGGCCATTAGTATGTCTGGAAGGCCAACAAGGAGAGGTAGACAGTCACAAGCCAATAAAAGAGGGCAAGCAGGCTCTGTGTCTAGAGGCAACAGTGCTGGTCATGGAGACAGTGCATCCTCATCAGCACATGGCCATGGGACACGCTTGTCCTTTTTTCGGCAGCTGGCCGTGTTGAGCCGCAACATGTCGAAGTCTTGGTAGAGTGGATGACCAAACCGTACTCATCCTCCTCATCCTCTCTCACCCAGGCTCAGGGTACTTTGTCTGGCAAAGCAGCTGCCAATGCGGCCTCAATGGCATAAGTCACTCCTTCCCTATCCCCACCATGTCCTCCTGAGGAGTCCCCCGAACTGTTTGACCACAGTGTTGGGTACATGCTCCAGGAGGATGCCCAGCGTTTTGAAGGCGCCGATGATGATACCCAGCTAGAGGAAGGCAGTAACGTGAGCCCAGAGAGAGGGGGTGCCCAAGAAGGACAACAATCTGGCAGTCATGTTCCCCCAGCTGAAGCATACTGCCAGGTTTGCTCCAGTGATGAGGAGGGAGGGGATGATGAGGTCACGGACTCCACGTGGGTGCCTGATAGGAGAGAGGAGGAGGAGGAGGAGGCACATCTTCAACAAAGCAGGATGCCCTCCTGGGGCCAGCTTAAGGGCAGCACACCGACTGCATCACACCGCAGAGCTCCGCATGTGCAGGGCGCTGCTGTGTCTGCGCGTTATTCCAAAAGTTCTTTAGTGTGGGCCTTTTTTGAGACGAGTGCATCAGATCCCACCGCTGCTATTTGTAACATATGTCTCAAGCGTATCTCGTGTGGCCAAAACATCACCCGCTTGGGCACCACATGCTTGACCAGACATATGTCGACCTGCCATGCAGTTCATTGGCAAGCGTACCTAAAAGACCCACACCAAAGAACAAAGTGGACCTCTCCTTGCTCCTCATCAGCTGGGATCTCCAACCCCACTATACCTTCAGTCCTCTCTGAAACCTGCACTAATGAAGGTGTAAAATTAGGTGTGTCCCAGCCAAGTACTTGTGGGCAATCTGCTATTGGTACACCAACGTCAGATTGTACCAGGCAAATTTCCCTGCCCCAGCTGCTGCACCGCCGAAAGAAGTTCGCTCCCAGCCATCCACATGCCCAGCGGTTGGATGCTAGCTTGGCTAAATTGCTAGCACTTCAACTGCTGCCTTTTCAGTTGGTAGACTCTGCCCCCTTCCGTGAGTTTGTGGAATGTGCGGTTCCTCAGTGGCAGGTTCCCAAACGCCACTTTTTCTCAAGGAAGGCGATTACGGCTCTCTACCGGCATGTGAAAGGCAATGTCTTGGCCTCGCTGGACAGGGTGGTCAGCGGTAAGGTGTATATTACCGCTGACTCATGGTCCAGCAGGCATGGACAGGGACATTACCTATCTTTCACCGTGCACTAGGTGACTCTTCTGCCAGCTGGGAAGGATGCAGGACAGGGTCCGCCATCACGCCTCCAAAATTCTACTAGAGGTGATTCTGCCACACCTCTCTTCCCCACCCCCTCCTCTTCTTCTTCCTCCATGGCCTCTTCCTGTGCTGATTTGTCCTCGGAACCAGCGGTGCTCCGTAGGCGTTCAAGGGGCTACACAAGCACGCAGGCAAAAAGATGCCATGCGGTGCTTGAGCTGGTGTGCTTGGGGGACAGGAGCCACACTGGGGCAGAGATTCTGTCAGCTCTGCAGGGGTAGGTTCAGAGGTGGTTGACGCCACGCCAGCTTAAGCCAGGTATGGTGGTTTGCGACAATGGCACCAACCTCCTCTCCGCCCTCCGACAGTGACAACTGACCCATGTGCCCTGTTTGGCTCACGTCCTTAACTTGGTGGTGCAGCGGTTCTTGGGCAGGTACCCGGGCTTACAGAATGTCCTGAGGCAGGCCAGGAAAGTCTGTGTGCATTTCTGCAGGTCATATAATGCCAGTGCTTGGCTGGCTGACCTCCAAAAGAAATTTAACCTGCCCAAGAACCGCCTAATCTGTGACATGCCCACCAGGTGGAACTCAACGTCGGCCATGCTACAGCAGCTGCACACGCAGCAGAGGGCCATCAATGAGTACCTATGCTACTATGGCACCAGGAAAGGGTCAGGGGACCTTGTTTTTTTTCCCCACGCCAGTGGGCTATGATCAGGGATGCATGCACTGTCCTGTCACCATTTGAGGAGGCCACGAGGATGGTGAGCAGTGACAGTACATGCATCAGTGACACTGTCCCTCTTGTCCACCTGTTGGAGCACACGCTGTGTGGAATAATGGACAGGGCACTTGAGGCAGAACAGAGGGAGGAAGAGGAGGACTTCCTTACCTCTCAAGGCCCCCTTTATCCAGACAGTGTTCCTGCGTGCCCGCCGATCACACAGGAAGAGGACGAGGAGGAGGATTGTGTCAGCATGGAGGTGGAGCCTGGCACTCAGCATCAGCAGCAGTCTTCAAGGGATCATTTACAGTCCGAAGAAACCCATGGAATTGTACGTGGCTGGGAGGAGGTGGCTGTGGATCATGTCGTCCTTAGTGACCCAGAGTACTCTGGACCGAATGCCTCAGCAAACCTACGCTGCATGGCCTCCCTGATCCTGCAAAGCCTGCGGAAGGATCCTCATATTCGTGGTATCAAGAGGAGGGATCATTACTTGCTGGCAACCCTCCATGATACATGTTACAAGGGTAAGGTTGCGAACCTTATCTTGCCATCGCAGAGGGAGCAGAGGATGAAACATCTTCAAGAGGCCTTACAGAAAGGTTTGTGCAACGCGTTTCCAGAGCCTGGGAGGTTACAATTTCCTGGTCCTCCTGGACAATGTGTTGCTGAGGCATCAGTCAGTCACAGAAGGAGCGGTGGAGAAGGTGGCCATCTGACCAATGCGTTCAGACAATTTTTTAATCCGCAGCCCCAAGGTCTTTTCGGTTCCAGCAACCATCGCCAGAGTCTGAGTCACATGGTGCAGGATTACCTAGGGGCAAGATCAGACTTGGACACCTTTCCCCCCGAAAATCTTCTGGGTTACTGGGTCTTGAGGATGGATCACTGGCCAGAGCTTGCACAGTATGCAATTGAGCTACTGGCCTGTCCTGCATCCAGCGTTCTTTCGGAACGCACACTCAGTGCTGCTGGAGGCTTTGTAACTGATCACAGGGTGCGCCTGTCCACCGAATCAGTCGATCGTCTGACCTTCATAAAAATTAATCAGTCTTGGATCACCAGCTACCAAGCACCTGATGGTGATGTAACCGATTAATTTTTTTTTAATGTGAGATCCCTTCAAGACTGCCTATGCTGATGCTGAGTGACTATCCTCTTATGCTGAGCGACTATCCTATTCCTCCTCAATGTTCATGTTGATAGCTTCTAAGAACATTTTTGGTTCTGGGCACCAGCACCAGTGCCTAAAGCCCAATTTTTCTGCCCCTGTTTAACAGGGGCGTGTAATTACAAGTTTTGCGGTAATATTTTGCAGCAGGGCTTATTCCTGCGCTCCAACTATAGTATCTGTGAGGGGTTGCAGTGTTGTGGCACCAGCACCAGTGCCCAAGGCCCAATTTTTCAGCCCCTGTTTAACAGGGGCATGTAATTACAGTTTTTGATGCAATACTTTGCAGCAGGGCTTATTCCTGCGCTCCACCTATAGTATCTGTGAGGGGTTGCAGTGTTGTGGCACCAGCACCAGTGCCCAAGGCCCGATTTTTCAGCCCCTGTTTAACAGGGGCGTATAATTACAATTTTTGCTGCAATACTTTGCAGCAGGGCTCATTCCTGTGCTCCAACTATAGCATCTGTGAGGCGTTGCAGTGTTGTAGCAGCAGTGGCTAAGGCCCAATTTTTCTGCCCCTGTTTAACAGGGGCATGTAATTACAATTTTTGATGCAATACTTTGCAGCAGGGCTCATTCCTGTGCTCCAACTAGAGTATCTGTGAGGGGTTGCAGTGTTGTGGCACCAGCACCAGTGCCCAAGGCCCAATTTTTCAGCCCCTGTTTAACAGGGGCGTGTAATTACAATTTTCGATGCAATACTTTGCAGCAGGGCTTATTCCTGCACTCCAACTAGAGTATCTGTGAGGGGTTGCAGTGTTGTGGCACCAGCACCAGTGCCCAAGGCCCAATTTTTCAGCCCCTGTTTACCAGGGGCGTATAATTACAATTTTTGCTGCAATACTTTGCAGCAGGGCTCATTCCTGTGCTCCAACTATAGCATCTGTGAGGCGTTGCAGTGTTGTGGCAGCAGTGGCTAAGGCCCAATTCTTCAGCCCCTGTTTAACAGGGGCATGTAATTACAATTTTTGATGCAATACTTTGCAGCAGGGCTCATTCCTGCGCTCCAACTATAGCATCTGTGAGGCGTTGCAGTGTTGTGGCAGCAGTGGCTAAGGCCCAATTTTTCTGCCCCTGTTTAACAGGGGCATGTAATTACAATTTTTGATGCAATACTTTGCAGCAGGGCTCATTCCTGCGCTCCAACTATAGCATCTGTGAGGCGTTGCAGTGTTTTGGCAGCAGTGGCTAAGGCCCCATTTTTTTCTGCCCCTGTTTAACAGGGGCATGTAATTACAATTTTTGATGCAATACTTTGCAGCAGGGCTCATTCCTGTGCTCCAACTAGAGTATCTGTGAGGGGTTGCAGTGTTGTGGCACCAGCACCAGTGCCCAAGGCCCAATTTTTCAGCCCCTGTTTAACAGGGGCGTGTAATTACAATTTTCCATGCAATACTTTGCAGCAGGGCTCATTCCTGCGCTCCAACTAGAGTATCTGTAAGGGGTTGCAGTGTTGTGGCACCAGCACCAGTGCCCCAGGCCCAAATTTTCAGCCCCTGTTTAACAGGGGCGTATAATTACAATTTTTGATGCAATACTTTGCAGTAGGGCTCATTCCTGTGCTCCAACTATAGCATCTGTGAGGGGTTGCAGTGTTGTTGCACCAGTGCCTAAAGCCCAATTTTTCTGCCCCTGTTCAACAGGGAGATGTAATTACAATTCTTGATCTAATATTTCACAGCAGGGCCCATTCCTGCACCCACCAAAAGTAACTGTGAGGGCTTACAGTGTTGTGGCACCAGCACCAGTGCCCAAGGCCCAATTTTTCAGCCCCTGTTTAACAGGGGTGTATAATCACAATTTTTGCTGCAATACTTTGCAATACCTTTTTAAACTTTTTTTAAGTCCATGAACCTTTTCCTGCTCAGAATGAACCCACTGCTGACCACAGGTAGTTAGTCTCATCCTGTACAATACATTTTGACAAATTTTTGAATAACGTGTGCCAACATTAAAACCTGTTGTCTCTAGTTTAGTTACAAATAATTAATCTTGTATTCATATTCCTGGTTTTTAAATGTATCTTTGAATTCAAACACGTGTGTGTGTACACATGCAAAGAAAGGTCAATGATTTTTTTTTTTGTTTGTAAGTTACTTTGCAGCAGGGCTCATTCCTGCGCTCCAACTGTAGCATCTGTGAGGCCTTGCAGTGTTGTGGCAGCAGTGGCTAAGGCCCAATTTTTCTGCCCCTGTTTAACAGGGGCATGTAATTACAATTTTTGATGAAATACTTTGCAGCAGGGCTCATTCCTGTGCTCCAACTAGAGTATCTGTGAGGGGTTGCAGTGTTGTGGCACCAGCACCAGTGCCCAAGGCCCAATTTTTCAGCCCCTGTTTAACAGGGGCGTGTAATTACAATTTTCGATGCAATACTTTGCAACAGGGCTCATTCCTGCACTCCAACCTAGAGTATCTGTAAGGGGTTGCAGTGTTGTGGCACCAGCACCAGTGCCCCAGGCCCAAATTTTCAGCCCCTGTTTAACAGGGGCATATAATTACAATTTTTGATGCAATACTTTGCAGCAGGGCTCATTCCTGCACTCCAACTATAGCCTCTGTGAGGGGTTGCAGTGTTGTGGCACCAGTGCCTAAAGCCCAATTTTTCTGCCCCTGTTCAACAGGGACATGTAATTACAATTCTTGATCTAATATTTCACAGCAGGGCCCATTCCTGTGCCCACCAAGAGTAACTGTGAGGGCTTATAGTGTTGTGGCAACATCACCAAAGGCCCAATTTTTCTGCCCCTGTTCAAGAGGTGCATGTAATTACAATTCTTGCTATAATATTTCACAGCAGGGCCCATTCCAGCGCCCACCAAGAGTAACTGT
Organism: Lithobates clamitans; assembly: GCA_037952925.1. Lineage (NCBI taxonomy): Eukaryota > Metazoa > Chordata > Amphibia > Anura > Ranidae > Lithobates > Lithobates clamitans. The sequence continues at coordinate 1,739,256 of JBBGZY010001129.1, read as the reverse complement.
GAGGACTTACAGTGTTGTGGCACCAGCACCATCACCACCAAAGGCCCAATTTTTCTACCACTGTTCAACAATGGCATGTAATTACAATTCTTGATCTAATATTTCACAGCAGGGCCTGTTCCTGCGCCCACCAAGAGTAACTGTGAGGGCTTACAGTGTTGTGGCAACACCAACACCTAAGGCCTCAATTTCTGCAGAGTATATAGGGCAGGCCTCTACTTTCAAACATCCAACTTACAAATGACTCCTACTTGCAAACGGAAGAAGACAACAGGAAGTGAGATGAAATCTACCCCTAGGAAGGGAAATTCTCTCCTGTAAGAGTTAATATGGGAAAAAGGTGTCTCTTCACTGATGTTTATCACCAATCGTTGTTTCACTAAAAACCCCAAATTTTCTAAAAACATTTGTCACTGGGACAGAAAGTGAGGTGAAATCTTCTGAAGAGGTGCACGGACAGCAAAACAAATGGTACAGGGGTGATAACCCTTCCCTATGTTTTCCAAAAAGCTTAAAAATAGATTTTTTGGCTGGAGCTACACTTTAAAAATGTACCAGTTCAAAATTACAAACAGATTCTATTTAACACCAAACCTACAGTCCCTGTCTTGTTTGCACCGCCTGTATACTGCTGTCCAGAGTATATAGGGCCTGGGGGCCCCACACCTTTCCTTTTTTTAATTTGGGTGCAGGGTTCCCCTTAAAGTCCATACAAGACCCAAAGGGCCTGGTAATGGACGGGGGGGGGGGGTAACCATGCCGTTTGTCTCACTGATTTTCATCCATATTACCGGGACCCGACATTACATTAAAGCCGCAAGCAGTTTTAAATGACTTTTATTCCTTTAAAAATGGCATTTTGTGCAGGGACTGTTCTAAGCATGTGCCACTTTCCATGCATACTATAGACACCCCCCAGGTACGATATTTAAAGGAATATTTTACTTTTTTCACTTTAAGCATCATTAAAGTGGGGTTCCACCCAAAAAACAAAAATACCTGTAAAAATTCTAAAACAAAAAAAACATTTGGATTTTTTTTTTCACTTACCTCTAAATGCCTGTTGCTAGGTGGTCCCTCGTAGTCTGCCTGTTCCTTTGCCTGGGCTGGTGACATCACTTCCCCCCAGGCACAGGAAGGGCTCCGCTCTGCTCCCTCCCTCCTGTCAATCATCTGGGACCCATTACAGGTCCCAGGTGATTGAGCGGCCAATCACGGCGCGCGGCGCCGCTCGCGCATGTGCAGTGGGTGCCAGGCTGTGAAGCCACCGCCCGGCGCCCACAGTTGAAATGCTGGCGCCAACGAGCGTAGGGGGGGGACGAGCGGGGCTTCGATCCCCCGCATCGCTGGACCCAGGGACAGGTAAGTGTCCAATTAAAAGTCCGCAGCTGCAGTATTTGTAGCTGCTGACTTTTATTTTTTTTTTTGATGGCCCCCCTGGGTGGAACTCCTCTTTAAAATCACTGCTCCCGAAAAAACGTCAGTTTTTAAAACTTTTTTTGCATTGATACCCGGGTCCCCAAACCCTTTTTAGGACAATAACTTGCATACTATCCTTTAAAATTAGCAATTTTGATTTCGAACGTTCAAGTTCCATAGACTTTAATGGGGTTCTAAAGTTTGCGCAAACTTTCGGTCCGTTCGCAGGTTCTGGTGCGAACCGAACCAGGGGGTAAGTCATCCCTACTGACAATGAACATATTTAACCAATTACTGATAATAATATGCATAGAATTATTTTTCTACATGGGGATTATGGGTGGAATATTGTAGCTAAACATACATAGGAACATATTCAAACTGTTTCTGATAAAAATATGCATATCATTTTTTTTCTACATGGGGATTATGGGTGGAATATTGTAGCTAAACATACATAGGAACATATTCAAACTGTTTCTGATAAAAATATGCATATCATTTTTTTTCTACATGGGGATTATGGGTGGAATATTGTAGTTAAACATACATAGGAATATTTTAAACCTATTTCTGATCTGAATATACATATCATTATTTTTCTATATGAGGATTATGGGTGGAATATTGTAGCTAAACATGCATAGGAACATATTCAACCCATTTCTGATAAGAATATGCATATAATTATTTTTCTACATGGGGATTATGGGTGGAATATTACAGTTAAACATACATAGTAACATATTCAACCCATTTCTGATAAGAATATGCATATAATTATTTTTCTACATGGGGATTATGGGTGGAATCTTGTAGCTAAACATGCATAAGAACATATTCAACCCATTTCTGATAAGAATATGCATATAATTATTTTTCTACATGGGGATTATGGGTGGAATATTGTAGCTAAACATACATAGGAACATATTCAAACCGTTTCTGATAAAAATATGCATATCATTTTTTTTCTACATGGGGATTATGGGTGGAATATTGTAGTTAAACATACATAGGAAAATATTTAACCCATTTCTGATAAGAATATGCATATAATTAATTTTTTTACATGGGGATGATGGGTGAAAAATTGTAGTTAAACATACCTAGGAACATATTTCAATTATTTCTGATATGAATATGCATATAACTATTTTTCTACGTGGGGATTATGGGTGGAATATTACAGTTACCATACATAGGAACATATTTAACCCATTTCTGATAAGAATATGCATATAATTATTTTTCTACATGGGGATTATGGGTGTAATATTGTAGTTAAACATACAAAGGAATATATTTACCCCATTACTGATAATAATATGTATATAATTATTCTTCTACATGAGGATTATGGGTGGAATATTGTAGTTAAACATACATAGGAACGTATTCAACCCATTTCTGATAAGAATATGCATATAATTATTTTTCTACATGGGGATTATGGGTGGAATATTACAGTTAACCATACATAGGAACATATTTATCCAATTTCTGATAAGAATATGCATATAATTATTTTTCTACATGGGGATGATGGGTGGAATATTGTAGTTAAACATATATAAGTACCGTATTTATTGGCATATAACACGCACTTTTTTCCCCTGAAAATCAGGGGAAAATCGTGGGTGCGTGTTATAGGCCGATCCCCCCCCCAATTGTGTGTGATCGGAGCGATCGTGGCAATTGCCGCGATCGCCGCCGACATACACAGCCGTGTGGAAATTCAAATACGGCGCCGAGACTGCAGGGTCTCGGCGGAGCGGAGCTACACATAGCCGAGAGTCCTCGGGTTTTCTCGGCGCCGCTTACAGTCCCGCCCATAGGGTGGAACTGGGCGGGACTGTAAGAGGCGCCGAGGAAACCCGAGGACTCTCGGCTATGTGTATCAGCGCTCCGCCGAGTCACTGCAGTCTCGGCGCCATATTTAAATTTACACAGGGCTGTGTATGATGGCAGGGATCGCGGCGATCCCACAAAGCTGCACGGGGGGGGCAAGGCTGCACGGGGGCAAGGCTGCATTGGGGACAAGGCTGCACTGGGGCAAGGCTGCATGGGGGCAAAGCTGCACTGGGGCAAGGCTGCACTGGAGAAAAGCTGCACTGACATGGCTGCACTGACATTGCTGCACTGACAAGGCTGCACTGGGGCAAGGCTGCACTGGAGAAAAGCTGCACTGACAAGGCTGCACTGACATTGCTGCACTGACAAGGCTGCACTGGGGTAAAGCTGCACTGACAAGGCTGCAATGGACACTGGGGCAAGGCTGCACTGACACTGACAAGGCTGCAGATGGACACCGATAACGCTGCATTGATGGGCATTTTAATGTAAGTTTTTCTTCCTTAAACTTTACTCCTAAAAGTTTTTTTCCTTAAAATTCCCTCCTTAACTTGGGTGCGTGTTATACGCCGGCGCGTGTTATACGCCGATAAATACGGTATATATTAAACCTATTTCTGATATGAATATGCATGCAATTATTTTTTTACACAGGGATTATGGGTGGAATATTACAGTTAAACATACATAGGAACATATTCAACCCATTTCTGATAAGAATATGCATATAATTATTTTTCTACATGGGGATTATGGGTGGAATATTGTAGCTAAACATGCATAGGAACATATTCAACCCATTTCTGATAAGAATATGCATTAAATTATTTTTCTGCATGGGGATTATGGATGGAATATTGTAGTTAAACATACATAGGAATATATTAAACCTATTTCTGATATGAATATGCATACAATTATTTTTCTACATGGGGATTATGGGTGGAATATTACAGTTAACCATACATAGGCAAATATTTAACCCATTTCTGATAAGAATATGCATATAATTTATTTTTTTACATGGGGATGATGGGTGGAAAATTGTAGTTAAACATACCTAGGAACATATTTAACTTATTTCTGATATGAATATGCACATAATTATTTTTCTACATGGGGATTATGGGTAGAAAATTACAGTTAATCATACATAGGAACATATTTAACCCATTTCTGATAAGAATATGCATATAATTATTTTTCTACATGGGGATTATGGGTGGAAGATTGTAGTTAAACATACATAGAAATATATTTAACCAATTAGTGATAATAATATCCATTTTATTATTCTTCTATGGGTGGAATATTGTAGTTAAACATACATAGGAACGTATTCAACCCATTTCTGATAAGAATATGCATATAATTATTTTTCTACATGGGGATTATGGGTGGAACATTACACACACACTATAAATATATATATATATATATATATACATATATATATATATATATATATATATATATATATATATATATATATACAGTGGGGACGGAAAGTGTTCAGACCCCCTTACATTTTTCACTCTTTGTTATATTGAAGCCATTTGCTAAAATCATTTAAGTTTATTTTTTTCCTCATTAATGTACACACAGCACCCCATATTGTCAGAAAAACACAGAATTGTTGACATTTTTGCAGATTTATTAAAAAGGAAAAACTGAAATATCACATGGTCCTAAGTATTCAGACCCTTTGCTCAGTATTTAGTAGAAGCACCCTTTTGATCTAATACAACCATCTATTTCAGTTTTTCTTTTTTAATAAATCTGCAAAAATGTCAAAAATTCTGTGTTTTTCTGTCAATATGGGGTGCTGTGTGTACATTAATGAAGAAAAAAATGAACTTAAATGTTTTTAGCAATTGGCTGCAATATAACAAACAGTGAAAAATGTATGGGGGTCTGAATACTTTCCGTCCCCAATGTACATAGGAACATATTTAACCAATTTCTGATAAGAATATGCATATAATTATTTTTCTACATGGGGATGATGGGTGGAATATTGTAGTTAAACATACATAAGAATATATTAAACCTATTTCTGATATGAATATGCATGTACTTATATTTTTACACAGGGATTATGGGTGGAATTGTCATGAAGATCCTGCCAGTATGAGGCGCTCCAGTTCCCTTGGTTCACGACCGCGGGTCGCAATTGCGCGTGCGCACGCACCTCTGTTGGCGCCAGACGGGCTATTTAAACCTGCCTGTCACACACAATGTAGCTAGAAACTGCAAAAACTGCAAGGGAGACCATGTTCTTATTCACTCTCTATATGTTGTTTAAAATAGAGTAAAAAAGTTTGCTCTCTACCACTCCTCCAAAATAGGGGGTTCTGGCCGTAGCCTATAGCATATTTGAAAAAGAGAAACTATCCTTTTGGGAGGTCCATAGATTTGGACGTCCCTAGGATAGCAAAAGACAGCTACTTTTGGTCAGAAAGGGTAATGGACGAGATCAATGTAAGAAATAAAGTATCAAAATTTTATTATGGTTTAAATCCAAAAATCATCAATAAAAAATATATCAAGTTACTTTCCATGCCTGTTAGTAACTTTTAAATCTTTGAATGACACATCATTAAAAAGGATACATCGAATGTCTATTACAAACAATGTATCAACATCACAGATGACGGATCTAAAGACTAACAATACACACACATAACAAATAACACATAACACACAATGCAGGCGCCTGGAGTGATCCACTTCTGCACAGCAGCCCCGGTGGAAAAATACCAATTCATTAAATTAAAGAAAAATTCCAGAAAAAATCAGATTAGTTAGTTAATTAAGTCAGGGGTGCTGTGCAGGAGGTCCCCGGGGATGTTGTTGTTTAAAATTGGCTGGGCGGTAGGAATCTTATTATGATATGGGGGGCCGTAAATGGGGCGGTAAATAGAGTGGTGAAAAAAACTGCAGTGTCTGGATCTGTGTGTATCCCGCAGATGTTTGTTGAAAAAGTCCTCTTTAATTATTCCATTACTGATAGTATAGTCTGAGTATGGATATACAAAGGGTTGTTTAGGGTATAAGTCACAGTTCCAAGCAGAAAGGTTAGGCTGTTGTTAAGTGTGCTTAAATGCATATAGATATTCAGTAATGATAGTAAGGTTGAGCTGATAGTCCGCTGTTCCTCAGATCTTCCGAAAGCCTAACCTAGCCCACTGATCATGCAAATTTTACTAGGCATTTCAATCACATTGATAAAGCCAGGGTACTGTGGGATAAGAAAAGTAAATATTTGATCTATCAATGGGTCCGCGCTTCAGACTTTTAAAACACTGCTGCCCCCCAATGCAAGTAGGGAACACCTCAGTGATACCCCAAAAGGTTAAAAACAGAATATAGGGGATGGCGCTGTGTAAAGTGTGAGTGTTTAAAGTGCCAAGTGCTGTGATGCGTAGTACAATCCTACCTCAATACCCGAAAATTAAAAGATATGTAATCAATGTAAATAAATTAAAAGATAGTAAGTTGACGAAGAATTAGCAAATATTGTGGGGTGATATATCCTTAATGGAATTGCAAGTAATTAAAATGCTGTACATTAAACAAAATCAATCCTTAAAAAATGTGAAATTAAAAAATAGCAAATGTAAATTGGTTGTCAGACCACAGTGCAACGCACACAGTGCAATAATGTGCAAATATCTATGAAAATTGAAAACAATCTGATATATAGAGATGTGTATATAAAAAGGTTAATTCATCACAAAAATTAACAAATATTCAAAAAAACAGACAATATTCAAAAAAATAATATATCTAGTCCCAACTGCTGTATAGTGCAAAAAGTTAAAAATAGCGATACAATTGCAGTGTAATAAATCGTGTAGCGTTTTTCCCAGACGATTATTATTCTTTAACAATGGAGATCCATGCAATAATTTTTGGCAATTTCCCCCAATGTGATTGCACTCACCTGAGCTCCCTGCCCCTGCAGGGGTATGAGCGTTAATCCTCAGCCTTTAATCGCCCCGATCTCCCTGGTGCCAGTACTCTTCCACTCAACCCAGTCGAACATATCTTCAGGAAATATTGGCCGATTTTAAAATCAGATAGGGTCCTGGCGGGGTTACTTTCGAAAAAGCCAAGGTTCATTTACAGAAAGGCTCCCAATTTGAGGAATAAATTGGTACACAATGTGATCGATCCACCTAAGACAATAAAATTGTTCCCTGAAATGAAAGGCTTTTTCAGATGCCAAAAATGCCTTCCCTGTGGGGTAAGCAAAAAACAGCCAAAGAAAAAATTATCTTTTAAATCTAGATCTGGGAAGGAGTACCAGATTAGGGAACTGATAACTTGTGATAGTACCCACGTAACATATGTGATCGAATGCCCTTGCCGATTACAGTATGTGGGAAGAACTACTAGGCCTCTGTTCATCAGGGTTAGGGAACATATTAATAATATCAGAAAAGGATTCCCAAAACACAATCTTTCGAGGCACTTTGATGAATTTCATAATAGGGACCCCACAGGACTGATTTTTTATGGTATCGATGTGATTAAAGATTATTGGAGGGGTGGTAACAAAAGAATAAAAGTGTCCCAGAACGAAACCAGGTGGATATACCGCTTAGACAGCCTGGTTCCAAAAGGACTGAATGTGGATATAGATCTCAATTGTTTTTTATCTAATTTTTTAAAAAATGAGTGTTAATTGGGTCTTATCTATGATAATCTGTGAAGGTCGTGATTTCTTAGTAATGAGTGATAAGTATCACCGTTAACGAATCATTTGCAGTTCTGAGCCGGTTCTGGTTTTATGTAGATTGTTTACACATCAAAGGACCTTCTCCCAGGCCTTCCATATATACCGCTTTCTTTCATTCACTAATTTTACTCTATTTTTAAAAATAATTAGGCTCTATATGACTAATAGATCTCCACTCCTTAACAGTGTCCTCATTATATTTTTTTTCCCCCCTAATGAAATAAGTTAAGTAAATATGATTGGCTTCCATATTTTAACATTTTTCATTAATGTCCTCGATTTACGATTTTAGATATTAACACCATGCCCCTTTGGCTTTTATGTAATGTACCATTTTCCCCATTAATGTCCTAGATATATTGCAGAGGATCCCCGGTTATTAGAACTGGGACCCATATACAAAAAGCATAATTTTGGTATTAGTTTTTAATTTATAAATCAGTTACCCAAGGCCACTAAATACACTTCCTTTAACCTAAAGTCACTTTATCCATATACATTTTCTCTATTTAATTTAATGGCTTATTTACACACTGGTAACCACTTAATTATAAACAATTTTTTAATCTTTTTTTTATCTTTATGATTGTCTTTATTCTTTTCATTTATTTAATATTTGTAATTAATGGAATAAATAGGTTTTTGATTTTATTATTATTTTTTTATTTTTTTCTATTTTTATTTATTTTTATATTTTTCAATTATTTTATTGTTCCCATTTTTTTCCTATATATTCCATCTCTCTTGGGATTATTAATATGTTAATATATACAGTGTTCGTTATGAAGTTTTTTTATAGGCATTTATTGCAACAGATATTAGGATATTAATTGTTGTTATTTATTAGCTGGTTTGCAAGGAGTTTGTCGTTGCTGCTGCTGCATAAAACAACGCCGTTTTATACCACTAGAGGGCCGTCAAAGGCCTTTAGCATGTGTCTGGGATGTCCTCTCCCGTTTACCCATTTGGCTTATGTTCAAATCTACCTAGCAACAGAGATGCTAATTTACACTGCCGGTGTCTTGCCGAATAAGTTCCTTCGGCGGATAGGTTCCCCCCTGTATTGCGCAGGCGCAGCGCCTGCGCAGTACGTACTACTGTTGGCCGCCGGAGATAGCCGAAGCTCAAACGCTTCGATCAGCTGTACACGGCGCCTGCGCTCTGGGTCCAGATTCCTTCCCCACTATCCAAGTGGACCTAGAGGGGGAATCTAAAAGTGCCGAACGCAGCGAGGCCGTGCCCGAAGCGTGGCGAGCGAAGCGAGCCTGCGAGGGGCCCTCTTACAGGCGCCATGTACAGCTGATTTTCAGCTGTTCCGCTTCGGCTATTTCCGCCGGCTTCTACTGCGCATGCGCAGTAGAGGGGGGAACTAATCCGCCGAGCGGAACTTTCTCGGCAGAACACCGGTTTGTGATTGTAACATCCGGGAGGTGATTGGCCGCAGCGACGACTACACCTGAATAAAAGACGGTGGGAGTGCCAAGATGTCCACGCCTCCGATGACGTCCGTATGACGAAACGCGTAAGGCGGGACTATCTTGGCACGCACAACGTCACTTCCGCATACCGTGGTTCTGGATACTAGGCTGGTGGAACGCAAGCGGTAGTTTTTTTTCAGTAGCGCTGCGTCCCCGGACCGTGTGAGCCTGCGAGCTCCCTCTCTGTCATTTCTATATAAATTTTTATTCGGTTTACATTTGTTCAAATGGATTCAGTCATGGGACTGAAATATATATAAATAAAATATTTATTAGAAACATAGTTACGCTATGAAGGAATCTTTTTTACTTTTTACCTAAATACATGAAAGTGGATGCCTGGCTGGGATCTGTGCTACAGCAAAGGGCAGTGAGTCCTCCCTCCCTTCTCAACAAGTGGTTCTCCTGGATTGGGCTGAGTGGAAGAGTACTGGCACCAGGGAGATCCGGCTGATTAAAGGCTGAGGATTAACGCTCATACCCCTGCAGGGGCAGGGAGCTCCGGTGAGTGCAATCACATTGGGGGAAATTGCCAAAAATTATTGCATGGATCTCCATTGTTAAAGAATAATAATCGTCTGGGAAAAACGCTACACGATTTATTACACTGCAATTGTATCACTTTTTTTAACTTTTTGCACTATACAGCAGTTGGGACTAGATATATTATTTTTTTGAATATTGTCTGTTTTTTTGAATATTTGTTAACTTTTGTGATGAATTAACCTTTTTATATACACATCTCTTTATATCAGATTGTTTTCAATTTTCATAGATATTTGCACATTATTGCACTGTGTGGGTTGCACTGTGGTCTGACAACCAATTTATATTTGCTATTTTTTAATTTCACATTTTTTAAGGATTGATTTTGTTTAATGTACAGCATTTTAATTACTTGCAATTCCATTAAGGATATATCACCCCACAATATTGGCTAATTCTTGGTCAACTTACTATCTTTTAATTTATTTACATTGATTACATATCTTTTAATTTTCGGGTATTGAGGTAGGATTGTACTACGCATCACAGCACTTGGCACTTTAAACACTCACACTTTACCCAGCGCCATCCCCTATATTCTGTTTAAAAGTAAATATTTGTTAGTACTTTACCACCTTCGTTTCCTATGTGGACTCTGACACACTTCTTATCTTTCCCGGCTGTCTGTGTTTGAATAGTGAAACAGCTGATGCAGTGTTGAATCACTGATAGCCCTGCATTCACGCTGCGCTGAGTAGTTTATCTCTCCATCCTGCTGCATTCAATAGCCACTCGTTCTCATATGGATCAGAAGTCCTGATTGTAAGGTGGTTGATCCTTCGCTGTCCCACAGTTTTCCCTTTCAGTGATGATTTATAGTTTGTAATAGGCTCGCTTTGCAGCTCCGCTCACTCTGTCATCTCATGTAGTATGGCTCACTGCTCCCCCATTCCTCCGCTACAGCACGGTACCTCGGGGGTCACTGACACGGCAGCCCTGCATCTGATTTACGCCAACGCGTTTCGCAACATGTGAGTCACGTAGCTTCGACTGGGCATTTTAGGATTTAAACCATAATAAAATTTTGATACTTTATTTCTTACATTGATCTCGTCCATTACCCTTTCTGACCAAAAGTAGCTGTCTTTTGCTATCCTAGGGACGTCCAAATCTATGGACCTCCCAAAAGGATAGTTTCTCTCTGTCACACACAATCCCTGCTGTCTGCTCTACAGCGTTGTGTGCCTTTAAACCTGATCTGACACTGTTTACCTTTTGATAGACCCGGCTTACCTGTGACCATCCAGTTATCTGCCTGCATCTGACCTCGGCCTGTTTGTGACTATTCTCCTGCCTGCCTTTCTGTACCTTTGCTGCCCGCCTGATATCTGACCCGGCCTGCCTGACTATTCCTAAGCTGATCCAGTCTGCTAAGCTGATCCAGTCTGCCGAGCTGATCCAATCTGCTGAGCTGTTCCTGTCTGCTGAACTGATCCAGTCTGCTAAGCTGATCCAGTCTGCTAAGCTATTCCAGTCTGCTGTGCTGATCCAGTCTGCTGAGCTGTTCCAGTCTGCTGTGCTGATCCAGCCTGCTGAGCTTTTCCAGTCTGCTGTGCTGATCCAGTCTGCTGAGCTGTTCCAGTCTGCTGTGCTGATCCAGTCTGCTGAGCTGTTCCAGTCTGCTGTGCTGATCCAGTCTACTGTGCTGATCCAGTCTTCTGTGCTGATCCAGTCTGCTAAGCTGTTCCAGTCTGCTGAGCTGATCCAGTCTGCTAAGCTGTTCCAGTCTGCTGAGCTGATCCAGTCTGCTGAGCTGATCCAGTCTGCTGATCCTGCCAGGCACCCGTGCCACTCCTTACTCCTGTGCCTTCTGTTACCTTACCGGGGACCGCGAGTGGGAGCCGTAAGGGAGGCCTTCCTCTGCAAACTGGGCTCTAAACCATCAGGTACGTGACAGTAGCAGACAGCCATGTCTGAGCCCGAGCAGGGAGCCTCCCTATGGAAGAACTGTGTCAACACCTGGCAGGATTGACCGAGGCAGTTAAGAACCTCCAGCAAGGCTACACCCGGCTGGAAGAACGGGTGTTAATCCTATCTAACCCCACCGGTACCCTGGGAACCCCTCACGCATCAACCTTTTCAGCTGGGACAGGACCAACACCAACGGTTGTAATGCTCCCTCCAGAACCCTACACCTGAGAGATTCTCCGGTAATCGTAGCAGCTTCAGGGCGTTCCGTAATTCCTGCTGTACTTTGCCCTTCAACCACAAACTTTCTCCCTGGTGGTCAAAAAGGTGGGCTTCGTAGTGTTCTTGCTTACCAAAGACCCCCAAACCTGGGCCCACCACCTCTTAGAACAGAAGGATGCAGTTTTGACCAACCTTACCACCTTCTTCGACGCAATGGCCCAGCTGTACGAGGGCCCCCAGCTTGCAGCGACTGCAGAAGCTGCATTGCGTACCCTTCAGCAGGGACGAAGGGCGGTAGAGGATTACGTGGCTGAATTTAGGCGGTGGAGCGCAGATACGGACTGGAACGATGCTGCTCTCCGCCATCAGTTCCGAATGGGACTCTCTGATCCCCTAAAGAATGAACTTGCCAGGGTTGGTATACTGCAGACTTTGAATGCGCTGATCGATTTGGCCATACAGATCGACCAACGCCTGAGAGAACGAAGGACTGAGAGAGCTATGGGTTTTTCTCGCCCAACCTGGATGCTTCCAAGAACCCAAGTCATCTGCATCCAGCAACTGCTGCACAACCAGTCTCTACACCTGATGCACCTGAGCCTATGCAGCTCACGGTCCTTCGTTCTTCCCTTACCTCAGAAGAACATCAACGACGTTGAATAAACAACCTGTGTCTTTACTGCGGAGAATCTGGACATTACGTCAGAAACTGCCCTCTAAAGCTCCATAAGTGTCTTTCTATGTCTTCTGACTACACAGACCCTCTAGCCAAGATTGCATCTCATCTTGCCCTCTCTGTCTCATTTCAGCTTCCAGGAAAGAATTTGCAAACACCCGCCATTATTGATTCCAGAGCTTGCAGCTGTTTTATGGATTCTTCTTTCGCTGCTAAACACCAGATTCCTCTCCTCCCTAAGACTCATGGACTTTCTGTTCATCTGGCCGATGGGACTGCCATCATATCTGGCCCTGTAGTCCAAGAGACTGTTCCCATATCCGCTGTCATTTCCAGTTCCCATCGAGAATTTCTACAAATGAACATAATTTCCTCCCCATTATTTCCCATAATTCCTTGGTATGCCTTGGCTACAGGCTCACAATCCGGCCATTAACTGGGCCACAGGGGAGGTGACCTTCTCTTCACCTTATTGCCAGCAGTTCTGTGACTCTACCGATCCTCAGGGGCCATCTACCTTGCTATGCCTGAACTCGGAAGCCGGATTACGTCAATACATTCCGGAAGTCTACCATGACTTTCTTGATGTATTTAGTAAACAAGGGGCTAAGACTCTACCACCCCATCGAACCTAGGACTGCCCCATTGAACTGTTTCCCGGAGCTGAAATTCCATTTGGGAGGATTTTTCCCTTAACAGAGGTAGAGCAAGGGACACTAAAAGAATATATTGATGAGAACCTGAAGAAAGGGTTTATTCGCCCGTCCACATCTCCAGCGGGTGCGGGTATTTTCTAAGTTGAGAAGAAGGACCATACCCTTCGACCTTGCGTGGATTACCGCAAATTGAATAAAATTACAGTAAAAAAACGTTACCCTCTTCCCTTAGTACCAGAGTTATTTTAGAGACTGGGGGCTGCTATTATCTTCACCAAACTCAATCTCTGTGGAACCTATAATCTGGTCCGTATCAAGGATGAGGACGAGTGGAAGACTGCCTTCCGTACCCGATTTGGGCACTTCGAGTACTTGGTGATGCCCCCCTTCGGGTTGTGCAATTCCCTTGCCACTTTTCAATACTTTATTAACAATGTTCCTTGAGATTTTTTGGACTTATTTGTTATCGTCTATTTAGACCAGTGTTTCTCAACTCCAGTCCTCAAGGCGCACCAACAGGTCATGTTTTCAGGATTTCCACTATTTTGCACAGGTGATTTGATCAATTTCACTGCCTTGGTAATTACCACAGCCGTTTCATCTGAGGGAAATCCTGAAAACATGACCTGTTGGTGCGCCTCGAGGACTGGAGTTGAGAAACACTGATTTAGACGACATTCTGATTTTTTCTTATTCCCTTGAATCCCACCGCAGGCATGTCAGAAGTGTGTTGGCCCGGCTTCGACAACGCGGCTTGTATGCAAAAGCCGATAAGTGTCAATTCGAACAGGAAAGTATACCTTTTTTGGGTCTAATCATCTCCAGTGAGGGCATCAAGATGGATCCCCAGAAGATTACCGCAATGCTGGACTGGCCAGTCCCAGTAGACAAAAAGGGAATCCAACGTTTCATTGGATTTGCCAACTTTTATCGCAAATTCATCAGAGGGTTCTCGGCCATCGTTGCACCAATCACTCAATTAACCAAGCAGGGAAGCCGTTTCCATTGGTCCCCTGAGGCCCAAGAAGCCTTTGAGACCCTCAAAAGGCTCTTTACCTGTGCCTCCGTTTTGAGACAATCCAGATTCCTCCCTGCCGTTTGTTCTGGAAGTGGACGCATCCGAAATTGCTGTAGGGGCAATATTATCCCAAAGACAAGGAACCAGGGCCCTGCTCCACCCAGTAGCCTTTTTCTCACGTAAACTATCAGCAGCAATTATTAGCGATAAAATAAAAGAATGTCGTTATCTGCTGGAAGGAGCTGCCCACCCAATTCTGATATTTACAGACCACAAGAACCTGGAATATCTGAGATCCGCAAAGAGACTGAAGCCACGACAAGCCAGGTGGGAGCTCTTTTTCTCCAGGTTTTCCTTCCATGTTACATATCGCCTAGGCTCTAAAAACACAAAGCCTGATGCTCTGTCCCGGATGTTGCACAAATCCAAAGAAATTTCTCCTCCAGATACCATCCTCGCTCCTGGAAATTTTCTTCTGCTTCAGGAAGACCTACTTTCCCGACTCAAATAAGCTTCCGCAGGGCAGATGCCTCCTTCTGAACCAGAACTGCAGGTCAGAGATGGGTTGCTTTGGCACGAGAACAAGATCTACATTCCCGAAAGCCTGCGAGTGTCTGTTTTAGAACTTTGTCATGAACATGCACTATCCGGGCACTTCGGCATAACTAAACCCACCGACTTGGTACAACGTACCTTTTGGTGGCCTCAGTTACGGGAGGATTGTAAAAGGTTTGTAGATACCTGCACTACATGCATCAGGAACAAGAGTCATAGAACTAAGGCTTGGGGGCTACTAAAACCTTTGTCTGTTCCAGACAGGCCATGGAGGATGTTATCCTTAGACTTTATTGTTGAGCTACCCCCGGCAGAGGATCATATCACTATCTTTGTGGTAGTTGATCATTTGTCAAAGATGGCACACTTTGTTCCCATGAAGGCACTCCCTCAGTCCCTGAAACAGCACAGGTATTTATTAGAGAAATTATCAGACTTCACGGGTACCAGCCAACATCGTCTTAGATCGGGGGGTACAGTTCACCTCCGGATTCTGGAACTCCCTCTGCAAGGCTCTGAATATTGAATTGTCCTTCTCTTCCGCCTATCACCCCTTTCACCTACCCATTCACCTAGGGAAAAAAGTGTCAATAAAAAACACACTAATTTATTAGGCAGCTCCGGGGTCTTCTTCTGACTTCGGGGGTCCTCTTCCGACTTCGGGGGTCTCTCCGGCGTCTTCTCCCGGTGTCTGCATCTTCTGCCGGCTCCACCGCTAGCAATTGAGCTGCAGAAGATCAGGACACCGGTAGGAGACGCCGGAGAGGCCCACAAAGTCGGAGGAAGACCCCCGAAGTCGTAAGAAGACCCCCGATGTTGGAAGAAGACCCCGGAGCTGCCTAATAAATTACTTTAAAAATTACTTTAAAAACCTGTGTAGTGTGTTTTTTATTGACACTTTTTTCCCTAGGTGAATGGGTAGGGGTACGATGTACCCCATACTCATTCACATAGGGTGGGGGGCCGGGATCTGGGGGCCCCCTTATTAAAGGGGGCTCCCGGGTTCCGATAAGCCCCCTGCCCGTAGACCCCGACAACCAACGGCCAGGGTTGTCGGGAAGAGGCCCTTGTCCTCATCAACATGGGGACAAGGTGCTTTGGGGTGGGGGGGCCGCAGGGTGCCCCCCATGCCCCAAAGCACCCACCCCCCATGTTCAGGGCATGCGGCCTGGTACGGTCCAGGAGGGGGGGGGGCGCTCGCTCGTCCCCACCCCCATTCCTGACCGGCCGGCCTGTGTGCTCGGATAAGGGTCTGGTATGGATTCTGGGAGGGACCCCACGCCGATTTTTTGGCGTAGGGCGTTCCCCTTAGATCCATACCAGACCTAAGGGCCTGGTATGCCCCTGGGGGGGAACCCATGCCGTTTTTTTCATTTAAAACTTGGCGTGGCATTCCCCACCCAGGATTCATACCAGACAGCTGTCAGCACTGCCTGTCGCTCATCGCGAAAGGAAAAAAAAGTTTTCCTTTCCCGATCAGCAAGCCAGGCTTGTGCTTACAAAGTCGTACTGAAATCGTGTCTATATTATTCAGGCAGGATTTGCATGCTACTTGAGGGTTTAACATTGAGGTCTATGGAGTACAACTCGCATAGAAGTTGGACCAAAATAGTGCAGGGACTACTTTCAAGTCGGCAAGTCGTGCCAATATGAATGGTAGTCATTGAAAATCATGGAGAATGACTTGTCATACGATTTTGCAGTACAAAATCAGGGGACAAGTCGTATAAGTGTGAAAGGGGCATAAAGATTGATCCAGTATTCCATGTGTCCCTGTTGAAACCTTCTATTCCCAATCCTTTTCCAAATCGAAGTGCAATTCCTCCTGACCCTGTCATGGTAGATGGTGAGAAAGAATTTGAAGTAGAAGCTATCCTGAACCACAGAAGGAGAAGGAACCAGAACCAGTTCCTGATTAAATAGAGGAGGTATGGACCCAAAGAAAATTCTTGGGAACCCAAGGACCACATCCACGCTAAGAGTCTGGTACAATCCTTCAAAAGGGCCCACCCCGAGAAGTTTGCCCGAATGGGCATCCTGGAGGCTGCCCCTTGGGGGGGCAATGTCATGAAGATCCTGCCAGTATCAGCAGTGGCGTCTCCAGCTTTCAAATTTAGGGGGGGCACATGAGGGGACAGGGACAAAAGTAGGGGGGCAACTATAAAATGCATATATATATATATATATATATATATATATATATATATATATACATATCTCCTGGGGCCCTTTACTACGACCCCACAACGGGCCCTTTCACATGTTCTGCAGTGAGCTCCCTTCCTACTGTATTGGGGTCCCCCAGGGTGACAGAGAACAAGAGATATATGTCACCAGCATATCAAGAAAATATAAGGATCCAAAGCAGTGGGAGAACTATCAGGGTTGCATAGGTTGTCTTGCCACCGGGCCCTGGTGTTCTGCCACTGTGGGGTTCCCCAGCCCCCTCTTGCTGTCCTGCCCCTGCTATTGACAGCGCTGGTCTGGCATCTCTTGGAATTTACAGGCTGGTTCTCCTGTCCCAAGGACGGGAGAAAACAGTCTGTTTTTTCAGTAACTGAGAGTCCTGGTGGAGTCCTTCCTGCGACTCGCTCTTCTCCCTGCCAATGAGGATGCAGGGGAAGGAGCAGATCGGGCGGCCGTGGTTGTGTGAACGCTCGCATTATGCAGTGTCAGCGAGCAGGGGAGGGGGGAGGAATCACCCGCAGGAGCTGACTGGGGACTCTCTCCCTCTTAGACATTGATTTTTTGTAAAAAAAAAAAAAAAAAAAAAATTTTTTTTTGGGGGGGGGGGGGGGGGGGCACATGGTGGGGCACAGCATAATGTTGGGGGGGTCAGGGCCCCCTCTGGCCCCCCCCTAGGGTCGCCATTGAGTATCAGGCTCTCCAGTTCCATTGGTTCACGACCACAGGTTCCGTTGTGCGTGCGCGCACCTCTGTTGACGACAGACGGGCTATTTAAACCTGCCTGTCACACACAATCCCCGCTGTCTGCTCTACAGCGTTGTGTGCCTTCAAACCTGATCTGAGACTGTTTACCTGTGATAGACCCGGCTTACCTGTGACCATCCAGTTATCTGCCTGCATCCGACCTCGGCCTGTTTGTGACTATTCTCCTGCCTGCCTCTCTGTACCTTTGCTGCCTGCCTGATATCTGACCCGGCCTGCCTGACTATTCCTAAGCTGATCCAGTCTGCTAAGCTGATCAGGTCTGCTGAGCTGATCCAATCTGCTGAGCTGTTCCTGTCTGCTGAGCTGATCCAGTCTGCTAAGCTGATTCAGTCAGCTAAGCTGATTCAGTCAGCTAAGCTATTCCAGTCAGCTGTGCTGATCCAGTCTGCTGAGCTGTTCCAGTATGCTGTGCTGATCCAGTTTGCTGAGCTGTTCCAGTCTGCTGTGCTGATCCAGTCTACTAAGCTGTTCCAGTCTGCTGAGCTGATCCAGTCTGCTAAGCTGTTCCAGTCTGCTCAGCGGATCCAGTCTGCTGAGCTGATTCAGTCTGCTAATCCTGCCAGGCACCCGTGCCACGCCTTACTCTTGTGCCTTCTGTTACCTTACCAGGGGGCCGTTTTTGGAAAAGTTTTTGGAAAATGTGGAAAGAAAATGAAAACCTATTTTTTTCTCACAAAGTTGTAGACGATTTTTCTAACACATAGCATGCACATAGCCAAAATGACACCCCAAAATACATTCTGCTACTCGTCCTGAGTATGGCGATACCCCATGTGTGAGACTTTTCCACAGCCTGGCCACATACAGAGGCCCAACATCCATATAGCACCATCAGACGTTCTAAAGGCATAAATTATATTTAATTTCCTGAGTACCTATCACATTTTTGAAGGCCCTGGAGCACCAGGACAATGGAATTACCCACAAAATGACCCCATTTTGGAAAGAAAACAACCCAATGTATATTCTATGAGGCATAATGAGTCTTTTGAACATGTCATTTCTTTCCACAAGTTTTTGGAAAATGTGGAAAGAAAATGAAAACCTATTTTTTTCTCACAAAGTTGTCAATTTAGAAGATCTTTCTAACACATAGCATGTACATAGCCAAAATAACACCCCAAAATACATTCTGCTATTCGTCCTGAGTATGGCGATACCCCATGTGTAAGACTTTTTCACAGCCTAGCCACATACAGTGGCCCAACATCCATATAGCACCATCAGGCGTTCTAAAGGCATAAATTGCACATTTCATTTCCTGAGTACCTATCACATTTTTGAAGGCCCTGGAGCACCAGGACAATGGAATTACCCACAAAATGACCCCATTTTGGAAACAAAACAAACCAATGTATGGCGATACCCCATGTGTGAGACTTTTCCACTACCTGGCCACATACAGAGGCCCAACATGCACCTCCAGGCTTCTAACGCATAGCATGTACACACCAAGAATTATACCCCAAAATACATTCTGCTGAGCAAAAGGTAAAAAAAAAAGCTCACCTGTGGTTTTAGCAGGCAGGAATACAGTTCCAGAGCAGCCAAAGCATTTTTCCAGACAGCCAAAGGAAATGTCCAGGAATTGTCCACGCAGCAGACAGATATGGAAAAGTATGAACATGGTTCAGTACAGTCCAAGGTTTAGCAGGCAGTTCAGGTAACAGGCATAGGCATGGCCAGTCCAGGTGGCAGGCAAAGGCATGGCAAGGTCATGTGGCAGGCAAAGGCATGTCAAGGTCATGTGGCAGGCAAAGACATGGCCAGTTCAGGTGGCAGGCTGGGGCATGACCAGTTCAGGTGGCAGCAGGCAGCACTTTGTACATTGGGCCTTGGTCAGGTAAGACCTGAGGACAGGGGTAGAGGCTTCTTCCCACTCAAATCTCTACGAAGCCTCCGAGTCTCCAGACCCTAATCTGAGAAAACTAAAAACCCAGAGAAAAATGTTTTCTCCACTCAGAAAACCTTTTCTGGAGCCCCTCACATATGTGAGACCCCTGTGCTGTACAGTGGCAGGGCAAATGATCAGTTCAGGAGGCAGGCAAAAAGCATGGTCATTTAACAGTCCGGGTCAATTCACGTTGAAGGCAGAAAGATGTTTGGCAGAGGCATAGTTGTTAACAGTCCGGGTCAATTCATGCTGGAGGCAGAAACATGTTTGGCAGCGGCATAGTTGTTAACAATCCGGGTCATTCACAGAAATGGCAGTTAGTGGAAACTGGCAAAAAATCATCTTCACTTTACTAATAGTGTAGTGAAGTATGATAGCTCCGATAGCACGTTCCAATACAGAGGCCTGGCTGGGAGGGACATTGGGGACAGTAGTATCGGGTGTCACGGCGAATTCCTCTACATGAACACACACAACATTTTTTGGGGGGTTTGCGACTTGTTTGGGTAAGAGGGAGGATTTTGGGAAAGTGCCTTTCATGGAGTCTGGCTAGTGAATCGGAGCGAATTAGTTGAGGGGCTTGGCCTTGGGGATAGAGAAGGGATGTGTCTTCTTGGAATTTTAGATAGGTTAGGGAACTTTGGGTGCACTTAGAAAAAATTATATATGAACTAAATAGGGCAAGTTGCATCAAATAAATGGCGAATTTCTTGTACCAAAATAGTGATCTCCTGGTGGCCAAGTAGGGCTGCATCATCTGGTCGTTCATATCCACCCCCCCCCCCCCATGTATAGGTTGTACTCATGCACACATTTTGGCTTCTATATGGGGCTTCTTCTTCTCTGAAGTTCCACCGAGGTGTCATTATGTATTGTGGAAAGGATGTAGACATCTCTTTTTTTATCTCTCCACTTCACCACTAGTACCTCTTCAGTCCGCATACTGGCCATTTCACCCTGCTTCAATTTCTTGGCGACCAATCTTTGTGGGAAGCCTTTGCGGTTGGTCCGTGCTGTCCCACAGGCCACAGTGTTCTTTAAGTACAAATGGTGGAAAAGTGGGAGACTAGTGTAGAAATTGTCTACATATAGGTGGTAACCTTTCCCAAGTAATGGTTGGATCAGCTGCCAGACAATTTTGCCACTTGTTCCCATGTAGGTAGGGCATCCAGGGGGGTTTAGCTGTCTGTCTTTCCCTTCATAAATTATAAAGTCATATGTGTAACCCGTGGCTCTGTCACACGCCTTATAAAATTTTACCCCACGTCTGGCTCTTTTACTGGGGAGGTATTGTTTTATTCCGAGTCTTCCGGTGAAGTGTACTAGGGATTCATCTACGCATATATTTCTATCAGGGGTAAAAATCTCCTTGAAGCTGGCGCAAAAAAAATTGATTAGGGGCCGAATTTTGAATAATTTATCGTAACTGGGATGATTTCGAGGGAGGCATTGGGCATTGTTATTGAAGTGTAAAAATCTCATGATCATCTCATAACGGGTTCTGGGCATCAATGATGAATAGACTGGCATGTGGTGGATAGGTTGGGTAGACCAGTAGGAATGGAGTTCATTTTTTTTTTGTCAGCCCCATGTTGAGGATTAGGCCAAGGGAAATGTTAAATTTTTCCACGGTGAGGGGTTTCCAAACAAAAGGACGAGCATATGAAGAACTTGAATTGTTGGCTATATGTTGGCTGGCGTATAGATTACATTGCTCCACAATGTAGGTTAGCTGATCATTGGTAAAAAATAAATGAAAATAATAAAGTGGGGTTACATTTTCTGTCTGCATCTGAGGGCCTGGCTGGGCTGTAAAAAGGGGTATTACAGGTTCTACTGACGTATCGGGCAGCCATGTTGGATACAGTAGAACATCTGGAAGGCTAGTATGGGCACTGCCTCGTTGATGGGATCCATTGCTAGCATCTGGCCTGTCTTCTAGGAAGGTTGCAGAACTGCTGGTGGATGCCTGCCTATCCCGGAGTGCTGCGCTGCTGGTGGATGCCTGCTGGTGGATGCCCTAGAGTGCTGCGCTACTGGTGGATGCCTGCATATCATCCTGGAGTGCTGGGCTGCTGGTGGATGCCTGCATATCATCCTGGAGTGCTGCGCTGCTGGTGGATGCCTGCTGGTGGATGCCCTGGAGTTCTGCGCTGCTGGTGAATGTCTCCTCCTGCTCATTTTTCCTGATTCTCCTTGTTAGGATTCTATCTTCCTCTGTTTCCATCTCGGAGCCACTGCTTTCCACTGGCTCATAGTCGCTATCCAAGTCTGACGGAGAGGATTCCCCGCTACTCTCGTCCGACATACTCTGGAGTATTTAGAGAGCCTCCTCTGCGCTGTAAGATCTTTTCGTCATGTTGGCGGGCAGATGTGCCAGATGGCGGGTGGCAGATGTGTCAGATGGCAGGCGGCAGATGTGTCAGATGGCGGGCAGCAGATGTGCCAGATAGTGGGCGGCTGTGCGAGATGGTGGGTGGCTAGATGTGCCTGATGTTGATGGGCAGATGTGCCTGATGTTGGCGGGCAGATGTACCTGATCGTGGGCAGATGTGCCAGATGGCGGGTGGCAGATGTGCCAGATGGCAGGCGGCAGATGTGCCAGATGTTGGCAGGTGGCAGATGTGCCAGATGTTGGCGGGCGGCAAATGTGTCAGATGGCGGGCGGCAAATGTGTCAGATGGCGGGCGGCAGATGTGCCTGATGGCGGGCGACAGATGTGCCTGATGGCAGGCGGCAGATGTGCCTGATGGTGGTTGGCAGATATGCCTGATGGTGGGTGGCAGATATGCCTGATGTTGGCGGGCAGATGTGCCTGATGATTGGCGGTCAGATGTGCCTGATGATTGGCGGTCAGATGTGCCTGATGATGGCAGGCAGATGTGCCTGATGATGGTGGGCGGCTGATGTGTCAGCTGTTGACGGGCTGATGTGCCAGCTGATGACAGGCTGATGTGTCAGCTGTTGACGGGCTGATGTGTCAGCTGTTGATGGGCTGATGTGTCAGCTGTTGATGGGCTGATGTGCCAGCTGTTGACGGACTGATGTGCCAGCTGTTGACGGGCTGATGTGCCTGATCGTGGGCAGATGGCAGATGGCGGGCGGCAGATGTGCCAGATGGCAGGCGACAGAAGTGCCAGATGTTGGCGGGCGGCAGATGTGTCAGATGGCAGGCGGCAGACGTGTCAGATGGCGGGCGGCAGATGTGTCAGATGGCGGGCGGCAGATGTGCCTGATGGCGGGCGGCAGATGTGCCTGATGATTGGCGGGCAGATGTGCCTGATGATTGGCGGCAGATATGCCTGATGATTGGCGGGTAGATGTCCCTGATGATTGGCGGGCAGATGTGCCTGATGACTGGCGGGCAGATGTGCCTGATGATGACGGGCTGATGTGCCCGCTGTTGGTGGACAGATGTGCCTGCTGTTGGCCGACAGATGTGCCAGTTGTTGACGGGCAGATGTTCACTGACAGGTGTTTTCACTGTTTTGGGGACACTGTGTTTTGGGGACACTAGCTGGGTGATCCGTGGGTAAACAGCAGACAAACAGCTATAAAACTCATTGATCTCCCGGCTGCAGCACAGATCTCTCTTCCTCTCCTCACTGACAGGCTCTGTGTGAGGAAAGGAAGAGATGAGAGCAGTTACAACCGCTCTCTATTTACATTACATGACGACTGTGATTGGACACAGTCGTCATGTGATCAGGAGGGCCAATCACAGGGCCCTCCCGTGTATTACTACTCCACTGTCTCTGGGAGGCACAGGCAGATCGGGATCGCGCTGCGCGGGCACGTGGCGGGGCAATCTCCTGTCAAATGCCACCCCTCCCCCATGTTTACTTTACGATGGCTGTGATTACACACAGCCATCGTGCGGATCAGGAGGGCAAATCACATTACCCTCCTGCCGTTCCGAGATGCAGCGTGTCCGGGTGACACGCGCGCCGTTTATGTGCAGTGGCCGGGTGGGAAGTGGTTAATATTCCACCCATAATCCCCATATAAAAAAATAGTTATATGAATATTCTTATCTGAAATAGGTTTAATATATTCCTATGTATGCTTAACTACAATATTTCCCCAATCATCCCCATGTAGAAAAATAATTATATGCGCATTCTTAAAAGAAATAGGTTTAATATGTTCCTATGTTTGTTTAAGTACAATATTCCACCCATAATCCCCATGTAGAAAAATAATTATATGCATATTCTTATCAGAAATGGGTTTAATATATTCCTATGTATGTTTAACTGTAATATTCCACCCATAATCCCCATGTAGAAAAATAATTATATGCATATTCTTATCAGAAATGGGTTAAATTGCTCCTATGTATGTTTAACTGTAATATTCCACCCATAATTCCCATGTAGAAAAAGAATTATATGCATAGTCTTATCAGAAATGGGTTAAATATGTTCCTATGTATGTTTAACTGTAATATTCCACCCAATATCCCAATGTTAAAAAATAATTATATGCATATTCTTATCAGAAATTGGTTAAATAGGTTCCTATGTATGTTTAACTACACTATTCCACCCATAATCCCTATGTAGAAAAATAATTATATGCATATTCTTATCAGAAATAGGTTTAATATATTCCAATATATGTTTAACTACAATATTCCCCCAATCATCCCCATGTAGAAAAATAATTATATGCACATTCTTAAAAGAAATAGGTTAAATACGTTCCTATGTTTGTTTAACTACAATATTCCACCCATAATCCCCATGTATAAAAATAATTATATGCATATTCTTATCATAAATGGGTTAAATAGGTTCCTATGTATGTTTAACTACAATATTCCACCCATAATCCCCATGTAGAAAAAGAATTATATGCATATTCATATCAGAAATAGGTTTATTATATTCCTATCTATGTTTAACTACAATATTCCCCCAATCATCCCCATGTAGAAAAATAATTATATGCACATTCTTAAAAGAAATAGGTTAAATACGTTCCTATGTTTGTTTAACTACAATATTCCACCCATAATCCCCATGTATAAAAATAATTATATGCATATTCTTATCATAAATGGGTTAAATAGGTTCCTATGTATGTTTAACTACAATATTCCACCCATAATCCCCATGTAGAAAAAGAATTATATGCATATTCATATCAGAAATAGGTTTATTATATTCCTATCTATGTTTAACTACAATATTCCCACAATCATCCCCATGTAGAAAAATAATTATATGCACATTCTTAAAAGAAATAGGTTAAATATGTTCCTATGTTTGTTTAACTACAATATTCCACCCATAATCCCCATGTAAAAAAATTATTATATGCATATTATTATCAGTAATGGGTTAAATATTTTCATTGTCAGGTGTTAACATGATATTCCTCCCATAAACCTCATGAGAAATATTCCCATCAAAAACAGGTCAAATATCATTTTTCCATTACTTCTGTATAATTTACAATGATTCTGTTGTACATCCCCATATATATATCAGCAAGTGAACAGTTAAACATTTGCAACAAGCACTGCAGGAAAGAATAACATATTTTGAGAAACAAGAGAGTCATTACCATATATATGTGTATAAAGTACACTGACATCTAGTGATAGTTTTCAGTATTGCAACCAATAATCCAATCATCCCATCATCCCAATATGCAGTTTAGTACGTCCCAAAAAAGGGGGGACACTGGCTAGTGTCTTTAAGAAGCAAAGTCCACTAAATTCCTTCTGCTACAAAGGGACTTGCTCTATTCTGTACAGCCTGCTGCATAGTGCTACTGACAGTCTGCTACAGAGTTCTATTAAGAAGTTGTCCTCGCTTGTAAATAGTTAATTTGGAGTATCCTACTAATTCCCTTCTCCTATCCAAGTTCTCCAAATAAAACACAAAAACACATCCCCTAGACTGGTTATTGGAGACAAGGAGGAGAAGAGTGTGGGCACCTGGCGGTGTGAAAATACCATGTAACTGGTTGTGGATTCATTAGTGGGAGACCCAGGAACAAAAATTCAAGTGACTCCTGTGGGGGTAGAGCGCTACACTTATTTTTTAAAAATAACAAACATGTCATGCTTACCTGATTTGTGCAATTGTTTTGTACAGAGCAGCCCCAAGCCTTCTCTTCTGGGGTGCCCTGCTGGTGCTCCTGCCCCCCCCCCCCCCGCTTGCTATGGAGGCACTCATGCAGGCTCGCTCCTGAATTGGCTGTGTGTGTGTATATAGACACACAGAGCGTGGCTCAACGCCACCCCCCACTCTCTCCTTACCGGTTGTGATTGACAGCAACGGGAGCTAATGCAGAGAATACATTAGGGTAAAAAAAACCTTCAGCCATTAGAACCACTTTAAAGAGGAGTTCCACCCGAGGTCCAGTAAAAAAAAAAAAAAATAAAAGTCAGCAGCTACAAACACTGCAGCTGCTGACTTTTAATTGGACACTTACCTGTCCCACAGTCCAGCGATGCGGGGGATCGAAGCCCCGCTCGTCTCCCCCTCCGTTCAGCGGCGCCGGCATTGCAACTGTGGGCGCCGGGCTGTGGCTTCACAGCCTGGCACCCACTGCACATGCGCATGTAATGGATCCCTGATGATTGACAGGAGGGAGGGAGCAGAGCTGAGCCCTTCCTGTGCCTAGGGGGAAGTGATGTCACCAGCTCAGGCACTGGCAGAGGCAGACTACGAGGGACCACCTAGCAACAGGCATTTAGAGGTAAGTAAAAAAAAAAATATCCAAATGTTTTTTTGTATTTTTTTTTTTAATTTTTCATGTAGTTTTTTTTTTTGGGTGGAACCCCACTTTAAGTACTTTGAAATTTAACCCTGTTCTATTACTGTTACTAATTGCCTGTTTTATAATATATTTTCTGTAAATATTTTCATGTACAGTTTTTCTTTTCTTTCGTTAGAGCAATATTTCTTAATCTGAAAACTGAATCTCTGAATGCTCTAACATGAAATTAAAGAAATCATTGCCCCTTTAAATAAAGCTACCATACTGTAGGCTCTTTTACATTTCTGTCTGGGCGTGGCAGCATGTAAACAGAATCGTGTTCGCTGTTTATGGTGTGAACATTGCATGTTTCGGGTAAAACATGTGGCAGTTACCATAAGAGCCCTTGCACACTGGGGCGGGGGGGTGGCGTCGGCGGTAAAACGCCGCTATTATTAGCGGCGTTTTACCGTCGGTATGCGGCCGCTAGCGGGCGGTTTTACCCCCCGCTAGCGGCCGAGAAAGGGTTAAATACCACCACAAAGCGCCTCTGCAGAGGCGCATTGACGGCGGTATAGCCGCGCTGTCCCATTGATTTCAATGGGCAGGAGCGGTAAAGGAGCGGTATACACACCGCTCCTTCACCGCTCCGAAGATGCTGCTGGCAAGACTTTTTTTACCGTCCTGCCAGCGCATCGCTCCAGTGTGCAAGCCCTCGGGGCTTTCACACAGGGATGAAAGCAGCGGCACTTTCGGGGCGGTTTGCAGGCGCTATTATTAGCGCAATAGCGCCTGCAAACCGCCCCAGTGTGCAAGGGCTCTATGTGAAAATTGTGGTGTTAACCCACCCCAGTGAAAAATCACTTTTTCTGCATATGCTTAGATTGTTGTCCCGTGAAAAGAAAATTTTCCCCTGAACTAGGCATTTTCAAGTGTAATTCATCACTGGGCCCAGGGCAACATCAAAACATAACTTCAATATATTGAAGTTTACCTGTACTTAAATGTGATGTACTGTTTCGTTTATTTTAACCCAGTACATCTGCCAGTAACACATTTCCTGTTCTAAGTGTAGCACTCTCTAATGTAGCGTGCTAGGTTGTACATAGGTTTTTTTTTTTGTAGTGTATGTAAATTTAGGCTTGGTTGGTTTGCACAGAGCGGCCCCGATCCTCCTTTTCTGGGGTCCCCCAGCAGCACTCCTGGCTCATCCTCCGCATGGAGTGCCCCCACAGAGAACCGCATTCCATGGAGGCATTCAGGCAGATGCGCTCTCGAGTCCTGCTGCTGCGTCCAATGACACAGACAGCGAGACTCGGCCCCGCCCCCGGCACCTGTGTCACTGGATTAGATTGACAGCAGCAGAAGCCAATGGCTCTTGCTGCTATCAATCTATCCAATAAAGTCCCAAGACAGTGGCTGGGGCTGCTCTGCACATCCTCGACGCTGGAACAATCATGTTCAAGTAAGAAAAACTGGGGCTCTGAGGGGGGGGAGCTGCAGCACAGAAGGTTTTAAGGTTTTAATGCATTAAGGTGAACCCAGAGGGTTTAAAACTCCTTTAACTGTCCTGCCCTTGCCCTGCCTCTAAATATTGTTCACTGACTGCCCTGCCACGGCATACTGCTCATGACTGCCCTATAACTATATAATGTTCTTCTCTGCCACTATATATTGCTCACTGACTGCCCTATCACCACATGCTGCTCACTGACTGCCCCATCACTTCATACTACTCACTGATTACCCTACAAATACTGTATACTGATGACCCTACCACTACATACTGCTCACTGACTGTCTTAACACTACATACTGCCCTCCTGCTACATACTGTACATCTTACTGCTTGCCCTACCACTGCATACTGCTCATTGACTGCTCTGCCACCACATACTGCTCACTGACTGCCCTACCACTAAAATGCTGCTTGCTGACTGCCCTGCCACCACATACGGCTCACTGATTGCCCTGCCACTTCAAACTGCCCTGCCATATCACTACATGCTGCCCTGTCTTACCACTATATACTGTTCACTGCCCTGCCACCACATAATACTCAC
Source organism: Lithobates clamitans (assembly GCA_037952925.1). Taxonomy (NCBI): domain Eukaryota; kingdom Metazoa; phylum Chordata; class Amphibia; order Anura; family Ranidae; genus Lithobates; species Lithobates clamitans. Next base: position 1,710,557 of record JBBGZY010001129.1, on the reverse strand, counting down.
TAACTGCTTCACCACTACATACTGCTCCCTGCCCTGCTACTACATACTGTTAACTGACTGCTCTACCACTACATACTGCTCATTGACTGCCCTGCCACTTCATACTGTTCACTGATTGCCCTATCACTACATACTGCCCTGACACTACATTCTGCTCCCTGCTCTGCCACTACATACTGTTCACTGGCTGCCCTGCCCCTAAATGTTTCTCACGACTGCCCTGTCACTAAATATTGCTCACGGCCCTGCATACTGCTCACTGCCTGTCCTACCACTACATTCTGCCCGGCCTTGCCAGTACATGCTGTTCACTGACTGCCTTACTACTACAAAACTCTCATTGACTACCCTGCCACTACATATTGATCTCTGACTGCTCTACCAACACATACTGTCCTGCCACTACATACTGCTCACTGAGTGCCCTAACACTACACACTGCCTTGCCACTCCATATGGCCCACAGGTTGCTCTACCACTACATACTGCTCAGTAAAAGCCCTATTATGACAAACTACCCTACCATTGCATACTGCTCACTGCCTACATGCCACTAGAGTACACACTGGTCACTGCCTGCCCTACCACTACATACTGCTCAGTGACTGCCTTACCACTATATACTGCTCAGTAACTACCCTACCACTACATACTGCTCAGTGATTGCCCTACCACTACATACTGCTCAGGGACTGCTCTGCCAGTAAATACTGTTTACTGACTGTCCTACCAATGCATAGTCTCTCCTACCACTTCATACTACTCTGCCCTGCCACTGCATACTGCACACTAAGGCCCCGTTTACATCTCATCGCTTGAAATCGCCACGATTCTGTCCACGATTGGCAAAACCGGCAAATCGCGGGGTGCCCGTACGTTACCAGTGCATTGCCGGTCTATTTCAATAGCACCCCAAAACGCGGTGCGATTTTCCCACGATTCGTCAGGCAACGGTCGCAGTAAAGAACACGCAAACAAAATCGCGAGATGCCTGCCGCCCAAAAGAAATACAGGAGCTTCTTTTGGGCGACTGGCGTCCTGCGATTCTATTTGCACGTTTTTACCTCGATTGTCGCCCCCCATACACCTAGATGAGAATGGAGCCTTACTGCTCTGCCACTACATATTGCTCACAGACCAACCTGCCACTGTTTATTGCTCACTGCTAGGCACTGTCACTACATGCTGCTGAATGCCCTACATTTTCCTTCTCCTACATGCCACACATTCCACAGCTCCCCACTGCTGTTTCTTACTGCATACTGCCCTATACTGCATACTGCTTATTTCACTTTTCTATGTACAGCTCTGCACTGACACTACAGTCAAACCAAATGGGGAAAGGAGGTGAGACTCTGTCAGGTAGGCTGTGTTGGACCCTATGATTTCTAAAGGTGGCCCTTGGGAGAGAGGGAGCTGTATGTGAACATGTGTTTACTTCTCTGGCACTACATAATGCTCACTGATATCCCTGAATACAAATGAAAGGAAGTTTATTATTGCTGTCACTAATATTGAACACCAGTGAAGGGGGTTATTCCCTTTTTTGCCACTACCACTAAGCACAAATAAAGGAGGGGGTTATTATTGCTGTCACTTTCACTGAACACCAATGAAAAAGAGAAGAGAAGTTATTAATTATAGTTGCCACTGTTATTGAACACCAATATGGAGAGGAGGTTATTCCTACTGTCACTGAGCATCGATAAAAGGTGGGGAGTGGGATTATTGCCACTGACACTAATGCAAAGGGCTATTTTTTGCTGCCATTGACACCGATGAAGGTGGGTTATTTCTGCTGTCACTGTCATTAACCACAAATGAAGGGGGCATAGGCGTGCGCACAGGGTGTGCCGGGTGTGCCTGGGCATACCCTAATCACGCAATGCTGCGCAGATTCCCCTTACTGCTTGGCTGCAGAGAAAGGGACTGGGAAATCTCTGTCCTCAGTCCCTTTCTCTGTCTCAAAATTGAGGCTGTTTAGACCCTTGATATTTCACCAAAGTCCCCCAATGGGGCTCCTAATAAATTGTAAAAAAAATATATATATATAATAATAATAATAAATTATTGGAAAAAATAATACAATTGTAAAAAAGTTATAATAATAAAAAATAAAAATAAATTACTGACACCAATCCCTGCCCTACTGACACCATCTACTGCTCTTCTGCCATATATATGTAGCACTAACTCACGGTGGAGCTGCTGGTTTATTGTGGGCTGTTACCGTCACCTTCGCTACCTCTATTTCACCGGAACAGGGTCTAGGGTCCCGTAGAGTTTATCACCATACGATGTAGGCACCGGACACTTGAGTATCTTTTCCAATGCTTTAATAAACATGAATTGAAGGAAGTAGCAGGAAAGAGGTAGAAGGAGAGTTGCAGGGAAGTTCAAATACCTTTTCTTGGTGTAGCATTAGGAATTTAGATCTTGTTGATGAATATCCTATCTCTTTAGAGTTGAATCTTTGCCCACCTGGATAGGTTCCTCTCACTAACCTAGCAGCCAGTACGTAGCATTAACAAAAGTCTCTGCCACAGACTTGATCGGAACAATACGTACAATCCTCTGCCACAGGATGTAATGGTATAAGATGAACAGCAAACACAGCACTAGAACCTTTAAGCCGACCCGGCAGTGCTATGCGGTAGGGTTACTTTAGGATACGTCCTCCAAGTGAGTCACCAGGCCCCTCTCCAGACCAGCACTCTGCATGATCCTTCCATGACGGGTCCTCCCCTGGGATCTTCTCAGTTGTCCAGCTTCTTCCCTCTAGAACAGACAGCCCAGGACCATTCCTCTGCCGCTGTGGTAGGCCCCAGACAGGCTTCTGGGCCCACCCACACGCCGCAGCTACGTGGGCCTCCCGGACGGAGGACCACGAGGTAGTACTCCTAGCACATACCTGTCGACCAGGAGGGCCAGCAGGTGGAACGAAACAAACCCCAAAGCATGGCGTCTGTCCCATAAATAGCCTCTCCCAGAATGCAACACGGAGGACCACCTCCACCGAGTTATCCCCGGGACAGAGGAGCACTCATACACTTCAGCGTGTTGCCTTTCCAACACCGACCCATAGTGACAATGACACCCACAGGCACAGTGTGAAACTACATGCAACTCAGCCAAGCTGGAACAGAGGCAAATCTGACTATATATGAACAGATAACCCACTTAATTTACCTATAAGCGGTAGATTGATTGGTACATTTGCTAAAATCATTTAAGTTCATTTTTTTCCTCATTAATGTACACACAGCACCCCATATTGACAGAAAAACACAGAATTGTTGACATTTTTGCAGATTTATTAAAAAAGAAAAACTGAAATATCACATGGTCCTAAGTATTCAGACCCTTTGCTCAGTATTTAATGGAAGCACCCTTTTGATCTAATATAAGTCTTTTTGGGAAAGATGCAACAAGTTTTTCACACCTAGATTTGGGGATCCTCTGCCATTTCTCCTTGCAGATCTTCTCCAGTTCTGTCAGGTTGGATGGTAAACGTTGGTGGACAGCCATTTTTAGGTCTCTCCAGAGATGCTCAATTGGGTTTAAGTCAGGGCTCTGGCTGGGGCATTCAAGAACAGTCACGGAGTTGCTTTGAAGCCACTCCTTCGTTATTTTAGCTGTGTGCTTAGGGTCATTGTTTTGTTGGAAGGTAAACCTTCAGCCCAGTCTGAGGTCCTGAGCACTCTGGAGAAGGTTTTCATCCAGGATATCCCTGTACTTGGCCGGATTCCTCTTTCCCTCGATTGCAACCAGTCATCCTGTCCCTGCAGCTGAAAAACACCCCACAGCATGATGCTGCCACCACCATGCTTGACTGTTGGGACTGTATTGGTGATGAGCGGTGCCTGGTTTTCTCCACACATACCGCTTAGAATTAAGGCCAAAAAGTTCTATCTTGGTCTCATCAGACCAAAGAATCCTATTTCTCACCATCTTGGAGTCCTTCAGGTGTTTTTTAGCAAACTCAATGCGAGCTTTCATGTGTCTTGCACTGAGGAGAGGCTTCTGTCGGGCCACTCTGCCATAGAGCCCCGACTGGTGGAGGGCTGCAGTGATGGTTGACTTTCTACAACTTTCTCCCATCTCCCAACTGCATTTCTGGAGCACAGCCACAGTGATCTTTGGGTTCTTCTTTACCTCTCTCACCAAAGCTCTTCTCCCCCAATAGCTCAGTTTGGCCGGGTGGCCAGCTCTAGGAAGGTTTCTGGTCGTCCCAAACGTCTTCCATTTAAGGATTATGGAGGCCACTGTGCTCTTAGGAACCTTAAGTGCAGCAGAAATTTTTTTGTAACCTTGGCCAGATCTGTGCCTTGTCACAATTCTGTCTCTGAGCTCTTCAGGCAGTTCCTTTGACCTCATGATTCTCATTTGCTCTGACATGCACTGTGAGCTGTAAGGTCTTATATAGACAGGTGTGTGGCTTTCCTAATCAAGTCCAATCAGTATAATCAAACACAGCTGGACTCAAATGAAGGTGTAGAACCATCTCAAGGATGAGAAGAAATGGACAGCACCTAAGTTAAATATATGAGTGTCACAGCCAAGGGGTCTGAATACTTAGGACCATGTGATATTTCAGTTTTTCTTTTTAATAAATCTGCAAAAACGTCAACAATTCTGTGTTTTTCTGTCAATATGGGGTGCTGTGTGTACATTAATGAGGAAAAAAATGAACTTAAATGATTTTAGCAAATGGCTGCAATATAACAAAGAGTGAAAAATGTAAGGGGGTCTGAATACTTTCCGTCCCCACTGTATATATATATATATATATATATATATATATATATATATATATATATATATATTTATAGTGTGTGTGTGTTTAGGCTTTGGGGTGCACACCCTAATGCAACAGGCTGTGCACACCTATGGAAAGGGGGCTATTATTGCTACCACAAACACCATTGCTGAGCTTTATTATTACTACCACAGACAGCAATGGGGAAGGGAAAGGTTATTATTGTTGCAACTGAAACCAGTGAAAGGGAAGGGGGTCATTATTTCTGCCAGTGACACCAGTGCCAGTGACCACCATATATTATTGCCTCCAACGAAGGATGTTGCCACTGTCACCAAACACCACTTACACAATCTTCGCTTTAATATCTGAATTTTTGTAAAAAAAAATTCTAAAGAACCAGCACAAGAGATGTTACTTACATTTAATTTAAAGTGTCCCTTGTGTTGGTGCTGGAATTTTCATTCATCCCCCCTTCCTCCAATTAATATATCACTTTTCATTCATATCACTATGAATGAAAGAGGGGGGAGGAACGGCAGGCATAGTAAGCACTCTTGATGAGTGCCTGTCACAGGTCCAGCACTGGTAATAACCCCCACCTCACCAGAAGATTACAGCTGTGGGATATAGAAGTACCCAGAGGACTTCGGATTTCCTATATGACAGCCGGTACCAGTACAAGGGACATATTGCAATAAAGGTAAGTAAAGTCCCTTGAGCTAATTGTTGGGTTTTTTTTATTATTATTAAAAAAAATTATTAACTTTATATAGTTCTTGTGTGCCTAATCTCTCAGTGTTGTCAGTGAAAAAAAAAGTGATATCTTTCATAAATTAACAATAAAATAGTACTGATCCTGTATGTAAGTGGCTTCTAAAGCTTTAGATGAGTTAAAAAAAGTTAACTTTGTTTCCTGTTTATTACATTTTATTCACACAAAGATATGACCCAAAAGGGTTGATTTACTAGAACTGGAGAGCGCACAATCTGGTGCAGCTGTGCATGGTAGCCGATCAGCTCCTAACTTCAACTTATTCAATTAAGCTTTGACAAAAAAAAAACTGGAATTTGGTTTCTATGTAGAATTGCACCAGATTTTGCACTCACCCAGTTTTAGTAAATCAACCCCATAAGGTAAGACAAACTTAGGGGGTACATATCCAAATAGCTCCTTCCTAAATCAGTTCTATACTTCTTATGCCCCTGTACACACGATCGGACATTGATCGGACATTCCGACAACAAAATCCATGGATTTGTTCCGACAGATGTTGGCTCAAACTTGTCTTGCATACACACAGTCGCACAAAGTTGTCGGAAAATCCGATCGTTCTGAACGCGGTGACGTAAAACACGTACGTCGGGACTATAAACGGGGCAGTAGCCAATAGCTTTCGTCTCTTAATTTATTCTGAGCATGCGTGGCACTTTGTGCGTCGGAATTTACGCGAACGGATTTTGTTGTCGGAAAATTTTATAGCCTGCTCTCAAACTTTGTGTGATCGAGATTCCGATGCAAAAAGCCCGATGGTGCCCACACACGGTCGGAATTTCCGACAACAAGCTCCGATCGCACATAGTCCGACCGTGTGTACAGGGCATAACTGTACCCTACCTACCTTTCTTTATTCTTGCTGACTTTAGTGTCCCCATCTCTTTAGTATGTCCATACTCCAGCTACTATCTCCTTTTACCCCACCATCCCTCTCACCTAAACAATCTAAATATCCCATTTCTTGCCTCCTCTGGTCTATTCATGTGCAATGCTAAAAGCCACTCCAAGTATCATTTGTTGCTAGGTATTTCAGCGTTTTTAGCTTTACCATTAGCTTTTATTTCTTTTTTAATTATTATTATTCATTTATTGTAAATGTATTTCTTTAGGGTAAGGGGATAGAGTTAAAGGGGTTGTAAAGGCAGAAGGTTTTTTTATCTTAATGCACTCTATGCATTACGATAAAAAGCCTTCTGTGTCCAGCAGCCCCCCTCAGCCCCTCCAATACTTACCTGAGCTCCATCTCTATCAAGCAATGTCCACTAGTCCCTCAGCCATCTGGGGCTCTCCCTCCTGATTGGCAGAGACACAGCAGTGGCGCCATTGGCTCCTACTGCTTTTAATCAAACTCAGTTAGCCATTCAGGAGAGAGGCGGCAGGTCCAGGCCGTAGCTCCGTGTCTCAATGGATACACAGAGCTGCAGCTTGGCTTGGGTGCCGCCATAGCAAGCTTCTTGCTGTGGGGGCACTAAGGAGGAGGAAAGGGCCAGGAGCTCCAGCCAGGAACCCAAGAAGAGGAGGATCCAGACTGCTCTGCTGTGCAAAACCAACTGCAGACAGCAGGTAAGTATAAAATGTTTGTTATTTTAATAGAAAAAAAGAGACTTTACAATCACTTTAAAGTGGAGTTCCACCCATATAAAAGTCAGCAGCTACAAAAAGTGTAGCTGTTGACTTTTAATAATTGGACACTGCTCTTGTCCCCCTGCTCTCCGCAGCGCTGTCTTTCTGACTGTGGGCGCCTGGCTGTAGCTTCACAGTCGTGCTGCACGCTGTGATAGACCGGGCAATCTTCTGGGACCTGTGACGTGTCCCAGAAGATTGCACGGAGGGAGGGGGGAAGTGAACTTCGTTCCGAGGCTGCGGAGCCCTGGGAGGAAGTGGGAGCTGGGTGCCTCTAAAAAGAGGGTATCCGCTCCCCCCCCCAAAAGAAAATTACATGCCAAATGTGGCATATCAGGGGGTCATCTACACTTAAAGTGGAAGTTCCATTTTTGGGCGGAACCCTCGCTTCGGTTCACAGCAGAACATGCGAACAGGCAAAAATTTTGTGTGAACACTGTTAAAGTCTATGGGACGCGAACGTGAAAAATCAAAAGTGCTTGGGGACCCGGGTCCTGCCCCAGGGGACATGTATCAATGCAAAAATCCTGCAGATTTTTCAGGATCAGTGATTTTAATAATGCTTAAAGTGAAACAATAAAAATTAAATATTTCTTTTAAATATCGTGCCTGGGGGGGTCTCCGTATTCTGCCTGTAAAGTAGCGCATCTTTCCCATGTTTATAACAGTACCACAGCAAAATGACATTTCTAAAGGTAATTTAAAACTGCTCGCGGCTGTAATGTATTGTCAGATCCCGGCCATATAGATAAAAATTATTGAAAAAAACGGCGTGGGTTCCCCCAGTCCATTATGAGGCCCTTTGGGTCTGGTATGAATATTAAAGGGAACCCAGCGCCAAAAATACATTTAAAAAAATTGCGTGGATGTCCCCTCCAAAATCCATACCAGGCCCTTCAGGTTTGGTATGGATATTAAGGAAAACCCCGCACCAAAATGAAAAAAAATGGCATACGGGGCCCCAGGCACTATATACTCTGAACAGCAGTATATATACTATACAGACTGCACTATATACTATGCAGAAAAATTGGGCCTTAGGTGTTGGTGGTGCCAGAACACTGTAACCCCTCACAGTTACTCTTGTTGGGCGCAGGAACACGCCCTGCTGTTAAATATTTAGGACCCTAGAGTTTGTGGCATCAAGGAGAGGGATCATTGCAACCCTTCTTGATCTACGTTACAAGGGTAAAGTTGCAGAACTCATCCTGCCTTCGCAGAGGGAGCAGAGGATGAAACATCTTCAGGAGGCCTTGAAGAAAGGTTTGTATAATGCATTTCCAGACCCTGGGAGGTTACCATTTCCTGGTGCTCCCATTTCCTCAGCTGATTAAGTCCCGCCCCTTGGGACGTAACACATACGGAAACCATGTGACCTTGATCGTGACGTCACCCTCGTCCAACACGCTGATTCTCGTGGAGCTTACTGCGTCTTTGCTATTGATCCTTTGCACTGAGGCACAGTGCGATACTTGTAAGTGCACACTTTATATTTTAAATGAATCGCTTTTAAGCATACAAAGAGCACTAGATATTATTGCTTTCATTTTATGTATCTACCTACCTGGAGTTGATGGCGAGAATCCTGTGATTAAGCAAGCTACCGGCATTCATCTATTGCCAGTGTGTGATCCTGTTGATTCAACCCCTTAAAGGGAAACTGCTGTTTGGACCTGACTGATAAACTCAGGGGTCTATTGCTTGAGGTGAGCGGCTAGGATTCTCGTTGGTGGAGGTTTCTACTAAAGTCACCTTATACAGTCAGGTCCATAAATATTGGGACATCGACACAATTCTAATCTTTTTGGCTCTATACACCACCACAATGGATTTGAAATGAAACAAACAAGATGTGCTTTAACTGCAGACTTTCAGCTTTATTTACATCCACATCAGGTAAACGGTGTAGGAATTACAACAGTTTGTATATGTGCCTCCCACTTTTTAAGGGACCAAAAGTATTGTAACAGATTAACAATCATCCATCAAACTTTCACTTTTTAATACTTGGTTGCAAATCCTTTGCAGTCAATTACAGCCTGAAGTCTGGAACACATAGACATCACCAGACCCTGGGTTTCATCCCTGGTGATGCTCTGCCAGGCCTCTACTGCAACGGTCTTCAGTTCCTGTTTGTTCTTGGGGCATTTTCCCTTCAGTTTTGTCTTCAGCAAGTGAAATGCTTGCTCAATCAGGTTCAGGCCAGGTGATTGACTTGGCCATTGCATAACATTCCACTTCTTTCTCCTAAAAACTCTTTGGTTGCTTTCGCAGTATGCTTCGGGTCATTGTCCATCTGCATGGCGAAGCGCCGTCCAATGAGTTCTGAAGCATTTTTCTGAATATGAGCAGATATTGCCCAAAAAACTTCAGAATTCATCCTGTTGTCAGCAGTCACATCATCAATAAATACAAGAGAACCAGTTCCATTGGCAGCCATACATGCCCACGCCATGACACTACCACCACTATGCTTCACTGATGAGGTAGTATGCTTTGGATCATGAGCAGTTCCTTTCCTTCTCCATACTCTTCTCTTCCCATCACTCTGGTACAAGTTGAGCTTGGTCTCATCTGTCCATAGGATGTTGTTCCAGAACTGTGAAGGCTTTTTTGATGTTTGACAAACTCTAATATGGCCTTCCTGTTTTTGAGGCTCACCAATGGTTTACATCTTGTGGTAAACCCTCTGTATTCACTCTGGTGAAGTCTTCTCTTGATTATTGACTTTGACACACATACACCTACCTCCTGGAGAGTGTTCTTGATCTGGCCAACTGTTGTGAAGGGTGTTTTCTTCACCAGAGAAATAATTCTTCGGTCATCCACCACAGTTGTTTTCAGTGGTCTTCTGGGTCTTTTGGTGTTGCTGAGCTCACCGGTGCATTCTTTATTTTTAAGGCTGTTCCAAACAGTTGATTTGGCCACACCTAATGTTTTTGCTATCTCTCTGATGGGTTTGTTTTGTTTTCTCAGCCTAATGATGGCTTGCTTCACTGATAGTGACAGCTCTTTGGATCTCATATTGAGAGTTGACAGCAACAGATTCCAAAGGCAAATAACACACTTGAAATGAACTCTGGACCTTTTATCTGCTCCTTGTAAATGTGATAATGAGGGAATAACACACACCCGGCCATGGAACAGCTGAGCAGCCAATTGTCCCATTACTTTTGGTCCCTTAAAAAGGAGGCACATATACAAACTGTTGTAATTCCTACACAGTTCACCTGATTTGGATGTAAATACCCTCAAATTAAAGCTGAAAGTCTGCAGTTAAAGCACATCTTGTTCATTTCATTTCAAATCCATTATGGTTTTGTATAGAGCCAAAAAGATTAGAATTGTGTTGATGTCCCAATATTTATGGACCTGACTGTATATTCATCTATCACCAGTTTACTGGACACTTGCTGGTGTTTTGCTGACTATCCTATGAAAATTTATATGAAGAGCATGAACTGTTCCTGTGTTTTATTATTCATTTAGGATTGTGTGTTTTTTACGTTTTTTCATGCTGCACTGCTTTTTCAGATAGACTTTTTGGGGATTTGATATTTTGACCCTCAGTGTTCCAGCTGCTGTATTAGGTTTTAGTTGGGCTAGTTGATTCTTTTTAACTATATTGTATTATATACTGTGTACACCACCTGAAGTGTATTAGAAAGTTTACACCACCGAATGCACTATATATATAGGCTACGCTGAATGCAGAGTATATATATATATATATATATATATATATATATATATATATATATATTATTAATACACCACCTGAAGAGTATTATAAACTGTACACACTATATTAGATACTGTGTACACCTTCTGCACTGTTTTAGAAACTGTACAACAGCTGCACTGTATTGTATACTGTGTACACCATCAGAAGTGTATTAGAAACTGTACCCACTGTATTAGATACTGTATGCACCGCCTGCACTGTATTAGAAACTGTACAACGGCTACACTGTATTGTATACTGTGTACACCACCAGAAGTGTATTATAAACTATACACACTGTATTAGATACTGTGTACACTGCCTGCACTGTATTATTACTATTATTATACAGGATTTATATAGCGCCAGCAGTTTACGCAGTGCTTTACAACATTAGGGCAGACAGTACAATTACAATACAATTCAATACAAGGGGGAATCAGAGAGCCCTGCTAATTAGAGCTTACAATCTACGAGGGAGGGTCAAGTTATACAAAAGGGTAATAGGGGGGATGAGGTAATGGAGAAAATAGTGCAGTTGTTAGATGGAGGCAGGATAGGCTTCTCTGAAGAGGAAAGTTTTCAGGGATCCCCTAAAAGTAGATAAATTTGGAGAGACAGTCTGACAAATTGGGGTAGCGAATTTCAGAGGATGGGCGAGGCTCAGGAGAAGTCCTGGAGGCGGATATGGGAGGAGGTGATGAGGGAGCTAGAGAGCAGGAGGTCTTGGGAGGAACGAAGAGGGGGATTAGGTTGGCATTTTGAGACTAGGCTAGTAATGTAGCTGGGGGCAGAGTTGTGGATGGCTTTGTAACTTATAGCTGGTATTTTGAATTTAATTTGTTGGGCAAGTGGCAGCCAATGGAGGGATTGGCAGAGAGGGGTAGCAGACACTGAGCGGTTTGTAAGGTGGATGAGTCTGGCAGCAGCATTCATGATGGACTGAAGGGGGGATAGTCTATTTAAAGGTAAGCCAATGAGGAGGGAGTTGCAGTAGTCAAGGCGAGAGATAACCAGGGAGTGAATCAGGAGCTTTGTGTTTTCATTGGTTAGAAAGGGACGAAGTTTAGAGATGTTGCGGAGGTTAAGGCAGCAAGCTTTGGAAAGTGATTGGATGTGGGGCCAAATGGAGAGTTCAGAGTCCAGGATAACACCTAGCACGCTGACATGTGGGGATGGGTGGATGGTTGTGCCATTGCTCTTGACAGATAAGTTAGGGGAAGAGGCATGTGGGGGAGGAAATATTATAAGCTCGGTTTTTGACAAGTTGAGTTGAGGAAGTGGTGTGACATCCATACAGATATGTCTGTTAGTAAGTTAGTGATGCGTGAGGAGACTGATGGAGTGAGTTGAGGGGTGGAGAGATAGATTTGTGTGTCGTCAGCGTAGAAATGATATTAAAAGCCATGAGAGGCTATCAGCTGACCCAGGGAAGAGGTGTAAATTGAAAATAAAAGAGGTCCAAGAACAGAACCTTGGGGGACCCCGACGGAGAAGGGAAGAGGAGTGGGAGAAGCAGAATTGTAAGTGACACTGAAGGTGCATTGGGATAGGTAGGACGAGAGCCACTGAAGAGCACAGTCGCGGAGACCGAGAGAGTAAAGTTTTTTGAGGAGGAGGGGGTGGTCAACCTTGTCAAAAGCAGCTGAAAGGTCCAGGAGTAGGAGTACAGACTAGTTTTCGTTGGTTTGTGCAGTTAGTAGGTCATTTGTGAGTTTTAAGAGAGCAGTTTCTGTTGAGTGTTGAGGGCGAAATCCAGATTGAAGGGGATCCAGAAGGTTATTCTTAATGAGGTGGTCACTCAGTTGGTTGTAAACCAGGCGTTCAAGGAGTTTAGAGGAAAAGTAGAGCAAGGAGATAGGGCATAGGTTGTTAAGATTGGTAGGGTCCAAGGACAGCTTTTTAAGTATGGGGGTGACCAGTGCATGTTTTAGAGCATTGGGGAAGATGCCAGAGGTGAGGGAGAGATTGAAGATGTGGGTTAGAGAGTGTAAGATACAGTCAGAGGGCGACCGTAGTATTTGAGAGGGAATATGGTCCAGGGGACAGGTGGTTAGGTGGGCATTAGAAATGAGTTTAGCAACTTTGGTTACATTTACTGCTTGTGTTTGTTTTAGCTGACCCTGACAGCAATGTGGGGAGTCCTGAAAATGGCATGATTGTGTAACCTTATACAAAGCACTGTTGGGTGTTATTTACTAAAGGCGTAGACACTTTTTATACTACAAGTGCACTTGAAACTGCACTGAAACTGCACTTGTAGTGCAAAGAGGATTTGCCCTTAGGAAATAACCACCATTTTCTCAGAAAACAGCAATTACATCACCACAAAAGTATTGTAGCGTTGAGACAATAATCCACACATTCTGGATTAACAAACTTTTTAATACCTGCACAATCACATGTGCATTTAGAAAAGTTTTTTTTAAAACAAACCAACATATTTGTTGTATAACAATTTTTGGGGTGGCATTATCAAAAATAGAAATGTCCATTTACGATAAAACAGGCCTGTGTAAATCCAACAAGAAAGACAAAAATCTTGAACTTACAAAGTTCACATATGGTAAAACTTGAAGGCAATATCAGACATGAGTATTTAGGAACTGTGTTTGATATTGAGTTCAGATGGGGTGAAGTCACCCCTCTTACCTGAGTCTGTGGTCGCAGACACTCACCTGTTGCGGTGCCAATTTCCACCACATCTTCTTCCTCCTCCTGCTCAGCTTGTGTTTGGGGTATTTCCCCTTCTTCCAGAGGTGGGGGGTCTCTGGTCTCCTCGCATGAGGGGTGTCCTCCGAGTCTTTTCTCCCCTATGTAAAACAAAAATGGTATAATTAGCACACAGATATTTGATGGCAGAACTATAAATAGGAAACATTGCTTGGAAGTGGGGTACAATTGTCAATTTTAGCAGAGTTCCAAGATGTAGCTTTTTTAGTGTCCTTTGTCAACCTGCAATACTTTACCTGTTTTGTACAAGCTTCACAGATGGAGACCTCCTATAGTATACACTGGAGCACCTGTGTGCCCCCCCTAATAAAAATTGTGTTCTTGTGTCCCACACTAGTGCTCCAGTGTCCAGATGTGAAAACAGCTGCTCAGTGTCCTCTCCTTACACAGAATCTAGTTTGCATTTCATTCTAGTAACAAAGCCATCTACACAACCAAATATTTTTCATACAAGTAGGCCCTAAACAATGTAGGAAAATGCATATGGCCTAAACAATGGTGTTTTAGAGGCCAAAATAAAAATGTTTGATACGAATGAATAATGGTCCCATGAACATTAAAATTGCCATTTTAAACTGTACAACAATTAAGAAAAGCATATGGAGCAGCACGAACGTAATAGACTAGAAAGAACGTCAGGGGCGGGCGGAGTTACACGCATGCGCAGTGTGTATAAAGCGTACCACACGTGCGTATTACGTACGATCTGTGAGGAAGGAGCATTGGAGGCGCCGATCGTAAGAACGAAGGTAAGAGACATACTTGTACCTATACTGCTTCTACATTGAGGCCGATATTGTAACAAGATTAGTAGAGTTTGGCCTGACATTAGGGTTTGTCTTGTGTTGTGTCTTGCAATGAAAATGGATATCTTACAAGATAATGATTTCATGGCAATATTCATTGACATGTTCAGGGAGCTGCCCTGTCTGTGGGAGATCAACCCCCCACATTACAGGAACCAAACAAAGAGGAAGGCAGCGCTGGATCAATTGTTGGAAATTGTGAAGCAGGTGATCCCCACGGCAGACATCACATATTTGAAGATCCTAATTGGTGGCCTGAGGAGCACATATGTAAGGGAGCGGCAGAAAGTCCAGGATTCGCAGAGATCCGGAGCAGCAGATGACATCTATGTCCCCAGGATGTGGTACTATGACAGGCTGCATTTTCTGGCAGGCCAGACTGAACCCAGGTCATCACTCTCTAGTCTTCCTTCCACGCTTCCTTCCCCCCCAGCTGAGGCTTCTGACGCCCAACCTGGGCCTTCCAGGCAGCAACATGTGGAGGAGCCCAGATTGAGCCAGGGATAGCATTCTTCTAAATATTTCTGCTTGTCCAATCAATGATGTTAACTAGATGTTAGTTTGGAGTACTAATTTATGATTGTGATTGATGATGCAAAAACTAAAACCATGTCCCTTTTTCATATACAGGGAAGTCTCAGCCAGGAGGTGGCCGGGCCGAGCCGGCTGCCTGATCTGCAGGTCCCTCCCCTACACCTGGAAAGAGAAAGTGGCAGGAGGAGGAGTGACCTAGAGGAGGCTGCCATAGGCCTCTTTTGGAGGGCTACAGAGGCCCTGGGAGCACCACACACCGTGGAGGATGACTTTGCTGCCATCATTTCCTCTAAAATGCAGAGGTTGGAGGAGGGACAACAACTCATGTGTGAGTCGTTAATATTGGAGGCTCTTAATAAGGGGATGAGGGCCCAAATTACATCTGATACACACCTTTGTGAACTCACACATGGTCCTCCTCCTCCTCCTGCAGGTCCTCCTCCTCCTCTTCCTTCTCCTCCAGGTCCTCCTAGTCCTCCTCCTCCTCCAGGTCCTTCTCCTCCTCCTGCCACATCTCCAACAGCAGAGCCACAGCCAGGAAGGAAGCGTGGAAGGAAGACCAGAAAGTGAGGACCCTGAATCCAGTCTGGTCGGTCAAAAGATGCAGCCTCTTGTGGTACCACAGCCTGGGGACACAGGTGTCATCTGCTGCTATCTGGATCTCTGGGAATTCTGGACCAGACTGCCCTCCCTTACATATAGACTCCTCAGGCCATCAATTTTGATGTTCAAGAATTGATGTCTGCCCTGGGGGTCCCAGGCTTCGCTAATTTCTCCTGTTTATCCAGCGTTGCCTCCCTCTTTGTTTGGTTCTGAGCCCTTAATAAAGGATTTTTGGTTTGAATTATACTTGCCTATGTGTGTTTTACTTCAAAAAGGACAGTTTGTTTCTGAGGATTCAGGTACATTTCAAAAATACAATGTGAAATTAACAAGGGACACCAACAACAAACAATCTCCTTGAGATTAAATAATAAAAGATATCAATGGTTTTGTGGTAACTTGACACACAAAACACACACAAAAATAGTCTGGAGTAAAACTAAAAATAACATTAAACAAGGTTCAGCCTTTGAAAAAATACAAACATAAAATCTAAAAGAAAAATGGCTTTAAATAAAAAAGTTTTAAAAAAAAAATTATGTCAGGTGTGACAAATAACAATATATTCAGGGAATCCCAAGGAAAAAAAAAAGTTTGTGAGTGTGTGAATATGAGCAGCAAAACTACTTAATTCTTCTCACATTATAAAGAAGAAGAGAGTGCGCTGTATTAAACCATTTTTAACATTGCAGCGTGACGAAAGTGCTGTATCCATTGCGAACGCTAATTTTACCAGACTGAGCTGTTCCGTGTCGGAATTTCTTCTGAGCATGCGTGGCACTTTGTGCGTCGGAACAGGCCACACACGGTCGGAATTGACGCGATCGGATTTTGTTGTCGGAAAATTTTATAGCCTGCTCTCAAACTTTGTGTGTCGGAAAATCCGATGGAAAATGTCCGATGGAGCCCACACACGGTCGGAATTTCCGACAACACGCTCCGATCGGACATTTACCATCGGAAAATCCGACCGTGTGTACGGGGCATTAGAGTTGTAAAATAGGTCTGCTTGGCAGTGTGGAGGAAAGAATAGTATTTTTGGAGGGCAGATTTGTATTGGCTGAAGTCTTTGAGAGAATAAGCCTTGTGCCACAGACGCTCAAGAGCGCGACCACGTTTTTTTAGAAAATGTATTAGAAACTGTACAACGGCTGCACTGTATTGTATACTGTGTACACCACCAGAAGTGTATTAGAAACTGTACACACTGTATTAGATACTGTGTACACAGACTGCACTGTAATAGAAACTGTACAACGGCTGCACTGTATTATATACTGTGTACACCACCAGAAGTGTAGTAGAAACTGTACACACTGTATTAGATACTGTACAATGGCTGCACTGTATTGTATACTGTGTACACCACCAGAAGTGTAGTAGAAACTGTACACACTATATTAGATACTGTGTACACCGCCTGCACTGTATTAGAAACTGTACAATGGCTGCACTGTATTGTATACTGTGTACACCACCAGAAGTGTAGTAGAAACTGTACACCACTGAATGCACTCTATATATATATATATATATATATATATATATATATAGGCTACACTGAATGCAGAGTATATATATATATATATATATATATATATATATATATATATATATATATATATATATATATATTAATACACCACCTGAAGTGTATTAGAAACAGTACACCATCGAATGCACTGGGTAGATATATATACAGTATCTCACAACAGTGAGTACACCCCTCACATTTTTGTAAATATTTTATTATATCTTTTCATGTGACAACACTGAAGAAATGACACTTTGTTACAATGTAAAGTAGTGAGTGTAGCAATAAAAAGAACTGCGCTAAAAAAATAAAATAAAATAAAATAAATGGATGCATAAAATAACTCAGAGAATGTGTTGCATTCACCTATTGATTACATCTGTGAACCCAAGTAACAACACAATACCAATCAGATAGCTTGATACATCAGAAATTATCGTGAAGCACTTAATTCAAAATAAACAAGTGACAGAAATCAAAAAGTCTGTGACAATAGAGATGGCTCAGGAAATCAACAGTCCTTAGTGCAAAACAAATCCACCGATAGTGATTGAAGACCTTTAGTGAAAAAGCATCTCGTGAACAAAATCCACCACCTATAACAATATGTGCTTACCAGAGGTAAGCTATAATGGAGCTTATACTCGAAATCCACTCCGTGGGGACACCAACATCGATCTCGGCATGGGGGAGGATCACCCGGAACCCACCAATAGAAAGGTCGAATATTCAGCAATGGACACCCAGGGAAATAAAAAGTATATCCTCCATAGTGTGAATCCGTATAAAGCAGTTTATTTGAAAAATAAAAATAGCGCACTTACTACAAATAGCGAGTAAACAGCGTATAATAACAATCAGCCGGCCGGCCTGCATACACCCGTTCACTGTAAGATGGAAACGATGACGTCAGCGCGTCTGCCTTCCGACGTACGTTTCGTCCTATTGGACGTTGTCATAGGAACGGGCGACGCACTGACTCATCGCTCCTTATATACATACATAGAACCACCCCTCGTTCTGACGCTCTGGTGGCCACATCCTGGTTCCAAACCAGGAAGTACTCAAGGTGAAACCAAGCCTCACTTTGATGACAAACGAATAACGTTAGTCAGCCCTATCTCGCAGCGAACAGGAGGCTAGTGTGCATAAAACAAATAATCACTTCAACATTTAAAAAGTGAGGTTTCTTCATTGCTAGAGGGACTAAAAGCATATATGAGTATTCCTTAAAAGATGTAGGACATGAACGCACTACCTTGGCTTCATGAGATAATGCAATTAAAAAGATAACCACCTAATAGGGTACTAATCTAAGTTCTGCCTGTAAACAGTTTAAAGAAACGCCATCTAGTGGAGAATGTTGAACTATGCATGCCAATAAATGGCATATATATTTCACTTGGGAACTAATAAAAAATTATTTTTATTTTATATTATGACATCCCCAGAGCCATATAACACTCTGCAGTGAAAACAAAATTATATTATTCCCCTGTTAAGATATTTAAGAGTATACAAAATATTAATCATAAAAACCGGGAAGTAACCATATAAACCATATAGGCCCCCGCATGCTTAACCAATAACCTTATAGGAAATTATGGTACTGAATAAGGGAAACAAGAGTGCCCCAAACACAAATGGAGCAAATCGACTAACTAATAAACCTACACATATATCCTAACAGGTAGTAGTGGGCAAATAGGTCGAAAGAAACTTCAGGGTACATTAATAGAAATATTAGAGGATTACTAAAAAAACCCTTAGGTGGTCCAAACCTCACAACATATGTATCTCCATCACAAGGATGTACAACCCCTAAGGCTATAATGACCAGAATTGGCCCCAGATATTGGAACCAATGGAGGTGTGTAATAAGAGAGGAAACACACCATTAGTGGCCATATAACATTAATTAATCACTTATTACAGTAAGGCCACCAAAGGGTCAGACCGGGTTCACATCCAAACAATAAAAATAATCTTAAGTCACAAAACAGAAAATCACGAACCTTATTTTCTTAAATTTCTATTGCAAATAAAAAGCCCCCATATCCCGTTAACCTTATTAGAGGAATATGCAAAAATTCATGAATTATCCAAAAAGGCATTAAGGTCTACCTCAACGTTAAGCCCAAATGGGGTATAACACCTAAGTTTGTATATCCAGGCCATCTCGAGTCTGGAAATCCCCCTTAGAAGGGAACCCCCTCTCCAGGGCGTGGTATATCTATCAATCCCTAAGAAGATAGTCTTTCTAGGGTCTCGATTGTGTGTCTCGAGATAGTGTCTAGAGACCGGATGTTTCGGAAAGCCCGTCAAAATATTAGTTACATGTTCGTTGAGCCTTACGGAGAGGGGGCGTTTGGTCCTCCCCACGTATTGCAATCCGCAAGGACATTGCAATAAATAAACAACGCGCTCAGTGGAACATGTAATAAAGGATTTGATTCCGAATTCAGCCGAAGTACTAGTAGAAGTAAACTTGTGTGTTCTTCTATGTAGACATCCACTCAAAGAACATATCCTACATTTTTTACATTGATAGAAACCCGTCATGTATTCAAAAAAACCCCTTTTAATTGGGGGAGGATCTAGGATGTTAGGGGCCACTCTCCCCCTGAGGGAAGGGGCACCTTTGTATACCATTTGTGGTTTAGCTGGATGGATGGTACCCAATATGTGGTCATTTTGAAGAACATGCCAATGTTTCTTAACCAGCCTTGCCACATTCCTATGTTGTAAGGAATAAGTGGTAATAAATGGAACAGATGGTACTCTATTCGTATTGGGGGCCTTATCCACTAATAATGTGCGCCTATCAAGAGTAGCAACCTCATTCAGTGTAGTTTTGAGGGACGCCTCAGGGTAACCTTTCTCTAGAAAACGTCCTATCAGGACATCAGCCTGGGCCAAAAATTCCTCTTGGTTTGAACAGTTACGTTTCAGGCGTATGAGCTGGCTTTTGGGCACTGACTTGAGCCAGGCTTCATGATGGCAACTGTCGGTGGATATATAGGAATTACGATCCGTAGTCTTGAAATAAGTTGCCGTAGTAAGTTGTCCATCTCTGATACTGATCTTGAGATCCAAAAAATTGATCTCGGTCTGACTAGCCTCATATGAGAGTTGTATACCCCGATTGTTGTCATTAAGCATATTCATAAAGGCGTCCAAATCATGGCGATCACCATCCCATAGGAGGAGGACATCATCTATATACCTAGCCCACAGGACCACTTGGGGTCTCTGGTGGGCATAGATGACGTCCTCCTCCCACAGGGCCATGAAAAGGTTAGCCAAACTTGGGGCGTATTTAGCCCCCATGGCAACCCCTCTGTCTTGTCTGTAGAACTGCCCTCCAAACCAAAAATAATTTCGAGTGGCTACAAAATGAAGTAACTGCATGATGAAACAAATCTGTTCATCAAATAATGTGGAATCACGCCTCAAATAGTATTCCACTGCAAATAACCCCAAATTATGCGGTATCACCGTATATAATGAGGCGACGTCAGCCGTCACTAGCCAACACCCTGTTTTAGGGGTAATGTTGGAGAGTAAGTTGATCACATGACGGGAGTCCTTCAAGTGTGATGGCATTTTCAAGACCAATGGTTGCAAGAAAAAATCAATATACCTGCCCACCCGGGATGAGATGGAATCAATGCCACTAACAATAGGGCGTCCCGGGGGGCAGGTAGGGTGTTTATGCACTTTAGGCAAATAATAGATAACCGGGGTACGAGGAGCCTTAGGAACCAGATAAGATTTCTCCTTTCCATTCAAAATACCCTGGTCATACCCATATTGTACAATTACTTCCAGTTCCTTCTTATATTGAGACTTAGGATCTGATCTAAGGGGGGTATATGTATCTCGGTCCCCTAATATCTTAGACATCTCGGCAAGATAGTCTTTCTTGTCCAAGATAATAATACCACCCCCTTTATCGGCAGGTCTAATTACTAGGTTTTTGTTCTCACAAAGGGAATTCAAACCAGACTTCAACTCTTTATCAAAGTGTATTTTTCTCAGGGGTAATTGCTCTAAGTCCCTGAGCATTAGGTCTCTGAATACTCTTAAGGAAGGAGTCATAGTGCCCGGGGGGTTAAATAAAGATGCATTCGCCAATCCTGAATGGCGGTAACCAGTAGTATTGGACACAGTATTCGAGATGGGGTTAGAGGCCATATATCTTTTAATATTGACCTTACGTACAAACTTATGAATGTCTATATAGGTCTGGAATTTATCCAAACCACGGGGAGGCGCGAATTTAAGGCCCTTATTGAGTAGGGTTTTCTCAGAGTCATTCAACGTGACTGAACTTAGGTTAAAAATCCCATCAGAAGTTACGATTTTTTCTTTTTTTGTTCGCAGTCGCCGCCCCCCTCTAGATCCTCTCTTTGGTCTGCCGGCCTTTTGATGCCCTGACCTGGCCTGTGAAAACCCCAACGTTGATAACCAGAACCGGAAGAGCCCGGATTATCTCCGTCATCGGTAAATCCCCTCGCCATAGGGGCGGGCAACAAGGCACCCCCTTCTCGGTCATCCTTCGGATTGGGAAGCGGTACAGGTCCATCTAAGTCACTCAGGGGGTAGAAACAGTTTGAGGTACTGATATTGTAATCAGGATATCCTCTTCCGTTATTTGAAGGCCTAGGGATTTGAAAACCCCGCCCCTGCCTCTCATAATAATCATGCCTAAATGTTTGACCAGGCTCGTGGTTGCGATCAGGATATGGTCCAAAATCCAGAGTTCGAGGGGAAGGTGGATAATCTGCATAGGTGTTATACTGGTCATATGGCCTGTCGTTAGGCTGTGGGGCCAACCAAGGACCACCATTACCATGGCCACCACCTCTGCCTCGCCCCCCCTGATGGGAACCACTCATCCCACGAGAACGTCGTGGAAAAGTGGGTGGGTAACCGGATGTAGCCCTTTTACCACCACCCCCACGTCTAGCAGGGGATTGTTGGGACCCTTGTCTAAATCTCCCCGAGGGGCCATTAGGGCCACTAGGGAAGCGTCCAATATTATTAGATTGTGGTGGGGGGGGGGGCATATAGCACAGAGGGAGGCAATCCCCCTATACTCACCGGACCTGTCTCCATATCGACAGAATTAATGGAGGCCTGTTCAGCCAGCAGTTTCTTCTGCCATTCAAATACAACTGCCCCTTGATAGTCCAACAGATCTCTGTTGTATTTCTTTTTCTTCTTGACCCTCTGGTCTCTCTCCTCTTTCTCCAAAAGGGTAAGGAGGGAAAGAGATCTCTCTTTATATTCATTACTCTCCCTGAGAGGGCTCAGTTTATCCTTAATATTTTTTATCTCTTCATCTAATCTAGTCAGTTTAGCTTTCTTGCGATCGATAAGAAATTTCAAAAAATCAATCCCTGCTTTATTGAAATAGCTAAACCAATCTTCCAGTTGGACATCACCCTTTTGGGGGCTGACCTCCCACCTGAGACTCCTTGGAACCATACCTCCTTTCACATAGGTATCTAAATAAACTATATCCCACTGTGTATGTATCTCAGAGATTGTGAGGTTTTTAAGCCTCATAAATAAACCACTGAGGTCACCCTCATCATCTTTATATATTTCGAACACACCTTCGGTGTTAACCACCCTAGTGGCTCTGTATTCAAACACATCCATAGACGTAGGTGTTCTCTCAATTAGGTACACACCTAAGGGCCAATTATGGTCTATAATGGGTAGCAGCAGTAATAAACCGAATATACGAGTACCAAGGAAATTATATAAAATTACCGCGCTTCCCTACACCCCCCGAGCTGCAGTCCTAATCCTCAGGTAAAAGAATCAAATAAGTATAGCAATAAAAAGAACTGCGCTAAAAAAATAAAATAAAATAAAATAAATGGATGCATAAAATAACTCAGAGAATGTGTTGCATTCACCTATTAATTACATCTGTGAACCCAAGTAACAACACAATACCAATCAGATAGCTTGATACATCAGAAATTATCGTGAAGCACTTAATTCAAAATAAACAAGTGACAGAAATCAAAAAGTCTGTGACAATAGAGATGGCTCAGGAAATCAACAGTCCTTAGTGCAAAACAAATCCACCGATAGTGATTGAAGACCTTTAGTGAAAAAGCATCTCGTGAACAAAATCCACCACCTATAACAATATGTGCTTACCAGAGGTAAGCTATAATGGAGCTTATACTCGAAATCCACTCCGTGGGGACACCAACATCGATCTCGGCATGGGGGAGGATCACCCGGAACCCACCAATAGAAAGGTCGAATATTCAGCAATGGACACCCAGGGAAATAAAAAGTATATCCTCCATAGTGTGAATCCGTATAAAGCAGTTTATTTGAAAAATAAAAATAGCGCACTTACTACAAATAGCGAGTAAACAGCGTATAATAACAATCAGCCGGCCGGCCTGCATACACCCGTTCACTGTAAGATGGAAACGATGACGTCAGCGCGTCTGCCTTCCGACGTACGTTTCGTCCTATTGGACGTTGTCATAGGAACGGGCGACGCACTGACTCATCGCTCCTTATATACATACATAGAACCACCCCTCGTTCTGACGCTCTGGTGGCCACATCCTGGTTCCAAACCAGGAAGTACTCAAGGTGAAACCAAGCCTCACTTTGATGACAAACGAATAACGTTAGTCAGCCCTATCTCGCAGCGAACAGGAGGCTAGTGTGCATAAAACAAATAATCACTTCAACATTTAAAAAGTGAGGTTTCTTCATTGCTAGAGGGACTAAAAGCATATATGAGTATTCCTTAAAAGATGTAGGACATGAACGCACTACCTTGGCTTCATGAGATAATGCAATTAAAAAGATAACCACCTAATAGGGTACTAATCTAAGTTCTGCCTGTAAACAGTTTAAAGAAACGCCATCTAGTGGAGAATGTTGAACTATGCATGCCAATAAATGGCATATATATTTCACTTGGGAACTAATAAAAAATTATTTTTATTTTATATTATGACATCCCCAGAGCCATATAACACTCTGCAGTGAAAACAAAATTATATTATTCCCCTGTTAAGATATTTAAGAGTATACAAAATATTAATCATAAAAACCGGGAAGTAACCATATAAACCATATAGGCCCCCGCATGCTTAACCAATAACCATATAGGAAATTATGGTACTGAATAAGGGAAACAAGAGTGCCCCAAACACAAATGGAGCAAATCGACTAACTAATAAACCTACACATATATCCTAACAGGTAGTAGTGGGCAAATAGGTCGAAAGAAACTTCAGGGTACATTAAAGTAGTGAGTGTACAGCTTGTATAACAGTGTAAATTTGCTGTCCCCTCAAAATAACTCAACACACAGCCATTAATGTCTAAACCGCTGGCAACAAAAGTGTGTATACCCCTAAGTAAAAATTTCCAAATTGGGCCCAATTAGCCATTTTTCCTCCCCGGTATCATGTGACTCATTAGTGTTACAATGTCTCAGGTGTAAATGGGGAGCAGGTATGTTAAATTTGGTGTTATCACTCTCACTCTCTCATACTGGTCACTGGAAGTTCAACATGGCACCTCATGGCAAAGAACTCTCTGGGGAACTGAAAAAAGGAATTGTTGCTCTATATAAAGATGGCCTAGGCTATAAGAAGATTGCCAAGACCCTGAAACTGAGCTGCAGCACGATGGCTAAGACCATACAGCGGTTTAACAGGACAGGTTCCACTCAGAACAGGCCTTGCCATGGTCGACCAAAGAAGTTGCCTGCATGTGTTCAGCGTCATATCCAGAGGTTGTCTTTGGAAATAGATGTATGAGTGCTGCCAGCATTGCTGCAGAGGTTGAAGGGGTGGGGGGTCAGCCGGTCAGTGCTCAGACCATACGTCGCACACTGCATCAAACTGACCTGCATGGCTGTCATCCCAGAGGAAGCTCTTCTTCTAAAGATGATGCACAAGAAATCCCGCAGTTTGCTGAAGACAAGCAGACTAAAGACATGGATTACTGGAACCATGTCCTATGGTCTAATGAGACCAAGATAAGCTTATTTGGTTTAGATGGTGTCAAGCGTGTGTGGCAGCAACCAGGTGAGGAGTACAAAGACAAGTGTGTCTTGCCTACAGTCAAGTGTGGTGGTGGGAGTGTCATGGTCTGGGGCTGCATGAGTGCTGCTGGCACTGGGAAACCACAGTTCATTGAGGGAATCATGAATGCCAACATGTACTGTGACATACTGAAGCAGAACATGATCCCCTCCCTTCGGAGACTGGGCCGCAGGGCAGTATTCCAACATGATAACGGCCCCAAACACACCTCCAAGACAATCACTGGCTTGCTAAAGAAGCTGAGGGTAAAGGTGGCCAAGCATGTCTCGAGACCTAAACTCTATTGAGTATCTGTGGGGCATCCTCAAACATAAGATAGAGGAGTGCAAGGTCTCTAACATCCACCAGCATCCACCAGCTCTGTGATGTTGTCATGGAGGAGTGGAAGAGGACTCCAGTGGCAACCTGTGAAGCTCTGATGAACTTCATGTCCAAGAGGGTTAAGGCAGTGCTGGAAAATAATGGTGGCCACACAAAATATTGACACTTTGGGCCCAATTTGGATATTGTCACTTAGGGGTGTACTCACTTTTGTTGCCAGCGGTTTAGATATTAATGGCTGTGTTGAGTTATTTTGAGGGGACAGCAAATTTACACTGTTATACAAGCTGTACACTCACTACTCTACATTGTAGCAAAGTGCAATTTCTTCAGTATTGTCACATGAAAAGTAGGGCTGTTACTGATTAAAATTTTCGTGTTCGATTAATCGATTTTTTTTAATCGATTCATCGACTAATTTCGATTAATTATAATGTATATATATATATATATATATATATATATATATATATATATATATATATATATATATATGTGTGTTCTAAGTAATTTCCTAGCAAAAAAAGTACTGATTTTAACTTTTAAACAACAAATGTTTCATGCAAAAAAAAAGTGCAAAAACAGCTCTGGCAGCATAAGGGTTAAGGGACACAGCTCTCATGTGAATGAGCCCCATTTGTCCCAGCATAAGCTATCAGAGAGGGAAGTACCCCCACAGAGGGGACACGAGTTCTGGGGATTACTAGGAGCTAAAGGGGCTTCTTCTCACTTCCGGTTTTGACTCTGGAACAGGAAGTGAAGGGAAATCTCCCGAAGGGGGACACCTTTTAATGACATAATGATGTTATGGAGTGTGCACACATCTATGACACCAGGTGTCTGCCGGTCTTTACACATTCAGAAAACCGTGACAGCAGGCAGCTCCCCCTCCCCTTACCGGAAAGCCTAGGGGAGCGGGCTTGTCTATCGGTATGAGGAGTGTGGGTCTCCGTTGCCGTCTGCCGCCCCTCCGCTGTGTCTGGCTCCCTCCACCTCGCGCTCTGCTCCTGGACCTGAAGTTCAGCTTGCGCTCCCACAGCGGGTGGAGGAGGGGGTAGGCCATGTCATGTGGCCCACTAGCACTGATAAGCCAAAGAAGAAAACCATACCCCGCGTGACTCCTCCCCCCTTCCCTTCGTTATCAGACGGAGGCACTTGGGGAAGGGGGGAGGAGTCCGGTGATGGCGATGTCCGTGACATCACCGGATCTCCGACGGAACTCCCTGAAGACCCGGAAGCCGGCGGAGAGGTGAGTACCGATCAAAAGAATTTTGATCGATCAAAAAAATTAACGATTAATCGAGGAATTAATCCTTCATTTCCGCAGCCCTAATGAAAAGATATAATTAAATATTTACAAAAATGTGAGGGGTGTACTCACTTGTGTGAG
This sequence comes from Lithobates clamitans, assembly GCA_037952925.1. NCBI lineage: Eukaryota > Metazoa > Chordata > Amphibia > Anura > Ranidae > Lithobates > Lithobates clamitans. The sequence goes on along the minus strand of JBBGZY010001129.1, from coordinate 1,683,644 downwards.
GTACTGTATATATATCAAATACACTGCCACTAACTAAATAACCTGCCTGCTTAATCTAACTCAAGCTATCTCTCTGCCCATTCCAACAACACTACACACAGCCGCTATGTAAGCAGCCTTATATAGTGTGGGGCATGGACTTAGTCTCCCTGAGCCATGATTGGCCAAAGGCACCCTGCCTTTGGCCAATTACGGCTCTCTCAGCAGAGCGTGCTGTGATTTTCCAAAGCATGCAGGTCAAGTGCATGCTTTGGCCAATCATCATACAGCAATGAACTGCAATCTCACAGTGCATTATGGGGCATTTCACATCGCTCGAATTTCCCACGAACGCCCCATAATGTTCGCTGTTCTGCCGGTCAACTCGACCCGGGTACGCCGCTGTATGAGAGATTCATCTGGCAATGAGAGTTCTAACCGATCGTGATAGGACTGTTTAATGTCCAAATGCTTTTTAATCCAGTTCACTTGTAAGTGCAACTTGTAAGGGGGGACGGGGATTTAAATAAGTTTTACTTTACGGAATTACGCTGTGTATATGCATCGTTTTGTTGTGAGTGACATATAGATGGAAGGGCGGATCTTGAAGCTCATTAATGGTTAATTATACGGGCATTTACCTATTGTCTATCCGGTGAGTTTAATACCTTAGGGGTGACAACGCACGGGGTGTGGTGACGGATAAATAATAAGGATATATACCGTATGGATCAACTTGTTTGGCCGTTTATGTGAACATACAGATACACTGAATTTATGGACTATATATCAATTTGAATTTGGAAGCAAATAAAAATTAATAAATTCAATAAATGATTACTAAGTAATATTAAATAAATAATTAACTCCTAACCCTTAAAAAATAAAATAATAATAATACATAACTAAACACCCTAACACAAAATAAACAAATACATTATTATTATTATTATTATTATTATTAATAATAATTTTGTATTTCATATTTTTTAAGGTTAAGGGTTAATTATTTATGTGTTATTACATATTATTTATTTATTTTATTTATTTATGATGATTTTTAGTTAGTTGAGTATTTATTTTACATTTATTTATTCATATATTGTTACTATTTTATTTTTTTATTTTTATTTTTTTCATTTGAGCAGAAAATCGAGCAAAAACATGCGACAAAATGCACAAATGCGCACACAAACGTGCAAATCACGCGTTTCTATTAGTTTCTGTGGATATAAAAACGTGATCTTCAGGCGTTTGACTACAGGCAACTTGGAGTGGAGATGTGAACCATCTCCATAGAGAATAATTGATTTAGCGTTTTGGAGTTTCAAGCTACAAAATGTTAAGGTGTAAATGGGACCTGACACATTATTATTATTATTATTAATATCATTATTAATATTAAGGATTTGTATAGTGGCAACAGTTTGCGCACTGCTTCTTATCATAGGCTAAATAAACAATTACATATAGTAAGTGAAAGGCCACTAGGAATGAAGTAATTGTGCAGCTTGAGATTTGTTGGAGTGGAAAGAGAGAGAGAAATAAAAGCAAGCTGATTCATGCTCTTATCTTAGTAGGATGTGTGCATGGACATGATAATGGATATCTAAATGGGAAAAAACAGGAAGCCTACATCATACTAAGCAAAATGACCTTTAGTGAGTCTTTATTTTTTTCTGTGTTACTTAAGCATGGGACACATTAGTATTTGACCCCAAATGGCACTTGAATGAAGACAGCTATTCTGTGCTCCTGAAAAGAATTGCAAATAAAATGGCTGCACTATGGCTCATTTTATTGAGTGAAAAATATGTTATAATGCTCTTGGCACTGAAGGATTCATTTGGTGTATAATTTTACACAGGGCCTTCTTCTAATGAACACGTAAGCAACTCCTTCATGGTTTAAAGATCAAGATTCATTTTGTGTATAATTTTACACAGGGCCTTCTTCTAATGAACACGTAAGCAACTCCTTCATGGTTTAAAGATCAATCTTTCCTCTACCATTCTAGTCACAGACACAACAGGGAGTGACAGGAAACTCCCCTGTTGATAATTATCCCTACAACATGCGCCTCTTATTGTAGATTTCACTTCCTGTGGGGAATATTTAAAAATGTTAAATTTCTGCTTACTTTCAGCAGGAAGGGTGACACCGCTGCTGGAGAAATTAAATGCAACTTTTTTAAAGGAAGCAACTATCCAATGGTTCTACTGGAGGGGTCAGTAGGTATTTTGAAATGCTCCAGGGCAGTGGCGGCTGGTGCTTCCAGCCAGCAAGACAGCCCCCCAAGACAGGGTTGCCAGCTGTACGGGTTTCTCCCGGACAGTCTAGTTTTTGAATGATGTGTTCGGGTTTTCATCTGCTCCAGACCCGGACACATCATTCAGACCAGACAGCACTGGGAATGACAAGTCTGCACGATAATCTGTTGCATGTCTCCCTTCCCCGCCATCCCTGCAGCCTGTCTCACTCACACACAAAGCAGAACAAAGCTGCCTCCTCCCCCTCCTCCTCCTACTTCTCATTCAGCTCTGTATATACACACAAGAGGAGGGGGAAGCAGGAACATATGCTGACTTCAGGACTGTACAGAGCTTTCTATACTTTGTAGATGGAAAGGGAGGTGGTGAGAGAGTGACTGGGAAAGAGGAAACTAAAAGGATGTACACTTGGTGGAGTGATTGGGGGGTTAGGAGGATATGTGCTTGGGGGGGGCACTCTGGTATGAGAAAGGACATATACCAGAAGTGTGGGATGAATTTGAAACCTGACAGCCCTTGCCAGCACTAGCCCTCGCCCCCCCAGCACATATCCAACCCCCCTTTCCAGCGCTAGCCCTCTCCCCCCCCAGCACATATCAAACTCCCCCCTTCCAGCACAAACCCTCTCCCTCCCAGAGTGCCCCGCAGCACATATCCAACCCACCCTTCTAGCACTAGCCCTCTCCCTCCCAGAGTGCCCCCAGCACATATCAACCCCCCCATTTCGATCACTAGTCCTCTCCCTCCCAGAGTGCCCCCAGCACATATCCAACCCCCCCCATTTCCATCACTAGTCCTCTCCCTCCCAGAGTGCCCCCAGCACATATCCAACCCCCCCTTTCCAGCACTAGCCCTCTCCCCCCAACACATATCCAGACCCCCCCTTTCCAGCACTAGCCCTCTCCCTCCCAGAGTGCCCCCCAGCACATATCCAACCCCCCTTCCAGCACTAACCCTTCCCCCATCACATATCCAACCCCCCTTTCAGCACTAGCCCTCTCCCTCCCAGAGTGCCCCCCATCACATATTCAACCCCCCTTCTAGCACTAGCCCTCTCCCTCAAAGAGGAAAATGAGTAAGTAAAAAGTGCAGCGCTGGGCATGTCCAAGATGGCACTGGGAGCAGACGCTTAGCTGCTGAGCTCCTGTTCCGGATTCTAATCCTCTACTTATCCTAGTGTGGAATCAGCACAGATCTGTCTTAATACCCCTCAGACTATCCCCCTGACTGTCGGGGAATGAGAAGGAACAAAAAGGGGTCACAGAAGAGACAAACCGCCGACGCTGTACACACGCCGCTGAAGCCCTGGCCTCCCCCCTCCTTGGCCTGCCACATGGAGACACAGACGGCGTCTCTGCCTGAAGGCATGATCCAGGCTGGTTCCCCAGCCTTTAATGCCCTGATGCAGGCGATCTCCACCTGCCAAACCACCCTAACGGTGAAGATCGATCATGTCCAGGCGGAGACGGCCCTTATCCGCCGGGACATGGACAAATTCAGAGAGCGGGTGTCGGAGGTGGAGAGAAGGGTCTCCAGCACGGAGGACACCCAAAGGGAACACCACGCGGACCGGCAACTCCTGAAATCCAAGGTGAGGGTCCTTGAAGCCAGAGCCGAGGACGCTGAAAACCGGAATCGCCGGAACAACTTGCGGGTCCTCGGACGCCCGGAGGGTGCCGAGGGCTCGGACCCGGTCACCTTTATGGAACGACTGCTACCATCTCTGCTCCCACAAGCCTGTTTGTCCCCACACTTCTCCATCGAACGAGCCCACCGCATGCCAGCGACCAGAGGTCCACAGGGAGCACCGCCGCACACCTTTATTTTCAAACTCCTCCATTACAGAGATAGAGACTTGGTGGTCGTCTACAGGGTGAGCTGAAATACGAAAATACAAAGCTACTAATCTTTCCAGATTACTCTGTGGAAACACAGAGGCAACGCAAGTCATTTGACCCGGTCCGGCCCATGCCGAGAGAAAAGGGGGTCAAGTACAGCATGCTCTTTCCCGCCAAGCAAGAAGGAGAGCCGGTGCAATTCTTCACTTCAGCCAGAGAGGCGGCCGCATGGGCAGAAATACTGCAAAGATGTGTCTCTCTTCACACCTCTTCTCCCTGCTTGGACTTGTGAGTATGTCACTAGGGGTCCCCACTTTTGCCAGGAAGGGTCACAGTTAGGCTCCGGAGGGAGGATATGTTACCTCCTGCTATATGGGCAACTACACTGACTACCGGTGATGCCGCACCATGTGATATTCTCCCATTGACTCGGGGTATGTGAAATCGAAACTCCATGATCTGCTTCCCCCCCTCCTGGAGCCGGCCCCTGGTTTTCCCCCACTCCCCTGATATGGCAGCGGCAATAGACACCCATCACAGGGTTATACTCCTTATCCTGTTACAGCTGTTGATTCACCCCAGAATGCCCCTCCCCACCTTTTTTCCCCCTATCCTCTTGTACGGATAGCGACGGGGTGGGGGGATGTTTATACTGCAGATGGGATCCTTTGACACTTCTACAAGCCGCCTGCCGGGCTCCTTTAGGGACCCCTCCCTCTCACACTGATCTTGTCCTGCCATGGGAGGTTTGATGACTCTTCCCCTAAGAACTGTACCCCCGGAGTTCCGGGTGATCCACATTGACTCTCCAGCATCCTTGTTTTACAAACCCTTCCATTCAAACTCCTTGATATGGTTCTCGATCCTGATGGCAAATTTGTACTGGTCCATGCATTGATTCATAACCTGCCGTGGGTCTTGGTGGGTTTGTATCTACCACCTCCTGCATCCCTCAAGCTGCTGAATCTATTCTCGGCCAATCTGGCGCAGTTCCCCTCAGAAAATGTAATACTGATGGGAGATTTTAACCTTGTCCCGGACTCTGGCATTGATAGATGCACCACGGTGGGCACGACCTGTCAAGGGTTGGCAGCGTAGGCTGATACATACGGCCTCACGGATGTGTGGAGGCGGAGACACCCTCACTCTAGGGCCTTCACCTGCCATTCGGCCACCCACAAATCCTTTTCACGTATTGATCTTGCATATGTGGTGGCGCCTGTCCTGCCCAGAGTTAGGGACATTACTATCCTTCCCAGGGGAATCTCAGACCATGCTCCATTGCTACTATCCCTTGAGCTGACGACAGCCCCGTCTGACAGACTCTGGAGACTTTCTAGGTTCTGGGTGTCAGACAAGGAGGTAGAATCCCAAATTTCATGACACACTGAAACAGTTCTGGATGGACAACTTGGGGATGGCTGCAGAGAACTCTATATGGGATGCCTTCCAAGCCTCCTCAAGGGGACAATACCAGTCAATCATAGCTGCTGTGAGGAGAGACCGTAGGGCTGAGCTTGCGGGGGTGGAGGATGAGGCGACTAGACAAGAGGCCCTATACGTTAGGTCCCGTGACCCTCAACACTATACCCAACTTCAGTCCCTGACCTAGCAGGCTCTCCTTTTGCAGAAGTCCCTGACACAAAAGAAATTACTTTATTAATCCCAGAGTATTTTTGAGCAGGGGGGAAAGATGGGACGTCTCCTGGCCTGGTTATCTAGGGAGCAGTCGGGGGTAACAACCATTGCACAGATCCAGGGGCAAGATGGGTCCTACTCTCTGCCCCCCAAGACATCAACCAATGCTTTGCCACCTACTACCAACAACTTTACAGCTCCAGGGTGACCTATGACCAGAAGGACCTAGATGACAACCTTGAGGATATTGACATCCCAGTTCTCAACACCACTTCCGCGAACAAACTTGACGCCCCCATTAAGATAGAGGAGATACAGTCGGCTCTAAAAATTTGTGGTTCAGGGGGATCCCTGAACCCATAGGATGGGATGCGCTGGAGACTACAGTCTTAGCAATATGCCAACAGTTATCAGTCCCCCCCCCCAGGCTTTGAAATTTGAGAGAGTTCATAGAGCTCTGGGCCCCCCTTCAGTAAATGTGAACAGACCAAGGGATGTCATATGCCGTTTCCACCACTTTGCGCATAAAGAGCTAATAAGCCGAAAGGCATGGGAGGCGGGAGACATAGTGCAAGATGGAGTTACGGTGAAAATACTACCAGACTTATCACGCGCCACCCTGCAGCGAAGGGCAATGTTGCGCCCGCTCTTGGATAAAATTAAGTTACTGGGGGGACTTATCGGTGGGGCTATCCATTTTCGTTGACGATAAAGAAAAACTCTCTGACATTTATCTTGCGGCACCCAGTAGAGCTCCCAGACTTATTTTCCTTCCTAGGGATGGAGGCCTTTCCGATCCTGAACTGGTTACAACCTATATTTGGACCCCTGAGGAATATGGACCCCTTAGGGGGAAGAAGAAGACCTAATGCCCCAGATGATAGTACTCCCCCTAATTTATAGGGAAATATGGGGCGAGACCGGAAGGGCCCCTCTCTCCCCGAATGGACTTTGTCACTCCCCCCCCCCCCCCCCCCCGAAATTTAGTTGTGTTTTTTTTATTTTGTTTTTTATTTTTTTTTTCTCTCTCTCTCCTCTTCTCTCCTTATAGGATTAGCCGCGACTTTAGAGGAGGTATTTATTTAACCCCTGGAGAGATTTACCAGGTTAGAATGGTTGGTAGTGATCCTGGACTCCCCCCCAGGTTTTTTTTTTTTTCTTTTGTTTGTTTGTTTGTAGTTTTGCTCTGGGTGTGGGGTGGGGGGGTTTCACGGTTGTTGTGGTGGTATTGGAACTTAGACACAAAAAATGATATAGAGGGTATAATAAGGTAAAATATCATATTGTATTGTGGTGTGGATTTATTTTGATATTAACAATTATAGGGATATACACAAATCGGTGCCATTAGTTAGATGGGCACCCATAAAACAGCACCGAGAAGCGAGGGAGAGGGGGAGTTTTCTCTCCCCCTCCTTCCCTCCCCCGTTTTATTTTTTTTTGTGTGTGGGGGAGTGTCCAAACTAAAACCTATGAGCTAAATAGATAGGTCCGAGTGTATAATTATAATCAATTCAGATACAATCTGGAGAGAGGGAGGATAATGAGATAATGATGTCTCCCTCAGAGAGTTATGGGGATAGAAATGGGGAGGTGGTGGGGGTGGAAGAGACAATGGCGAAGATAAGACAATAGATAATAGAGAATGGATCCCTAAAGAAAATAGGCCCCTTGGGACCCCTCATTATATAATTTTTCCCCAATAATCAGACCCAGGGAACACCCAAGGAGGGTTAGAAGCCCTGCCCGGCGATAGGGCAGAACCACCAAAGCATGTGGTGTGCTTACATATTATTACACATTCTAGCACAAGAAGGATATATATAGAATACTTATTAACGAGTAGGAAAGGAAAATAAAATTTTTCCAATACAACACGGACACAATGTGGGTGTATGGTTAACACGTAGGGAGGGGGGGGGGTGGATTGGAGGGGGGGGGGGAGAAGGGGGGAGGGGCTGAGGGAGATGGTAGGGGGGAAGAGAGGGGGGGAAGGAAAAGAGATAGGAAAAGAAAAAGGGGAAGGGAAAATATAGGGGGGAACAAGAGAGGAATCTTTGGTGGTGGAGGTGGAGGGAGGGGTAGGGGGTGTTATTATTTCGCCTTAATTTCTTAAGCACGTACACATGCTGGGTCAGCTCTAGTAGAAGTTAGATAGAAGAAAGGGACAGGGACCTTTGTATGGAAACGAGGGGCAGTAATAAATAGAATGGATTACCGCCACTGGAAATAGAGAAATGGGCTTAAAAGGAAGGGGGGAGAGAGGGAAGGGTGGAGTAGGGAGAGGAGAGGTGGGAAAGAAGGTAATTAGAAATAGAAACAGAAAGGGGAATAAAGGAGGGAGAAATAGGCAGTGGGGTTAAGTAAATCTTGGGATACTTAAATAATTAATATGATAAAAAAAGGAGGAGGAAGAGGGAAGGAAGAGAAGAAAAAGGAGGGAGAAGAAAAGAAATAACGTTAGGGAAATACTCATATTCAATGTCCTCCTACGAAATAGATTGAGTTGGGTAAGTGGAGACGGGGATTAAGGTGGATGCGGGTTGGCTGGGAGGAATGGATTAGGAGTGGAGCACTTAGGCGGATTCAAACCAAATCCCTAATTAGGCCTGCACCCACATGAACCATAAGTTTAGAGGTTCAGAGGTGGGTGTCTCCCTGAGGGGTCGATAAAAGGGGGGGGGTATTGAATTATTGGGGGTTGGGGGAGGGGATTTTTTTGGTTTTTTTTCTTCTCTCTCCCAAGATGGAGGGAACAAGGATAACCTCCATAAATGCAAAAGGATTCAATGTCACGGAAAAACGGAAGATGCTCCTTAACGAGCTTAAGCGGTCCCGCACGGATGTAGCATTTGTGCAGGAAACACATTTTAAGATAGGCGAACTCCCATTTCTTCAGAACAGATTTTTCCCTTGTGCATACCATGCACATAATCAAACATCAAAATCTAAAGGAGTGTCCATTTTAATTTCCAACCGGATACCCTGGACTCTCACGGACAAACGGGTGGATGTAAATGGATGCTTCTTATTTTTAAAGGGACACATTGGTGGTGCGAAGGTTACATTGGCCACTGTATATGCACCAAATGTGCACCAAGATATTTTTTTAAATAAAATTTTTACTAAATTAGCAGAATTTGCAGAAGGGAAAATGATCCTTAGGGGGGATTTCAATATACCATTGGACCCCAGAGTAGACACATCATCTAAGCTTTCCTCTATCCCAGGGGGCACCAGGAGGGGTATCGTGCAGAAGTTGCAGGAGATGCAGCTGGTAGATGTATGGCGGTTGTTACATGCAGGAGAGAGAGATTATACGTTTATTTCCAACCCACATCAACTGTACTCCCGCATAGATCTCTTCCTGGTGCCACATTACTTACTTGCGTCGGTAAGTGAAGTATCTATAAGGAATATAACATGGTTGGATCATGCACCAGTGACGCTCCAGATCTCCCTGTCGGGCTCGGCTCCCTCCCCGGAGTGGTGTTGGCGTCTGAATGAAAGTCTGCTGCAGATCCCTGAAATTCGCGAAGATGTAGCAAAAGAATTGGAAGCATACTTTCGGATGAACGACAACTCGGGGAGTGACCCGGGCATAATATGGGAGGCACATAAGGTAGTAATGAGAGGTGTCCTGATCAAACATGGTTCTCGAGTAAAGAAAGCACGAGAGGCGCAGATAGTAAAACTGGCAGAAGAAATTCAGGTCCTTGAGTCACAACATAAGAAAGTACAGACATCGCTTATAGGGAAGGAGCTGGCACATCTGAGGAGACAAATGACTAATCTTCTTCGCTACAAAGCGAAAGCAGCAATACAATTAGGAAGGAAAGGAATGTACGAATTAGGGGATAAATGTAGTAGAGTGCTGGCAGGGAAGCTTAAGGAGAAGGGAAGGAAAGCATATGTACCCCATATAAAGGGTGAGAATGGACAGTTGATTTCCCTACCTAAGGATATAGCCCATAGGTTTAGAGAGTATTATACTTCTCTCTATAATCTGACACCATCACCCATGCCCCGGGCCTCTATGAAGGAATACCTTTCCTCAGCACACCTCCTCAGGTTGTCATCTCCGGACCGTAATACCTTGGATGCCCCCATATCGATGGAGGAATTAAGCTCAGTGATAAAAACAGTTAAATCTGGAAAGTCACCAGGTCCAGATGGATTTACAATTCAATACTATAAGAACTTTTTTCCACTTTTGGGTACACATATGACAAAGGCATTCAATGAGATCGGTCAGGCTGCCGCTCTCCCCCCGGATGCACTTATGGCACATATTTCGGTCATCCCAAAAGAAGGGAAAGATCTGGCGGAGTGCGGGAGCTACCATCCAATTTCATTGTTGAATGTAGACCTAAAGCTTTTTACTAAACTGCTTGCCTCTCGTCTTCAGCCTTTGTTGAACCAATTGGTACACCTGGACCAGGTTGGGTTTATCCCCACTCGTGAGGCAAGGCATAATACCATTAAGGTACTCAACTTGGTCCACTGTGCCAACAAAACAAAAACTCCCTCCATCTTCTTGAGCACTGATGCAGAAAAAGCGTTTGATAGGGTCAGTTGGCGTTTTATGTTTGAGGTATTGAGGCATATGGGGGTAGGAGAACATATGTTACGATGGATTGCCGGGGTGTATGCCTCACGTCAGGCTCTGGTTAAAGTAAACAGAGTATATTCGGAGCCAATCAAAATCTCAAATGGAACGCGCCAGGGATGCCCACTTTCCTCTATGTCGTTTGCCCTTTCTCTGGAACCATTGCTGAATAAAATCAGGCAAAACCCAGACATTCAGGGACTTCAAATAGGGGACCATAATTATAAAATTTCAGCCTATGCAGACGATCTTCTGTTTTCTCTGTCTAGTCCACATGTTTCTCTGCCAAATTTGATGAAGGAAATTGAAGGATATGAAGCATTAACAAATTTAAAAATTAACTATGCAAAATCGGAGGCGATGGGCGTGGCCCTTCCCCTAAGGGTACAACAAACCATACAATCTAACTTTAACTTTAAATGGGTAGGGTCAGCGCTAAAATACTTGGGTGCATACATTCCATCAAATATAGAGAAGACCTTTAGCTTAAATTTCCCCCCGTTATATAAGGCAGTTCGTTCCCTATTAGATAAATGGCAACGTGGATTCCATTCATGGTTTGGTTGTTGTAACATTATTAAAATGAGTATTTTACCAAAATTTCTGTATTTATTTCAGGCCCTACTGATAGATATTCCAACTGCCTTCTTCCGTCAAGTAGATTAGCTTTTTACCAAATTTATTTGGGCAAATAAGCGACCTAGGATTAGCAGAAGCTGTATGATTATACTTAAATGCTATGGCGGCTTAGCAGTCCCAGACGTATCCAAATACCATCAAGTGGCCCACGTTGGTAGGATTATTGACTGGTGCAGACACACAGAATTTAAACTATGGACAGAATTGGAACAAGAGCTCAGCCAGGTACCCCTACGCAGAGCGATTTGGTGCTATGCAATACTACCGGTCTCCCTTAAAAAACACCCTCTTATAGGCTCAACCTTGCGAATAGGTTTTAAAATTTGTCAGAACCCTAAATATTCGTCAAAACACTCCCCACTGTTTCCAATACTGGGCAACCCGGGTTTTGGGCCAGGGATGGAGTTAGGGGCATTCCCTAGCAGAGAGAGGCTACACCTAGGTATCACATTTTTTGTATTTGGATTCTTGGCCTACAGTTGCCTCAATGACGCAACCGGGGGGCTGATTTGAAATACATTTTTGGCAGGCATTACACCTCTGTCACTTTTTTGAATCGCTAGGACCAGCGACAAATTATAGACGAGATCTGACAAGGTTCGAATTATATTGTGAAGAGAAGGAGCCTCTACCCCGAACGATATCTAAGACATACATGATGCTAATTGCCCCTCCAGATAACTTTGAGATGCCCGGAATTGGAAAGTGGGCAAGAGACCTTAATAGGATCTTTACGCCAGCTCAACGTCAGAGGATAATATATCTTTCATTGAATTCATCAATTTGTACTCAAACGCAGGAATCAAACTACAAGCTACTGACTAGGTGGTATTACACCCCGTCGAGGCTTTGTAGGTTCTTCCCTGAAGCTTCGAATCACTGCTGGCGATGCAGCAAGGGCCGGGGGACCTTGCTTCATATATTCTGGACATGTCCTAAGATCAGACAATACTGGCTAGAGGTACAAAGGATTGTCCAAAAATGTACTACTTGCCTAATACCGGACGATCCTGCCTTCTTTCTGTTGCACCTCTCACAAATACCATTACAGACATATAAAAAAATCGGTCTTATGTCATCTTGTTAATGAGGCCAAGGCGTGCATTGCTCGATGTTGGAAAGACCCTCGGCCACCATCAATTGCAATGTGGCTAAACAGGGTCAGAAATGTAGGAGCTATAGAAGACTTGGTGCTCTCGGCCCAGGACAGAAAAGAGCAATACATCAAAACTTGGTCATTATGGAATTTCTTTGTATATTCAGAAGAAGGGAAGAGTTTGTTGGGGATACGGTAGGGGAATGTGCTCGATCTGTCTATGAAGTTCACAATAATATGGAGGTTCCTGTCCCCCCACTGGGAGAGAGGATTAGGGAGGGGTGGGTTACAGAGGGGGTAGGAGGGTCCTTCTTGGGGTTTTTTTTTTGGTTTTGGGGTCGGGGATACTTGGGGAAATATAAAATTAAAGGCAGGAATCTGCTCTATCCTGCTGTTTAAGGTATGAAGATAAGGATAACAAAAGATAGAGGATTTGGAAGTGAAGATATATGAGTGCATAAAGTTTAATATGCATATTTAGGAAGGCATGGGTAGAGAAATGTAACTACTATATTTAATTGGAGAACTGATAAGAAAGGAATTATGTATTTATGTTATTGACGGTTTGTAATGTAATACTTGTTCCTCCTTTGGGTATAAATAAAGAAAAAAAAAAACATAGAGGAGATACAGTCGGATCTAAAAATGATGCAGACAGGTAAGATACCAGGCCTGGATGGGTTCCCGGTCAAATTTTATAAGACCTATATAGAGGACCTGCCCCCAGACTGCAGTCAATTCAGGTGTCGAAGTCTGGGACCCTTCCAGACTCGATGAGTGACGCAGTTATAGTAGTTATTCTCAAGCCTGGCAAGGATCCTACCCTATGTTCCTCTTACCTTCCTATCTCCCTCCTTAATGTTGACGCAAAAATATTTGCAAAAATCCTTGCGAATCGCCTGAACACGGTTATTACAGCCCTGGTCCACCCAGACCAAACGGGCTTTATGCCGGGTCATGGTACGGACATAAATATTCGATGACTACATACCCACATTGCAATCGCAGATCCAGACAATCCTGGGGTGGTGGCCTCACTCGACGCCGAGAAGGCCTTTGGCTCGGTCGAGTGGGTCTACTTGTGGACGGTCCTCTCTAGATTTGGCTTCAGCCCCCGATTTCTGTCATGGCTGCAGATGCTACATGCACACCCTAGGGCCCGTATCTGTACTAATGGGACCCAGTCAGACTCCTTCTCTCTAGGGAGTGGGACTCGTCAGGGATGCCCGTTGTCACCGGCCCTCTTCGCCCTAACCCTGGAACCACTTGCGGCCCACATTAGGAAAGACCCTGGAATTAGAGGCATAAAGGTAGGCCCATTAGGAGAAAAATTATCTCTGTATGCAGATGACTCTCTCCTATATCTGGCAGATGCCTCCACTTCCTTACCATCTGCTCTGACCCAATTTGACACCTTCAGCCGATATCCAGGGGTTCGTATCAATTGGGACAAATCGGTCTTGTTCCCGCTTCACCCGACATTGCCCCGTGCCGAATCCCACATGCCTCTACGTTGGGTAGAAGAATTCACATATTTAGGGGTGAGGGTGGGTCCCACGGTGGGGGGCTACCTGGACAGGAATGTCCTCCCGCTGTTGGACCACCTAACCAAGCAACGTGTCACATGGCGCAACCTCCCCCTCACACCAGTGGGCAGGGGGAACTTAATTAAAATGATATATCTTCCTAAATTGCTATATTTTTTCAGACAAACGCCTACCCCTATCCCCCGGTCCTTCTTCCGGAAACTAGACAGTATTGTGACCACCTTTGTCTGCCCCCCCCGGGCGGCACGGTGTACCCTCTATCTCCCCCTGTCCAATGGTGGATTAGCCCTTCCAAATTTCCTTGTATACTACTGGGCGGCCGTCCTAGTGACGGTCAGATGGTGGTTTTCCCAGTCTAAACAGAACCCGGCCGTCACCCTGGAGGCTGCTGTCCTCGGGTCTTACGCAGCTCTATCCAATCTAGTTTTCAGGGGCTTTTCAGGGGCTGCAAAGCACATCCCTGTGTGACGGGGCCTATGAAGACTACCATACGAGTGTGGCAATGTTCTATGGCATTGGGGGGCAAACCGAAGACTGTCTCCCCTTATACTCTACTCTAGGGTAACCCCCTCCTTCCTCACCTAAATACAATCCCGGACCCAGCAGCATGGGCCAAACACGGAATTCTAACTCTCAAACATATAATGACAAACGGGAAGATTATGACATTCCAGGACCTAAGACAGACTTATGGCCTCCCTCACTCCTTCCAGTTTAGGTATTGGCAGCTCCAACATGCCCTTAACTCGCAATTTCCAAACCCGGTCACCCTTGAATCGGACTCGTTTGAGAGACTCCTCATCTCGGTGATGGGGAAACCCCTCTCATCCCTTTATTTATACCTCACGGTAGCTCATGACACTGACACCAAGATCATTTTGGACAAATGGAAGGCTGACATTCCCAGTTTAGACGAAGAGATCTGGGAGGAATCAGTCTCTTCATACATCCCTTCCATGATTGCATCTAGAGACTGTTTCACGCAACTGAAGTTCTTACACAGGGCATATTACACCCCACAGAGACTTGCCAATATATATCCCACCCTCAGTCCACTTTGTACAAGATGGACCCTTGAACAGGGCTCCTTTTTCCATCTGGTCTGGACCTCCCCCAAAATTCGTCCATATTGGCAGGAGGTGGCAGACACCCTGACAGACATCTGTGGAGTTGAGGTATCATTGGACCCCCTCCTCTTTTTGCTTAGCTATCTGGGTTATATAGAGGGTGATAGATATACCAAACTGTGTATGACCTTCACCTTATTCTACGCCAGGAGAGAAATTCTCCTGAGGTGGAGGGGTATGGAGCTTCCTACGAGATCCTCCTGGCAAAGCACAATAAATAAGGTGTTACCACTATATAAAATTACGCATGAAAGCAGAAATTGTCCAGTAAAATTTGATAAAACCTGGTCGAACTGGGTCGACGCCTGTGGCTGAGTGTCACTGAATCACATAATACTTGAGTACAGCAACTAAGCAACTGTGATGGGGGGCCCTCTGGTAAGCCTTATACTTATTGGTGGTGGATCGTCTACTGACAAATCTTGTCTACACAAATTTTATATTTCAAATCACCATGCCACTATGTTCATTCATTCATAGACTTTGAATTATTTCACTTTTTGGACTTTTGCTTTATTTGATTTTTACTTTTCACATGATTGTTTTTATATATTGGAGTTATGTTTATCTAATACCTACATTGTATGTTAGGTCTTCTCATGTTTTCTTCAACAATCTATATGAGCACTGTTTTATTTATTTTCACTTTTGTATACACTTAATGTTCATTCATTTGTTTTTATTCAAGGTGTTCATTTACATTTAAAGTCCCAGGGCGACTCTCTTTTTTTGTATATGTATTTAGGGATGAAGGTGTATCACTGGTGACTGCAGACCTTTTATTTTTGTTTTTATTTTTTTTCTTCAATATAAAATATGGATTGTGACACAGTGGCATCAGCATAGCCCGTTCCAACGTGTTTCGTCTAATAAGACATCATGAAACGCATCGTCGGGCTCTGCTGATGCCACTGCGTCACAATCCATATTTTATTTCAAGCGCTTTTTATCTTCACAAATGTGAGTGTGGGAGAGATTACTTATCCGGCCCCCGGCATCAACTTCTCTGAGGGTTATTCATTTGAAGTATTGCTGTGAAGGACCACAGGAGTACATATCCCCAACCGGAGGTCGTGTATGTTGTTTCTGGTTCCCCCTGTGTATATCACACTACAGGCTCAATTAACTCATTAGACGTATACCTGTTTTAGTTCAATCCCTCTGGTAAGCCTTATACTTATTGGTGGTGAATTGTCTCTTGACAAATCTTGTCTACACAAATTTTATATTTCAAGTCACCATGTCACTATGTTCATTCATTCATAGACTTTGAATTATTTCACTTTTTGGACTTTTTGATTTTTACATGATTGTTTTTTATATAGTGGAGTTATATTTATCTTATAACTACATTGTATGTTAGGTCCTCTCATGTTTTCTTCAACAATCTATACAAGCACTGTTTTAGTTATTTTTTGATATAGTGTACATTCACTGTTGTATACACTTAATGTTCATTCATTTGTTTTTATTCAAGGTGTTCATTTACATTGTGCACCTTGTCTAAATACTCTGTCTTGGTTCATTATAAAGACAGCACAGTAGTGCTGCACTTTTAACTTACCCATTTTTCACTCTGCAAACTGATCTTTTGCTGTGCTGGCTGCTACCTCACCATTTAAAGAGACAGCACAATATATTTGTTTTAATTTTACACTTAAGTAAAGAGGTGTGTATACAAGACAACATGGTCCCTAATATACATCATTGCTAAGGTAAAACCACAGTAAGTTAGTCCAGGTGGCAAAGTTACGTAATAAGCAAGATTTTTTTCTGCAATCCATTATTGCAACTGTCCCCTATAGGAGACCCTATTCCCAGCGATATACCCAGGAGTGTCCGGGTTAATCAAAGAGAAGAGAAAAGAGAAAAACATAGAAACACGATAACAGAGGTAAGTATGAAATAAAGATATGGTAGAAAAGAAGGAAAGAGTAAAGAAAGAAAGGTGAGTCCATCTGGGAATCCGCAGTCGGTCACCCTAAGTAAACAGCTTTATGTATCAGGGACCTGTAGGTATGTCTGTTGCAGTTTCTTTACGCTTCCATGGAATTGACCGTATTCACATCTACATCTACAAACTTAAAAGACCATAAATTCATGGCAGTACATAAAATAAATAACAGCAGTTGAAAAATTCTTCAACCTCCTAGTATAAAACCGCAAGCCCATTTTCCTAAACAAATGCTTACGTCCTGTTGTTTTGCTCCTTCCTGTTAATGGATGGCATTCTAACACCATGCTTTATAGAAGGCAGTACCAGTTCATACTACAGAATAATATGTGAAGCATATATTTTGGAATGCATGCTTTTTAAACTGTACTTGTTTAAACATATCTTGGCAAGCATAAACCATTTCCATAGTTTATTATTCTCTTAAGAATTTAATCAAAACATAAAAAAAGACCAGCTCACACATGCAGGGCTAAAAACAGAGACATCCATCACACTATGTTCTCAGTAGAAAGCAGGAAGCAGACATATGACAACAGCACAATTACTATAGTTCCTATGTAGCTCCCTTTACCCACCTCCCTAATAGGAAGTTCTCTTCATTTGTTTCACATTGACTTCTCTCCCTCCCCCTGTATCTAATGTCAAGTTTCCTCTTAGGGTCTTTTCAGTATGTTTGCTGAGATAGGAAGTGGGTAATCGGCAGCACAACTTCCTTTGCTTTTTGGTCCTTAGCAGTTCATGAACATCATGGGCTCAACAGGCTGCTTGCGGTCATTCTCTATCCCTATACTGCTGCATGTTTTATTGTCCAGGTCTTTAGCCACACAGGACTACGATGGTATGTACAATGTATAGCTACATATATAACATACAACAGAGTTTTCATTATCTGATTATTCCCATATATACCTATATAGAGGATATTCATCTTAAGGAGAGGGATGTGCTAACAAGTGTTCCCCAATGATCTGTGGAATCCTTGGAAACATTGTATGAATGTTAAAAAGCTGATATTCTTTAATGGTTATTACGGCTGAATATAGATATATGTCATGCTATGTATTTATAGAATATGGACTGAAAATTAGGTAATAGGCTGCAACTATATATAGTCTGTTTTTTGTTTTTTGTTTTTTGTTTGTGCAAATGGCAGCGCATAGATTAAGATGCTATAAACTGTAAACTATAGCAGTCATCATATTTTACTTTTTGGAAGTCTTTAAATTGACAAAAGCTGCAATCTGACTGGTGTTTATGGGTTAATGCCCAATATTCCTATTTGCGTGGCTAAGAAAAAAGAAAGCCTACATGTATACACGCAAACCATGTCCTTGAAATATTTCCATGTTTCTATCTGTCTTCCTGGGAACTACCGTAATTTAAATAGGTTTCTCTGACATGGTATTTACAGTATTGCACATACCTTTATTTACGAGAGACTTTATATACTAATAACATTATTTTAAGTGATCATTTGCTGGTCTATATTTTAGTGTCATTGTATGAGTAATGTGCAATGTATTTATTAGCCAAAATAACTAAATTTATGTTATACTTTATTTAATGCGCACCTAAGCCAACAAACTAAATATATACACTATATTGCCAAACGCATTGGGGCGCCTGCCTTTACACGCACATGAACTTTAATGGCATCCCAGTCTTATGCCCCATACACACACGGTCGGATTTTCCAACGTAAAATGTGTAATAGGACCTTGTTGTCGGAAATTCCGACTGTGTGTAGGCTCCATCACACATTTTCCATCGGATTTTCCGACACACAAAGTTTGAGAGCAGGATATAAAAATCTCGCAGTCTCCGCTCTAATTCATCCCAAAGGTGTTCTATCAGGTTGAGGTCAGGACTCTGTGCAGGCCAATCAAGTTCCTCCACTCCAAACTCACTCATCCATGTCCTTATGGACCTTGCTTTGTGCACTGGTCTAAATCATGTGGTGAAAGGGGGATTATGGTTTGAGGTTGTTTTTCAGGGTTTGGCTCTGGCCCCTTAGTTAGGGAACTCATAAGGCGTCAGCATACCAAGACATTTTGGACAATTTAATGCTTCCAAGTTTGTAGGAACAGTTTAGGGATGGCCCCTTCCTGTTCCAACATGACTACGCACCAGTGCACAAAACAAGGTCTATAAAGGAGGAACCTGACTGGCCTGTACAGAGTCCTGACCTCAGCCAAATAGAACACCTTTGGTATTAATTAGAGTGGAGATTGCGAGCCAGGCCTTCTCGTCCAAAATCAGTGCCTGACCTCACAAATGCGCTTCAGGAAGAATGGTCAAACATTCCCAGAGACACACTCCTAAACCTTGTGGACAGCCTTCCCAGAAGAGTTGAAACTGTTATAGCTGCAAAGGGTGGGCCAACACAATATTGAACCCTACGGACTAAGACTGGGATGACATTAAAGTTCATGTGTGCATAAAGGCAGGTGTCCCAATACTTTTGACAAGTGTGTGTGTGTGTGTGTGTGTGTGTGTGTGTGTGTGTGTGTGTGTGTGTGTGTGTGTGTGTGTTTATGGTCGAAGCCCTTTGACCGAGACACATAAACACGTGACAAGACTTACAACATAACATAGACCTGAGGTGTGCCTTGGTCTGCTGGTCGGTATGCCAAGAAAGGGGGCATACCCAAGATAAGTAATGGATAATTGTGGAGAGAAATGTGCTGACGAGTGCCCTGAAAAAGGGGAATGGGAGGGAGGATATAGTGCACTTGATCCGACAAAGACCACAGGTGAGTGGCCTGCTTTAAATACCCCCTGAACTCCTCTCATAAATTCAGGCCACCATACTGGCCTTTTCATTTATGGTCGAAGCCCTTCGACCGAGACAGATATGAACCACATAAACAAGCGACAAGACTTACAACATGACATGGACCTGAGGTGTACCTTGGTCTGTTGGTCGGTATGCCAAGAAAGGGGGCAAAAACTCGGATAGGGGAGTTACACTTTTATTGGTCTTGTGACAATTATTGAGCGAGTTTGGTAAAGGCCTGTGCCATTTCTTCCTGAGCGTTTGGGATATAACAAGCAAAGCAGGTGGATTTCCACCTGCCCAATTTCTTAATGACAAGGTCTGGTACTCCATTCTGAGATGCGGCTGAGGCTGCCTGATCCAGAAGGAGTGTCCGGAGTACGGCCGGGGTAAAGGCCTAGGTTAACCACTAGGATTCTGATGTGCCTGATGAATTGGCTGCCTCTCAGGGGGCTGGTCAGAAAAGGTTGCAACGGGCTAGAGTTCGACTGTCTGGGTAGGTGAGATAGTAATCGATCGAGTATCGCTACTGGGTAACAGACATAGTTAGTTTGAAAGAACTTGACGTCAATCTCGGGGCCGGCTTGTTGGGTTCTGGAGACTACGAGATGAAGAACAGGATGATCTCAAAAGCGAGCCAGGTGGTGTCTGCACAGTATCTGGCTGCTGGTGCCGCTAAAGGTTAAAATCGCTAGTGTTAGGAATTTTTTTCATAGTAGAAATTGAAGATAACAGACATACAGTGGGAAAGGATCCTGGAAATGGGATCTGAGGTGTCGGTCTCTCCCTCGCAAAAGGCCTCCCACCTGATGCTACTGCACAGGTCTTATTATACACCAAAAAAGCTCTTTGCGATTGGCCGCCGAACCAACGATGAGTGCCCCAGATGCAGAGGAACAGGCGATCTGATTCATATGTTCTGGAGGTGCCCAAAATTGGCTAGGTATTGGTCCGAGATCTTAAAGAAAATAAATACCATATTTAAAATTAACTTAGAGCTAGATCCAAAGACCTGTGTGCTGGGGCATGCTACTAACGGTTTAAGAGATAGGAACATGGCGATGGCGGTGGCAAGATGCCTGTTCCAAGCCAGAAAACTGATTGCACAGTCCTGGCAATCAAGTACTCCTCCCACCCCGGAAGCCTGGATAGGGACTGTTAACTCCACAGTGTGGAGCGAAAGAACATTCTACACGAGGTCAGGCAATTATAATAAATTTGTGAGAATATGGAACCTGTGGATTCAGTCAATGCCGTGCCCGTCATCAGTGTTACTCTAGCTCCGAGAGTTCCCACTCCCTATCAATGGGGTGGGCTATACTAGGAGCAGCCCAGTGCCTAGAGTTGAGTTGGAATAATGCATTGAACCTATGTCGACTATTGGACGTGCCTTGAATATATAGGGTTTTAATAGGGGGGGTATCACAGGGGGCGGGTGGGTGGGTTCACTAAAAAGAAAAGTACCAATTATATAAAAATGTATAATAGTAATTGCGAGGACATACGGTCAACTGGCTTAGCGCTGCAGGATGTATGCTATGTTTTTTGTAATATGGCGCTACTGCAACTACACATATTTTGTAATGTATATTGCTACACAACATTTGCACAGAAGATTCATATATTAAAAAAAAAAAAAAAAAAAAGGGGTAACTGCGACAAGCCACAATGATGCGACTTGATTAGAGACATATATGAATACCAGGCTGAAGTTAGTCTCTTGACAAAGTTATCTGATGTGGCAAAAAAAAAAGAAATTGAAGAATCCTTATGAAGCACACTACCCCCGTAGGAGCTGCTAATTTGTTCGTTTTCCCACTGGCCATCCCAGACCCTTGGAGCTACCCTTACCTCTGACACTTCGGGTTCCATCACGTGTAATAGTGTGCGATCACCACAAAACCTTAAAACAAATTCACAATGCACAATATAGTATACCTGTTTGTCTTTACCTTGATCTCCACTTGCTTGAGGATACAAAGAAAATAACACCCACACAGTTATACTTAAGTAAATCTTTGTTTACTGTAATTACTTTAAAGGGGTGTACTACAATAGTTGTACCATCAGATCAACATAGTCTAACAGTCAACTTAACTTTATATTACAAGCATATAATACAGGTATAAAATGTCTGAAGTAACGTATGAATGATAAAGCAAAGCAAAAGGATAACCATCACAGTGAATCTATCTCACTCTGAGCACTGTCCTATTTCCTGCGTGCTTATTGGCTATACTAAACCAAATGATAACTTGATTAAGTATAGTACAACAATTTGGGAGCTCCCTCTATTAATATCACACTACCCCAATATGGTAAGGAGACACAAGGTCTTGTGTTACTGCACAGTCTTTCTTTATCTACGTTTTCTTCTGCTAGCAAACAAGATAATTTTGTAATCCAAGGGTTAATGACTCCTCATCAAAGTATACTGAGAAGATGAAAACCAGGCTCTGGTTTTGTGGCACTTTAACTAACTTTAATGCCAGAGACTCAGTACTAATTCCTCTTGAATCTGCTTGTGGAACTAAGGGTCCCAGCAACTCTGTCTTGTGTACACGTGTGTATAAAAGTCCATCAAGTAACTTGTGGGCAACAGCCCTCTCACCAAACCAGGAAAGTGTTGTCAGAGGACTCCGTTTAAATGTTCAGGGTTCTGTCTCCGGCCTGCCGGCACTGCTGCGCTGCTCCGATCCACACTATAAAACGCTCCGGAACTCCCAGATGACTCCGACAGGCTCCTCAGACTCCTTTCCAGTCTTGCCCTGCCATCAGTCCAGCTCTCTGGTGTATCACAGTGCCGCTGCTCAGATCCCTGCTCCGTGGAGGTAGGCCGCGCTGTGCTGGAGACTTCACACAGATCCTCCCAGGCTGGCCGTGCATGTCCAAGAGCCCTAAGATGGCCGCTCCCAGCCCTTTTATAGGCTTCCCACAATGCAGTCTGTTCCCTTAAGATTCATGGGAGTTGATCAGCATTCTGGGTAGGTCAAGTTAATGTCCAGAAGTAAACAAACAAAGTACTTCCATGTCAACATCTGAACAGTAAAAAAAAAAAAAAAAAAGATGCAGTCCTTTTATATTTTGGCCGCTAGGTGGCGCCAAATGATCACATATATGCAACATCATATTATACATATATTATGACCGCTACACACTCCCCCTGCTTGAATTCTTTGGTCCCCAAAGATACCATGAGAGATTATCTGACACAAGCAAATTATGTTCAAATTCTAACTTATGACAAGCAACTATTCACTCGCCCCCTTAGCTTTCACATATTACTTGACATATTTCACGTGTAATTTCCAGACCAAAATTTGACAAGGCCAGAGCAACTCTCATGTTTAAACCAATAGCGTCAGAGGTCAGAGCAGATCCATTGCCTACCCAATTAACAGCAGATGGCAGAACTTCCGGGTCAGATCGACGAGCCGTGGAGACTGGCCCTTCAGAACTTTCCCCCAGCGTGTCGTAAGTGAGTCTTTGTGGCGGGTGTACTCTCCGCCTTAACCTCATCGGCCCCAAATCCTCTTCCTGTTTGGTTAAATCCTCTACTTTGTCTTCCTCACTGGTCGAAGTGTTGAGATCAACCAATGAGCCTTGCACATCACTTTCCAAAGTCCATTGTAACTCTAACTTCTCCAAAGAGGACAATGCATCCTCAAGGAAATCTCTCAAATCTCCAGTTGGTTTTGTAGTATCAATGGCTTCAGGCCTTACTTCTGCTTCTCCACCTTCCTCCACCATCCATAATTCCGCAGGTAAAGACACCACATCATCGACTAATCCTAAGTCTCCATTTCCTGATAATGATCTTGAATTCAGGTCCTCTGAATACTCATACTCGTCCCCAGTCTCATCACTTCCATCAGTTTCTCTCAACTTGGTCCCTTTTGAACGGGTGCCAGCCGGTGTCAATTTTCTAGGAGATGTCTGAACAGCTTCTGGGATTCTCACAGCATCCAAAAGTGGCAGTAAATGGTTTCTATGCCACATCTTCTTTGGCCCCGTCTCTCCTTCTGGTCAAATCTGATATACTGGCAACCCAGGGATTCTTTTGCACACAATGAAGGGCTGTGACTTCCATCTGTCCGCCAACTTGTGTTTTCCCGGTATACCCAGATTCTTGAGTAGAACTCGATCTCCTGGTTGCAAGTCATGAATTTTCACTCTGGCGTCAAAGTTCAGTTTGTTCTGAGACTCCCTGATGGTAGCATGCTCTACTGCCTGTTCATATGCTTGTTGTAGATTCTTCCTCAATCGATCTACATACCCTCTGTGTGAAGACAAAGGGACATCATCCAAAGACGTACCAAACATCAGATCAGCAGGAAGTCTGGCTTCTCGTCCAAACATTAAACGATATGGGGAATACCCAGTAACATCACTCTCTGTGCAGTTGTATGCATGGACTAATGCTGCAATGTGGTTTCCCCAATGCTTTTTCTTGTCAGACGGTAAAGTCCCCAGCATGTTCAGTAGAGTCCTGTTGAACCGCTATGGTTGAGGGTCACCCTGAGGGTGATAAGGCTTGGTGCGAGTCTTCTCAATGCCCAACAAAGCACACATCTGGTGTATTAACTTGCTCTCAAAGTCTCTGCCCTGATCTGAGTGAATCCTTACAGGCAACTCATAATGTATGAAAAACTTCTCCACGGGAACCTTGGCTACCGTGCAGGCCAGTAAAATCTATCTCTAACCAGCCAGAGAGTTCTATCTGCTACTAAATGACCGTGCTCATCATGCAAAGAAACTAAAACGGTCGTCCGGTGTTTTTTCTGGGAGAAATAGTTGCCGCCTTTCTTCATTTTTTTCAGTGACATAACTACGATACAGAACACCATCCTTAAGCATCAGTTGATTCCACTCCTTGTGTAGTATTTTCGCCTCAGGCTCCTGACTTTTTTGTAACAACTCAGGACTCTGGCTCTTCAATGCATGCATCACTAATCTGCCCACTGAGTCCTCCATCTGATCCCGTCTCAAATCTGCTCTTGACAGCTGCGGCAAGCCTTCTCCTCTCACATGGGTCAGTCCACAATATCAGCTGGGAATCGCTAATGGATGAACCCCTTTGTATTCGGTGGCCACCCTTCCACTTCCTTCCTTCTCCAAACCCTGACACAAAGCTCGCACTCCCTCCTCGCTCACACAGGCCCATTCCGCTGGGTCTTCTTCTTGTCTGTGTGGTCTTCGAGACCGGTTTCCCACTCCAGGTCGGTATTTCAAGCTGAACTGGAATCCAGCCAACGCTGCTATCCATCTGTGTCCATCTGTGTCCAGTGGCATACAGCTTGGCAGTGGTCAGGACATAGGTCAAAGGATTGTTATCAGTTTTCACTGTGAACTATTCAGGCATTATGGTGGGACCTCCATGAAGCGCACTACCCCCATAGGAGCTGATAATTTGTTTGTTTTCCCACTGGCCATCCCAGACCCTTGGAGCTACCCTTACCTCTGACACTTCGGGTTCCATCACGTGTAATAGTGTGCGATCACCACAAAACCTTAAAACAAATTCACAATGCACAATATAGTATACCTGTTTGTTTTGATCTCCACTTGCTTGAGGACACAAAGAAAATAACACCCACACAGTTATACTTAAGTAAATCGTTGTTTACTGTAATTACTTTAAAGGGATGTACTACAATAGTTGTACTATCAGACCAACATAGTCTAACAGTCAACTTAACTTTATATTACAAGCATATAATACAGGTATAAAATGTCTGAAGTAATGTATGAATGATAAAACAAAGTAAATAGGATAACCGTGAGAGTGAATCTATCTCACTCTGAGCACTGTCCTATTTCCTGCGTGCTTATTGGCTATACTAAACCAAATGATAACTTGATTAAGTATAGTACAACAATTTGGGAGCTCCCTCTATTAATATCACACTACCCCAATATGGTAAGGAGACACAAGGCCTTGTGTTACTGAACAGTCTTTCTTTATCTTCTTTTCTTCTGCTAGCAAACAATATAATTTTGTAATCCAGGGGTTAATGACTCCTCATCAAAGTATACTGAGAAGATGAAAACCAGGCTCTGGTGTTGTGGCACTTTAACTAACTTTAATGCCAGAGACTCAGTACTAATTCCTCTTGAATCTGCTTGTGGAACTAAGGGTCCCAGCAACTCTGTCTTGTGTACACGTGTGTAAAAAAGTGCATCAAGGAACTTGTGGGCAACAGCCCTCTCACCCAACCAGGACAGTGTTGTCAGATTACTCCGTTAAGATGTTGAGGGTTCTGTCTCCGTCCGGCTGGCCGGCACTGCTGCGCTGCTCCGCTCCACACTATAAAATGCTCCGGAACTCCCAGATGACTCCGACAGGCTCCTCAGACTCCTTTCCAGTCTTGCCCCGCTGTCAGTCCAGCTCTCTGGTGTATCACAGTGCCGCTGCTCGGATCGCTGCTCCGTGGAGGTAGGCCGCACTGTGCTGGAGACTTTACACAGATCCTCCCAGGCTGTCCATGCGTGTCCAAGAGCCCTAAGATGGCCGCTCCCAGCCCTTTTATAGGCTTCCCACAATGCAGTCTGTTCCCTTAAGATTCATGGGAGTTGATCAGCATTCTGGGTAGGTCAAATTAATGTCCAGAGTTAAACAAACAAAGTACTTCCATGTCAACTTCTGAACAGTAATAGAAAATAAAGATGCAGTCCTTTTATATTTTGGACGCTAGGTGGCGCCAAATGATCACATATATGCAACATCAAATTGTACATATATTATGACCGCTACACTTAACTTGTACACTACTTCAAGAAAAGTTGTTTATTCTTCAGAAAGATAAGCAAGACAAGACTTATATAGTGACACCTGGTAACATATGGTAAGGTGTTGGCTTCAAAAGGAAGTAGAGATAGATGTTACATTCTTCAAGAGTGTAGGGTTCCTTCCTTTCCTAATCTCTTCCTGACTAGCCATTCAACCCTCTTGGATTCTTATACTGTTTCATAAAGTCAGCATTTCACGAGAGTGACACCCATTCTTGCATATATGCTTATATAGAATTAGTCTATAGTTAAGTTACATAACTCCACCCATCGTACTGGCATAGTGACTCAAAATAGAAATACATACACAGCAAATTACTCTTCTCTGTCCTCTGTCAGTAACCTTCAGAAACTAACATTACTATTACATTATTACATTCACATGTTTCATATATATTTCAGAAACTTGTATCACTTAAAATAGTAATAAACTCAAAATCTCTAACAGCTAGGCCGCAGAAAGCCGTAGAAGGCCAGGTAGATGGCTGCTTGGATGACCAGGCTGGGTAGAAGCCCAAACCGAGAACATGAAAGGATGGTCCACGTGTCCCTAAAGATGGAACTTGTGATGGTTAAGCATTTGCAGTTGGCTACGGCTGCTGTTTCTGGATGCCGCATAGGATGGATTTGACTGTATGGGCTGCAAATAAGGATGGCTTCCGTGGTCCTGTAAGCACAAGAAATGCTGGATACCAGCTAAGTATAGCCTGATGGTGTTATGAGATAGTACCAGCTGCGTGTGGCAATGCAACATGAAGGCTAGGATATGCTTAATGTCCCCTGTCGCTGCTCTGGGGCATGAGGCTAGAAACCTGCTGTAGGCATTCCAAGCAGTGTGATAGGCCTTCAGTGTGTTGTGGGACAACGACTGATTAATGAGCTGGGTCGCATTGAGGAGGTGTGGTTTTAATTTATCGTCAGCTGTGACCAGGGTGGGATAGGAGTAGTCGTTGGGTTGGCTCCAGGTTTCTGCTGGAAAAATTAAATGTAGTTGAAACAGAACAGTGCGTTTTCTGCGACGTTGCACTTGTCCGGAATATACATACAGTGAACATTGAATTGGTGCTGCAGGGACAACTGCACCAGCCTGCATAGGAAGGACATGATGGGGAGCGACTTGGACCTACCCTTGTTTATAATCTCGGCCGTAGCCAGGTTGTCTGTGGTGAAGACCACCATTTTGTCCTGTACAGGTATGGCCCCAGACCTGAGCCGCTGCCACGATGGGATATAGTTCGAACAGTGATGATGAATGAGTAAAACCGGAGGCCAAGGGCCTGCGTACCAGTGATGGTCAAAAATTGCAGCGAAACCTGTGAAGGCTGCGGCATCCGTAACTACCTGAGGTGACAGAGTTAAAGCTGACGGGATGAACCTAGATATGCCGTTTCAAATTGTAAGGAACTCATCCCACATTTTTAAATCCGCTATCGCTGCTGGGTCCAGCCTGAGAATTTGATCAGGGTCTTGAACCTGAGAGAGGAAAGCCAAGAGACGTGAAATGAAAGTCTGCCCCTGAGGGATAATCCTCATGGGAAAATTGAGCATCCCTAACAAGGGATAAAGGTGATGGAGTGCGCCGGGCCTTCCACTTTATGTTCGGTTATCAGTAGCTTAGATCTGAATATTTAGATAAGAAGGAAAATGAGAAGGACAGGAAAAGGAATGAAAGGCGCAGTAGGGAAGCTGGGTTGCAATCTGAAGCGTTGAACACTGTTGAGTGGAAATTTGGAAACCAGGAGGTGACTGGCCAGGTAATCAATAGCTCGGGTGCCTGTCTATGCTGAGCACAAACCTGTGAACCAGACCCCCGGGGCGTACTGGGGCAAGAAGCTGAAGTCTGGTATGGCCTATATAGGAATGTTGCGATCTGTAGTTCATGACGTGTGCTTGGTCTGCCAATGCTTACACTGTCAACAAGCTCAACGTTTGGCAACCTTGTCTGCGTAGGTGAAGGGTCACAGAGTGACATGCAAAAGAAACACGTAACAGTAACTAACGCCAAATGAGCCGCCCAATTGTGTATGTGAAGTAAACGTTTAGTAAAAGAGTGCTGCAGGATAATGTGAAAGAGGAACCCGTGTACTACACACTTGCCTGGCGCCCTAGTAGCAAAGTCCAAGTTGAGGTCGAAAACTCAGTCGACCGGGAACCTGTGGTAAGGGTGACATAAAAGTCCATTTTTTTTTTTACCCTTTAAAACGAGCTGTCCCACCCCTGCTATGCAAATGGCCCTGTTAAAGATGCAATCCCTGTGTGTTGTTTTTTTTTTTTTTATAACCGTGATGAAAATAACTTTCAACCTGGTGCATAATGGAACTCAACTAAATCTAAAGGAGAAATGACAGACAGAAAATGCTGAGTGACTCGAGTGTATGCCACTGGAGACGACGAGTGGCCGGATAGTGTGCCCAAGGCCACCATCAGGGGGGTACAGGCAATACACATGTAGGGGGCCCGAGCATCTCAAGGGGCCTGGCCCTAGCAAGCAGCAAGTATGCAAGAGAGGAGCCGGAGGAGACATTAGGCAGCAGAGATGCTGGAGGCTGCTAATCCTGTCTTTGGTATTCCCCCCATCCGCATAGCATAGTAAGCTAGCTGGCATGGCTGGGACTCAGGAGATGTTATGGGGGAGGGGCTTAAGACAATTCCAGCTACCCATTGGCTGAGGAGGCAGTAGGAGGCAGGCCGCTCTGCCACCCATTGCCTCCTTAGCCAATGGGTACACAGGGTGCACTGTCAATCACTGCAGAGCCTCATGCTTTCTGTGTTGGTGGGACAGAATTCATCTGCTGCAGAGATCGAGGTAAGAGAGGATAAAAAAAGAGGGTTTCCCTGAAGCTGCTAGAATGTACAGTTCATAGCCTATGTCCCCCCCCCGGCCACATGCCCTGCTGAGAAAAACTGGATCAGGCCGTGAGAAGATTGCAGCTAGAGTGCAACTAAGGCCAGCCATAGATGTTTTTTTAAATCTCGGCTGGTTCAGCAGGGACTGGCCGAGATTCGAACCATATACGGGCAGGCTGAATGTTCCCAAGTTGATCAGTCCATCTACTTGGGTACAACCAGCCTCTCGGACCTTACATACAGTTATCGCTGGCAGCTGTTATAGCCGCTAGCAATAATCACTGTGTTCTTCCGTCGGGGGCGCCCCCCCCCTCCCCCATTGGGATAATACAATGGCTCCGCAGGAGGGATTTACCCATCAACACTGTGTGTGTTGATAGGGGAATCAAGCAATTTTTTTCCTGCAATCTGTGTGGACACGGATGGGGGAAAAAATGAATAGGGTTTTCCATAATTTAGTCAAAATGGAAAAAAAGGGCTGACTTTATATATAAATGAAATCTAACAGGGTTATGTCATTGCAGGAGATTTCCCCTCACTTCCTGTCTTGGTGACACCAGGACAGGAAGTGAGGGAATCTCACTGTGGGGATATAGCCAGTAATTGTATTTATTATATACGGTATAAGAAAACAATGTATAATATGGACATTATAAGGCAACAATTGCAAGCTATGACCCCACAGTGAGATTTCCCCACTTCCTGTCCTGGTGACACTAAGACACAAAGTGAGGGGACATCTGCAATGATATGACCCTGTTAGATGTTCTAGTTATGTATAGAAGGTATATATAAAGAAGGCACTTTTTTCCATTTTGGCTAAATTGTGGAAGAGTTAAAACCCCATTTATTTATTTTTTACTATCTGTGTCCGATTTTGAGGTCCCATAGACACAACAGGTAATGAAAGGGAAATGCCCTCAGGGACAGTTGTCACCAGAACTGGAGTCGCCCTTGGAAGGTTACTCTTTTCCTGCTCTGGGGACCACTCAAAGTTTTGGATTTTCAGATGGGGTCACTGGCACAGGGAGCTCCTTGCCCTGGTGACCAAAAGAGTTGTTTCCAGAAGGGGGAGCAGGTTTTAATCCTTCACTACTCACTACTCCAAAACTTAGATTAATATGTGGATTTAGTTATACTTTAAAATGACAGGTTTCTCAACGTCTGTGGTGTGATCCAGGTATATGACACTGTGTTCATACACTGCTAATTGTCTCTGTGCAGAATTATCCTCCTGGAGGAGGAGGACATGGGATGGAGGAGGAAGACATGGGATGGAGAAAATGGGACTAGAGGAGGAGGACATGGGGTGGGGGAATGGGACTGGAGGAGGAGGACATGGGATAGAGGAGATGGACCTGGAGGAAGAGTAGATGGGATAGAGGAGGACATTGGATGGAAGCAATGGGAAGGAGGCGGAACAGGACATGGGATGGAGAAGATGAGACTGGAGAAGGAGGAATGGGATGGAGGAGATAGGATGGAGGATGAGGAAATGCAATGGGGAGATGGGATTGGAGGAGAAGGTCATGGGGAGATGGGATGGAAGGGGAGGAAGTGGGAAAGAGGAGGAAGACATGGGATGGGACTTGGTGGGACGGCCACTGGGGGGGCCCTGGGGAATGTTGATGGTCAGGTCCGGGGGGGGGCCCAGGCCTAAAGCTGTGTAAGGGGCCCCAAAATGTCAGATGGCTGCCCTGAGTGTGCCACTGGAGAAATGATATGTGGCCGGATTGTTTGCCACTAGAAATTATGTATGACCGGATTGTGTGCCACTGGAGAAATGATGTGTCGCCAGATTGTGTGCCACTGGAGAAATGATGTGTGGCCGATGTGTGTGATGTGTGAACTCTGATACGAATCGTTTGTAAAGTGTACGAAATGAATCCAATATGAATCAGTTGTAGAGTGCATAAAATTAATCCAATACGAATCAGTTGTAAGGTGTATGAAATTAATCCGATACGAATCGGTTGGAAGGTGCATGAAATGGATCCAATACGAATCGGTTGGAAGGTGCATGAAATGAATCTGATACGAATCGGTTGGAAGGTGCATGAAATGTATCTGATATGCATCGGTTGGAAAGTGAAATTACTCCGATACAAATTGTTTGGAAATGTATGAAATAAATGCGATACGAATCAGTTGTAAAGAGAAATTATTCTGATATGAATCAGTTGTAAATTGTATGGTATTAATCCGATACGAATCGGTTGTAAAATGTATGGGGTTAATCCGATACGAATCGGTTGTAAAGTGCATGAAATCAATCTGATAAGAATCGGTTGTAAGTGTATGAAATGAATCCGATATGAATCGGTTGTAAGAATGCATGAAATGAATCCGATACGAATCGGTTGTAAAGTGTATAAAATGAATCTGATACAAATCGGTTGTAAAGTGTATAAAATTAATCCGATATGAATCGGTTGTAACATGCATGAGATGAATCCGATACAAATCGGTTGTAAAAATGCATGAAATTCATCCAACATGAATGAGACTGTGGAGAGTGTTAGGGTGCCACCCCCTACTCTAAAACTGAACACATGCCAACCACCCAGCCCCCCAGGCTAATCAAAGTGCAGACAAGGCACCAAGTGGGTCTAATTACCACCTCAATCAGCCACAGTGCAATCAATACATGCTAATCTCCAAATGGATGAGGCGGCAACCCCATAGACAGTGAATCATCTGAGCAACAAAGCCTGTGTCAAGTGATATCGGACAACGACCAACAGCGGCTCAGAGGCTTGGATCTATGAATGAATCATATGTTTGTGGATGCGATGACTAACAAGGCAGAGGGAACCTACGAATGTACTACGCCTAAGGCAGCTAAGTACAAAAGTGATGCGGGATAGGAAACATAACGAATCGCAACATGGCATATGATATGAAAAAGGTTTGAATCCCACCTGCAACAGAGAGCGAGAAACGCAGATGAAGACCACAAACAGAGAAGCCGCAACACACTGGTAATCGAACGCGCAGACTCACGAACACGAAGTGAGCTGGGAAGAGTCGGCCTGGTGACGTAACGAATCGCGCACTGGAACCGACAAAGAGCACAGGTGAGTGGTCTGCTTTAAATACCCCCCGGACTCCTCCCATAAATTCAGGCCACCGTACTGGCCTTCATATATATATATGTATGTGGAGTGTAAGATTTACCTTGAGTTGACCTTTTGTTTCATTAGATCTTTAACAAACTACCGAATCATGTCGAATTCATTCGTTATATCCGCTATAATTTCTTTCGTATTAGTTGAAATTTGTTACGTATCCGAATGTCCGAAAGATGCAAAATTTGGCCGAACTTCGATTCGTTACGAAACTAATTGCACATGTCTAATACGCCGCACACTGCATCAAATTGCTCTGCATGGCCGTCATCCCAGAAGGAAGCCTCTTCTAATGCCGCGTACACACGGTCGGACTTTCTATCCTACTTGGTCCGGCACACTTTCCGACGGACTTTGTCCGCCAGGTGCGCCGGACTTTAAAACGGACGGACTTGCCCACACACGCCCGGATTTTGCGGTGGGCTAAGTCCGCCCGTCTTTCCGACGGACTTTCAGAATGAACGGACTTGCCCACACACGGACAAGTCCGTTCATTTTGAACGTGACTCAGGTGCGACGGGACTAGAAAAGGATGTCAATCTTGCCGCTTTTATCGGCGAGATTGACACCTTGCGAGCCCCGTCGCGGGGCATACCAGGCCCTTAGGTCTGGTATGGATTATAAAGGGAACCCCCTACGCCGAAAAAACGGCGTGGGGTCCCCCCTAGAATCCATACCAGACCCCGATCCGAGCACGCAGCCTGGCCGGTCAGGAAAGGGGGTGGGGACGAGCGAGCGCCCCCCCCTCCTGAACCGTACCAGGCCGCATGCCCTCAACATGGGGGGTGGGTGCTTTGGGGGAGGGGGGCGCCCTGCGGGGCCCCCCCCACCCCAAAGCACCTTGTCCCCATGTTGATGAGGACAAGGGCCTCTTCCCGACAACCCTGGCCGTTGGTTGTCGGGGTCTGCGGGCGGGGGGCTTATCGGAATCTGAGAGCCCCCTTTAATAAGGGGGCCCCCAGATCCCGGCCCCCCACCCTATGTGAATGAGTATGGGGTACATGGTACCCCTACCCATTCACCTAGGGAAAAAGTGTAAGTAATAAAACACACTACACAGGTTTTTAAAATATTTTATTAAACAGCTCCGGGGGGGGGGTCTTCCTCCGGCTTCGGGGGTCTTCTTCCGGCATCGGGGGTCCCTCCGCTTCATCTTCTCCCGGCGTCCGGTTAGTTCTTCTCCGCTCTTTTCTCCCGGTGTTCCAGTTCTTTGGCCGGCTCCTCTGCTGTCTTCAGGTAGCTCTCTTGCCAGCAGAGGTCCGGGCTTCTGGGCTTCTGGGCTTCTTCTCTTCTCTTCTCCAGATGTTGACACGACGCTCTCTCCGGCTGGACTGCTCTCCGAGGGTTGCGTTGTGACTTATATAGGCGGAGACCCCGCCCCCTTTTGATGTCACAGTCCCTGGGCGTAGGGGGTTCCCTTTATAATCCATACCAGACCTAAGGGCCTGGTATGCCCCGCGCTCGCCGCAATAGGAAAATTTGTTTTTCCTATTGCAGCGAGCGCGAGATGCAATACCCTGCCCTCGTGTCGTATCTGGTCCGTCGGATCAGCATACACACGAGCGGGCTTTCCGTCGGACCAGCACACACACGAGCGGACTTTCTGCCCGAAACTGAGTCCGACGGAAAGATTTAAAACTTGTTTCAAATCTAGGTCCGGCGGGCTTTTGGGAAGAAGTCCGCCGGAAAAGTCCGCCGGCGCCCACACACGGGCGGATTGTCCGCCGGACAAAGTATGCCGGAAAGTCCGACCGTGTGTACGCGGCATAAAGATGAAACACAAGAAAGCTGCAAACACTTTGCTGAAGACAAGCATAGTTACATAGTTACATAGTAGGTGAGGTTGAAAAAAGACACAAATCCAACCCATGTGTGTGTGATTATATGTCAGTATTACATTGTATATCCCTGTATGTTGCGGTCATTCAGGTGCTTATCTAATAGTTTCTTCAAACTATCAATGCCCCCCGCTGAGACCACCGCCTGTGGAAGGGAATTCCACATCCTTGCCGCTCTTACAGTAAAGAACCCTCTACGTAGTTTAAGGTTACACCTCTTTTCTTCTAACTTTAATGAGTGGCCACAAGTCTTGTTAAACTCCCTTCTGCGAAAAAGTTTTATCCCTATTGTGGGGTCACCAGTATGGTGTTTGTATATTGAAATCATATCCCCTCTCAAGCGTCTCTTCTCCAGAGAGAATAAGTTCAGTGCTCACAACCTTTCCTCATAACTAATATCCTCCAGACCCTTTATTAGCTTTGTTGCCCTTTTTTGTACTCGCTCCATTTCCAGTAAATCCTTCCTGAGGACTGGTGCCCAGAACTGGACAGCATACTCTAGGTACGGCCGGACCAGAGTCTTGTAGAGCGGGAGAATTATCATTTTATCTCTGTAGTTGATGCCCTTTTTAACGCAGGCCAATATTCTGTTTTCTTTGTTAGCAGCAGCTTGGCATTGCATGCCATTGCTGAGCCATCTACTAGGACCCCCAGGTTCTTTTCCATCCTAGATTCTCCCAGAGGTTCTCCCCCCAGTGTATAGATTGCATCCATATTTTTGCCACCCAAATGCATTATTTTACATTTTTCTACATTGAACCTCATTTGCCATGTAGTTGCCCACCCCATTAATTTGTTCAGATCTTTTTGCAAGGTTTCCACATCCTGCGGAGAAGTTATTGCCCTGCTTAGCTTAGTATTGTCAGCAAATACAGAGATTGAACTGTTAACCCCATCCTCCAGGTTGTTTATGAACAAATTAAATAGGATTGGTCCCAGCACAGAACCCTGGGGGACCCCACTACCCACCCTGACCATTCCAAGTACTCCCCATTTATCACCACCCTCTGAACTCATCCTTGTAGCCAGTTTTCAAGCCATGTACTCACCCTATGGTCCATGCCAACGGACCTTATTTTGTACAGTAAACGTTTATGGGGAATGTGTCAAATGCTTTTGCAAAATCCAGATACACCACATTTACGGGCCTTCCTTTATCTAGATGGCAACTCACCTCTTCATAGAAGGTTAATAGATTGGTTTGGCAAAGACAATTCTTCATGAATCCATGCTGATTACTGCTAAAGATACTGTTCTCATTACTAAAATCTTGTATATAGTCCCTTATCATCCCCTCCAAGTGTTTACATACTATTGATGTTAGGCTAACTGGTCTGTATTTCCCAGGGATGTATGTTGTGCCCTTTTTAAATATTGTTGCTTTTCTCAAATCAGCTGGTACCATTCCAGTCAGTAGACTATCAGTAAAAATTAGGAACAATGGTCTGGCAATTACTTGACTGAGTTTCCTAAGTACCCTTTGGTGCAGGCCATCTGGTCCCAGTGATTTATTGATGTTAAGTTTCCCCAAGTCTAATTTTAATTCTGTCCTCTGTTAACCATGGAGGTGCTTCCTGTCATGTGTCATGAGGATAAACACTGCAGTTTTGGTTACTGAAGCCCCAGATTCCGTCGTGAAGACTGAGAAGAGTAAATTCAATACCTTCGCCATCTCCCCATCCTTTGTAACCAGATGTCCTTCCTCATTCTTTATGGGGCCAATATGGTCTGTCCTTCCTTTTTTACTGTTTACATACTTAAAGAATTTCTTGGGATTTTTTTTGCTCTCCTCCGCTATGTGTCTTTCATGTTCTATCTTAGCCGTCCATGCACCCTTACATTTCTTGTTGAATTCTTTATAAAGTGTGTATGCTGATGATGATCCCTCAACCTTGTATTTTTTGAAGGCCTTCTCCTTTGCTTTTATATGCATTTTTAAATTGGAGTTAAGCCATCCACGACTTTAGTTCGCTCTATAAAATGTATTACCCAATGAGATGCATTGGCTAATGCCCTTATTTAATATGCTCTTAAAGCAGTGGTTCTCAACCTTCTAGTGCCGTGACCCCTTGATTACATTTCCCAAGTTGTAGGGACCCCTAACAGTAAAATTATTTTCGTAGCGTGGGTTGTCAGCACCCAAGGTAAGACATTACCATTTACCCATGAACACCATGAACATTTAACGCTCCCCGAGTCCCTTCCACTCGTACAGTATTAAAACCCCTTATGGTACATTTTAGGATGTACCCCTGTTTCTCTTTGTTCTCCTTTCTTTCCCTTTTATCTCTCTCTATGCTAATTTCTCTTTTTTTCCCCCATCCCTCCCTCAAGCCTTCTTTCTTGTTCTTTTGCTTATTCTTTCTCTCCCTTTTTCTTTGTTCCTCCCCCTCTTTTCCTCTCCCTTCCATATATTCTCTATTTGTATTCCTTCTCTTACTCCTTGGTGTGGGGGGGATGGGATGGGATGGGATGAGTGGCAGTGCTGGTGGGGAGTTGGGATGAGTACCAGTGCTGGTGGGGGGTGGGATCAGTGGCAGTTCCGGGGGGAGTTCTGATCAGCCAACTTGGGTGCTCTTGATCAAGGTCATCTGCTGATCTGAGAACTGTAGTGGGGACTTTTAATGGCAACTATAATCACAGCTAGTGTTACTCACTATGTCTCCGACTTTGTGGTGTCTCGCAGCAGTGACACCTATGCAGAAATCAGGAGATAGGATCTCCTTTAGCCCCTCCCACTTCACATTCCTCATCAGTCAGCAGACCTCTAGTCTCTGCCCCCCAGTCATGCCGTGAACTGAATGGGCGGCTGCGAAGAGGCTGAGTGGGCGGCCATGGGCTCCGGGATCAGCCCAGCTGAAGACGGCCACAAAAAGGCTGGGAGAGCGGTGCAAGATTCAGGAACAGCCCAGGATTTGGTGACCCCTGACAAATCGTCATTCGACCCCCGAGGGG
This sequence comes from Lithobates clamitans, assembly GCA_037952925.1. Lineage (NCBI taxonomy): Eukaryota > Metazoa > Chordata > Amphibia > Anura > Ranidae > Lithobates > Lithobates clamitans. The sequence continues at coordinate 1,646,611 of JBBGZY010001129.1, read as the reverse complement.
GTCCCGACCCCCAGGTTGAGAACCACTGTCTTAAAGCAAACCCATCTCTCCTTTGTGTTTTTTGTTCCTAAGATTCTATCCCAATTTATGCCTTCTAGCAAGGCTCGTGGTTTAGGGAAGTTGGCTCTTTTGAAATTCATTGTATTCCCCTTATGTATTCCCCTTATGTTTCCTATTTGTGTGATTTATACAGAAGCCAATTGACCTGTGATCGCTGTTACCTAAATTGCCCTGTATTTCCACATCTGTGATCAGGCCTTTATTGTTGGTAATCAGTAGATCCAGTAACGCTTTATTTCTAGTTGGTGCGTCTACCATCTGACCTGTAAAATTGTCCTGCAAGACATTTAGGAACTGGCGAGCCTTAGATAAATGTGCGGTTCCCTCCGCCCAGTCTATGTCTGGATAGGTAAAATCCCCCATTATGATAACACTTCCCATCCTTACTGCTAATCCAAATTGTGATAGGAGATCTGTCTCCCCTTCCTCCCTCAGGTTAGGGGGCCTATAGAATACTCCCAATTTTATTTTCCCCTTAGCTTCATCCCTTTGGAGCTCTAGCCATAAGGATTCCACCTCCCCCCTAGCTCCCTTAGTGATGTAATCTCTCACATTCACTTGTACATTATTCTCTATATATAGGCATACCCCTCCCACTTTTTTACCCTCTCTATCTTTGTGATAAAGGGTACACCCTTGAATGTTTGCTAGCCAATCATGAGAGCTGTTGAACCAAGTCTCTGAGATTCCCACAAAACCCAAATCCTCCTCGTACAACAGTATCTCTAGTTCTCCCATCTTGTCTGCCAGGCTCCTGGCATTGGTGAACATGCCACGTAGTTTAGACCGGTCGCATATTATCCTCTTATTGGGTGTTCCGAGATTGCAACTAGGACTTGCTACTATACTTACCTTGGGTTTATGTGCTTTGGTCAACCTACTACTAATGCCCCCAATAATACCCTCTGGAATATGTTCCGCACTGACCATCTCTACCTCTGGACCCTCTCCCCCATCGCCTAGTTTAAAAACCCCTCTAACTTTTTGGCCATCTTCATTCCCAGCTGATCTGCACCCTCCTCATTTAGGTGCAGTCTGTCCCTTCTATAGTACCAGTTGTCGACACAAGTCGGCACAGTCCTCCAGGAACCCAAACCCCTCCTTATTACACTAGCTCTTCAGACACTTGTTTACTTCCCTAATCTCCCTCTGCCTTTCTGGTATGGCTTGATACACCAGTAGTATTCCTGAGAATACTACCTTGGAGGTCCTTTTCCTCAATTTAGCTCCTAAGTCCCTAAAATCGTTCTTTAGGACACTCCATCTGCCTCTGACTTTGTCATTGGTGCCAACGTGCACCATGGCAGCTGGGTCTTCCCCAGCCCCTCCCAGTAATCTGTCCACCAGATCCATGAGGTGCTGAACCCGAGCGCCCCGGTAGACGACATACTGTTCGACGCTTCAGGGCTTTGTTACAGATTGGCCTCTCTGTCCTTCCAAGAATTGACCAGTTCCACTTGGACAGAGTTTCAGCAGACTCAAAGATAAGCAGGCTCACAATGAGTTCTGCACAAAGTTATATAGGCCTCAAGCACCCGTGATCAATTAACCACTCCCCTTAATTAGTAGGCTGACAGAAGCAAAGAAAAAAATTGCTGTTTAACCACTTACCGCCCGGCCTATAGCAGATTGACATCCGGGAAGTGGTTTTGTTATCCTGACTGGGCGTCAGGATATGACGTCCAGCAGGATAACATGCCGGCGTGCGCATGTTATCAGCGGCTCTCCCTGTCAGGGGGGGGGGGTCTGTGCTGATAATCAGCACAGCTCCCTCACCTGTCAATCAGTGCCCAGCAGTGCCCCAACATTAAAGTTTGCCAGTGCCCACCACAGTGCCAATCACTGCCCACCACAGTGCCAATCACTGCCCAGCAGTAACACCTGTCAGTACTTATCAGTACCTAATCATCAGTGCTGCCCATCAGTGCCACCTGTCAGTGCCACCTGTCAGTGCCAATCAGTACCGGCTATCAGTGCCAATCAGTGCCACCTGTCAGTGCCCATCAGTGCCGCCTGTCAGTGCCCATCAGTGCCGCCTATCAGTGCCCATCAGTGCCACCTGTCAGTGCCCATCAGTGCCGTCTATCAGTGCCCATCAGTGCTGCATATCAGTGCCCCCTAGCAGTGCCCATCAATTCTACATATCAGTGCCGCCTCATCAGTGCCCATCAGTGAAGGGGAAAACAAAATTTTATGAAAGAAACTAAAAAAACCTTTTTTTTCAAAAATGTTGGTCATTTTTAGTTTATTTAGCAAAAAATAAAAACCGCTGATGATCAAATACCACCAAAAGAAAGGTCTATTTGTGGGAAGAAAAGGATAAAAATTTAGTTTGGGTACAGTGTTGCATGACCGTGCAATTGTCATTCAAAGTGTGGCAGAGCTGAAAGCTGAAAATTGTCCTGGGCAGGAAGGGGCGTAAGTGCCTGATATTGAAGTGGTTAAAAAGTGTCAGAAAAAGGTGTTAAAAAGCTACAAAGAAAAGCCCCAAAAAGAACCTAAAAAAGCAACCCAGCAATCACCAGCAGTCAAAAAGCAAGACTTGTTCACTCTCCACTCAAGGTCCTGTTTAGATTCCAACCAACAGTCTGCAGATTAGCAGATTAAGGACATGGATTACTGGAACCATGTCTGTGGTCTGATGAGACCAGGATAAACTTATTTGGTTTAGATGGTGTCAAGCATGTGTGGCAACAACCAGATGAGGAGTACAAAGACAAGTGTGTCTTGCCTACAGTCAAGCATGGTGGTGGGAGTGTCATGGTCTGGGGCTGCATAAGTGCTGCCGGCACTGGGGAGCTACAGTTCATTGAGGGAACCATGAATGCCAACATGTACTGTGACATACTGAAGCTCAGCATGATCCCCTCTCTTCAGAGACAGGGCAGTATTCCAACATGATAACGACCCCAAACACACCTCCCCTGCCTTGCTAAAGAAGCTGAGGGCAAATGTGATGGACTGGCCAAGCATGTCTCCAGACCTAAAACCTATTGAGCATCTGTGGAGCATCCTCAAATGGAAGGTGGAGAAGCGCAAGGTCTCTAACATCCACAAGCTCCGAGATGTCATCATGGAGGAGTGAAAGAGGACTCCTGTGACAACCTGTGAAGCTCTGGTGAACTCCGTGCCCGAGAGTGTTAAGGCAGTGCTGGAAATCAATGGTGGCCACACAAAATATTGACACTTTTGGACATTTTCACTTAGGGATGTACTCACTTTTGTTGCCAGCGGTTTAGACATTAATGGCTTTGTGTTGAGTTATTGTGAGAGGACAGAAAATGTACACTGTTATACAAGCTGTACACCCACTACTTTACATTGTAGCAAAGTATAATTTCTTCAGTGTTGTCACATGAAAAGATACAATAAAATATATATATATATTTTTTTAATATTCTTTATTTATTCAAAGGGAAGCAGGTAGTCCAGTATCATATCAATTTCCATTAATTACATACACATTTGCTTTTAACTGCCAGACATTTTGTACTAACTTAATATTCCATAGTTATATAAGCATGTATATATACATCGTCATCCACTTATGCTTATATGTATGTATCCACCCATAAGGAGAAAGAAATCCTCCCTTTCTTTTTATAGTTTACTAAACAAAAACCATCAAAAGTAAATAAATCAATCAACCCACAAAAACAGAAAACAAGTCAAAAATGAAAGGGAAAAAAAAAAGGGGGGGTCATTCTCCGCTCCCTGAGGAGACGGGCAGACAAAGTGAAAACACACCAGCGGGCGACCCATCATTCCCCAGAAGCACTCCCCATCAGTCAGCTCCCATTTTCTGAGTATACGAATTGATCCCAGTCTGCCCATGTTCTAGTGTATTGCTTTTTTCTGTCTTGTGCTGACAATAAAAGATCCTCCATAATCCCGGTGTTTCTTACCCTATTTAGCCACTGAGCGATGGAAGGAGGTTTGGGATCCCTCCAGCTAAGAGTAATACAGGCTTTAGCTGCATTGACCATGTGACATAACACAGATTTTTTATATACCTGCCGGGGGATTTGTGAACAATGAAGCAGAAAAAATGCAGGGTCATCTGGTTTTGGAAAGGCTTTAAACTTTTGAGATATCCTCTGTACCTCCAGCCAGTATTGTCTAATCTTAGGACAGGACCAAAATATGTGAAATAGTGTCCCCCGATCCTCTCTACATCTCCAACAACGGTCTGAGGCCTCTGGAGAAAATTTACTTAGCCTTGCCGGGGTGTAATACCATTGTGTCAGTAATTTATAATTAGATTCCTGAATCTTTGTGCATATTGATGAGTTCAGCGAAAGATAGATAATATTCTGTCGTTGGGCTGGGCTAAAGGTCCTATCCAGATCTCTCTCCCATTTACCAAAGCCTGGCATCACAAAATTTTCTGAGGGCATGCTAAGCAGAGCATATATCTTTGAAATCGTCCGAGAGAGGGGTTTGTCTCCATCGCAGTATGATTTAAATAAAGTTATTTGACGCTGATAATTTATCGGTGGTCCCAGAGACCTAAGGAAGTGACGTAGCTGCAACGCCTCCCAGAGATTTATTTCATACCGCCCCCCCGGGTGCGTCAATGTGGCCACTGTGGGCCAATTCTCATGATCCAGAAAGTGCGATGCCTGAAAACAGCCCCTCTCTATTAAATTCTTAAACGCCCCTAATTCCATGCCTGGGGGGAAACTAGGGTTTTCCAATATTGGGAACAAGGGTGATTGTATCGTGGAAAATTTTGGGTTCCGACAGATCCCAGATCCCATTCGCAGTGTAGGGCCTATAATAGGATGTGTTTTAAGAGGGACAGGTAGGGCTGCATAGCACTAAGGTGCTCTACCCAAAGGTATCGGACTAGATTGTGGTTCTATGTCTATCCAAAGTTTGAATTCCGTATGTCTGCACCAGTCGATCATTCTGCCCAGATGGGCCGCTTGATAATATTTAAATGCGTCTGGGGCAGCTACACCGCCAAAGCATTTGGGTAACGTCAAAAGATATTCTACTAATCCTGGCACGTCTATTCGGCCATATAAATTTAGTAAAAAGAGTGCGGATTTGACGAAAAAAACCTGCCAGTTTAACGATAGGTAATGCCTGAAAAAGGTACAAGAATTTTGGCATGATACTCATTTTAATAATATTACATCGGCCAAACCATGAGTGTAGCCCCTGATTCCATTTATCCAATAAAGATCGTACTGTGTTATATAATGGTGGAAAGTTTACCGCAAAAGTATTGCTCAGGTTTGATGGTATATATGTACCCAAGTACCTTAACGCTGATGTCATCCATTTGAATTTAAAATTGGGTTGTATAATACCATGCTCTGATTGAGGTAGTGCCACTCTCATAGCTTCCGATTTGGTGAAATTTATTTTTAAATTTGAAAGAGCTCCATAGCCTTCAAACTCCTTCATAAGGTTAGGCAATGAAATGTGTGGATTAGACATAGAGAACAACAAATCTTCTGCATAGGTTGAGACTTTGTAATTGTGATCTCCTATCTGTAGCCCCAAGATATCTGTATTTTGCCGAATTTTGTTCAACAATGGCTCCAGCGAGAGCGCAAACAGGGGCGACAGAGGGCATCCCTGCCGTGTTCCATTTGAGATCCTGAAAGGTTTTGAGAATACTCCATTTATTTTAACCAACGCCTGTGCTAATAGACCTTAGCAATCCATTGCAGCATACGGTTTCCTAGTCCCATGTGCCTCAGGACCGAAAACATAAAATTCCAGTTTACTCTATCGAACGCTTTTTCTGCATCGGTGCTCAGAAAGACGCACGGGGTATTTATCTTATTAGCGTGGTGGATCAAGTTAAGCACCTTGATGGTGTTATCTCTTGCTTCACGAGAGGGGATGAACCCTACTTGATCTAAATGGATTAACTGAGAAAGCTGAGGTTGAATACGGGAGGCTAGTAATTTAGTAAAAAGCTTTAAATCTACATATAATAGCGAAATTGGACGGTAACTTCCACATTCTGACAGATCTTTCCCCTCCTTTGGAATAACGGAAATATACGCCAGAAGTGCATCCGGGGGCAGTGTGGTTGTCTGGCCCAGCGCATTAAACATCTTTATCATGTGCGCACCCAACACAGAAAGATCATTTTTATAGTACTGTAAGGTAAATCCATCTGGGCCTAGTGCCTTCCCAAATTTAACTCCTTCTCCAAACGTCTTGGCAATATCTTTTGGCAGCTCAATTAGTTGACCATCCCTTCCTTTTATGTGAGGTATATATGTTGTCGAACTCCTTTCCTTAAGCTTCCCAGGGTGAAATTTACTGCATTTATCTCCCAGTTCATATGTCATCTTCCTACCGAACTGTATTGCTGCTTTAGCTTTAAAACGAAGGAGATCTGTTATTTGTCGCCTCAAATGAGCCAGATCATTCCCCGCAGAGGGCTCCTCTGTTCTCTTATGTTGTAATTCAAAGACCCGTATATCCCCCAGTAATTTTGTTATCTGTACTTCTCGTGCTTTCTTCAATTGGGATCTATGTTTGATCAAAATCCCCTGTATTACTGCCTTATGTGCCTCCCATACCATGTGTCACGTCAATACTCACCGAGGCCGAGATACAGAGAGCGGCTCGCCCTTACGACCACGCGCACCCGAACCCACGAGGGTGATACAGGGGATCGGAGGCACGCGGAGGCATGGGCTTCCGGTAGTTGCAGGATATAGGAAGGTAGACTAGGATTCACAGTAGGTATAGGAAGGCACCGGCGGGTACCGTGCAGGACTGGTGAGACTGAGAGCAGGAAGTCCGTAGGGCAGGCAGAGGTAGGACCGGGGGGTCAGGCAGGCGGAGAAATCTTAAACAAGCAGAGGTCAGAGGTATCAGGCAGGCAGGTGGAGTGTCTCTTTAACAAGCAAGGTCAGGGGTATCAAGCAGGCAAATAGGATAGTCCTTTTAACAAGCAGAGATCAGAGGTATCAGGCAGGCAGGTAGAGTGGTCCTTTAACAAGCAGAGGTCAGGGGTATCAGGCAGGCAAATAGAATAGTCCTTTTAACAAGCAGAGGTCAGGGGTATCAGGCAGGCAAATAGAATAGTCCTTTTAACAAGCAGAGATCAGGGGTATCAGGCAGGCAGGTAGAGTGGTCCTTTTAACAAGCCGAGATCAGGGGTATCAGGCAAACAGACAGAGTAATCCTTATGGTGAGCAGAGGTCAGGGGTATCAGGCAGACAGGAACAGAGAACTTCTCAGGACTCAGGTACACAGGAGCAGCTGACGACAAACCAGCAACCCGACTGGGCGCTGGAGTCGTCTGAAGTAGCCTCCCGGCAAGCGCGTCAGCGTGACGCGCTACCGGGCACCCGCACGGGCGACGTCGCACACACGGGGACCGCCGTGCACCCGCGCGCGCCGCACCATCGGGCCGCGAACGGGCGCACGTCTCAACACTAGCCCGCTGCGCATGCGCCCCGCAGCCCGGTGGACGGAGGCGACCTGCGTCTCATGACAGCGCCCCCCTCCTAAGGGCGGACACCGGACGCCCAAGCTAGACATCAATTCCGGATGGTCTCGATGAAAGGTTTGTATTAAACGAGGAGCATGTAGATTCCTTGCGGGCTCCCAAGAATTGTCCTCAGGTGGGTATCCTTTCCACTGGATCAGATACTGTAGTTGCCTGCCCCTCTTTCTACAACCAAGGATGGCTTCCACCTCAAATTCGTTCTCCCCGTTCACCCTGATTGGTGGGGGAGGAACTTCTCCTCTTTCTGGGAAAGAACTGGGCACTACAGGCTTCAGCAGGGATACGTGGAAGACAGGGTGGATCCTGTACATCTTTGGTAGTGCTAGTTCCATGGCCACAGAATTGATAATCCTTTTGATAGGGAAAGGACCAATGAACTTAGGTCCCAATTTCCGAGATGGCACCTGAAGTTTAAGGTTAGAGGTGGATAACCAGACCTCTTCCCCTATATCAAACATTGGATTCTCCTTCCTACCCCGGTCATACTGCTCCTTGTAGTCCCTTTGAGCTTTCTGCAACATGTTTTGGATCTTCTGGAAATTAGCCTGTAAGGAGGTTATTCTGTCGTGTACTGCAGGGACTGCAATCTCAGGAATGTCATTAGACAGGAATGTAGGATGAAATCCGCAATTCGCCCAGAAAGGCGTTTGGTTAGTAGCTGCATGAACGGAGTTATTATAAGCGAACTCTGCATACGGGAGAAGATTTGCCCAATCATCCTGGGATCCTGAGCAGAAGCAACGGAGGTATTGCTCTAAGGTCTGGTTCGTCCTCTCCATTTGACCGTTGCTCTGAGGATGGTAGGCTGATGAGAGGCACACTTTGATATCCAAGGCTTTGCAGAGTTCTTTCCAGAATTTGGACGTAAATTGCACGCCCCTGTCCGACACTATACTCCTTGGTACACCGTGGAGCCTTATGACTTCTTTCAGGAAGGTATTGGCCGTCTCTACTGCAGAAGGGGTACCCTCCATGGGCAAGAAATGAGCCATCTTGGAGAGACGGTCGACCACGACAAAAATAGTAGTAAAGCCTTCTGAGGCCGGCAAGTCCACGATGAAATCCATGGACACGTCGGACCATGGTCGTTCTGGAATAGGCAGGGGTTTTAGTAAACCCCAGGACTTGGTGTTTTGGCCCTTGTTCCGTTGACACAGAGGACAGTAGGCCACGTAGTCCCTGCAATCCCGTCTCCACCCAGCCCACCAGAAGGAGCGAGAGATCAGGTCAGATGTTTTCCTAACTCCAGTTTGTGGTCGTGGCACATTTTGAGAATTGTTGACCGGGTTTTCTGAGGTACAAAAATTTTTCCCCGGATCCAAAAAAAATCCCCATCTTTCTTCAAAGACTGTACCTCTGGTTCCGTACATAAATTGGATGAGGCTTTGATGGATTATATTGAGTCCGTCTGTGCCAGCCCAAGGAAATTTTGAGGAGAGAGGATTGTGCTTGGTTCTGGAGTTTGGGGATCAGCTGAGAACATCCGAGAAAGGGCGTCTTCCTTCCCATTCTTTGCACCAGGTCTATAGGAAATATGAAAATTGAAGCGAGAGAAGAAGAGAGCCCAACGGGCTTGTCTGGGTTTGAGTCATTTTTCTGTTCGGAGGTATTCAAGGTTCTTGTGATCTGTGAAGATCATCACTGGGTGGAGTGCCCCCTCAAGTAAATATCTCCATTCCTCCAGTGCGAATTTTATGGCCAGCAGCTCCCTGTCACCCACATCGTAATTTAATTCCGCTGGGCTGAGTCTCCGGGATGCAAACGCAACTGGATGTAGGATGGCTTTAGGTCTCTGTCTTTGGGAAAGAATTGCTCCTGTTGCAATCTCTGATGCGTCCACCTCCAGTACAAATGGTTGAGAAGGATCAGGGTGTCGGAGAATGGGAGCAGAGCTGAACAGGTTTTTTAATCTCAGGAAGGCTTCCTGTGCGGCTTGAGACCACCGGAATGCACCGTGCTGGCGGGTTAGCTGGGTGATAGGAGTCACTATAGCAGAGAATCCGACGATAAATTTCCGGTAAAAGTTGGCGAATCCTATAAATCGTTGGACTCCCCTTTTGTCAGATGGAGCTGGCCACTCCTGGATAGCCTGTATCTTTTGGGGATCCATTTCAACCCCATTTGCCGATATGATGAACCCCAAGAATTGCACGACTGATTTCTCAAACTCACACTTCTCCATTTTTAAGTAGAGTTTGTGTTGCTTCAAAATGGCAAGAACTGTTTTGACGTGCCCCCTGTGCAGCTCAATCGTGGAAGAAAAAACTAGTATATCATCCAAATAGACTACAAGGAAATCATCTAGGTTTTTTCAGAAAATGTCATTCACTAGGTGTTGAAAGGTGGCTAGAGCATTACAAAGCCCGAATGGCATCACCAAGTATTCGAAGTGCCCGAACCTGGACCTGAAGGCCGTCTTCCATTCGTCCCCGGCCCTGATTCTGACAAGGTTATACGCCCCTCGGAGATCTAATTTGGAAAAGACTCTAGCTGTTCGTAACCGTTGGAACAGCTCTGGAATGAGCGGCAATGGATACCTATTCTTGATGGTGATGTTATTAAACTGCCGGTAATCTACACAGTGTCTAAGGGAGCCATCCTTCTTCCCGACAAAGAATATACCCGCTCCGGCGGGTGAGGACGAAGGACGCATGAACCCCTTCTTCAAGTTTTCGTCGATATATTGTTTGAGAGCCTCCAGCTCCGTTTCTGAGAGGGGAAATATACGACCAAATGGAATCTCTGACCCTGGCAGTAAGTCGATTGGGCAGTCATAAGGTCGATGAGGCGGGAGTTGACGGCCATCTGTTTGCTGAAGACCTCCTGGAACTGAAGATACTCCTGGGGAACATGTTGGAGGTTAACTGAAGGAGCAGTAACTGTGGCACAGATCTTGGGCTCCAAAGGAAGACAATGTTGAGAACAGTATGGAGAGGGAAACGAAACCGCCTTAGTACTCCATTGGATCTGAGGATCGTGAGCCTGTAGCCAGGGTAAGCCTAGAATGACTGGAAACATGGGAGAGTGAATGAGGTCTAGGCGTAGGAGCTCTTGATGCCCGGAGTCAGTAGTTACTAGAATGGGTTGGGTCTCCTGGGTAATTGGACCTGAACTGGGAAGAGACCCATCAGCCAAGTGAACCCGTACATGTTGAGCTTTGGTTTGCAAGGGTACATGCAGGTTCCAGGCCAGAGCAGCGTCCATGAAGCAGCTACATGCACCCGAATCAATGATCGCTGGCAGGTGGGACTCCCCTTCCGGTAGCTGTAGAGAAATAAACAACATGACATAAGATTTAGGAGCATTGTTGTCTTGGCAATTCATTGATTTTGGCTGAAAGAACTTACTGGGCCTTATCGGGCAGTTGCGCAGGAAGTGTCCGGCTCCCCCGCAATAGAGACACAAGTTGGACTGTCGTCTACGTTGCCTTTCTTCCGAGGTTAGTGGAGCCCGTACCAGACCAAGCTGCATGGGTTCGGTATCGGGAAGGGTAGTAGAACCGGCTGCCATAGGAGATGGTGTTTGAATAGGTTGGGGTCTTGATGTTGTCCACACAGGGCGTGGACTTTGGAACCGTTCTGAACAACGTTCCTGCAAACGTCTATCCAGCTTTGTGGCTGCCTGGATTAACTCCTCCAAAGATGCGGGGGTCTCCATCCTGGCCAACTCGTCCTTGAGGAGTTCGGACAGGCCTTGACGGTACTGATAGGGTAAGGCCGGCTCGTTCCAGTTTGTATCGGCCGCCCATTTACGGAATTCCACCGTATAATCTTCAATTGGTCTCCTTCCTTGGGATAGGTGGTGCAGGATGGCTTCGGCCGTAGCCCTGCGCTGTGGGTCATCATAAAGCTGCGACATACTCTCGAAGAACGTATCGATTGTATTAAGCACCTGACTTCCCGACTCCATCAAGCCGTGGGCCCAGGCCTGAGGTTCTTCAGACAGCAGGGAGATCGCAAATCCCACCTTGACCACTTCCGATGCAAAGGTTCGGGGCTGAAGAGCAAAATAGAGAGAACATGCATTCTTAAAAGCCCTAAATTTCTTACGGTCCCCTGAGAACCATTCCGGTGTGGGGACCCTAGGTTTCGGAAGTGCCATTACAACTGTGGGACTGGCGGTAGCCTGGTGAAGCGGGCCTTCACTGCTGGGTGCGGGAGCTGCGGCGGCAGAAGGGAGTGGTCCCGTCAGCTGTTGGAGACGGCTGTCAATTTGCATATATCCCTCCTGTAGTTTCTGCACCGAGTCTGCCAGGGTGGAGACCTGCTGACACAGGATCTCCAAGGGGGAGCACGCTCTGTCAGCCTCGGACATCTGGCTGGTTTGTACTGTCACGTCAATACTCACCGAGGCCGAGATGCCGAGAGCGGCTCGCCGTTACGACCACGTGCACCCGAACCCCCGACGGTGATACAGGGGATCGGAGGCACGCGGAGGCACGGGCTTCCGGTAGTTGCAGGATATAGGAAGGTAGACTAGGATTCACAGTAGGTATAGGAAGGCACCGGCGGGTACCGTGCAGGACTGGTGAGACTGAGAGCAGGAAGTCCGTAGGGCAGGCAGAGGTAGGACCGGGGGGTCAGGCAGGCGGAGAAATCTTAAACAAGCAGAGGTCAGAGGTATCAGGCAGGCAGGTGGAGTGTCTCTTTAACAAGCAAGGTCAGGGGTATCAAGCAGGCAAATGGGATAGTCCTTTTAACAAGCAGAGATCAGAGGTATCAGGCAGGCAGGTAGAGTGGTCCTTTAACAAGCAGAGGTCAGGGGTATCAGGCAGGCAAATAGAATAATCCTTTTAACAAGCAGAGGTCAGGGGTATCAGGCAGGCAAATAGAATAGTCCTTTTAACAAGCAGAGATCAGGGGTATCAGGCAGGCAGGTAGAGTGGTCCTTTAACAAGCTGAGATCAGGGGTATCAGGCAAACAGACAGAGTAATCCTTATGGTGAGCAGAGGTCAGGGGTATCAGGCAGACAGGAACAGGGAACTTCTCAGGACTCAGGTACACAGGAGCAGCTGACGACAAACCAGCAATCCGACTGGGCGCTGGAGTCGTCTGAAGTAGCCTCCCAGCGAGCGCGTCAGCATGACGCGCTATCGGGCCACGAACGGGTGCACGTCTCAACACTAGCCCGCTGCGCATGCGCCCCTCAGCCCGGCGGACGGAGGCGACCTGCGTCTCCTGACCCCATGCCCGGGTCGCTTCCCGGCGTGTCGTTCGTCTGAAAGTATGCTGTAAGTTCTTTTGCCACATCATCCCAAATTTCAGGATTTTGTAGCAAACTCTCTTTAAGACGCCAGCGCCACTCCGGGGAGCCAGCCGAGCCGGATAGGGAGAGGCAGAGAGTCACCGGGACATGATCTGACCATGTTATATTCCAATGGAAGCATCCCGTACTGGCAAAAGTAAATAATGTGGAACCAAAAAATAAATCTTGATGTGGGTTAGAAAAAAAAAGTATAATCTCTTTCCCCTGCGTGAAGGATTCGCCAAGCATCTACCAGTTGCAATTCATATAGTTTCCTCAGGATACGCTTTCTGATACTGCCTGGGACCGATGAAGTCCCTACGGAAGTGTCTATTCTAGGGTTCAGGGGGATGTTAAAATCCCCCCCCCCCCCGGATCAGTTTACCTTCTGCAAATTCTGTTAGCTTTGGTAGAACTTTGTTCAAAAAAGAGTCTTGATGTAGATTTGGTGCATATACAGTGGCCAATGTCACCTTAATGCCATCGAGGTATCCTTTAAGAAAAAGATAACGACCATTTAGATCCAAACATTTCTCTATAAGGGACCAGGATACTCGACTGGAAATCAAAATAGAGACGCCTTTGGATTTTGCCTCTTGATTACAAGCATGATATACACAGGGAAAAAAATCTATTCTGAAGGAAAGGGAGTCCACCCGCCTTAAAATGTGTTTCCTGTACAAATGCCACATCCGTGCAGGATCGCTTCAAGTCATTGAGGAGCATCCCGTTTCTCCGGGACATTTAGTCCTTTAACGTTTAGAGTAGTCACTCGCACCCCGTCCATCTCCCCTGGGAACGGAAGGACAAACCCCCCAAAAAAAAAAACCCTACCCCCTTACTAAACCCCTAGAGAGAGCACCCACCTCTGAGCTTCAGCTCACGTGGGTGCTGGCCTATGTGGGGAGTTGGCTCGACTCGGCTGAGAAGCTCTGCTCCCAACTCTACTCCCCCGGCTGTAGTCGCATAATATATTACTGCCATACCGCCCAGCCAAAAAAAAAGGAAGAAATTTATATCTTCCTCTACTTCTACTTCCCTAAGCATAATCACATATTACATCATATAACAATCTTCCCCCTAATGTAGGAGAAAAAAAAAAAGAGGGGAGGGTGAGCAAGGGAGAGAAAGCAAGAGAAAGGGAGAAAAATCCATCTCCCCCCCCCTCCACTGCACTCCCCTCCTGTCCCTCCCCCCAGTTTTCCCAGTATGCGCTGTTTATCTCCTATCTCCCTCTATCAGTAGAATCCCATGGGGGGATTAAAGGTGAGAAGGACAAGGCTGAAACAGTACCCCTAGTCCCGCATATTGTCCACTTAGCCATATTTGTCTCTCGTACTCAGTAACTTAGTAAGCGGAGCCCACCTTCCGGACCAAAAACCTACTCAGACTAAATTCTAGTGTTATCCCCATTCCAAAAAAAAACAAAAAACAAAAAGGAAAAAATAAATAAAAAACTAAATAAATAAAATAACCCCAACTTCCCCCTCCCCTCCCTAACCCCCCCCAACCCCTGTGCCATTGAAATCCCCACTCCTGTGTCCCCTTAATTCGGTACAAAAAAAAATTTATATATATATATATATATATATATATATATATATATATATATCAATGTGTGTGTATATATATATATATATATATATATATATATATATATATATATATATATATATATATATATATATATATATATATATATATATATATATATATATATATATATATATATATATATATTTATATATATATGCCCTCTAATTCCCCTATAAACATTTCCCAATATGTGTTCCTCCATAACTCCTCAACAAATTACCCTATGAATTCATTGTGTGATTGGTGCCTTTCGGGTCTGAGTACGCTGTGGTCCTTGATATATCTGACCAGGCGGGCGTTCCCCCATACAGGGAATGCTCCAGGAACAAGGAGTGCTCCAGGAACCGGACTCTGTTATATGGCTTTATCATAGTAAAAGAAGGAAGGTATAGATGAGGTTCTCTATGGACCAATGAAATCATCAGCACCCCCATTGGATCCGTGGAAAAAAAAAAAGGGGGAAGGAAGGGGCACTCCCCCCCTAACAAACATCCCTCCCCCGTCTCTATATATAGTGCTTTTGCGCCCCTCTGATTCATAACACTTAATAAGGAACACCCCTATCACCCCTATCCTTAAAGAGTGTTTTATAACACCTATAATTATACACATTGTACCCATGCAGTGATAAAAATATATATATATATACATACACATGTGTGTGTATATATATATATATACATATATATATAATAAAAATGTTAAATTCATATCAATCCCAAAAAATAAATAAATAAATAAATAAATATAACAAATTATATTCCAATACCCTCAAAATTTGTTTTATACCACCTCTAGTTATACACATCATGCTCACACAGTGAAAATAAAAAAATAAATAAATTGATAAATAATTAAATAAATATACCACTTCTAATTATATACGTAATATCCACACAGTAAGAAGAAAAAATAAATAAATAAATAAAAACAATAGTGCCTATACCATGTCTATACCTATACAGAGCCTATAATGTCCACATTCTCCACGGGGTTGCGGTAAACCAAATATCAATAACAAAAGATGGAGGAAAAAATAAATAAAAAAAGAAAAAGGCTGACCAGGTATTACTGACGTCTCCCTGAAAGGAGGGAGAAAAAAAAAAAGGGTGAAAAAAAAAAGAGGTTGGGGATGTAAAAATATTTTTCTCTCCTTTCTAAAAAACAAAAAACTAGGGAAGAAAGGAAAGGAAGAAGCCTCGGCCGATTAATCATGTCATCAACTGGGGTTAAACCTCCTGTCCTCCTCCAGATTGGGACATACCACCCGGTCCCCTGCTTCTCCCTGTTGCTTGGGGTAATGATTCTTCTGCTGCGCATGGGGTCACTGATCGTCTCATTGGTCTCAGTATAGCCTGCAGCCAATTTGGAATCGCAAAGGTCTATCCAGGAAGGTAAACAGTTCTGGGAGATCAGCGGGATGCTGCAGAACGAATGACGATGAGCCTTTCCTTACAATAGGTGAAATGGGGTACCCCCACCGGTAAGTTCCCCCCAGCTTCCTAATTCTGTCTAAAAGTGGACGTAACATTGCCCTTCTCTGTAGGGTAGCCTGGGATAAATCAGGCAATATTTTCACTGGTGTCCCCTCATAAACAATTTCCCCAACCTCCCACGCCTTGCGGCTTATTAGTTCTTTATGGGCATAACGCTGGAAGCGGCATATCATGTCCCTAGGTCTATTTAGATTCACCTAGCGGGGTTTGAGGGATCTATGGATTCTCTCAAACTTTAGGTCATGGAGGGGGATAGGAATATCTAGTTGCTGGCATATTGCCAGAACCGCGGGTTGTAAAGCTTCTCGTCCTACCCCCTCTGAGATACCCCTGAATTGCAAATTATTGCGTCGGCTTTGGTCTTCGAGCTATTCCAAATGGAGTTGCAGTGAGCAAGCATAGGAAGCATGTAAGCTCTGTACCTCTTCCAGATGAGCGACCCGGTTTTCCAGGGAAGCCAGGGATGCATTTTCGGTTGTAAGCCTGGCTGTCAGCTGTTCAACCTCCATCTGTACCACCTTCAGGTCTATGTGATGCACCTCCTCCAGATGTGCCACCATCGCCTCCAGGTCCGCTCTCGTCAGCAGCGCCTGCATGAGTGCTCTGAGATCCATCTCCACGGACTTGATAGGCGGAGCTTCCCGCAATCCTGGAGATCTCTGTTGTTGACCGCCCATGCCGCTCTGAGTTCCCGAGGCAGACCCCAGGATAGCTACGGAGGAAGGTGGGGCAGTATTAACCAGCCCTCCAGGCATTGCTACAGAGGTAAGTGAGGCAGTATTCACCAGTTCTCCAGGCTCTGCTACACCTTGTGTCTCCGCTGTTTGAACCCTGGATTTGGCCGCCCGTGTGCACGGGAAATACTGCTGAATCTCAGGTTGTAGTGGTATCCCCTGTAGTCGCTTATCCTTCCTCTTCATTCCGGGAAATACCGGGTAAAGATGCTGCCTTAATAGCACGTTGGCCGGCTAGTATAGCAAGTATAGCCGCATACTTCAAGAAATAGCCGCAGGGGTGGTCGGAGCTCTGTGAGCATGTGTCTCTACTCCGTCATGTTCAAGCCACTCCCCCATGTGTGACAATAAAATATTTACAAAAATTTGAAGGATGTACACACTTTTGTGAGATACTGTATATACTGTATATATGTAAAGTGTGTTACCTGCCAAATGATTTGCAATACTGCAATACTGTGCGGTCAGTCTTGTGATCAGGGCACCTTTGCCAGATAACACAATCATGCCTTTGACCTTTACCGCTGCAGCAGCTCAACGGTTTGAAGATAGGTTGGTTTGCTAATTGGACAATAACCCTAATAAGGTTATCTCTTTGTTCACTTTGCTCCTACTGAGTGAATGATTTTTCAATCATGCATTTCTGTGGAAGTATATCCTACTAGAGAGAGAGTATCACCGCTCCAGGTGGGCCAGATCAAGGTAAAAGGCATCTCCTTCAGTCTAGAAGTCCAGGTGCTGGCAATGCTATGGCAGTTAGACATCAAAGAAATTCTGGACAGCCGCACTCCAAAAATATTTGCCTTTATTCAATAAAGTGTCATCCAAAATACAGGTCACAGCAAAGTGGAACAAAGTTTAAGCGTTTTGCACTACAAGGAGTGCTTAATCATAGTTTAGTCTATGACTAAGCACTCCTTGTAGCGCGAAACGCGTAAGAATTGTTCCACTTTGCTGTGACCTGTATTTTGGATGACACCTTATTGAATAAAGGCAAATATTTGTGGAGTGCGGCTGTCCAGAATTTCTTTGTCTAACTGCAGAAGTATATCCTACACCGTTAATCAAAAGTAAAAATAAAGAGCTGCTAGGAACCACACTGACTTAACCCTTTGTAAGAGTAGTCAGTAGTCATGGATAAAAATAATATATAAAATGCCGCGCTAAAGTGCTACACAAAAAAAACAGTATGAAGTAATATTCCATATAACAGATAAAGTGCCCTATTGTGACTAAAAAATTATGTAAATTATTTGTGATCCAATAAAATGATAATAAAAGAAAATTGTACCCTGCAGAGAGGTGCTGATTGTGGATCTGAAGTTCATTGCTTTTCTGATGAGCTATATTGGGGAGACATTTTTTAATCCACTTTGCTCCTACTGTCAGCATGTTACCAATCAGCACATGAATGCAGCAGAACCTGACTAGCTGCTCTCCCAGTCTGGTAATTTCTGTACTGGAGATTACAAGAGGTGATTATTAAGACAAACTCCGTTACATGAAGCGAAAACAAAGTAGATATGGAGCTGTTCTACTGCTAGCAAATAGTGGTTGAGGTATGATAAAAATAAATAAAATAATAGAAATATTTGAAAAATATATTACATACTGTATATATACTACTCCCTTTGGAAAAATCCAGTTCCTTCTCCCCTTCCTGGGGTCAAAGACATCCACAGTATGTGCCACTGTGTAGCAATGTAGGATAAAAAAACCACCTTAGTACTCTTCTGCTGCCACTTCCAATAATGTCTCCTCTGTTGGTGATTATCAAGAGGTGATTATTAAGACAAACTCTGTTACATAAAGTGTAACTTTACTCACCTTGGATCCAGTGATGCGATGGGACAGCGATGCCCAATCAGAGAATTCTTTGCATTCATTGGGAGCGGCTGCCCTCCTTTGTTCAAAATTGCAGGAGGGCAGTCACTTGGCAAATAGCCCAGAAGCTAGTGGTGATTACTGGAGCAGCAGTGCCTACTACAGTGATTTACAGCTTCTAGAGTAGGCATCACTAAATGGCAGACCGCGGTCCGGATCCGGACCAAGTCACTGTCGCATCCGGACTGCCATGGTCCCGAAATTTAGAAGCTGGCTCTTCCGCTCAGCTGCCGCCACTGCTGTTATTCTCATAGAGCTGACATCAATGGCAGAACAGTTCTGAATGGAGGGCGGGAGCTGCCAAGTTAACTTTTCAAGTTAACCTGCAGGTGATTGGTTGCTAGGTTGCAGGGCAGTCCTAGTAACCAATCACAAGCTGGTTACCAGGAAAGGTTTACAACTCCAGCCCTCCAACTGGAACAGTCCTGTCTCCCAATGTAACCCCTAGACCTGCTGTGCCTCCCGCCCTCCACTCTTTGTAAGGTAGGACAGAAAAGAGGGGGTGAGGACAGAAATGTGAAAAAGGGGGTGATACAAAAGGGTGGGGTGATGACAGAAATGTGAAGGAGAGGGGATATGAAGGGGGGCTGAGGAGAGTAGTGTGAAGGAGAAGTGGGGGGGGTGATGCCAGGATTGTAAAGGGGGGGATATGAATGAGGGCTGAGGACAGTAATGTGAGGGTTGAGAATAAGGGGTGACTTGATGTGAAGGGGTTGAAGACACTGCTGTGAAGGGAGGACTGTGATGTGAAGAGGGGATATTGATGTGACGGGGAGGGAACTGTGATGTGAAAGGGGGATTTTGATGTGAAGGGGGCTGTGATATAAAGGTGGAGTTGTGATGTGCAGGGGCTACATGCAGTAGCGCAAAAAAAAAATTCGAACCCTTTTTTTAATTGCTCTGCACAGAACCGCATGGTGCTGCAGCACGTGAAAAATGTGTGTTTTTTGCTGATGCTCTGAGATGACATTAAGGCATCATGCACAATACCAGTTGCTTTAGCTGTAGAATGCTACATTAAAAACACGAGTTGTGCCGTGTTAAACACGTAAGCTTTGCCATGGTTTGCAGCATATTTGTATTAGCTTTTTTTGGCATTTACGGTTTTTATGCTCAGAATCAAGTACGAGATGGAAGCGCTCGGTCTGGTAAAACTAGCGTTCGTAATGGAGATAGCACATTCGTCACGCTGCAAATTATTGGATCTTTTAATGCAGTGCATTCTTTTGTTGTTTATAATGCTAGAAGAATGAAGTTTTGCTGCTGATATTCACACAGAGTTCTCACAAACTGATTTCTTTATTATTTCTCGTGATCTCATGAATAATCTTTTTTGTTTTTAAAGCCAGATCTCCATAATAATGTTTAGAATTATTTTTTATAGTCATTTTTTTTATTTTTAATCAAGATCTCCTGTTTTTTGGATTATTTTTAAATTAGTTTTTAGTGATCCTCATAATTTTTTTTTTTGGTGTGTTTTTGGAAGTTTCCACAACAACATTATTATCTTGTATTTTTATAAAGCTCTAGGAGGTTGGCTTGTGTTGGTGTCCCTTGTTAATTTAACATTGTATTTTTGAAATGTACCTGCCTACTCACAAACTGACCTTTTTGAAGAAAAACACATAGGCAAGTATTTTCATTTAAAAAAATCTCCATTTATTCTGGCTCATAATAACAAAATAAAGAGGAAGGCAACGCTGGAGAAACTGCTTGAATTTGCGAAGCCTTTGGCCCCCAGGGCACACATCAACTCTTTGTAAATTAAGATTGGTAGCCTGAGAAGTCCATATAATAGGGAGCACAATCTGGTCCAGGACTCCTAGAGATCAGGAACAGCAGCAGATGACACTTATGTCCCCAGGCTGTGGTACTACAACAGGCTGCGTCTTCTGTCAGACCAGACTGAACCCAGGCCATCACTTTCTTGTCTTCCCTGCAGCCTTCCCTCTACGCTTCCCTGCAGCCTTCCCTGCAGCCTTCCTTGGAGGCTGTGGCTCTGGAGGTGGACTTGTGACAGGAGGAGGAGGAAGATGGGCGAGCGCACATAAGTGCATGTTCTCACTAATTTTGCCCCTCAATCCCTTCCGAAGGGCGTGAAAAATTAGATTCTCACACATGAAGCGTTGGCCCTCCTCCATTTGCTGCAATTTTCCAGCTACATAGCAGCCATAGGCCTCTTCAGCGTCAGGGGGTGTTTTTAGGGCCGCATTAGCCTCCTTAATGAGGCCCAGTGCTGCCTCCTCCACGTTATTCCCCTTACTGGCCCTTTTTGTTGTAAGGTGGAGGGGAGGCACCTGGGATTGGGTGAGGCTACAGGGCCCCTCCTGGCTGACATTTACCCCCGCCTCCTCCTGTGTACCACATTCCAGAGCCTCGTCCTGGCTGAGGTCTTCATAGTTTTAGTTTTAGTTTTTGGTTCATCAATCACACACAATTTTCAGCTCATGACTGTTGCAAATTGAATGTTAACAAATAGAAAAGACTATCATTCTGAGCCCAGCATTTTTCATTCTTGTCACAATCATTTTGGCCCCTACTGTCTATTGATATGCAAAACACTTTTTGTTAAATCATTAATTTGTTATCAATAATAACATCTAGTTAACAACAATAATTTTCAGACAATAAATATGTTAAAAAATACTATACCTGGCTCCAGCTGGGTTCCTCCACTTCTTCCAGGATGGAAGGCCCAGGTTAGTCCTCGGAAGCCTCAGCTGGGGTTGAGGGAAGGCTGGATGGAAGTTTAGAAAGTGATTCCCTGGCTTCCATCTGGTCTTCCAGAAACCGCATCCTGTTGTAGTACCACAGACTGGGTAGATACACATCCTCTGCTGCTGCTCCTGATCTCATGGAAGCCTGGACCTTATTAAGCTCCTTCCTTTACGTGCTTCTCAAGCTACCAATTTTCTTCTTTACAAATTGGCAAACTGGCTCCAGGAGGCACTGCTGAGATGGAGGGGTGAGGAACGGAGAGGGGGCAGCATACAGTTTTTTTCCTCCACGCTGACAGCCGAGAAGAGCCCGCTGGGCTGAACGCTGGCCGCTGATGAATGCGGACCCAGGTGGGTGGGTGGTCCGGAACCAGCCCTGCATCCCTGCTGTAGCTAAGAGGCCCACAGAAGGAGGGGAATACAGTCCTGGTTAATCACTAGGAAAGTAAAAATCATTATAAATCCGGCTCCAAGCCACAAGGAGAGGAGACAGACAGGGAGATAAGGGAAATAACCAATTAGAGCCTCAAGATCCCTAAAGGCCCCAAAAAGATCCACAGAAAAACGGGCTCCCATACTTTTATGGTGCATTTAGCAGCCTAAGTGCTGGGACCCCATACTATAGGGGAGCATGGACCTGTAATGGTAAGGGCTGATCCAGGTGATCCTGCAGGCTTGGGGGGGGGGCTGACTCTTTCTTTTATAAGAGTTAAAGTGATCCTGTGGGTTGGTTGGGGGCAGAGCGACCAACCATGTGTATGCTGCCATGGAGGCACCAGGAAAGCCAGGCAGCCAGGGGAGCAAGGGATAAGATAAGACAATTGCTTTTTAACTATGCCCTAGGCAAACATGAGCATTTATCAAGTAGTGTGGGCAGCCCAACAACAAACATAGTTTTTAAATTTCCCCAGCGTTCAGCTTTAATGAAATTACTAAGTCAAGGTGGCAGTGATTCAATTAATTAGAAAGATAAACTTTTATAATAAGGCTGTTAATATCAATTTAAAATATTTAGGGAAAAAAGGCAATGCCATATTTATTTATGGTTAAAAGCAACAGTTCTCGTTTAAGAAAAAATTTAGATTTTAGATTCTTTAGTGCACTCAATTGTTCCAGACAGCAAAATTATTAAAGTGGGCCCGAATCTCTTATGTCTTCTGCCATACCATACAGATTTGCCTCCTTACTCTGGTTCTCAGACCCAGGGATCTGCTGTGATTGCTGGGCTACTTGTTTTCCTGGGTGAGGGACAAACATCAGCAGCAACCCTGTATGATCTGTAGTAATAGCGCCTTGTGTAGCACAAACGGTAGCCATTATGTTTTATAATGCTCCTGGCTGGCTGTGACAAGGTCAGAAACACAAAGGGGAGAAAAGAATTTATAGAATGGAGGAGCTTGCTAATCTTCATTACTAACTGATTGCTGTGCAAATGTTTTAAGTATGAGCAACCAAAACATTGAAAATAGCAACGGTAATTTTAATACCAGTGTTAAAAAATGCTTCCGTACCAACAAAAATGTATATAATTTAATTAAAATTGATTTTTATTTCAACAAGAAACCAATGATTATAAATGATTACCAGATCTTCTAGTCTTGTGGATATTACAGAGGACCTGAACTGTGGAAGCAGTGCCCTGGAGCCCCCCCCCCCCAAAAAAAACCTGAGAACAAACAACTAGTTCACAGTATTGCCTGTGGCCTCCCTAAAGCACTAGCTTACAATGCTTTGGGTCTCTGTGTGGAGGCAGCTGTTTTGGTAGAGGCAGAATTTAGTTTCACATTATAGCTACCCTTCTGATGACAGATGATTTAACGATTAATTGGGTAATGATCATGAAGCAGCAAAAGAGGTGGCGAGAGCACATACAAATAAAGCAGAAGCAGGGAAATCCTTGCATTACAGGTGCTCAGGTACAGCTTTTCCTCCAGCTACGGCTTCCTCTACAGGAAGGAGAACAGTAAGTAGCACAGTAGTGAGATCATCAAATTTCACATCAAATCTTGTGAGACTAGCAGTGAGATGATCTCACACTGCAGATGTACAGCAATGTGGCTGTGCACAGGGGCTGCACTGCTATTTTGCAGGAGGAGTTAAAGACAAAAAGGTAGATTTCTTTAGGGTACTGCATAAAGACAAATTGTACATGGACTCTGTATATAGTTTTCCAAAGCATATTGTTTTTTGGGCATCTATTCCAAACACTCCTAGTGTTTGTTAGCTTGTCATGATTGCTCCTTAAGTTGGCTAGTAGGCTGCCTAGATGAGATAGGCAGCCTAACATCCATTCAAAGGAATGCACACGGCAGACAACTCTCCTACTAATTGCAAGGCACTGGCCTACTGTTGTCGGTGTGCAATAGGAAGTGCTGTTATGAACAGGCTTAAAGAGTAAGTTGTCACGAGCAAGTGCTCCAAAAACTGCGTTTTCACAATATATTGTGAATGCGCCTTCCTCGCGGGTGACTGCTTGCTATGGGTTACCTTCCACTGTGAATATTTGCAATACTTTAATGGTTTTTTATTACCAAGTTGCCCTGAGGAAGGGGACCCTGCGATGCCCTAAAACATTGGCATGGCAGTTTGACCTATGGGATTTGGTACATTTACAATAAATTATGGAAATACATTTTTTGGAGTGCTGGTAGCTTGTTCTTTAATTCTGTTATTGACAGGATTTCCAAGTAAGAAACTCTACAATGGATTTACAAAAAATAAAATGCTTTATAAAAGGATACACAACAAGGTATGAAGCCACACATACTGTAAAACAGATCATGAGTTCAGGTTCACGTAAAAGTGGAACTAGTGTCTGCTGGGTGGGCTCTTTCCATAGTGTGAAAACATGCATAGCATTATGGTACACTTACCTTCTGATGTGCCCTCCTTCAGGGATAAGAGGTCCAGGCTTATAGATACCTCCACTGCCACCATCTTTCCCACAACTTCTCTTGGGTCCCGCGTAGCTCCTCCACTGGGTGGCCACTGATGATGTAACACCTGTTCATGCACAGATGTTGGGAATGAGCCAGGAATGTGTACATTGCACACACTATGCTGTGTAGTGTACATAGAAAATACAAAATTACTAGGTACAACTCTTCCTCCCAAAAACTCTATTGCCTAGCAATGTTTTATTGCATGACTTTAGTTTCCCTTTAATACATAATAGCAATCACTATAGGTTAAAGAGGAAGTAAACCTCCCTCTAATGCAGTGGTTCTCAACTCCAGTCCTCAGGACCCACCAACAGGCCAGGTTTGCAAGATAGCTGAAATACATCACAGGTGATATCACTTGCTGCTCAGTGATTGCAGTATTCTAGTCTGCAACTCCCCAAGGTAATACTTAAAATCTGGCCTGTTGGTGGGTCCTGAGGACTGGAGTTGAGAACCACTGCTCTAATGTTTGTACCTATCGGTAAGCCTATAGTAAGGCTTACCGATAGGTACTGTAAATATCTCCTAAACTTTCACAGTTTAGGAGATATTTACTGTATACTGTGCCAATTACATCATTGGTGCATGCGCTCTGAAGGAATGGCGGCAGGTGCCGTTTCTTCAGAGCCCTGTGTTGGGACTGGCAGCTCCTGTGCGCATGCGCGGGAGTGACGTCATGCGGCTCCGGCCAGTCACAGAACCGGAGACAGCGGACCCGGAAGGAAGACGGCTAAAGATGGATGCGGCCTGCAGCGGGGACGACGAGGGCTTTGTTTGCAGGTGAGTGTCACATTATGTCTTTACTTTGCAGGTAAAAACAAACAAAAACAGCCCCGGAAGAATTTACCCCCCTCCTGACCAGAGCACTTTTTGCGATTCGGCATTGCATAGCTTTAACTGACAATTGTGCGGTCGTTCGATGTTGTACCTGAACAAAATTGATGTCCTTTTTTTTCCACAAATAGAGCTTTCTTTTGGGGTATTTGATCGCCTCTGCGGTTTTTATTTTTTGCGCTATAAACAAAAAAAGAGCGACAATTTTGAAAAAAAACCTCATTATTTTTAACTTTTTGCTATAATAAATAACCCCCAAAAATATATAAAAAATTATATATTTTTTCAGTTTAGACCAATATGTATTCTTCTACATATTTTTGGTAAAAACGAATTGCAATAAGCGTATATTGATTGGTTTGCGCAAAAGTTATCGTGTCTACAAAATAAGGGATAGATTTATAGCATTTTTATTATTATTTTTTTTTTTTTTACTAGTAATGGCAGCGATCTGCAATTTTTATCGTGACTGCGACATTATGGCAGATACATCGGACAATTTTGACACATTTTGGGGATCATTGGCAATAGTACAGCAATCAATACTATAAAATTGCATTGATTACTGTAAAAATGTCACTGGTAGTGAAGGGGTTAACACTAGGGGGTGATCGAGGGGTTAACTGTGTTCCCTGGGAGGTGATTCTAACTGAAGGGGGAGGGGACTGACTACAGGAAGTGACGGATCGTGGTTCCTAGCTAATAGGAACACACGATCTGTCACTTCTGTCAGAACAGAACAGGGAAGTTTGTGTTTACACACACTCGTCCCTGTTCTGTCTCTCCTGCACAGGATCGCTCGTGGCCAGCGGTCATCGCGACCACTGGCCACGAGCATCGGCACCCCCGTTGTGCAGCGGGTGCGCGCGCCTGCTATCCCAATCCCTGCGGCGGTTGGTTGAGAAGCGGTTGAACATGCACCTTTTAGGAGATGAAAATAGAAATTAATCAATTTCAATAAACCAAATCATGTGATATAAATTACTCATATAAACATGTGCATGTGACAAATGATATAGATGAACTTTGTAAATACAACAATAAATTTATAATGGTAAAGTCCATGAACCACCAGCAAACGATTCTTCAATCCAGTGCACAGTAAAAATACAATTCTGTGAATGGAAAAGGAGCCATCCTCCACCAATCTAGGCAAACATCTTACTCACTGGACAGGTGTCAAATAAGTAGAGAATGTATATCACGATGTCCAAGCGGGACTTTTTTTAAGATAATAGCTCTTTCCCAGAAAAGGGCCAATGTACAGATAAACTAGTCCAGACATCACTTGGCAGCACATTACAATTTCTTTAACACAACAACATTGCAAACATTGCTACATTGCTTAATACCAAAGAAGTTGAGAACATATTATTAAAGTTCATAATAAAGGGGAACTCTGCGGGAGTCTTCCAGCAGCTGTATAATTCCGGACTCCAGATATTCTGTATCTTAACACCACCGAATACAGGTATCTCTCCCCAACAATGAGGCCAAACAAGATTTGTCGATCAGAAAAAGAAAGGAAAACTCCTCATAGTGTAGCTTGTAGCCGTTTATTTGGAAAATGTACTCATTCCATTAAGAACACATAAAATTGAGCCGGTACGCCAAGTTGCGTTCCACCTGCGCTCCAACCACGATGGCGGAAGTGATGCATCACATATGTAACCCGATGCGTTTCGTCAGTACGTCTGACGTCTTCAGGGTTCATGTGATCGGATGATTGGTGGAGGACGGCACCTTTCCCATTCACAGAATTGTATTTTCACTGTGCACTGGATTGAACAATTGGTGGTGGTTCATGGACTTTACCATTATAATTTTAATTTTTGTATTTACAAAGTTTATCTATATCATTTGTCACATACATATGTGCATATGAGTAATTTATATTACATGATTTGGTTTATTGAGCGCTGTATGAAATGTATTCATTTCTATTTTCACATTTGACTTTATGGTTACACTACGGGCTGCTCACTTACATTTTGAATTTAGAAGGTAATTAAATAATTAATTTTGTTGGTTCCAGAGTATGAGGCTAAGAGGTCATACCTTTTTTTTAACAACCTCTTAGGAAATATTCACATCGGCAATAGCTGATGGCGTCACCTGCGCATGCACAGTGACACTTTGCATTTATACCACACAGTATGCTGTGGCATGCACAGCGCCATGCTGTGGCCAAGGTTTCCATGGGCATTCGCAGGGGTGACGTCATCACGGGCCCAGCCATTCAAATGGCTGGAGCCTGCAAACCCAGAAGGAAGATGGAAGCCCCGAGGGAGCCATGACTGCGCTGTACTGGAGGACTTAATTTGCAGGTAAGTCTGTCATAATGTGCTAGTATGCAGTGCATACTAGCCCATTATAGGATAAACCTGCAGGGGCCCAATTTGTTTGGGGTTTTTTTGGCAGTTTACTACTGCTTTTTAGTAATATAGATTATAGAAAATGGATAAAACAACATCAATAAACAGGCTATACAGTATGTAATATCAGTCTGAATCTATATCATTGCACAAATAGCTAAAAGATGGTTGCAGACAAGTGCATGAGCTTTGCTGATTGCAGAGCTATAGGTCTGACTCAGAAGGGGACATGCCAGACCTCTGTGAGTAAGAGACCTGCAGGATTGCTTTAAGGGGACAGGCTTTTCTACTCTGGCTGTGGCTGTTTCCTAAAGAAACAAACTGCAATATTTGAACACCTTTTGTTTTGATGTGTCTGGAAATTGAAAGTTCAGTTGATCTTTAATAACTTGACACTTTAATTACAAAATGGCAGTAGGATCTTGAATGTGGATTTATTACAATGTTCTTAGCAACTGAAATGTGGAAGGAATTCATACAAACAGTAATTGTTTTTCAAATACTTGTAAAATGTTGTAATCTATCTTTTTACCTTTCATCTCTTTACAGATTACTTAAATGAAGGAGAGCCTAATGCCACCACTACTTGTGAGAATGTATTATTTCCACGATCATTCCGCGGGGAACTAAACAATACATTTTTGTCAATTTCAGCAACATCCATGGATTATCTGAAAAGTCCCATCACTGTCCTTGTTATACCGTTTATCTATACTTTAGTGTTTCTGGTAGGATTACCAGCCAATGGCATTGCTTTGTGGGTTTTGATGACCAAAGTCAAAAAGATGACCTCTACAGTCTTCCTAATGAACCTAGCAGTGGCAGACCTCTTACTCATCCTGGTGCTGCCCTTCAAGATACTTTATTACTTCATGGGAAATAACTGGATCTTTGGGGAGCTAATGTGCAGGGCTGTAACTAGTTTCTTTTATGGGAACATGTACTGTTCAGTTCTTCTCCTCATGAGCATCAGTATTGACCGCTACTTGGCTGTGGTCCACCCTTTCTTCTCTAGAAGATTTAGAAGTCAGGCTTTTGCCATTGCCATATGCTCAATTTCCTGGCTAATCTCTGTTTTATGTACAATTCCTTTGACTACAATGCAACAGTCCTATCCATTACAAAATACTGACATTACAGTATGCCATGATGCTCTTCCCATACAAAAGCAAGCGGATTATCTTTTTTATTATTTTATGACTACAATTGTTGTCTGCTTCATTTTACCCCTGGTGATCATAATCATCTGCTACATCTATGTTATTCAAGCACTGATATCAAGTGGAGAAAAATATGCCCATGCCATAAAACTTAGTGTCTTGGTTTTGGTGATAGTGATAATCTTCTTGACACCCAGCAATGTGGTTCTTTTGATTCATTACTCTGAGCACTGTCTGAAAAGTTATGGAAATCTATATGCTGTCTACATGGTCTGTTTAACTGTAAGTGCCATTAACAGCTGTGTGGATCCCTTTGTATATTATTATGTGTCCGAAGAATTTCGAGACAAAGTGAGGCACAGGTTTCGGAAAAGCTCCAAAATATCTATCACTTCAGTCAAGACTTCTAAAGATACTCTTCCAGCCAGCTACTCCAATTCCTGCTCACATTCAGTGTTGTGATATTTTCTCTTTTCAAAACTACAGTTTTGCAGAATGAAAGTACAGCAAGCAAAGTTTTAATATCCCTTGAATTGTCAAGTAAAGGACTATACTGAGTTATCTTGAAAGCCCCTGCATTACTTTGTGTAGTTTTCGAAACTACCATTTACAGTTGTGTAACCTTTCTCAAAGCGGAAATCCAAACAAAGGGTCTTTTCTTATTTTTGCTGTGTAAAAAAGATACCTCTGCTGATGTCTATTCCGTGGCCAGATTGCTGCTTTTTACTAACAAATTCATACTTTTGTATGCAGCTCCTGCTGTGGTTTGGGCCCACAGTTGTTCATTTTCAGAGCACCTATTTTGTGAACGGTTCCCAAAATGTAAGCAGTTCTGCAGCTGGAGAGAATGAGAGGAGGGGTGAATAAACAACACCAATGTGAGCTGCCTTATCTGGACGCACAGTGAAAGCTGTACTATCATGCCTGAACAAAAGTATGGATATTAGAATAATGAGCAGTGATGTGAAGGTGGGGAAAAACTTCAGGACAGGTAGTGTTTTACATAAGAATTAAGAAGGCTCTCTGCCTGGAGTTCTGCTTTAAGGGGAGAGTGTTTCAGCAGATAAAAAGACATTACAAGGAAAATTAAAAACTAAACCATGTGTCCCCATACACTTTAACCTTACCTCCCCTCCCCCTTTCATGCCTGGTGTCTCCTCATACACCGTAGAGGACTACTGTAAACTGAGAGACTGGAAACAACTATAGCCCAGCGGTCCTTGCCTGGGGCCTGTGCCACACCCTGCCCCATTTCCTAAAGAATAGAGATTAAAAGCTGACTTACCTACATCTTTACTAACCTCCTGCAAATACTGAAGAGTGTGCCTCCATCTGCAGTTCTCTGGGAAAATCTAACCATAAAAATGCAGTGATCATGCTAGGACTGAAGTTGCTGCTGCCTCGGCTGGGCCTGGGCCCTCTTGCTGACCTGATATGGTCCAAGCCCGGATCTCCTATTGGCAGTCCTGATTTTCAGTTCGCAAGGGGATTTTGGCTGTGACAGCATTCCTGGCAGATCAACAGGAATTTTTCTGTGTTTGCAGGGACTCTTAAGGGGTAAAACCAGGGCAGGCACTACCATGGGACCCAGTGGGCCCATGGTCCCAGGTGGGATTTTAAGAGGGCGGCCTGTAGGACTGCTGTGAAAGGCTGCATCCAATGAGTGTGCAGCCCCCGCTGTCTGTAAGATAGTTTCACACTGAGCAGATCATTCTGCTTGTAAGATCTGCTGAGTGTGTGGCACTGTCATGTAATGTAACTGAATGCAGAGAGAGACCAGCTGTCAAAATTGAGCATTGATGTCGGTGGTGGGCGGGACCCAGTAGCTATCAAAAACCAGCCAATGGGATGGGATCTGGGTGGGCGGCTACGTGTATGTGGCCCTACCTCTTTCTTAGGCAACCCAATCTTTGCATGTGTTTAATAGCTGCTGGGTCCGCCTCACCGAGGCGACCTGCACACGACTGCCCGGGCGACTTGCAAAACGACTTCTGTATAGAAGTCTATGCAAGTCGCCCTAAGTCGCCCCCAAAGTCGTACAGGAACCTTTTTCTAAGTCGGAGCGACTTGCGTCGCTCCCCTTAGAACGGTTCCATAGCACAGAACGGGAGGCGACTTGTCAGGCGACTAGGTCGCCTGACAAGTCGTCCCTGTGTGAACCGAGCCTTAGTGTGAAACTTCCTCTCCTCTGTCAGTGTCAATCAGTGCCACCTGCCAGTGCCCATCAGTGCCACCTGTCAATGCCAGTGTTTCCAATCAGTGCCACCTGTCAGTGCCAATCAGTGCCGCCTAATATCAGTACAAACCAATGCCACCTATCAGTGCCAATCAGTGATTCCAATCATTGTCACCTATTAGCAGTGCTATCAGTGCTGCCTATCAGTCCTGCCATTTAGTTCCCATCAGTGCTGCCAATCAGTGCCACTAAATGCTGCCAGTCAGTGCTGCCTATCAGTGCCAATCAGTGCTGCCTATCAGTGCCGATCAGTGCTGCCTATCAGTGACAATCAGGGCCCATTAGTGCTGCCTATTAGTGCCAATCAGTGCTGCCAATCAGTGCTTTCTATTAGTGCCAATCAGTGCCAATCAGTGCTGCCTATCAGTGCCGACCAGTGCTGCCTATCATTGCCAATCAGTGCTGCCTATCAGTGACTATCAGGGCCCATCAGTGCTGCCTATTAGTGCCAATCAGTGCTGCCAATCAGTGCTTTTTATTAGTGCCAAATAATGCCACCTATCAGTGGCAATCAGTGCTGCCTGTCAGTGCTGCCAATCAGTGCATTGAGTGCAGGGATGGGGCGATAAACTCAGCAGCCAGGTACATTGTCCATGGGGGGCTGGCCTGGTGGGGCACAACTGAAATCTGTTGATGTTTATTAATACCACATGCCGATCTTTAGTATAATAGGTAATCACCACACTACTATTTAAAATAAACTACTGGAGGTAAAGCAAAAAAAGTGTCAGTAACAGGCCTGCGGCTAAGCACTGTTATGTGTTCCCAAACCACAAAAAAAAAGTGCAGCGCTAACTTACTGATCAATAACTTAACAATAATGGTGGAATCCTCTAATGTAAGGAAATCTCAATAGGCTTCAATATTACGACAATACCGGTCTCTGATACGCAACTTCACATATAATACACATCATCAGAAAATAAGACATACTGTAAAAAATGAAACTTAGCAGGGATGGTGAAAACCCCTTCTATAGATATTGGCTATAAAAAAAAATTCTTCATCAGTTTAGGCCAATATGTATTCTGCTACATATTGGTAAAAAAAAAAAATTGCAACAAGCGTATATTGATTGGTTTGCATAAAAGTTATAGCGTCTACATAATAGGGAATAGATTTATGGCATTTTTAATCAGATTTTTAAACAGATTTTTCCGCATCAGTGCATAAAGCAAGGTCCATAAAGACATGGACTGAGCAAGGGTGGTGGAAAATTTAGTCCAAGCGCAAAAATTCACATTATAATAGTAACTAAAACATATAAAATTAAGTGTAACAATCTAAACAATAAAAATTCCAAAGTGCTATAATGGTGTGAACCTCCCAACTAAAAAGTTGTTGAACTTAATTTGTATTGCAATTATCTGTAGAGGGATTTCCACCATCCCTGCTAAGTTTAAAAAAAAAAGATGTCTTAGTCTCATTTTGATGTGTATTACATGTGAAAATCACATATCACTGGAATTATTGCACTTGTAGTTAATCTGTATGGCAAATTTCTATAGGAGGGGTTTCCACCATCCCTGCTAAGATTCATTTCGGTATTGTGGTAATATTGAAGTTTATTGGGATTTCCATACATTAGAGGGTTTTACAATTATTGTTAAGTTATTGATCAGTAAGTTAGCGCAGCACTTTTATTTTTTTGTGGTGTGGGAACACATAACAGTGCTTAGTGGCAGGCCTTTTACTGACACTTTTTTTATTTACCTCCAGTAGTTTATTGTAAATAGTAGTGTGGTGATTACGTATTATACTAAAGATCGGCATGTGGCATTAATAAACAGACAGATTTCAGTTGTGCCCCACCAGGCCAGCCCCCAAAGACAATGTGCCTAGCTGCTGAGTTCAACTGCCCATTCCTACACTCAGTGCACTGATGGGCATTGATTGGAAGAACTGATAGGCAGCACTCATAGGCACTGATAGGCAGCACTAATAGCCAGCACTGATTGGCACTGATAGGTGACACTGATTGGCAGCACTCATGGGCACTGATAGGCAGCACTGATTGGCAGCACTCATGGGCACTGATAGGCGGTACAGGTTAGCAGCACTGATTGGCAGCACTGCATGGTGGCACTGATAGGTGGCACTGGTTGGCACTAATTGGGAGCACTGATGGGCGGCACTGATAGGCGGCACTGATGGGCATTGATAGGCAGTACTGGTGGGCACTGATAGGCTGCACCGATAGGCAGCACTGATGAGCACCGATTGTCACTGATAGATGGCACTGCTAGGCAACACTGATTGGCAGCACTGATGGGCACTGATAAGCAACACTGATGGGCACTGATAGGTAACACTGATGGGCACTGATAAGTGGCACGGATTGGAAGCACTGATAGGCAGCACTGATTGGCACTGATAGGCAGCACAGATTGGCACTGATAGGTGGCATTGGTTGGCACTAATAGGCTTCACTGATTGGCAGCACAGGTAGGCACTGATAGGCAGCACTGATGGGCACTGATTTATGGCATTGGTTGGCACTGATAGGTGGCACTGATAGGCAGTACTGATGGGCACTCATTGGCAGCACTAATGGGCACTGATTGGAACTGATAGGCAAAACTGATGGGTACTGATAGGTGGCACTGATGGGCACTGATAGGCACAACTGATAGGTGGCACTGATTGGAAGCACTGTTGGGCACTGATAGGTGGCATTGGTTGGCACTGACTAGCAGCACTGATTGGCACTGACAGGTGGCGCGGATTGTCTCTGACAGGTGGCACTGATGGGCACTGACAGATGGCACTGATGGGCACTGACAAATGGCACTGATGGGCCCTGATTGGCACTGACAGGTGGCACTGATGAGCAATGATTGGCACCAACAAGTGGCACTGGTGGGCACTGATTGGCACTGACATGTGGCACTGGTGGGCACTAATTGACACTGATAGGTGGCACTGATTAGTACTGACATGTGGCACTGATGGGCACTGATTGGCACTGACAGGTGGCACTGATGGGCGGCACTGATTGGTGGCATTGGTTGGCAATGATAGGTGGCACTGATGGGCACTGATGGGCACTGATAGGCGGCACTGATTGGCACTGATCTAGGAGAGGGGAAGTTTCCCATTGAGCAGTCAGCTAGGCATGTAAGAGCCGCTCTGTGCGTGAAACTGTAATGTAATGTCACTGCTTACATAGAGGAGCTGTCAGATCTCAGAGCTGATGTCAGGGGTGGGTGGGACCGAGGAGCTAGCCTATCAAACACAAGCCAACGGGATAGGGCTGGGCGGGCCGCTCCGTGTATGTGGCTCTGCCCCTTTCTATCAGCTATCAAACACCAGCCAAAGGAATATGGGCTGGGCGGGCTGCTCCGTGTATATGGCTCCGCCCCCTTTCTTAAGCAGCCCAATCATTGGCTGGTGTTTAATAGCTGATAGAAAGGGGCGGAGCCACATACACGGAGCGGCCTGCCCAGCCCTCGACATCAGCGTGTTTGATAGGCTAGCTGTTTGGTCCCGCCCCACCCCCTGACATCAGCTCCAAGTTTTGACAGCTCCTATCTGCAAGTAGTGACATTACCTTACAGTTTTAAGCACTAAGCGGCTCTTCCATGCCTCCCTGACTGCTTAATGGGAAACTGTCTCACAGACAGCTCCCTATACAGTCTCTTGCACCATCTTACAGCAGATTTCAGGACGCACATTAGGGTGTGCCCAGGCACACCCGGCACACCCCGTGCGCACGCCTATGGTACTTATGTACATGATAACCAATTTTGTATAGAAACAAGTTAAAAGAAAATCAAGCTAATCTATCTATATGCATATCTAAAAATAACGGAAACGATTATACATTTCCTTTAAGTGCTCTCTATGCAGTACTGAAAACCTTCCATTTTATAATAAAGCTTGTGTAAAATGTCTGCCTGTTTTAGTTAATTGGGTGTGTATATATTTGCTCTTGTTTAGAGCAAAACAATTAAAGCCCCATTTGGTCATTTTTACCTACCTTGCCTATAATTAGGCTTACCTGTAGCTAAAATTAATATCTCCTAAACCTACACCGTTTAGGAGATATTCACCCTGTATGCAGCAAGTGACATCACTGGTGCATGCACTGTGAAGGTCCAGCATATCTTGGCAGAACTTCAGAGCTTTGTGCCGGAAGCGAGGGCTCCTGAGTGCATGCGTGAGAGTGACGTCATAGTGGCTCCGGCCAATCACATAGACGGAGCACGCAAACCCGGAAGAAAGACAAGGGGAACATGTCAGCCTTCTTAGCATTGGCAGTACAGCTTCGTTCCAAGGTGAGTATTTCATAATGTGTTAGTATGCGATGCATACTAGCACATTATGCCATTGCCTTGCTGGTGACTTTTGTTCTTTTTTTTTTTTCAATGTTAGTTTTTATTAAAGGGTATGCAGCAGATACAATTAGAAGGTAACTTCAGAAAAACATGCAGTCAGTAGTTAACATCATTATCACAACCAATACTCCATGATATGCTATGGAAGATTAAAGCATATATGTATGTTATAGGAAGAAAATAGTGTTCATAAAAGAATGCCGTAGCCCCTCAATTCAGTTTGCATTAGAGGCAATCTCACTTTTCTGAAGAAAAAGAGAGATCCGCTAGGTTGCTGTGAGGAGTCTATAATAGTGTGTATTGCTATGTTCTGCGCATACCACTCTTTTTTTTTGGGGGGGGGGGGGGGAATACCTGAGATCAGGTAAAAGACAGGAATGTACCAAGGTGAGAAAGAAAATACTAGAGGGGGATGGAGAGAGAGGGTGGGGGTAGGAGAGAGAAATACATAAATAAATAAATAAATAAATAAATAAATAAATAAAAAAGGGAAAGTAGGGGTGGGATGCAGGGGGGCGGGAGATGTGTCATCCCCCAGGAGCCTGGGTCGACAGGACCTGTCAGAAAGCAGGATTCAATGGCAAAAATCCTGGTTAAGCGTATTGGAGAAGTTCATCGGAGAAGCAGAATTGAATCCAATAAAACCATCTGGTCTTATGTTCCTCCGCCTTATCTCGCAGATCCGAGGTCAAGTTTTCCATTTGCTCTATATCCTTCCCCCCCTGCGAACCATTGGGCCACCGTTGGCGCGGATTGTTGTTTCCATAAAGGTTTTGTTCTTTTTTAACAATATCTGCGGTTTACAACCGCTTTAAGGCCTGGTTTATACTATTGCAAGGGAATTGCAGTGATTCCCTCACCAGCAGCAGTCAAAACACACTGTTGTTTAAAAACGCGCTGGACTGCCATTCATTGTTAACGGCACCCCCACGCATCTGCAACCGCAGCACGTTTGCAGGAACCACAGGGAAAATACATGGTGCAAAAGCACCATGCGATTTCCCGGCCGCTGCATTTTCAAAATAGTGCATGAACCTTTTTTTCATCCTTAGATGTGGGGGCTGCATTAGTTTTCATTTTTAAGCTTTTTTCCTTTCCTTTTACCTAGTGATCCGGCCAGTCACACACTTCCTCATCTTAGGGTGTCTGAATTCTGTCTAAAAAAATAAAGCAGACACCTTTGGACAGCAGCACTGTCAGTCTGGGGAGAGGGTAGTGTTAACCACTTCAGCCCCGGAAAAATGTACCCGCTTCCTGACCAGGCCATTTTTTGCGATATAGCACTGCGTCGTTTTAACTGACAATTGTGCGATCGTGCGATGTTGTACCCAAACAAAATTTATGTCATTTTTTTCCCACAAATAGAGCTTTCTTTTGGTGGTATTTGATCACCTCTGTGGTTTTTATTTTTTGCGCTATAAACAAAAAAAGAGCGACCATTTTGAAAAAAACACAATATTTTTTACTTTTTGCTATAATAAATATCCCAATTGTTTTAAAAAAAAATTTCTTCAGCAGTTTAGGCCAATATGTATTCTTCTACATATATTTGGTAAAAAAAAATCAGCATAAATTGAGTGGTTAGCGCAAAAGTTATAGCGTCTACAAAATAGGGAATAGATTTATGGCATTTTTATTATTTATTTTATTTTTTACTAGTAATGGCGGCGATAAGCGATTTTTATCGGGACTGCGACATTGCGGCAGACAGATCGGACACTTTTGACAATTTTTTGGGACATTGACATTTTATACACCGATCAGAGCTAAAATTAGCCACTGGTTACTGTATAAATAGCATTGGCAGTGTCAGAAACCATGATTTAGACAGAGACAGAGGTACAGTTAAATCACACTTGTTTATTAATTAAAAATAAAAAGGTAAATAGAGTAAGCACAGTCAAAGCATAGCCAGATTTCGGTAACCAGATCAGGTAATCAGCCAGGCCAGAAGTCAGGGATCCAAGTAGTGGAACAGTAAGCAGACAAAGGAGCCAGAAGGGATGTCAGCAAAGCCAGTCTTTAAACAGGAACGTGGGAGATGGTTTCTTGTGATGTGACCAAGGCGAAGGCAGAGATGAAGTGAGCTGGACAGCTTTAAGTAGGCAGGTCAGATGAGCAGGATCAGGAACAGATGGGTAACTGTGGAGAGAGATGAGAGCTGGCAATTAGCCGACAGCTGAGCGGCCAGCTCAGAGAAGGAAGGGCTGAGCCAGCCTTGACAGGCAGGGAAGGAGTTAACACTAGGGGGCGATTAAGGGGTTAAATGTGTGTCCCCTAGGTGTGTTCTATTTGTGAGGGGATTGGACTGACTGGGGGAGGAGACATATCGTTAGAAGGAACACACAATCTGTTTCTTCTCTCCTGACAGGACAGGGATTTGTGTGTTTACACACACAAATCCCCGTTCCTGCTCTCGTGCCCGCAATCGCAGATGGCAGGCAGGGATCGCTTGGCAACCACGCGCATTGGGTCTCCCTATCGTGCAGCGGGCTCGCACGCCTCTGCTATGGCTCTTAAAGGAGCCGCAGTATATATACAGCAATTCACGCAGCAGAGCCATTCTGCCGCCGTATATATATACAGAAGCTGGTCGGGAAGCAGTTAATGTAGCAGATTTAGATGGACTTTACTAACAAATTAAAGCTGAACTTCAGCTAACACTTTATAAATAGTTACAGTAACATTTTTTTTCCTTTTGAGATAAAAGTTTTGATTCAAAGGTGATCATTGTAATCACTCCTCTCAGAGTTAAATGATTTGCCTCAGCTATTTTACTGCTAATTTATCTAGACAGCTTGGTCTTTTAAAGGATAAATGAAAAATAATACAGACCTAAGTCAGCCATTGACGGATCAAAATTCAGTTCAGTTCAAATTCAATTCAGCAGGACCTGGCTGAATTTTAATTAATGTATGGGCAGGCTGGTTGTACTGAGGACGATCTATGGATCCACTTCAGTACAACCAGTCGGTCGTTTTTTGTTTGTTCGATTACTGCTGGCAGCTATAGCTGCAAGCATTTATAATTGTATTCTGAAGGCTGGGAAATCTCCCACTGTCAGAATACAACAGTGAAGCAGGAGGGATTCCCCCATCAACACTGACTGTGTTAATGGGGGAATTGAGAAATTTTTTTTCCTGGTGCCTCCCATGTCAGCATACCCATGGTTAGTTGCTCCGCCCTCTACCAACCCACAGGACAATTTTAACTCTATAAAAAAAGAGTTCCTCCCCTTAGTCAGTATTCTTTTCTTTGTCCTCATGCCTGCAGGATCATTATCAGCCTTACCTCACCGCTTTATGGTGTAACCGTTGCAGGTTCATGCTCTCCTGCAGTATGGAGTCCCATCGCTTGGGCTGCGAAAGGCGCCAGATAAGTATGGGAGGCCGTTTTTTTCTGTGGATCTTTTTTTGGGCCATATTGGAAGATTAACAGGAGCTTAGCCTCTCCTCTATGCACTTCCCTGATGTTATGTCTCCTATCCGTATTTCTACAGCCCGCACCGGGGCTCATCCCGCAGATCATCTCACCGTAGCTCCTCAGATAGGAGATCCAAAGGTCATAGGAGCTCAGTACACTCTCACTCATCCTCAGCTCATGCCTCCCGACATACCCCTAGCAGACACAAACCCCACAGACCAGTGTATCCAAAATAGAAGACCTGTTGGGTATGTGGAAGACAAGTGCTGCCGGAAAAATTGGTATGCGAGAAGTGTCTACTAGGCGTTCAGTCAAAGGCCACGCCCTACGTACGTTTCGTCACACGGACTTCGGCTCCCGTAGAAGTCCGTGTGACGAAACGTACGTAGGGCGTGGCCTTTGACTGAATGCCTTGCTGACATCTCCCTGCAAAGCTGACGCTTAGGAACATCTTTGTAAGCATTGTACACCGCTCATTTTTTCCATTACAATGTGAGCACCCTTTTTCTCTGACCTAATAAATAGTGGTTTTAAACGGTTTCACACTATGGAATCCTTTCTTCTTATGTCCTTATGATATCATCCTGGTCCTGGCCTTGCCAAGTACTGCTGCACAGTGGCACATACTGTGACTACTCGTTACCCCTGCAGGGGATATACAGCTGGTGAGTCTCTGCAAAATCACAATGCAAGACACCAGCACTGGATTAACACCTGTTGTATGCTTTGAGGAATCCCACAAAGGACGCCTTTTTTCACTTATAGTGCACCGGGCACATACCCATATGAACTGTTTACTATCATAGAACCATTTGCATGGCACGTGTGTTTAGCACTTTTCAGAGTGACCTCTTCATAGGGCACTTCTCACTTTGTTATTTGCAACGTTTGTAGAACAACATTTTAATATTTATTTATTTAGCACTAGACACTTTAGAATTTTTTGCATGTCACGTGTGGTGTATTTATTGCAACTTTGTGTTTTCTAGTGTTTAGACATAGACCACTTCATGCTCTTAGCAGTGGTTAATACTGTTTTTTCCTTTTGAGGGAATGTAGCACTAGACACCTTGGATGCGATTTATTGCACTCATTATGCTTCTCATGTTTAAATCACCAGTCACTTTAACCCACAGGAGTGGTAATAACTGCCATACATATTTCACTTAAGGGAATACACACGTGACACTTTGGATAAAATTGTATATATGCAGACATTTCTTTTGCAACTTTGGGACAGCGCCACACTCACACACTTTTCCTTTTTCATTTTTTCTGCTCATTCCACCCCCTGTGGAGTCAGCGTATGTGAGGGCAGTAGTCTATCAATTTAGGAATATACTTCCCACCTAGGCTTCTAATTACACCCATTAGCGCGGACTCCCTATTTCTTCTGTTACACTATGGTGAAATGGGCCAGATGGCATCTACGGACTTTCCAGGTGGGCTTCTTATCACAGTGGAAGAAAGATCGCCTAGAGCAGAGGATATTGATTACACCTACAATGAAATCCAGCCTTTGGTGATGAACAAGACCATCCAACCTTCTGCTTCACTGTTCCCTTGGCCCCATCCCATGGACTGTTCTGACGACAGACGCAAGTCAGTTAGGATGGGGGGCACATTACCAAGACCAGTTGGTACAGGGCAGATGGCAATTCAATGCGACAGAGGTAGTATCAAACACCTTGGAGTTAAGGGCGGCTTGGTTAGCAATCCTGTCTCTGGCCACCTTCCTCAGGGGAAAATCCATCCTTCTCCAGATGGACAACAAAGCGGCAGTAGCTTATGTTCAGAATCAAGGAGGAACACACAGCAGGTCCCTTCTGAATGAAGTGACACCCATTCTGACATGGGCCGAGAGGAATTTAGTCAACCTACGAGCCTCATATATCCCAGGGCCAGAGAACCAGTTAGCCAATCAGCTTTCAAGATCTTTCAGCCACAACAACGAGTGGTCTCTGAATCCGAGGGTCTTCTCCTGGATATGCCAACAATGGGGCACTCCCCAAATAGACCTGTTTGCCTCCCCGCTCAATGCAAAGACACCGCTTTTCTTTTCAAGGTTCCCATCTCTGAAATCAGCAGGGGTAGATGCCCTAACCCAGCCATGGAACTTTAAGATGGCATACGCATACCCACCAACTCCACTGATACTGAGGTTTCTCCAACGTCTAACCACAGAAGCGATCACAGTTTTAGCAGTGATTCCATACTGGCCCAAGAGACCATGGTTCACGTTGCTAATCAAGATGACCTTGTGCAAACCGCTTCACCTTCCACGCATAGACAACCTTCTGTCTCAAGGCAAGTTCTGTCACCCGGAGATCCTAGACTTGAGGGTTTGGAAGTTGAGCGGAAAAGGTTGGGTGAGTTAGGATGTCCGCATAATGTCATTCAAACACTACTACAGGCCAGAAAAGCATCTACGAATTCCACATACTATAGAGTTTGGAGAAAGTTTACGGAATTGGCAGAGAACTAACCATTTCGATCCTCTAAACCCCGGAATCCAGAACATACTCCTCTTTTTACAGAGTGGATTGGACTTAGGTTTGAGCCTGAATACGCTTAAGATCCAGGTTTCAGCCCTATCAGCTCTAACAGACACCCGGTGGACGCTAGATCCTCTGGTGGAACGTTTCTTGAAAGCAGTTCTAAGATTGAGACCGCCTAGAAAGACGCTATACCCCAAATGGGATTTGACTATCGTGCTTAATATCCTTTCAAAACTTCCGTTTGCTCCAACAGAAGAAAGAACTTTGGAGGATATTTCTCTGAAGGCAGTCTTTCTAGTCGCCATCACTTCGGGTCGCAGGGTATCAGAGATCCAAGCATTAGGGTCACAAGAACCCTACTATACCTTCTTCCCGGACAGGGTGGTGTTGCAACCTATTCATCAGTTCATCCCTAAAGTACCTTCAGTCTTCCACCTGAACCAAGAGTGGGTTCTTCCAGCATTCGGGGAGGATCCAGCCTCCTCAAAACTGAGTTGGATATAGCCAGATCCCTAAGTCACTTCCTAAATTTGACGCAGCAGTTCAGGAAAGATCAACGGCTATTTGTCATCCCCAAGGGTGCCAGAAAGGGAATGGCAGCATCTAAGACGACCTTGGCAAGCTGGATTGTAAGGTTAATCCAAAGAGCATATCGGGCTAGTGGTCTCCCAGTTCCAGATGTGGTCAATGCGCACTCAACGCGTGGAATAGTCTCCTCCTGGGCAGCTTTGGCGCGGGTCTCCCCTGAGACAATTTGTCGAGCAGCCAGCTGGTCATCCTTCAGCACGTTCATGTCCCACTATAGTGTGGACCCAGCAGTCCTTACTTCCCGAGAGTTTGGGGAAAGGACTTTGCAGTCATCTGTACTTTAGCTTTTTTGTTTAATTAAATTGCTTTATTGCATTACCCTCCCTGTAAGCGAGTTATTTACCATGGGTATGCTGACATGGGAGGCACCAGGAAAATGGAAAATTGAATACTTACCTTTCCGTAATTTTCCTTTCCTGGTGCCTGCCCATGGCAGCATACACCCTCCCTTCAATGATCCTTAGCGTTATGAGATCTAGTTACAAGAATACTGACTAAGGGGAGGAACTCTTTTTTTATAGAGTTAAAATGGTCCTGTGGGTTGGTAGAGGGCGGAGCAACCAACCATGGGTATGCTGCCATGGGCAGGCACCAGGAAAGGAAAATTACGGAAAGGTAAGTATTAAATTTTCCGTTTTCCATCAACCCATGGTTGAAAGAAAGAAAATTGTATAATGTATGGGCAGGCCCGGATTTACTCCCTTTGCCGCCCCAAGGCCGGGTCCTTCAATGCTGCCCCCCCACACACACACACACACACACACCACATCCTTTATCGATGACTTCTACAATAGATCAATTAAAAACATATCTCCATACACGAGAACACTGTACAATTAAAGCCAGTTATTTTCAGACTAAAAATACTTCAGGGTAAGTGCACGAGGGGTAAGGATTTTTCGCAGGCAAATTTTCAAGGCAATGGCTGGTGTTAGTGCTTCAATCATCCCCGGCACCATGGTTGTTATGGTGTCAGGAAAATTGAAACACATTATTTCTATCATTACATTGTAATATAAACTGAAATAGTTCAACTCACCATAATGCAGAATCATTGGGAGCCCTGAGCGTGTCACTTGCCACCATCTCTTGTCACTTGCCACCATGCCTGCCACCAGATGGGGATGTCACTTGCTACGCTGCCTGCCACCAGATGGGGATGTCACTTTCCACTATGCCTGCCACCAGATGGAGATGTTACTTGCCACACTGCCTGCCACCAGATGGAGATGTTACTTGCCACACTGCCTGCCACCAGATGGGGGTGTCACTTGCCACGCTGCCTGCCACCAGATGGAGATGTCTCTTGCCACGCTGCCTGCCACCAGATGGGGGTGTCACTTGCCACACTGCCTGCCACCAGATGGGGATGTCTCTTGCTACGCTGCCTGCCACCAGATGGGGGTGTCCCTTGCCATGCTGCCTGCCACCAGATGGGGGTGTCACTTGCCACGCTGCCTGCCACCAGATGGGGATGCCCCTTGCCACACTGCCTGCCACCAGATGGGGATGTCACTTGCCACGCTGCCTGCCACCAGATGGGGATGTCTCTTGCCACGCTGCCTGCCACCAGATGGGGATGTCTCTTGCCACGCTGCCTGCCACCAGATGGGGATGTCACTTGCCACACTGCCTGCCACCAGATGGGGATGTCTCTTGCCACGCTGCCTGCCACCAGATGGGGATGTCACTTGCCACGCTGCCTGCCACCAGATGGGGATGTCTCTTGCCACGCTGCCTGCCACCAGATGGGGATGTCTCTTGCCACGCTGCCTGCCACCAGATGGGGATGTCACTTGCCACGCTGCCTGCCACCAGATGGGGATGTCTCTTGCCACGCTGCCTGCCACCAGATGGGGATGTCACTTGCCACGCTGCCTGCCACCAGATGGGGATGTCTCTTGCCACGCTGCCTGCCACCAGATGGGGATG
Organism: Lithobates clamitans; assembly: GCA_037952925.1. NCBI lineage: Eukaryota > Metazoa > Chordata > Amphibia > Anura > Ranidae > Lithobates > Lithobates clamitans. The sequence goes on along the minus strand of JBBGZY010001129.1, from coordinate 1,603,065 downwards.
TCTCTTGCCACGCTGCCTGCCACCAGATGGGGATGTCTCTTGCCACGCTGCCTGCCACCAGATGGGGATGTCACTTGCCACGCTGCCTGCCACCAGATGGGGATGTCTCTTGCCACGCTGTCTGCCACCAGATGGGGGTGTCACTTGCCACGCTGCCTGCCACCAGATGGGGGTGTCCCTTGCCACGCTGCCTGCCACCAGATGGGGGTGTCACTTGCCACGCTGCCTGCCACCAGATGGGGATGCCCCTTGCCACACTGCCTGCCACCAGATGGGGATGTCACTTGCCACGCTGCCTGCCACCAGATGGAGATGTCAGTTGCCACACTGCCTGCCACCAGATGGAGATGTCAGTTGCCACACTGCCTGCCACCAGATGGAGATGTCAGTTGCCACGCTCCCTGCCACCAGATGGGGATGTCACTTGCTACACTGCCTGCCACCAGATGGGGAATCCCCTTTGCCACACTGCCTGCCACCAGATGGGGATGTCCCTTGCCATGCTGCCTGCCATCAGAAGGAGGGCGGAACAGCGGTGCGGGCAATGAGAGATGTCATCTCTCTCCCCCGCCGCCGCACCGCTGCCATTGCTAGCTACTCTCGATTTTTTAAAAATGGCGCCGGACGGCGCAATCACGCTACTGCGCATGCGCCGCCCGGCCGAGCGCTTACGAGCTTTCCCGAGCCCGGCCGGCTTCGGAACGGCGCATGCACAGTTGCGTGGTCGGCTCGCGGGCGCGGCCATCTTTTCTATGGGCACTGGTGCCCATAACAGACTTTAACAGGCAGCACGAAAGGGGGGGCGGCCGCGAAGTCGCTGCAGGAGCGGCGCCGCCCCTACACCACTGCCGCCCCGAGGCCTGGCCTCGGTGGCCTTGTGACAAATCCGGCCCTGTGTATGGGCTGCTTTACTGTCTGGGTCACCAGGTGCAAAAAAAAAAGCCTATAAAAAAGAAAACTAATACAGCCACCACATCTAAGGCCTCATGCACACTGGACATTTTTACAGCTGCTGTTTTTGGTTTTAGGCATTTTTTTCTGCAGCCAATAAATTCCCCATTCCCCAAAATTCCCCATGTGTGCATGTATTCCCCCTATGCACACATAGGCTATTATTAACATTTTTTGGGAGGGGCGCTTTCTGTCTGGAAAAAAACCCCATAAAGTGGGTTAGAAGAGGAGTTTTTCAGCTGTAAAAAGCTCTAATTCAGAAAAACGCTGACAAGCGCGGCTATTTTGGTGTTTCATTTTTGAGCAATAAGCCTTTGTGGGATTATAATGTTGCTAAAAAACACTAAAAATGGTAATGCAAAAATTACAAAACGCGCCAAAACTCACATTTTTAACAGCATTCTACAGCTAAAGCTTTTTATAATGTCCAGTATGCATGTGGCCCAAGAATTGGTAAGCTGTAATTTAATAAATGTTTGTTTTGGGGTTTAATACTTATGTAAGCAAAACATTTCAAGTTACCTGAAGCAGTGTTGGTCTCCATATTAAAAAAAAAACTGTCTGGTCTCAATAATATTAATTATTAATATTAGCAAATCCTGCACAAGAGTCAGTAACATTACTGCAGATACAGTAACAGATACAACATAGCAATACACAGTATTGACAGGTAAAACAAAATAGACCTGATGCTTCCTTATAAATTGTTCAAGGTAAGAAAAAGCATCATTTTTGAAATGACAAGTGTATTTTTTTACACTATATTCAAAAGTTTGTGGACATCTGATCTCTACATCTACAGTGGTGAGAACAAGTATTTGATACAATGCCGATTTTGCAGGTTTTCCTACTTACAAAGCATGTAGAGGTCTGTAATTTTTATCATAGGTACTATTCAACTGTGAGAGGCGGAATCTAAAACAAAAATCCAGAAAATCAGATTGTATGATTTTTTAAAAAGTTATTTGCATTTTATTGCATGACATAAGTATTTGATCACCTATCAACCAGTAAGAATTCTGGCTCTCACAGACCTGTTATTTTTTCTTTAAGAAGCCCTCCTGTTCTCCACTCATTACCTGTATTACCTGCACCTGTTTGAACTTGTTACCTGTATAAAAGTAACCTGTCCACACACTCAATCAAACCTCTCCAGAATGGCCAAGACCAGAGAGCTGTGTAAGGACATCAGGGATAAAATTGTAGACCTGCACAAGGCTGGAATGGGCTACAGGACAATAGGCAAGCAGCTTGGTGAGAAGGCAACAACTGTTGGCGCAATTATTAGAAAATGGAAGAAGTTCAAGATGATGGTCAATCTCCCTCTTTCTGGGGCTCCAAGCAAGGTCGCACCTCGTGGTGCATCAATGATCATGAGGAAGGTGAGGGATCAGCCCAGAACTACACGGTCAATTACCTGAAGAGAACTGGGACCACAGTCTCAAAGAAAACCATCAGTAACACACTACGCCGTTATGGATTAAAATCCTGCAGCGCACGCAAGGTCCCCCTGCTCAAGCCAGCCCATGTTCAGGCCCGCCTGAAGTTTGCCAATGAAAATTCTGGATGATCCAGAGGAGGAATGGGAGAAGGTCATGTGGTCTGATGAGACAAAAATAGAGCTTTTTGGTCTAAACTCCACTCGCCGTGTTTGGAGGAAGAAGAAGGATGAGTACAACCCCAAAAAACACCATCCCAACCGTGTAGCATGGAGGAGGAAACATCTTTCTTTGGGGCTGCTTTTCTGCAAAGGGGACAGGACGACTGCACCATATTGAGGGGAGGATGGATGGGGCCATGTATCGCAAGATCTTGGCCAACAACCTCCTTCCCTCAGTAAGAGAATTGAAGATGGATCGTGGCTGGGTTTTCCAGCATGACAACGACCCGAAACACACAGCCAGGGCAACTAAGGAGTGGCTCCGTAAGAAGCATCTCAAGGTCCTGGAGTGGCCTAGCCAGTCTCCAGACCTGAACCCAATAGAAAATCTTTGGAGGGAGCTGATAGTCCGTATTGCGTAGCGACAGCCCCGAAACCTGAAGGATCTGGAGAAGGTCTGTATGGAGGAGTGGGCCAAAATCCCTGCTGCAGTATGTGCTAACCTGGTCAAGAACTACAGGAAACATATGATCTCTGTAATTGCAAACAAAGGTTTCTGTACCAAATATTAAGTTCTGCTTTTCTGATGTATCAAATACTTGCCATATATACTCGAGTATAAGCCGTCCAAAATATAAGCTGAGACACCTAATTTTACCACAAAAAACTAGGAAAACTTATTGACTCAAGTATAAGCCTAGGGTGAGAAATGCAGCAGCTACTGTAAGTGGAAAAGAGGGTCAACAATGCCCATCTGCAGCCTCACTGTGCCCATTTGCAGCCTCACTGTGCCAATTTGCAGCCTCACTGTGCCCATTCGCATGCCTCACTGTGCCATCTGCATGCCTCACTGTGCCATCTTCCTGCCTCACTGTGTCCATCTGCAGCCTCATTTAGCTGATCTCCAGAACACCGGCGCTGTGACATGCAGTCTAGTCGGCGGCCGTCCAGTGTAATAAAGCCCCGCCCTCTCCTTGTCCTCGTCTGTGACAGAACACTGATTCAGTTTCCCAGCAGTGAGTCAGTGTTCCGCCTATCACGGACGAGGACGAGGAGAAGGCGGGGCTTTGTTACACTGGACGGCCGCTGACTAGACTGCATGTCACAGCGCCTGGAGATCAGGTGCATCAGGCTGCAGATGAGCACAGTGAGGCAGGGAGACTCGAGTATAAGCCGAGGGGGCCATTTTCAGCGCAAAAAAAATGTGCTGAAAAACTCGGCTTATACTCGAATATATACGGTATGTCATGCAATAAAATGCAAATGAATTACTTAAAAACCATACAATGTGATTTTCTGGATTTTTGTTTTAGATTCCATCTCTCACAGTTGAAGAGTACCTATGATAAAAAATACAGACCTCTACATGCTTTGTAAAATCGGCAGTGTATCAAATACTTGTTCACCCCACTATATATGAGCATGTTGGATATTCCATTCCAAAACCATGGGCATAATATGTTTTTTGGCTCTAACAGCCTCCACTCTTCTAGAAAGGTTTCCACACAATATTTTGGAGTGATATAACCAAGATACACCACACCAGATCAGTCTGCCTGTCACCTAGCCTCACATCCATGCATAAGGTGGCGGTCTGGCTCGCAACTAAATAGGCTTCAAGAGGAAAGTGGATGATCACACACTCATTTATGAAAAATCTGGACGCCTTATTGAAATAATATCATAGTCAAAACATCATGCTATACACATTCTGGGTCTTTGGAATTTTTTGCCTATTTAGGCAAAAGAGCATTTGAGATGTCAGGTAATGCTAGAAGAAAAAACATGACCTGCAGTGAGCATTCCATCACATACCAAAGATGTTCAAAGTGATTAGGTCTAGAATCTATACAGGCCACTCAAGTTCCTCTGCACCAAACTCATCACAGGGGTACAGTCATGCCATGGGGTGTCCACATTATTTTGGCCATATAGCATAATTGCCACTGCTTGATGACTAGTTGTTTGATAGCAAAATCATCAGTGATACTAACACTGACAAAAGGGCATAGGGAGTACAATGCATCAAATCCACCCGCCATACAAATAGGGCCAAAAAAGCAAAGTGAATGATTGTTCTCTATGAGAAGCCTACAGCATATTTATAGGAAATGGGCACTATTGGTATTATGACCTTACTAACAGTAAGCGCAGGGATCATCTATTTATAGACACCATTAAAAGTTTGCAATATATCATGAACATTGTACTTTTTCAGTTGCTCGCAGAAGCAGGAAAGTGAAAATATAGGTGCTGCATTTTACTGCGTAACTGAAAATGTTTTAGCTGATAAATAGTTAGCACTCTTTTATGTTTTATGTATGCACTCCAGTGGTCAAGTTCCATTAGGGGGAATTTCTGCATGGAGACTTTATGTTCAAACCTGATCCCCCCCCAGTCATATTTGTAGGTGTACTGTATATCCTCAAACCTAAATTATATTATATTGTATCTGTACTGTCTGCCCTTGTGTTGTAAAGCACTGCATAAACTGTTGGTGCTATATAAATCCTGTTTAATAATAATAATAATAATATTTCTTGTTGCAGACTCACCTAAATTAGGTGGGTGCTCCATCTACCAATGAACATATCCTAAAACAATAAATTATATACAGACTATAGGAAAAAAGCACACCACTAGCGCCAAATCAAGCAAAAGTAATACCAAGAAACCACAAGACCTTAAAAAAATAAACCAATAAATAGTTTAGGAGCAGTTGCTTAAATATTTGGTAAACATTTAAGTCCCACAGACAGTACCGTTAGTGCTCACATATAAACACATTAAAAACATGACGGTAAATAGGGCTTGCATCTCATCATTCCAATGGCTTAACAGGAAAAAATATCCTTGTAATCATTAAAGCATCAAGAATTCAAAGACTTCCTTGGGAGGGATCCAATTTAATCATAAACAGCATAGTCAAAACCTATTGTAGAAACAATCAGCAGCTGTATCATAACTATCAAGACAAACTCCAGTAGCCCACTAAAACCTGGCTAATAAAACCATGAAATTATATGGGGCTATCCTCCATTAGACACACTTATTTGCGCATTGCCCATACTGTAAATTGTAATTCATTGCTAATTATTGAAAACAACTTGTATTTGTTGACTTTCTGACGGGATAGTCACATCTCCGTCCAAATCACAGTCCATATACTGTAGTGGTCAAAATATAGTTATTTTCAGTGGATTTCTGCTTGAAACTAACCCATATACTGTACTTCGAGGTCAATCCTCAAAATCCAACTACACCATAAACTGACTATATCTGCTGGAACTATAGGGGGACCAAATCTGTGAGTGGATGATGCAGTACATACACTGAGTTTACATGTTTCAGGGCCTAAATCCCTTTAACCACTTGACCATCTGGATTGAGCAGACTTCATGATAATTGTCACATCATCCAATGCTTGTTAATACACAACACTTCAGCCAAGGAACATTGATGTTCAGGTATGTGTGTGGGGATGTCAGCATTAAAGGCGGCGTAAATTTAGATTGTGGGTGGGACCATCTAGATTATGTGAGATAAAAAACACACAAGGGCCCAAACCCATAACTTGGGAATAGTGTGTTACCAATTTGTCCGTTAGACGGGGTACCTCCTCAACTGACCAGTAACTATCAAAAGCTCAACTGGGACAACCCGTCCGGGTCACCCTTCCAAGAAGCTGAATATGGAGTACCAACCATAGTATACAAATATATAAAAATACTTTATTGTGACAAAAATAATTACAGTTGAATAAAAGTGTTAAGCCAATTGGCTATGCCCCTCCGAACACCCACACTTAAAAACATATGACAACGTTGTCACTCACAAATAACAAAACAGGGCCCCACACACACAGACAGACAACATTCACCAAGCCTCTCAATTATTCAGCTGGGATGCAGGGTGACTGGGAATACTTATGTACATGCCTCCTATGAGGCTTGTGTACATCGCATACAATTATGGATAAATGGACCTAGCTACTTAGGATTCTCAGTAATAATGCACCCAGCTCTTAACGGGGAGTTTGGTAATGGGGGCTTGAACAGTGTCAGGACATTGAGGCACCTACTACAAATAAGTATAGTGTGGCAGTTGGAACAGTACACCAGGAGTATTTTCACACTTATGTGTTTGTATATGTAGTTAGATCCAATAGTTGTGTACAATTAACCACTGTCTGTGGGCACACAGTTTCAATGATTGTTTATCTTGTGGCATAAATAGAGGCAGCTGGATGTTGAAGCGGCCTGCACTCCAAAACCAAACAGCATAGCTCTAACCCAGTATTTTATATCACCAGGTATGTCCACCTTAATGTAGCGTCCAGCAGATTCAGAACAGCAGGTTAGGGGGAAATACACAAGTCTATTGGGTGTCTGGCATGGCCAGAATGAACTCAAGTATTAAAGGTACTGATTCCTGCTTCTTACGGCTGGAGCAAGTGATCTTGGTAATAACTGGTTAAAGGTGAACCCTTGAGAGTTCTAAAGCATGAACATTACAGTTACAGAGTTACATATAGTTACATAGTAGGTGAGGTTGAAAAAAGACACAAGTCCATCAAGTCCAACCTATGTGTGTGATTATATGTCAGTATTACCTTGTATATCCCTGTATGTTATGGTCGTTCAGGTGCTTATCTAATAGTTTCTTGAAACTATCGATGCTTCCCGCTGAGACCACCGCCTGTGGGAGGGAATTCCACATCCTTGCCGCTCTTACAGTAAAGAAACCTCTACGTAGTTTAAGGTTTAACCTCTTTTCTTCTAATTTTAGTGAATCTTGTTAAACTCCCTTCCGCGATAAAGTTCTATCCTTATTGTGGGGTCAGTATGGTATTTGTAAATTGAAATCATATCCCCTCTCAAGCATCTCTTCTCCAGAGAGAATAAGTTCAGTGCTCGCAACCTTTCCTCATAACTAATATCCTCCAGACCCTTTAATAGCTTTAGCTAATGAATGAATAAGCATACAAGCAGGCTTGCCCGGAGGCTCTCACCACTTGTCCCCATGCTGTCACTGTCTTAGTGGCAGCCTTTTTGTTTTCACAGGGATAGACCTTAATTAGGCTTCTAGGAACACTTTTAAGCTCATTTCATTGTTTAACCCTTTAGGCATCAGGGTTTTAAGTCCAGGCCTTCTCTTTCCTCAAAAGTATCGTGTCAAGATCACCTCACCTGTTAGTTTCAGGGCAAAAAAGCCCTTGACCTTAAAGTCATCTGCTTGTCCACTGTGGAATTCCGCAAAGTGTAGACCTATAGGTGTTTCTTCCTTAAATTGAATAGTTTTCAGGTACCCACCGAATCTGATACTAAGCTGACATATAATTTTTTGCAGGGGCATTCCAAAATGTAAAGGACCCTTGTGGTGGCACAGTTTATAAATTGTTTAATCTGGTACAACTTATGGGCCGTACACACGATAGGATTTTCCAACAACAAATGTTGGATGTGAGCTTGTTGTATGCTCCATAGAACATTTGTTGTTGGAATTTCCGCCAACATATGTTTGAGAGCAGGTTCTCAAATTTTCCAACAACAAGACTTGTCGGAAATTCAGAGCGTGTGTACACAATTCCAACGCACAAAAGTCCACGCATGCTTGGAATCAAGCAGAAGAGCTTCACTGGCTATTGAACTTAATTTTTCTCGGCTCGTCGTACATGTTGTATGTCACCGCGTTCTTGAAGCTCAGAATTTCCGACAACATTTGTGTGACCATGTGTATGCAAGACAAGTTTGAGCCAACATCCACAAATCCTATCATGTGTACATAGCTTCAGAGTTATCAGAGTCGGTGGACACCGACAAGCGGTCCAAAAATGTGCACAGCCCACAGTGGCCACTGTGACAACAACGTTGTCATATCTTCTTAAATGTAACAACAAAAAGGACTCTGACCCGAAGTAGCGAACAGAGAAGGTATGCCACATCCCATAATATAGAAAAACGAACAATTGGTTCCCCTGAGGTGGGATTTTAAAGGCATTACCAAAAAAGGTTCATAGTTGATAAAAAAGATATTTTATTACAAAATACAAAAACATGATACAGAAATACACCAAGTGACATAATCAAATCGAACATGAAAAATACATAAAAACAATTGCATCGAGAAAAGCATGTAGGGGACAAAGAATAGTCACAATAGACGGACAAATAAGCATGAGATGAGGTAGGTCTCACTAAACCGACGCGTTTCGGAAAGTCCTTCGTCAGGGTTTGACAAGTGAGATTTATCAGTGAATGTGTGTGAGTGCGCTGCCCCCCTTTTTATTATATATCACCACCTGTATTCCTTATCAACTACCAATGATCAATATTACATGTGCATATATTCAAACTTTAGGTCAATAAATCATAAATATCACAAAAAACGTCCTTCAGACATGTTACAAAATCTTGAATCCTTTAAAGTGACTGGCGTGCTCCTATGTACTTCAATATGTGACTGAGTGGGACCCTCCACCATTCAGATTGGCCACTCACCAGATATTTCACTAGGGGTACGCCTTTGGTTCATTCAGGGATAACCATTCCACACAGGTACTACTTCTCACCCGTTTACAACTTGTGCTCTAATACTCCTCATGGGAAAGCATAGGAACAGAAGGCGATCATAGCGTAATATGTTTAAATCATTTATTTTAAAAGGTATCAAAGATTAAAATCACTCACATTTGCAGGTGCCCTTTTGCCGGCACTAAGCTTATCCAGCAGTTACGGACGGGTATCTAGTAGCATGGTTCGCCTGGTATTGTAAGCGGTCTCCACGCTTGGCTTGCACTCCAAGCCTCGTTTTCGTTTTCGTCCGGTCACGTGATGCGTCAAAATCTCCCAGCAGCCTCTACGCGTTTCGCATCATCAAATGCGTCATCAGGAAGCTGCCGTTTGATTGGTGCCCTCTCTATTTATACTATGTGTGGCCGGAAGTGTCCATTCCGCCATTTTAACTAAGGTAATGCTCCCATCTGTGACTTCCTTCCTGTTATCGCCATTTTGACTAAGGGTTTTTTTTCCCTTTTGTATAGTACACGCTTAAATCACTAATTCCCCTTTACATTTTCTTAGTTTTCATTTACATTTTCTTAATTTGTATTCTGGTTGATGGGGATATTAACCCATCTATATCTGCTGGAGAGGCTTTTACAATGTCTCAAACACATAACACATTTTTTAAAATTTCTGTCCATTCTGCCCTAGCCGTTCGTCCATGTGTAATATGGGACAGCAAAAAGACCATTCTTTGCAATAATCAAACAAAGTTCAAACAGATATTCTAAAAACCATATGTGATTTATATGCATGACCCCTATTCTATACTTTTCTATATATACAATCGAAAAAACCAAAAAAATGAAGAAATAAAAAAATTTTTTAATAGAAAAAATAATAGGAAAAAATAGAAAAAAATAGAAAAAAATAGAAAAAAATAGAAAAAAATGGAAAAAAATAGAAAAAAATGGAAAAAAATAAATAAAATGGGTACAATAATGGGTAAATAAAAATAAAATTAAAATAAATAAAAATAATAATGATAAAAATAATAAATAAAAAATAAAAAATAAAAATTGAAAATAATAAAAATAAAAAATAAAAAATAATAAAATAAAAATAAAATAAAAATGAAAATAAATATAAATAAATAAAAATAAAAAAATATATAAAGTAAATAAAAAATCCAAAATGAAATTAAAATCTTTCCATGCTAGTTAGTAATTTTCTATATAGCAGTTGATGTCGAGCTCCACGTTCATCCCTTTTGGTTTCATAGTTTCCATTTTAAATATCCAATGGGTTTCATTTCTTGATACCTCCCTTCTCATATTAGTGTTTCTCCAATCTTTTTCTATTCTATCTATTCCATAGAATTTTAAATGTTGGGGGTTTCTACCATGTACATCCCTGAAGTGTTTAGATACACTATGGTGTTTAAATCCTTTTTTGATGTTTCTAACGTGTTCTCCTACTCTCACCGATAGGGCTCTGGTTGTTCTGCCCACGTATTGCAGCCCACAACTGCACTCCAATACGTAGGTAACATGTGTGCTAGCACATGTTATAAGTTTATCAATTTTAAAGGTTTGCTTGTTACTGTTTGATACAAAGTTAGTTGTTTTTCTATCACTTTTCTTGGTAGACCTGCACGCTTTGCAATTTCCACACCTAAAGAACCCCTCCTGCTCAAAGAAGGTTGTCATCCTTTTAGGGGGGTCTGGTACATTTTTTACTATTTTATCCCTGATCCTCCTAGCTCTCCTGTATACGAACGCTGGTTTATTTGGCAGGACCTTGCTCAACTGTGGATCATTACTAATTATAGGCCAATGTTTTGTTATAATTTTTTCTAATGTCTTATATTGTTTATTGAATGCTGTTATAAATGGTACTTTATCATTGTGGTTATGATTTCTAATTTTATTAGTTAATGTTAGCTCTCTATCCATATTGGCTATTTTAAGACGCGTATCCTCCAGTGTGTCTTTGTGGTACCCCTTGTCTATAAATCTTTTAATTAATATATCTGTCTGTTGAAAATAATCCTCTATTAGGTCACAGTTTCGTCTTATCCTAATAAACTGGCTTTTTGGGATTGCTTTTTTCCAATGGGGGTGGTGACAGCTCCCCATCGGAATGTAACCATTCCGGTCCGTTTCTTTGAAGTGTGTTCTAGTTCCCAATTTGTTCTTGTTTTTATAAATTTCTAAGTCCAAGAAATTTATTTTTTGTTGGTGTACTGTAGCTGTAAATTTAATATCATATTTATTATGGCCAATATGTTGGATAAATGCTTCCAGTTGCTGTTGACTGCCCTTCCACACTATCAAAATGTCATCTATAAATCGTTTGTATAACAGCAGGTGTGGCCAGCATCTTCCAAAAATCTCTTCTTCCTCCCACTTACTAAGAAAGATGTTGGCCACACTTGGTGCATACTTGTTACCCATCCCTACTCCCTTTATCTGCCTATAGTAGTTATGATTGTGCCAGAAGAAATTATTCCCCATGGCCATCCTTAATCCCTCCAGTATAAACCTTCTTTGTTTCAATTTGAGGTCCGATAGTTTTTTCATTCCCCACGCTACAGCTGCCAAAGCGTCCGTTTGTTTTATATTGGTGTACAACGACTCCACATCCATTGTTACCAATAGTGTGGATTCGTCCACCTGTAGATTCTTTAGGTTATTGATTACATCCTTACTATCCTTGAGGAATGCCTTGCCCTCTCCTGCTATAGGTTGGAGGAATATATCCAAATATTCCCCCAATCTTGAATAGACCGATTCTATGCCACTAATTATAGGCCTTCCTGGTGGTCTAGTTTTATTCTTATGGATTTTAGGAACCTGGTATATTACTGGTATCCTTGGTGCTTCTGTCAGCAAATATCTACCTTCTTTCTTATTTATAATATTGTCAGCTATGCCCTTATTTAGTGAGATTTATCATCTGTTTAATATTACAAAGGCAAAAAACATAAAGTGGTTAGCATCGCATACACATGTGATATGATATGTCCCCCATACCTCATATGTGAGAATGAACTCACTTACCCAATGCAAGTGTTGCAAAGAGATTCAAAGCAAATAATCAGCTCTACTGTGGTATCCCAGGCCGTGTGCAAGTCTAGAAGATCCAGAGGCGGACCCCTTGTCAGCTGGAGCCTAATGGGAGGAGGCAGCTCAGGGTGGACACGATGCGCACAGCTGATTGCTGTTGCAATCAGCTGGCAGCACATCCAGTGGAGATAAATAGTCGAGCTCATCCACTCGGATCTTGTGATCGGAGGAGGATGTTGCACTCACACTGGGCTCCTAGCTGCTAAAGTAAGTCACTTTGTTGGACTGGGGGTATTGGGGGGCTTTTTACCCTTTAGATTACTTGCTCACATGTGGTGTGGTTTATATATACCACAACCCAAATATATACTGTCTGTATGATTTTTACCCCCCTTCTCTCTCCTAATACCAGATTTCTTCTTTGGTGTCAGTCTGATGGCCAGCATGGTGTCCTTTGAGCCCTCCTCCCCTTCCCTACGTTATATCTTGTAGGTGTCCTTTTTGGCTCCAGTCCCCAGGTATGTTTCTCTTTGGCCATTAGCTTTTACACACATATAGGCTTTCTGTACCAGCTTAATAGGGGTGTTCACCCCCACCCAATTGCCATTCCTTATGATACTGTTTGCTTGGTCTTAGGTCCGAAGATTCCTGTGGACCCCAGCCCACGCACAGACGTTGCGCCATAATCTGGGCGTGACGTGTTTCAGCATTTAGGGAAATGGTGCCCTTTACATGAACCTCTCTTAGCATTCCATCTACCTATAATTGGATCTTCTAGACTTGCACACGGCCTGGGATACCACAGTAGAGCTGATTATTTGCTTTGAATCTCTTTGCAACACTTGCATTGGGTAAGTGAGTTCATTCTCACATATGAGGTATGGGGGACATATCATATCACATGTGTATGCGATGCTAACCACTTTATGTTTTTTGCCTTTGTAATATTAAACAGATGATAAATCTCACTTGTCAAACCCTGACGAAGGACTTTCCGAAACGCGTCGGTTTAGTGAGACCTACCTCATCTCATGCTTATTTGTCCGTCCAAGCAAACAGTATCATAAGGAATGGCAATTGGGTGGGGGTGAACACCCCCATTAAGCTGGTACAGAAAGCCTATATGTGTTCGCTACTTCGGGTCAGAGTCCTTTTTGTTGTTTCTTAGCATGGTAGTAGATACCAATCCCCGTTTTTTCTGACACGCAGTAGTGAACTACAAATATCATTATTATTATTATTTGGGCTGTTTTGCCCGTATACGTTGGATATATCTATATTGTTTGTACTTTGTTGTACCAGTTTATCTGGTTTATTTTCATATCTTTTTTGTGCATTGTTTCATTAGAAATTTGTAGATCATGGCCAATTACATGGGGAGCAATTGGGACAATCTTATGTCTGGCTATCTGGATGAGTATGGTAAGAATGAACACATTGAATCAGAAATCAAAGGACTTTTTTTGAAACTCACTAAATTCCTTGAGAAAAAATCATCCTTGTACTGGCATATCAGGTCCTTTCGGGACTATATTAATGACAATATGAACCCATTGGGACTCAGGGTCCAGATCTTCCCCAATTTGGAGGGCCTGGACACTGAGTTCAAAAATGCCTGGGAAAAAATCCTACGCACCTGTTCCAAAGACACGATGGAACTCCTTATCACTGAATATCAAAAACGGTCAAATGCGCTGGATGGCGATATTCAGGCCATATGTTTAAAACTTCAACCACTTCAGACTCACAAGACTTATATAGACAGGGAGATTAAACTTAAAAAACATCTTGAGGACTTTAACAAAGATATCCTTATCAAAAAAGAAACTAAATTTAGTAGGGACCGTGGTGCCTTTGAGGAAAATAGGGCCTATAGGTGGAATCAACCACAGTCCCAAAATCCTAATAGATTTAGGAACCGGAGGGATCACTACTCTGCCATCTCTAATTCCTCTTCAAGCGTTTCCTCTGTTTCCTCACAGGTTTCCTCCAAAACTAAAAAGGGAACACGCTCCAATCAAAGTGAAAATAGATCTCAGGGAACAAGGACTCACAACGCGAATATGATGGATGGTTCACAAAACACATCCTTGATGGCAGGTAGATCATTAGGAGGGATCGGCGGTTGTCCCACCGCTGTCCCCCCTATACCTCTGGTGAACAATATTAACTCACCCCCGGTCACTAGATCTAAAACCACTCATCAGGGAGCTGACAGACAGGATGTTGTCCCTTTAGTGGAGACACTTTTGAGCAAACCTACAAACAAAACCTAGATGGGGCTGGGGAGGTGGGTTTGTTGGACAGTGCGGATCGGCCCCTTAGGTCTTTCAGCATTGTCAACCTTTCCTCCCATGTCCTTACAGAAGGGGAAAAATGCATACTCCAGAAGGGACTGGGGTTCTGCCCCAATGAGAACATGGATAGGTTTGAGGTCGTTAAGGATCTCGAATTGTTCGCACGTAAACTAATGTTAAAAAACATGTATTACAAGCCCCAGGGATCCATAGACCTCACACCCTAAGAAAATCGGGCCATTGATCAGCTGGTGTCGCTCTTGGAGGAGAGCGACACAACTGATCTTATTGATCGTATCGATTTGCCCTCTGTACTTTCCCTTCCCTTGTCCAACAGGGAGGAGCCGGCCCGGGAGTCGGCTCTGGGGTCTAAACTTAAAAAGAAATCGGTCCAGTTCCCACCCCCTAGCTCCAATCCAAACATCTCTACATTTCTTAAACTGGTACACAAAGATATTGAGAGGCTGCGTATTCGCACCCCTGGACGGACCAACACTAACCTGGCTGACAGACAGGCACTTAAGGAACTTGGTGACAATAAATCTATAGTCATCAAGCCCTCGGATAAGGGGGGGAACATTGTCCTGATGGACAATGCTCAATACATCTCAATGTGCCATAAAATTCTTATGAATAAGAACTGGTACAAAAAAATCTCCAGGGATCTTATCAACAGGTTCCACCAGGAATATTATTCCCTAGTGGACACTGCATACAACAACAAAGTCATTAACAAGACGGTTTGGGAGTATATTAGGGTGAAATTCCCTATTGTACCAACTTTCTACTCATTACCAAAAATTCATAAAGATAGCCAGAACCCCACAGGGAGACCAATTGTCTCGGGTAGAGGGTCCATCAGCGAACACGCGAGTCGTCTGATTAACGAATATCTCAAACCTCACGTCACGAGTTTACGTTCATATGTAAAAGACACCATACATTTCCTGAAAATCATAGACAATCTCACTATACCAGACAAAGCATATTTAGTGACGATTGACGTAGAGGCTCTGTACAGCTCTATTCCCCACGCGGGCAGACTTAGAGCTGTTAAGAAGGCCATCTTCCAGAGACAGGATGGAGACTGGACCTATAATGATTTCATTCTACAACTGTTGGAATATATTTTATATCACAATGTTTTTTCGTTTGATGGTTCCCATTTCCTCCAGGTACAGGGGGTGGCAATGGGGACGTGTTGTGCCCCATCTTACGCCAACCTGTACCTGGGGGAATGGGAAACCACTTTTCTCAGTGATGAAAACTCGTCGATGTATACGAACCACTTCCTGTTGTGGTTCAGATACATCGACGACATTTTCACCATCTGGGATGGCCCCATAGAGCTGTTGCAATCATGCCTCGTGTGCATGAACAAAAATTGCTTCAATCTTAATTTTACCATGGCATCAAGTCGTAGTGAGATCGCATTTTTGGATGTCATGGTTTATAGAAACGGGGATGGTGGACTCAGCAGTGGCCTTTTTCGGAAGGCCACGGCTGGGAATACCATCCTACATGCCTCTAGCTTTCATCCATCCAGTCTCATCAAGTCAATACCTTACAGCCAATATTTGAGGGTGCGTAGAAACTGCACCGATGAAGCGACTTTCAAGATAGAGGCCAATGACCTGCGTGCGAGACTCCTTGAGAGAGGTTACTCACGTACCTCCCTCAAGAAAGCCTACAAACGGGCCATTACACATACCAGGCAGACCCTGATCTATTCACAAAAAAACAAAAGTCAGGACAATTCCCTACGCATCATTACTAAATATTGTAACCAACACATTGAAATCAAGAGAATTGTGTCCAAATATTGGCACATTCTCACTATGGACCCCGATCTACAGAGACTCCTCCCTGAAAGTCCCCTCTTTACCTTTAGGAGGGCCACCTCTCTATCCTCCAGATTGGTGAGAAGTGAATTTAGGGATGAAAAGTTTGCTCAGCACTGCAAGTACAGGGGCACCTTTATGTGTGGAGCCTGTGGATACTGCAGATTTATGTTTACCACGAAAAATCCCACGTTACCCAATGGCAGTGTCTTCAGGCCCAAACACTTCGCGAACTGTAAGACGAAGGGGGTGGTCTACATGCTCTGGTGTGATTGTGGATGTTTCTATGTTGGAAAAACCAAGCTGGAATTCTGGCATAGGGCATACCGCCACATCAGAAGCATGCAGACATGTGACCCCGACTTACCACTCGGGAGACATACGGCCCTGGTCCACCAGGGAGAATTCCCAAGAATCAAATTTTTGATCTTGGATCGGGTCCACCCAGGTTGGAGGGGGGGAGATTGGAATAAGGATCTCCTCCAACTTGAACTGAGGTGGATCTATAACTTGCGGGCGACCAGACCCCCTGGACTCAATGACTCTACATGTTTCAAGCCCTTTTTGGAGGGTTTTGACTCGGGAGGCATGGAAAGATAGACCCTTACCTGAGTACCTGGTTGTATGCATGCCCCAGGTCTTGCCACATGGTATGCAGGTTATCTGATTCTAGGCCCTTGACCTGCCCCAATCTATGCCCTTACAACTTTTAGGCTCAATTTGCCCATACGTTATGTCCAAATAAGGAACCCACCTTGGGGCTTTGGGTGACAGGGGCCTATTTGCATGTCCATGTCTCTGGATTGGCAGGACATTGGGGTAGCCCCCTGTTCTGCTAATCTTGCCCCAGGCGCGAGGGAGTATTGAGCCTTGTTCCCCTTTTGTTTGCTCCATGGCTTTATGCTCTTATCATTTGCATTTCTCCCCATGTTACAGCCCTGCTGTGGTATCTCACGCCTTAGGTGCACTGGATGATATCCAATATGTTTACATGACTATGGATTGTATGAGAGTGTGAGCCTGCACCTTTTTACTTTTGTCGGCATGTTTTTCTTAGGTACCTCCCCTTGCTGTCAGTGTGCGTGGATCCAGCACGGTAAGGCTGCCCCTTTTGGGACACACTAGGGGAACGGTCGGTGTTCCTCCTTTTCCAGATCGGGATCAGCGTTAGCTGATTCCGGCTCTGGCTTCCCGTGCTGGTGGGAGTGGACGGCGGCGCGCGCCTCCGGGACGTGGTGCCGTGACGTCAGCCGCGACTATGCGCTCCAGTGTTACTGGTGCGCATGCGCGGTGTGGGGTCGGGGCCGGCGTCTTTCTCTCTTGGGGGGGCGTGGCGCGGTCCACTCCCAGGGGGCCCACCATTGGACCAGGATGACAGGAGATCTGCTCAGAGGCGGACCCCTTGTCAGCTGGAGCCTAATGGGAGG
Organism: Lithobates clamitans; assembly: GCA_037952925.1. NCBI lineage: Eukaryota > Metazoa > Chordata > Amphibia > Anura > Ranidae > Lithobates > Lithobates clamitans. The sequence goes on along the minus strand of JBBGZY010001129.1, from coordinate 1,585,378 downwards.
AGGCAGCTCAGGGTGGACACGATGCGCACAGCTGATTGCTGTTGCAATCAGCTGGCAGCACATCCAGTGGAGATAAATAGTCGAGCTCATCCACTCGGATCTTGTGATCGGAGGAGGATGTTGCACTCACGCTGGGCTCCTAGCTGCTAAAGTAAGTCACTTTGTTGGACTGGGGGTATTGGGGGGCTTTTTACCCTTTAGATTACTTGCTCACATGTGGTGTGGTTTATATATACCACAACCCATATATATACTGTCTGTATGATTTTTACCCCCCTTCTCTCTCCTAATACCAGATTTCTTCTTTGGTGTCAGTCTGATGGCCAGCATGGTGTCCTTTGAGCCCTCCTCCCCTTCCCTACGTTATATCTTGTAGGTGTCCTTTTTGGCTCCAGTCCCCAGGTATGTTTCTCTTTGGCCATTAGCTTTTACACACATATAGGCTTTCTGTACCAGCTTAATGGGGGTGTTCACCCCCACCCAATTGCCATTCCTTATGATACTGTTTGCTTGGTCTTAGGTCCGAAGATTCCTGTGGACCCCAGCCCACGCACAGACGTTGCGCCCTAATCTGGGCGTGACGTGTTTCAGCATTTAGGGAAATGGTGCCCTTTACATGAACCTCTCTTAGCATTCCATCTACCTATAGTTGGATCTTCTAGACTTGCACACGGCCTGGGATACCCCAGTAGAGCTGATTATTTGCTTTGAATCTCTTTGCAACACTTGCATTGGGTAAGTGAGTTCATTCTCACATATGAGGTATGGGGGACATATCATATCACATGTGTATGCAATGCTAACCACTTTATGTTTTTTGCCTTTGTAATATTAAACAGATGATAAATCTCACTTGTCAAACCCTGACGAAGGACTTTCCGAAACGCGTCGGTTTAGTGAGACCTACCTCATCTCATGCTTATTTGTCCGTCTATTGTGACTATTCTTTGTCCCCTACATGCTTTTCTCGATGCAATTGTTTTTATGTATTTTTCATGTTCGATTTGATTATGTCACTTGGTGTATTTCTGTATCATGTTTTTGTATTTTGTAATAAAATATCTTTTTTATCAACTATGAACCTTTTTTGGTAATGCCTTTAAAATCCCACCTCAGGGGAACCAATTGTTCGTTTTTCTATCTTCTTAAATGTGGGTGTTTGGAGGGTCAAATCCAATTCGCTTAACATTTTTATTCAACTGTAATTATGTTTGTCACAATAAAGTATTTTTCTATATTTGTATACCATGTTTGGTACTTCATATTCAACCTCTTGGAAGGGTGACCCGGACGGGTTGTTCCAGTTGAGCTTTTGATAGAACCATCTAGATGGTAGGAGCTCAGGCCGAATCTACTTATTGATGTGCAAGGAAAAGTGAATCTGCCTGGTTAAAAAGGTGTGCGCACAAGACAGGAATAGTGCTAAATAAACTATGGATCTATTTAAATGGTAGTAAACTCAGTTTAGACACTTGTAACTACAGGTAAGCTTAAAATAAAGCTTACCTGTAGGTAAAAGAAATATCTCCTAAACATGCACTGGCACATGCACTCTGAAGGAACGGCATACTTGTGTTGTTCCTTCAGAGCCCTGTGCTGTGGCCGAGACTCCCCCGTGCATGCATGGGAGAGGCGTCATTGACAGCGCGCAGCTGGAGGGCTTTGTTTCAAGGCAAGTATTTCATAATGTACTAGTATGCGGTGCAAAAGTTCATATCTAGCGTCTGTATGTTCATGGCATATGCATATGGTACAGTTGAGGATTGACCCCAAAGTAGAGTGGGGAAAATAATTATTTGATCCCCTGCAGATTTTGTAGGCTTGCCCACTTACAAAGAAATTAGGGGTCTACATTTTTTACAAATGTTATAAATTGAGTTGCAGTTCAGTGAGTAAAATAAGTATTTGATCTCCAAGCAAAATGTACTTGGTGGAGAAAACCTTGTTGGCAAGCACAGAGGTAAGACGTTTCTTGTAGTTGGTGTTCAGGTTTGCACACATCTCAAGAAGGATTTTGGTCCACTTTTCTTTACACATTTTCTGTAAATCCTTAAGGTTTCTTGGCTGTCTCTTGGCAACTCAAAGTTTCAGCTCCCTCCATAAATTTTCTATAGGATTAAGCTCTGGAGACTGGCTAGGCCACTCCATGACCTTAATGTGATTCTTGTTGAGCCACTCCTTTGTTGCCATGGCAGGATGTTTTGGGTCATTGTCATGCTGGAAGACCCATCTACGACCCATCTTCAGTGTTCTGGCTGAGGGAAAAAGGTTCTCATCCAAGACTTCACAATACATGGCTCCCTCCTATGGCCCCTCAATGCGGCAAAGTCGGACTGTACCTTTAGCAGAGAAACAGCCCAAAGCATAATGTTTCCACCTCCCTGCTTGACTGTAGGGATGGTGTTCTTAGGGTCAAAGTTCGCATTTTTCTTCCTCCAAACATGGCAAGTTGAGTTAATGCCAAAGAGCTCAATTTTGGTTTCATCTGGCCAAAGCACTTTCTCACAATAGAAATCTCTCCTGCGCTCAGGTGTATAGTTCATCAGCACTCAAGTGTCTAGTTCATCAGCACGTGGTGTAACCAGCTTCTTACAGTAGTGCCTGCCGTCTTGCAGCCCCCTTTAGAATAATGGGTATTCATAGGCTAAAGGAAAAAAAAAAGAAAAAGGAAGGCACATCAACCTAGTGCATTACCACTGGTAAAGCTTTAATGTAGCATAAAACAACAAATTGCATACTCACAAACGAGCATAGGTAACAGGAATTAAACATGTAGTAGGTTCGCGGTTCTGGATACCGACAAGTCAGGACCTGACATCAAGTGAATCGAGCGATGGCTGACGCGTTTCAGGGGAGAATCCCTTTCCTCTGAGTCTAAACGGGCAATGGCTGCTCTCTCGCACGGTCCCCTCTATATGTGTGTCTGCGCACCTCAATTGATGCCAGCCTCCATCCACATGAGTCACAAACATCCACATAATTGGGCCCTCTCTGACTCCACCCAGTCAGTAACATGCAACACCATAGGGGTTTCTAATACCAAACAAACAGTGACCCCATACATACTAAGCCAGAGGATGGAATACATGGTGTACATACTATAAAATCATAGAGAAAGAGTACAAGGGGAGGCAATGCAGCCTCCCATAGGGAAGTGGTCAGGCATGTAATCTACCTGAACCACCCCCATACTTGTCCCATGCAGTGTTGGGGTGACTCCTACCGAGTGTAATAAAGTCTCCAGGAGTTGTCCTCCGGGGATGGAACGCACTCCGTTTAGACAACCAGGAAGAGTGTGTTTACCTGCGTTCCATCCGCAACCTCTGGCCAACATAAGTGCCACCTCCGTTTCTGCGCACGCCAGTGGATAGACTGCCTGTGCAGAAGACGCAGCCTGGAAGTGCAGGTGTATATGCGTTCCACCCGCTACTTCCGACCGCTAATGCACTGGCATTCCCCAAAGCCACATGTGAATGTGTGGATGCGCGCGCACAGGCACAAATGAGCACACACTCACTAACCGCTCAAAGGATACCCTCTCTAATGGCCCAAATGCATACTGCAAAGATGGACAGGATGGGGGAGAGGGGATCGATGCTACAGGTGTAAGGAGCAAACGAAGCGCACAAACACACATAAGAGAAGGAGGATAAAATTCAAATTTTATACATATCGTTTTAGGTTGGCCGGAAGTTGCGGGTGGAACGCAGGTACACCCGCTCTTCCTGGTTGTCTGAACGGTGTGCGTTCCATCCGCGGAGGACAACTGCTGGAGACTTTATTACACTCGGTAGGAGTCACCCCAACATTGCTTTGCATTGGGACAACTATGGGGGTGGTTCAGGTAGATTACATGCCTGACCACTTCCCTATGGGAGGCATCGCCTCCCCTTGTACTCCTTCACTATGATTTTATAGTATGTACACCATGTATTCCTTTCTCTGGCTTAGTATGTATGGGGTCACTGTTTGTTTGGTTTTAGAAACCCCTATGGTGTTGCATGTTACTGACTAGGTGGAGTCAGGGAGGGTCCAATTATGTGGGTGGGTGTGAATCATGTGGGTGGAGGCTGGCATTAATTGAGGTGCGCAGACACACATATAGAGGGGACTGTGCAAGAGAGCAGCCATTGCCCGTTTAGGCTCTGAGGAAAGGGGTTCTCCCCTGAAACGCGTCAGTGTCACCTCGATTCACTTGATGTCAGGTCCTGGCTTGTCGGTATCCAGAACCGCAAACCTGCTACATTTTTAATGCCTGTTACCTATGCTCGTTCACAAAGCACTTTCTCCCAATCCTTCTCTGAATCATTTAGATGTTCATTTGCATGACTGTACATGTGCCTTCTTCAGGAGTGGAACTCGACCCTTATGCCGCGTACACACGAGCGGAATGTCCGTCATAAAAAGTCCAATGGGAGCTTCTCATCGTATTTTTCGACCGTGTGTATGCCCCATTGGACTTTTTCCGTCGAAAACTCTGACGGACTTAGATAGTGAACATGTTCTAAATTTTTCCGACGGAACTAATTACTATCAGGAAACCCGCTCGTCTGTATGCTGTTCCGACGTACCAAAAACAACGCATGCTCAGAAGCAAGTATGACACGAAAGTGCTCGGTCTGGTAAAACTAGCTTTTGGAATAGAGATAGCATATTCCTCACGCAGCACATTCTTTTGTGCTTTATAATGCTAGAAGAATGAACTTGTTTTGCTGCTGATTTTCACACAGAGTTCTCACAAACTTTTTTCTTAATTTTTTCTCGTGATCTCATGAATAATCTTTTATTATTTTAAAGCCAGATCTCAAGAATAATGTTGACAATTATTTTTTATAGTCATCTTTTTTATCATTTTTTTTTTTCATCAAGATCTCCTTTTTTTAGATTATTGCTAAATTATTTTCTAGTGATCTCCATAATTTTTTTTTTGGTGTGTCAAGTTACCACAATAACATTACTATCTTTTATATTGTAACCTCAAGGAGGCTGATTGGTGTCCCTTGTTAACTAGTTGCTGACCGCCACATGCCGATGTACGTCGGCACAATGGCACGGGCAGGCATAAGGGCTTACCTGTACGTCTCTGCCTGCCCGCAGGCGGGGGGTCCAATCGGACCCCCCCGGTGCCTTCGGCAGTCAGATTAGCTCCAGGAGAGATCCATGCTGAGGGAGAGGCCACTGATTCATGGCCATCCCTCACAATCGCTCCTGGCAAATGAGGAGCTTCCTCTGCTTCTGAACTGTAAACAGAAACTGAGGAAATGATGTCATCGCTCCTCGTGAAGCCTTTTCGTTCCGGCTTCCGAGGAGAGAAGACATCAAGTAAGTGCACCAATACTACACATTACAGTAAAACACGCAGGCACACTTTTCACCCCCCCCCAATCACCCCCCCTGCACCCCCTGTCACAGTGACACCAAAAGCAGTTATTTTTTTTTTTTACTGATTACTGCATTGGTGTCATTTGTGACTGTTATAAGTGGTAAAGCAGTTAGTGGTAGGCCCCTTTAGGTCTAGGGTACCCCCCTAACCCCACCTAATAAAGGTTTAACCCCTTGATCACCCCCCATCGCCAGTGTCACTAAGCGATCGTTTTTATGATCGCTGTATTAGTGTCACAGGTGACGCTAGTTAGGCAGGTAAGTATTTAGGTTCGCCGTCAGCTTTTTTTAGCGTCAGGTACCCCCATATACTACCTAATAAAGGTTTTAACCCCCTGATTGCCTTCTAGTTAACCCTTTCACCAGTGATCACCATATAACTGTTACGGGTGACGCTGGTTAGTTAGTTTGTTTTTTATAGTGTCAGGGCACCCGCCGTTTATTACCTAATAAAGGTTTAACCCCCTGATCGCCCAGCGGGTAAAATAAGTTAGGTTTTAGGGTCAGATAGGGTCTGCGTCGCCCCAGGCAGCGTCAGGTTAGTGCCAGTACCGCTAACACCCACGCATGCAGCATACACCTCCCTTAGTGTTACAGTATCTGAACGGATCAATATCTGATCAGATCTATACTAGCGTCCCCAGCTGTTTAGGGTTTCCAAAAACACAGTGTTAGCGGGATCAGCCCAGATACCCGCTAGCACCTGCATTTTGCCCCTCCGCCCAGCCCAGCCCAGCCCAAGTGCAGTATCGATCGATCACTGTCACTTACAAAACATTAAACACATAACTGCAGCGTTCGCAGAATCAGGCCTGATCCCTGCGATGGCTAACAGTTTTTTGGTAGCGTTTGATACAGTCGCTGACAGTCAGGAGCTTTTTTACCTGTAAGTCTCACTAGTGTACCACTAAATTTAGAGCCCAAAATGGCAAATCGAAAGTACAGTAGTGAAGGGGCCTACACGTTTCTGAGCATGACAGATAGTGAAGAGGAAGTCACTCTTCTGTCAGATTCAGGCTCAGAATACGAACCTGTAGACAGCAGCGGCTCCATGACAGATAGCTCTGACAACAGAGTTGTGGTCCCTGCCAAGGTCAAGCGTACCAGACCCCAATCTTCTTCTGCTGTTGAGGTGCAAGAACCGCAGGGCTCTCGTATGGAGCAGAGAAGTACTAGCGCCGCTATTCCATCTGGTGAACTGGCAAGCACCAGAGGCCTAGTACACCCTGGTCATACATCCAGTACTGCAGTAACACTTGGTGACGTGGCGAGTCCCATAAGTGCAGTTCAAGCTGGTGAGGTGGCAAGCACAAGTAGTGTCCCGCTGCCACCAAGAAGACAAACACAGGCCCGTCGTGCCCATTCGTCAATCCTAATTGGGAACCCACTACTTCTGCAGCACCTTCCCCCGTTCACTGGCCAACCTGGCATTCAGGTGGAAACAGTTGATTTTACGTCACTTGATTTTTATTCACTGTTTTTCACCGAAGATCTCTGTAGATCTATTGTTGACCAAAGCAATTTGTATGCTGGTCAATACATCGCCACTAATCCCCAGTCCTCCCTTGCCAGAGATTGGAAACCAATTATGGTTTCCGAATTTAATATCTTTCTGGGCCTATCCTTCCTCATGGGCATTAACCAAAAAGAGTGAGTTGCGGCCATATTGGTCCACTGACCCAATTCACCATATGCCCATGTCCTCTGCTTCCATGGCCAGGGCACGATATGAGCAGATTTTGCAGTTTATGCACTTCAACAATGAACTCTGTCGTCCTCGTGGAGACCCTGGATACGATCAGCTCTACAAAATTCAGCCCCTCGTAAACCACTTCAACCAACGTTTTGCAGACTTGTTTACTCCCCATCAAGTTGTCTGCATTGATGAGTCCCTGATTAAGTTTTCTGACCACTTGTCATTCAAACAGTATCTTCCCAGCAAGTGTGCCAGATACGGGGTCAAGATGTATAAGCTTTGTGACAGGGCCACAGGCTATACATGTAGTTTTATGGTTTACGAGGGAAGAGATAGTCACGTAGAGCCGACAAACTGCCCTGACTACATAGGAAGCGCTGGCAAGGTTGTGTGGGACTTGGTGTCACCCTTATTTGGAAAGGGGTACCACTTGTACGTGGACAATTATTACACAAGCGTGCCACTTTTTAGTCACTTGTTTGATCATCAAATTGGAGCATGTGGCACTGTGCGATCTAATCACCGGGGCTTTCCCCAGCGGCTTGTGGATTCCCATCTTAGGCTGGGGGAGAGAGCCTGCTTGAAGTGTAATAACTTGCTCGCTATGAAGTGGAGGGATAATAAGAATGTTTTCATTCTTACCTCCCTTCATGCAGACAGGACTGTCTAAATTACTACGGCGACTGGTGTTGTGGAGAAACCCCTCTGTGTCCACGAATATAACCAAAATATGGGAGGGGTGGACCTCAACGACCAGTTGTTGGCGCCGTACCTAGTTGCCCTTAAGGCCAGACGCTCGTATAAAAAAGTGTCTGTATACTTATTTCAATTGGCTTTGCTGAATGCTCATGTGCTATACAGAGCTTCAGGAGGGACTGGATCCTTCCTTAAATTCCAGGAAGAGATCGTCAGAGCCCTTCTGTTTCCAGACGGTGCTCCACCTCACCTTCCCAATCCAAATGCAGTAAGCCGGCTGCATGAGAGGCATTTTCCTTATGTCCTCCCGAGTACCCCTACCCAACGAGCCCTCCAAAGAAAATGTTGTGTCTGTAGAAAGCGTGAATATAGGCATGACACCCGCTATTATTGTCCCTCCTGTCCTGACAATCCTGGTCTTTGCATTGGTGAATGTTTTGAGCGCTACCATATACTAGTTGAGTTTTAGCGTAGGGTACAGCATTGCACAGAGTAGGCACACTTTCACAGGGTCTCCCAAGATGCCATCGCTTTTGAGAGACCCGAACCTGGAACCGAATCGTTACAGTTACAAATAAAAGCGTAAAAAAAAAAAAAAAAAGTAAAAAAAAAAAAAATACACAAAAAAAAATAAAATAAAAAAACAATAATAGTTGTCGTGTTATTGTTCTCTCTCTCTCTCTCTGTTCTCTCTCTATTGTTCTGCTCTTTTTTTACTGTTTTCTATTCTGCAATGTTTTATTGTTATGTTTTATCATGTTTGCTTTTCAGGTATGTAATTTTTTTATACTTTACTGTTTACTATGTTTTATTGTTAACCATTTTTTTGTTTTCAGGTACACCATTCAGCTGCAGCGCAGATTTATTTATCTTGACAACAACAGCATTTGCTCCCACGATACATAAAGCCGTGACTCCAGCGCTGTCGGAGGTGATTTCACCACCACAGCTAAAAAAAAGAGCATATATGCCGAAGCATGGGGCAGCAGGGGCGGAGGAGCGATTTGCTCCTACCTTTTGCAGGTGGATGCCCCCATACTTTGGCATATATATATTTTAGGCACAGATTGCATTAAAAAATGTTTTATTGTTTACTATGTTTTTTTTGTATTTGCTTTGCAGGTATGGAATGTCTTACTGTTATACTGTAATGTTACTTTGTTTTATTGTTAACCATCATTTGCTTAGCAGGTACGCCATTCAGTTGCAGCGCGGATTTATTTATCTTGACAGCAACAGCGTTTGCTCCCACGATACATAAAGCCGTGACTCCAGCGTTGTAGGGGGTGATTTCACCCCCACAGTAAAAAAAAAGAGCATAAATGCAGCAGGGGCGGAGGAGCGATTTGTAGACATGTGCACAACCAGAAAAATTTGTTTATTTTCGTTTCCGTTTCATTCGTTTATTATTTTTTTCGTTTTTCGGGTCATTCGATATGATCGCGATTTGTAAATTCATTCATTCGTAAATTCGTAAATGCGTTCATTCGTACATTCGTTCATTCGTTCATTCGTACATTTTTACATTCGTAAATTCATACATTCGTAAAATCGTTCATTTGTAAATGAGAAAATTCGGAAATTTGTAAATTCGAACTTTGGAAATCCAAAAACCCGAAAATTCAAAAATCTGAAATTGTAACTAACTATTAAATTATAGGTATTGTAATTTCCTTTCAAACTTGACTGTCAGTGAACGTAACAAATACAAATTTAACCGAAGTTACGAATTATCCAAAACGAATGCTGCATCTAAACAAATGGAACGAAACAAATTAATAATCAATAATAATAATAAAACGTTGTTATTATTATTATTGTTATTTATTATTATTAATTCATAAGTTCCATTCCGTTTTTTCGGATCATTCATAACTTTGGATAAATTTGTACGTGTTACGTTCACTAACAGCCAAATTTAAAAGGAAATTACAATACCTAGAAATTAAAAGTTACTAGTAATTACTAATAGTTAAGTTATTATTAGTTAACTATTATTTCAGATTTCCGAATTTTCGAATTTACAAATTTACGAATTCACTAATTTACTAATGTACGAATGCACGAATGTACGAATGTACGAATGTAAATTGCGAATGTAGGAATGTACGAATGCCCAAATGACGATTGTACAATTTTATCGAATTTACGAATATTCGGAAAAAATTCGTTAAGCGGGTTTTCGTTAATTCGGATATATTCGGAATTAAAAAACGAATTCGGAACGAAACGAATTGCACATGCCTAGCGATTTGCTCCTAACTTTTGGGGCAGATGCCCCCATGCTTCGGCATATATACATGGTGCATGTATGCCCATGATTAGAAGTGGGTGGATGAAGGGAGGTATTCTAATAGTGGGCATACCCACCGATCAATCTCTTTTTTTCGTTCAGCCCACAGGCTGCATGAAAGAAAAGATTACAATATATGCCCAACAAGGACCAGCAACGTACTGGTATGTTGCTGGACTTTGAGTGGTTATACCAGAATGATGCCTGCAGGTTTAGGTATCATCTTGGTATCATTCTTTTCAGCCAGCGGTCAGCTTTCACATAAAAGCAATCTTAGCAGCTAATTAGCCTCTAGACTACTTTTACAAGCAGTGTGTCATGAAAGACATCCTGTTAGCACAGTTGTTAGAGCCGGTGGACGTGTGCGGGTGCGCGTTAGCGCAAACGAACGCATGCGGAGGCACGCTAGCACGAATGAGTGTACGCGGGGTACGCGGTGGTGCGAGCGGGCACGTGCGATCGGTACACAGGCGCGCGCGGGTACGCGCGGGAGCGCGCGGACGTACAGTGTGACAGTGTTTGGCGCCAATGGACTTATTTAAAGTAGCCTGTCAGCATGCTTTCTTGCTGTCCGGTCTACAGCGTTTCCTGTGACCCTAAGCTATCAGTATACCTATCTATCTGATTCCTGTTACCTGGCCCGCTCCTGACTACTCCTGTTTGCTGCCAGTCCCCGACCTCGGCTTGTCTGACTATTCTCCTGCCTCATCCTACGGTTGTTGCTGCCTGTCTGTTGCCGACCCGGTCCGTGCCCCGACTACTCTTCTGCCTCTGTCTGGTACCTGCTCTGCCCGCCAGTGTTGACCCAGCCTGTCTGACCTCGCTACTGTTCCAGTTGGACTACAGAACACCTCCCTGCTGCCTGCTGTTCCTAAGTTCCTGCCAGCTACGGTACTTCTCTGCTCAGTCAGCGGTTCCAGTGTTCCTGCCAGCCCTCCTTCTGCTGCACCAGAGGTCCGGATCAGCTCCACATCTGCCACTTGCCAAGCACTTGTGGCCCCCTGTGCTCTTGAGTCCCTGTTTTCTCTATCAGGGGTTCTCGAGCCAGAGGCACACGAGAGGCTACTCCCTGCATTCTGGGCTCCGCCACCAGGTACGTGACAGTACCGGACAGCCATGTCCGAGCCCACGCAGGGAGCCTCTCCCATGGACGAACTCTGCCACCATCTTGCTGGACTTACCCAGGCGGTAAAGAGCTTACAAGAGGGCTATACCCAGCTGGAAGGCCGAGTCCAAGCTCTAGCAGCATCCACACCTCCAGCATCCGGGACTTCTGCTGCACCTTCAGTTCCCACGCCTGAAAGATTTTCGGGTAACCGGAGTAAATTCAGATCTTTCCACAACTCATGTGAACTCTTTTTTGCCCTTCAACCAAGGACTTTCTCCTTGGAAACCACCAAAGTGGGGTTCGTGATCTCGCTGCTGACAGGCGAGCCCCAGTCCTCGGCCCATCGCCTACTAGAAAAGAAAGGTACCTCACTTGATACCCTGGACACATTCTTCGTCATTATATGAGGACCCACAGCTGACCGCTACTGCAGAGGCAGCCTTGCACACCCTACAGCAGGGCCGCAGACCCGTTGAGGACTACGTGTCGGAATTCAGACGCTGGAGTTCCGACACAAATTGGAACAATGCCGCCCTACGGTATCAGTTCCGTATGGGCCTTTCAGAATCTTTAAAGGATGAACTAGCCCGAGTGGGTATTCCAGAGACTTTAGAGGGCCTCATAGACCTTTCTATTCAAATAGACAGACGCCTGAGAGAACGGTGTACGGAGCGATCCTCTGGTCCTGCTCGTCCTGTCTGGATTGTGCCCCGTGTGCCTAGTTCTCCCCACTCTGCTCCTCCAGCTTCAACCACCATGGCCTCAGATATGCCGGAACCAATGCAGCTGGGTTTTTTACGCCCTTCACTCACTCCTGAAGAGCGTCAATGCCGTCGGGCTGGTAACCTGTGCCTATACTGCGGGGAACCCGGACATTTTGTACGAACATGCCCGGCAAAGCTTCGTAAGTGCCTTTCTGTCTCCCCTGCTCTTACCTCTGCTGTACTGAATAATGTTTCTCATCTGGCTGTTCCGATTCTCTTACAGCTCCCAGGAGGGAATATACCAACCAGCACTATCATTGATTCCGGGGCTTGCAGTGGCTTCATAGACTTGTCCTTAGCTTCCAGACATCGCATTTCCCTCCGGCCCAGAGTGAAAGGACTTTCAGTATATTTGGCCGATGGCTCTACCCTTAGATCAGGGCCAGTAACCCAGGAGACTGTACCTCTGCTCACCACCATTGCCGGCACTCATCAAGAGCTACTTTGTCTGGATGCCATCGAGTCTCCTCTATTTCCCATCATATTAGGCATGCCATGGCTCAAGGCCCATAATCCGCAAATTGATTGTACCTCGGGGAAGATTGAGTTCCCTTCTTCTTACTGCCATCAACACTGTCTACCAGAAGTCACCAAGGCCCCTTCTTCCCTGTTATGCATGGAAACTGATGCCGAGATCTGTCAAGCTGTACCTGAAGCCTACCACAGCTTTCTGGATGTTTTCAGTCAAAAGGGTGCCGAGACTCTTCTTCCCCACCAGCCATACGATTGCCCAATTGAGCTCCTTCCAGGGGCAGAGATTCCTTTTGGGAGAATTTCTCTTTGTCAGAATTAGAACTAGGAGTATTAAAAACCTACATTGATGACAATCTGAAAAAAGGGTTCATCCGACCCTCCATGTCCCCGGCAGGAGCAGGAATCTTTTTTGTGGAGAAGAAAGACCATTCTCTACGCCCTTGTGTGGATTATCGGGCACTTAATAAATTCATGATCAAGAACCATTATCCTTTACCATTAGTGCCAGAACTTTTTCAGAGGCTGGGGTCTGCAGTAGTGTTTTCTAAGTTAGATCTTCGTGGTGCCTACAACCTTGTCCGCATTCGCAAGGGAGACAAATGGAAGACCTTTCCGTACTCGTTCCAGTGTTCCTGCCAGAGTTCCGGTTCATCTTTCTACTACCAGTTGTTCCAGTTGAACTACAGAACACCTCCCTGCTGCCTGTTGTTCCTGAGTTCCTGCCAGCTACACTACTTCTCTGCTCAATCAGCTGTTCCAGCATTCCTGCCAGAGTTCCGGTTCATCTCCCTACTACCAGTTGTTCCAGTGCTCCAGTTGGACTACAGAACACCTCCCTGCTGCCTGCTGTTCCTGAGTTCCTGCCAGCTACGGTACTTCTCTGCTCAGTCAGCGGTTCCAGTGTTCCTGCCAGCCCTCCTTCTGCTGCACCAGAGGTCTGGATCAGCTCCACATCTGCCACTTGCCAAGCACTTGTGGCCCCCTGTGCTCTTGAGTCCCTGTTTTCTCTATCAGGGGTTCTCGAGCCAGAGGCACACGAGAGGCTACTCCCTGCATTCTGGGCTCCGCCACCAGGTACGTGACACAGTGGGAGGGGATGTCGTCCCCCCCACCAAGTTCCATGTTTTTCTCTGGCTCTCCTGTCCCAACAAGGAACCCGAGAATGCAGCTGGTGATTCAGCCAGATGACCATAGAGCTGGTCAGAGACCAGAATGGCTCTAATCATCTCTATGGCCTAAGAAACCGGAAGCTACGAGCATTTCATGACTTAGATTTCGCCGGATGTAAACAGCGCCATTGGGAAATTGGGAAAGCATTTTATCACACCGATCTTGGTGTAGTCAGATGCTTTGAGGGCAGAGGAGAGATCTAGGGTCTAATAGACCCCAATTTTTTCAACAAAGAGTACCTGTCACTACCTATTGTTATCATAGGGGATATTTACATTCCCTGAGATAACAATAAAAATGATTAAAAAAAATGAAAGGAACAGTTTAAAAATAAGACAAAAAAGCAAAAAAAAAAAGCAAAAAACAAAAGCACCCCTGTCCCCCACTGCTCTCGCGCAAAGGCGAACGCAAGTGTCGGTCTGGCGTCAAATGTAAACAGCAATTGCACCATGCATGTGAGGTATCACCACGAAGGTCAGATCGAGGGCAGTAATTTTAGCAGTAGACCTCCTCTGTAAATCTAAAGTGGTAACCTGTAAAGGCTTTTAAAGGTTTTTAAAAATGTATGTAGTTTGTCACCACTGTGCGCAATTTTAAAGCATGTCGTGTTTGCTATCCATGTACTCGGCCTAAGATCATCTTTTTTACATCATCAAACATTTGGGCAATATAGTGTGTTTTAGTGCATTAAAATGAAAAAAGCGTGTTTTTTCCCAAGAAAAAGCGTTTGAAAAATCGCTGCGCAAATACTGTGTGAAAAAAAAATGAAACACCCACCATTTTAATCTGTAGGGCCTTTGCTTTAAAAAAATACATAATGTTTGGGGGTTCAAAGTAATTTTTTTGCAAAAAAAAATTATTTTTTCATATAAACAAAAAGTGTCAGAAAGGGCTTTGTGCTCAAGTGGTTAGAAGAGTTAGTGATGTGTGACATAAGCTTCTAAATGTTGTGCATAAAATGCCGGGACAGTTCAACCCCCCCCCCCCCCAAATGACCCCATTTTAGAAAGTAGTCACCCCAAGCTATTTGCTGAGAGGCATGTTGAGTCCATGGAATATTTTATATTGTGACACAAGTTGCGGGAAAAAGACAATTTTTTTTTTTTGCACAAAGTTGTCACTAAATGATATATTGCTCAAACATGCCATGGGCATATGTGAAATTACACCCCAAAAGACATTCTGTTGCTTCTCCTGAGTACGGGGATACCACATGTGTGAGACTTTTTGGGAGCCTAGCCGTGTACGGGACCCTGAAAACCAAGCACCACCTTCAGGGTTTCTAAGGGTGTAAATTTTTTATTTCACTCCTCACTGCCTATCACAGTTTCGGAAGCCATGGAATGCCCAGAGGGCACCCCCCCCCCCCCCCAAATGACCCCATTTTGGAAAGTAGACACCCCTAGCTATTTGCTGAGAGGTATAGTGAGTATTTTGCAGACCTCGCTTTTTGTCACAAAGTTTTGAAATTTGAAAAAAGGAAAAAAAAAACATTTTTCTTTTCTTTCTTCATTTTCAAAACAAATGAGAGCTGCATAATACTCACCATGCCTCTCAGCAAATAGCTGAGAAGTTTGTCATTTTCCCGCAACTTGTGTCAAAATATAAAATATTCCATGGACTCAACATGCCTCAGCAAATAGCTTTGGGTGTCTACTTTCCAAAACGGGGTAATTGGGGGGGGGGGGGGGATTGTGCCATCTGGGCATTTTATGGCCTTCAAAACTGTGATAGGTAGTGAGGAGTGAAATCAAAAATTTACGACCTTAGAAATCCCGAAGGCGGTGATTGGTTTTCGGGGCCCCGTACGCAGCTAGGCTCCCAAAAAGTCCCACACATGTGGTATCCCCGTACTCAGGAGAAGAAGCAGAATGTATTTTGGGGTGTAATTCCACATATGTCCATGGCATGTTTGAGCAATATATCATTTAGTGACAACTTTGTGCAAAAAAAAAAAAGAGTTTGTCATCTTCCCGCAACTTGTGGCAATATATAAAATATTCCATGGACTCAACATGCCTCTCAGCAAATAGCTTGGGGTATCTACTTTCCAAAATGGGGTCATTTGGGGGGGGGGTTGTGCCATCTTTGCATTTTATGGCCTTCGAACTGTGATAGTGAGGAGTGAAATCAAAAATTTACGCCCTTAGAAATCCTGAAGGCGGTGATTGGTTTTCGGGGACTCCGTATGCGGCTAGGCTCCCAAAAAGTCCCACACATGTGGTATCCCCATACTCAGGAGAAGCAGCAAAATTTATTTTGGGGTGCAATTCTACATATGCCCATGGCATGTTTGAGCAATATATCATTTAGTGACAACTTTGTGCAAAAAAAAAAAAAAGAGCTTGTCATTTTCCCGCAACTTGTGGCAATATATAAAATATTCCATGGACTCAACATGCCTCTCAGCAAATAGCTTGGGGTATCTACTTTCCAAAATTGGGGCATTTGGGGGGGGGGGTTGTGCCATCTTGGCATTTTATGGCCTTCGAAACTGTGATAGTGAGGAGTGAAATCAAAAATTTACACCCTTAGAAATCCTGAAGGCGGTGATTGGTTTTCGGGGACTCCGTATGTGGCTAGGCTCCCAAAAAGTCTCACACATGTGGTATCCCCATACTCAGGAGAAGCAGTAAAATTTATTTTGGGGTGCAATTCCACATATAACCATGGCATGTGTGAGCAATATATCATTTATTAACAACTCTTTCTAAATTTTTTTTTTTTTTTTGTCATTATTCAATCACTTGGGACAAAAAAATTAAATATTCAATGGGCTTAACATGCCTCTCAGCAATTTCCTTGGGATGTCTACTTTCCAAAATGGGGTCATGGGGGGGGGGGGTTGTACTGCCCTGCCATTTTAGCACCTCAAGAAATGAGATAGGCAGTCATAAACTAAAAGCTGTGTAAATTCCAGAAAATGTACCCTAGTTTGTAGACGCTATAACTTTTGCGCAAACCAATAAATATACGCTTATTGACTTTTTTTTACCAAAGACATGTGGCTGAATACATTTTGGCCTAAATGTATGACTAAAATTGTGTTTCTTGGATTTTTTTTATAACAAAAAGTAGACAATATCAATTTTTTAAAAATTTTCGGTCTTTTTCCGTTTATAGCGCAAAAAATAAAAACCGCAGAGGTGATCAAATACCATCAAAAGAAAGCTTTATTTGTGGGGAAAAAAAGGCCGCAAATTTAGTTTGGGTATAGCATTGCATGACTGCGCAATTAGCAATTAAAGCGACGCAGTGCAAAATTGTAAAAAGTGCTCTGGTCAGGAAGGGGGTAAAACCTTCCGGGGCTGAAGTGGTTAATTTGACATTGTCTTTTTGAAATGTACCTGCCTACTCACAAACAATCTGTTCTATTTAATAAAAACACATATAGGCAAGTATTTTCTCAAAATAAAATATCTATTTATTCTGGTTAACAAAATAAAGAGGCTGGAGAAACTTTTGGAATTTGCGAAGCCTTTTGGCCCCAGGGCACACATCAAGTCTGTGTAAACAAAAAAATGTATCTTGAGGAGTCCATATAATTTTGAGCCCAATCTGGTCCAGGACTCCCCGAGATCAGGACCAGCAGTAGATGATATCTATGTCCCCAGGCTGTGGTACTACACCAGCCTGCATCTTCTGTCAGACCAGACTGAACCCAGGACATCACTTTCTTCTCTTTGCTGCAACCTTCCCTCCACGCTTCCCTGCAGCCTTCCTTGGAGGCTGTGGCTCTGGTGGTGGACTTGTGGCAGGAGGAGGAGGAGAAGGAGGAGGAGGATGGGTGAGATCATGTATGTGGCTGTTCTCTGTCAGCTGGCCCCTCAACCCCTTCTGAAGGCCGTCAAAAATAATTCGCTCACAGAGTAAGCATTGGCCCTCCTCCAATTTCAACAATCTTGTGGCTATAAAGCAGCCATAGGCCTCTTCATCGTCGGGGGGGCCTCTGAGCACATCACTCGCTTCCCTAATGAGGCCCAGTTCTGCCTCCTCTGTCCTCATCCCCTTCCTGGGCCTTTTTTTTTGAAGGCAGATGGGAAGAACCTGGGATTGGGTTAGGCTCCTACTGGGGCCAGCCACCTTCTGGCTGACACTGGGCCCGCCCACCTCCTGGCTGTCACTGGGCAAGGCCACCTCCTGGCTGTCACTGGGCACGACCTCCTCCTGGCTGTCACTGGGCACGGCCTCCTCCTGCCTACCACCTTCCAGACCCTCCTCCTGGCTGAGCTCATCCTGTGTATAAAAAAGAGACATAGTTTTAGTTTTTGCTTCATCAATCACACAAAATTTTTAGCTCATGACTTGCAAATTGAATGTTAATAAATAGAAAAGACTATCATTCTGACCCCAGCTTTTTTCTTTCTTGTCTATTCATATGTAAATCACTTTGTTTAAAATGATTAATTAGTTATCAATTATAACATCTAGTTAACATCATTAATATTAGGACAATAAATATGTCTACAAATAATATACCTGGCTCCAGCTGGGCGCATCCACTTCTTCCAGGATGGAAGGCCCAGGTTGTTCTTCGTCAGCCTCTGCTGGTGTTGAGGGAATGGTGGCGGGAAGGCTGCAGAGAAGGGTAGAAAGTGATTCCCTGGCCTCCGTCTGGTCGTCCAGAAACCGCAGTTTGTTGAAGTACCACAGCCTGGGTACATACACTTGCACTGCTGCTGCTCCTTATCTGAGTGATTTCTGGATTTTTTTATGCTCCTTCTTATACATGTTCCTCGGGATCCCAATTTTATTGTCCAAAAACTTCAAGTTTGTATCGGGGACCCGAGTCTTTACAAATTCCAGAAGTTTCTCCAGAGATGACCTCCTAGCTTGTTTATTATAATATAAGCTGTGTTTCACCTCCCACAAATTCCTCATCTCCCTGTATCTGTCTATGAAACTGGGCATGAATTCTGGGTCCTTAAAGCGGGGTTCCACCCAAATTTTGAACAATATCTGTATGTATTCTCTTCCTTGCCTAGATGCTGACATACCGTTTAAAAAAATTTAAATCGCTGTAATTACCTTTTATTTTTCTATTCTTCTTTGCACTTCCTGGTTCTCCTCCCGTGGGAGTAGGTGTGTTTCTAGCCTCTCCCAGACTCCTGGGAGCTAGTCTCAGGCTTCCCAGGATGCCACTGAGCATGTGCGGAAACGAGCAGTGAATGCTGGGAGCACAGCATTCACCACATCCAGGAAATAAATGCTTGTGGGCTTCAAATGCCCACAATGAAGATGGAAACCACCTGCAGTGAATAATATAAGTTATTCTTTCCGACGAAATCTGACACAGGCGGACATATTACACACAATATGTGAGTATGTAATGCTGAGAAGAAAAGTTTGTGAATGAACTCAAAAAAAAAAAAACGATAGATAGGTGGACCCCCGCTTTAAAGTGATTCATCTTTGCTGTAAGACAATACACAAGACAAAAACACTAATGTCAGCCTAAAATCTCATTATCATATGCCAATATAGGCCTCAATCTTGAAGCAGTATAGGCCACTGTGATGGGCCAAGTTCAAATTTTACCTTCGTTTAGGATGCTCGCCACTTCCGTTCGTCCTTCCTCCACACACAGATCGTACGTACGACACATGCGTGTTAGCTTGATATAGACTGTGCATGCGTGAAACTCCGTCCGCGTCGCCTCCCCTGGTGTTCTTTCTCGAAGATTCCCCACCCCTTCTCTCTTCGGCGTGCAGTAGGAGCAACATGGTGTGTGTGGAAATGATTCCAGTAACGAGGAGGAGGAAAGCCCGGAGCCCGAAACAACACGATCCCAGAGGAGGAGATTTAAGACCTTCAATATGGCCTTTGAAGAGATGGTGGAGATGGTGTACATCTTGCGGAGGAACGACTATCATGGGAAGCTTGGACCGTACCTAAACCCTAATTTGCGAAAGGCCAAGATCATGACGAAAGCTGTGAAGAGTCTGCAGCAGAATTTTGGGGTACGACGCTCCAAGGAGCAAATAAGGAAACGCTGACCTGAAACTAAGGGAGCCGGATCAGTATAGAAGAATAAAGAGAGTGCTAAAAGTAAGTACTTGTCGTGTGTTCCTATCATTAATATTACCTGCATGCTGCGCCATGTGCTTTTCATTGCTGTTGTACATTTTAAATGGTGAATTTCATGTTCGTGGGCACAGTAATTGGTCGTAGGAAACATTGTTCGCTCATTAAATATGATGTTTTGGGCAGATACAGGTTAAAGACATTTGGTCATGCCTATTTGTGTAAAATTAAGTTTTGTACATTGCTGTCTAGATGTGTTTGTAACTAGAATGAAATGCAAGCTTGATTCAGTGTAATGTAAGGAGAGGACACAAGAACAAACTTTTTAAGGTGTCCCACACAGGTGCTCCAGTTGGGGTGTCTCCATGTGTGAAAATTGTCACAAAAAGGTAAGTATTCCAGCTTTGGTAAGGTAAAAAATCATGTCTTCAGCTTGGAACTCTGCCCAAAACAGACAATTGTACCCACTTCCCAGCAATGTTTCATACTCCTATTTCTGGACTCAAATATCTGTGTGCTAAGTATACCTTTTGTTTCATTCTCATAGGGGAGAAAAGACTCGGAGGACACCACTCAGAGGACACCAGGAACCCCCCACATCACCAAGAAGGGGATAATCAGCCCAAGACCCCCCGAGGATCTGGAGGAAGGAGAGGTAGAGGAAGTGGGCAAGATTGTCACCCAAACAGGTGAGTGTCTGACACCCCAGCTTCAGGTAATCTATGTATGCCTGCATATTTATAATACATGTCTTTTAACCAATTGTTAGGTGATGTGCTGGTTGTTGAAGAGCAAGCTGAACCTTTCACAAGTGACAGCGCTCAAAGGCTCATCCACAACATCATGCTGTGGAATGGCGAAATAGACATTATAAGGAAGAAACTGAATGTTATGGAACAACAAATGGAGAACATGATAGATGTGT
Source organism: Lithobates clamitans (assembly GCA_037952925.1). Lineage (NCBI taxonomy): Eukaryota > Metazoa > Chordata > Amphibia > Anura > Ranidae > Lithobates > Lithobates clamitans. The sequence continues at coordinate 1,564,846 of JBBGZY010001129.1, read as the reverse complement.
TGGGGAGAATATACATTTCTTTCAAATCCCATCCATTTACCTATTTGTTTGACTAAACCCAATTTTTTTTTGTACAGTTTAAAAGCCAAATTTTGAAGATGCACATGGTGTGCCAACATGTGCTATCTGCCATCAGGGGATATCAATGTACGCGTTTTGTGGGTGTAACCTCTTCCTCGTAACTCTAGTAGGTGAGAGGAAGGGGTTGCACCCCCAAAACACGTCCATTGATTCCCCATGATGGGAGATAGCACATGTTGACGTTAGTCATGGGATCAGGAGGGAAATACCCATTTGGACTCCCAATTTGTGTGCATCTTCAAAATTTGGCTTTTATAGGGGTGACATCACCCCATCTGATGAAGGCAATATCAAGACAATTTTGACACTATAATGTTTGATATTGCCTTCAGTTTTTATACGTTGAACTTTGTAAGTTCCAGAGTTGTGTATGTTGTGTTTTAAAACATGCCCGTTTCTAAAAAAAAAAATGAGAAAAAAAAAAAAAATGAGAAAAAATTTTATAACGCACATGTGAATGTGCACAGAGTAAAAATGTTGATAATCAACAATGTGTTGCTTCTTCTTTCAATGCTCAATACCAGTTTTGTAAATAATTTTGTGTTTACAGTGACAATGGGGCTTATTTACTAAAGGAAAATCCACTTGGCACTACAAGTGCACTAGGAGGACCTAGGAGACAGCCAAAAAGAAACATAAGCAATAAAGAAATTTCAAGATTTTTTCAGATCTTTTTTTTTTATTATTAAAAATTAGACATTGTCTGGCATTGCAATGGCCCCCCTACACATAAAATAATTAACATATTTCTCCGGGCGCTTTAGGGTGCCAAGCCAGGACGGCCAGTATTCAGGCCCGTAAGAGGATTGGAAGGCCCAACTGAGGCAAGATAATTGTGTGAATTTTTACGTAAAAAGTTGTGCAATATGCAGCAGCATAAGATTATGTGGTTGAGTTTAGTCGGAAACAGGCGGAACCGGCTGGCCATTATCCGGAAGGCATTCTCCAGGACTCTTCTGGCTCTGGCCAGCCGGTAGTTAAAAACCTTCCTCTCCGGGGTCAGGGTCCTCTGGGGGAATGGCCTCATCAGGTGCTCGCCCAGACCGAACGCTTCATCAGCAAGAAAGACGAACGGGAGTCCATCAACGTTGTCCGCATCAGGTGGCAATCCCAGGCCACCACTCTGGAGCCTTTGGTAAAACTCCATCTGGGCGAAGACTCCTCCATCCAACATCTGGCCATTCTTCCCCACGTCCACATAGAGGAACTCATATTGTGCCTACACCACCACCATTAACACAATACTATGAAACCCCTTATAGGGCGTACACACGGTCGGACTTTGTTCGGACATTGCGACAACAAAATCCTAGGATTTTTTCAGACGGATGTTGGCTCAAACTTGTCTTGCATACACACGGTCACACAAAGTTGTCGGAAAATCTGATCGTTCTGAACGCGGTGACATAAAACACGTACGTCGGGACTATAAACGGGTCAGTGGCCAATAGCTTTCATCTCTTTATTTATTCTGAGCATGCGTGGCACTTTGTCCGTCGGATTTGTGTACACACGATCGGATTTTGTTGTCGGAAAATTTTATCTCCTGCTCTCCAACTTTGTGTGTCGGAAAATCCGATGGAAAATGTCCGATGGAGCCCACACACGGTCGGAATTTCCGACAACACGCTCCGATCGGACATTTTCCATCAGAAAATCCGACCGTGTGTACGGGGCATTATAGTTAAAATAGTATGACCCCGAATGGGGTGGTAGCACGATGTGGACGTGCTTCCCATCTATAGCCCCTCCACAGTTGGGAAAGTCCCAACGATCGGAAAAATGGGAGGCCACAGTCTGCCGTTCCTGTGGCGTTGAAGGAAACTGTGGAGTCAAAACAGAAGAAATAATATTAGTACTTTTGCACAAACATTCTTGGCCAACATAAGTATAATATTTATTTTAAGGAGTATTTAAAAACAAAAATATAAGGGCCACTTACCAGATTAATCCCCCCCTCTGATTTTTAGGGAGGGGGTAGGGTTCGAGATGAGTTTGGGCCCCCAAAAAAAGCTTCTGGCACTCTGCCTGAATTTAAGGACAACAATAACATTTGTACAGATTTTAGGGGGTGTTTGGGGTAAAGCACTGCATTGTTAAGTGACTAGGCTAGGTGTATATGGGCCCAGAATAGCATGCTGGGGAGGTTAGTGAAGGAAAATATGCATGTAGGCCAAAAAAGGAGCATTAAAAGATTGCAGCATATTACAATCATGGTAATTAGGAAATGATGAAAGAAATACAAAACATTAGCAAACATTAAATACAATAGAATGTGATGTTAAAGGACAAAACTTACCTTAACCACTTCCCGCCTGGCCTATAGCAGATTGACGGCCGGGCGGTAGTTCAGTTATCCTGACTGGGTGTCATGGTTATGCAATAGAGTTTGTCTGTCAGCTTACCTGTCTCCATGTGTTCATCTCTAGAGACCAGCTGACCCTCACCTGACTGCTTTTATAAACTCTCCTCTAGCATGGCTCCACCCCAGCTCCTATCAGGGAACCCTATATTAACCTGTGCACTGCAAGCCAGCAGTGTTGATCAACCATTGTGTGTTAGCTTTCGTGTGTACTTGCTGTGTTTCCTACGTCTGATTCCAGTTACCGACTTTGGCCTGTTCTCGATTTTCCCTGTCTGCTTATGACCCTGACCTTTGGCGTGTTATGTTTATCCTTGTCTGCTAGTCGCCCTGACATTTGGCTTATTCCTTACTTTCCTTGTTGTTCCAGCCTGCTGCCTCCTTCCTCTTCTCCTGTAGTCTACCGTGAGCGTGAGCTGTGAGACCCTGGGGGCCGCGACCTGGAGCCAGACTGCAGCTCAGTCCATTCTCACCACTAAGGGCTCTGGTGAACACCTGCTGGCTCTTAGACCCTGCGCCATGGGGAATCTATGCTCTAGCTCCCAGTGGGATCTTTGTTAGTGATCCAGTAGACCTGCTTCCTGAACCTCCCAGGGTTCAATCCGCAGCAGTCAGTCCTAGGGTCCACTACCTAGCGGTGCACTTCCGACTCCTACAGAGTGCATCTGTCACCTAGCCTCAAGGTGACCTGACAGTTTAATCAGCCATGGACCCGGCTGATGTGCCGCTACCCGCAGATGACCTGTTGCAGGGCTTAGTTTGCAGACTTGAGACCCAGGAATCGCATCAGACCCAGGTGATGGGATTCCTTCAGGATCTGGCATCCCGTTTTGAACAGGTTCAGGCCTCATTAGGACCCCCAGTTCAACAACCTCAACTGCTATCTGCTGCTGCACCTATCGCACCAGTTGCAGCCACACATTCATTACAACTGCCAGCTCCGGCCCGTTTCTCTGGGGACTCCAAGGCTTGCAGGGGGTTCCTTAGCCAGTGTACAATTCATTTTGAACTTCAGCCCCAAAACTTCCTGTCCGATCAGGCGAAAGTAGCCTATATTATATCCCCCCTGTCCGGCGAGGCGCTAGCTTGGGCTGCCCCTCTGTGGGAACTGAATGATCCAGTGGTTTCTATGCAAACAAACAGATAGATCCCAGTATCCCTACCCGCAGATGATCCGTTGCAGGGCTTAGTTTGCAGACTTGAGACCCAGGAATCGCATCAGACTCAGGTGATGCGATTCCTTCAGGATCTGGCATCCCGTTTTGAACAGGTTCAGGCCTCATTAGAACCCCCGGTTCAACAACCTCAACCGCTATCTGCTGCTGCACCTATCGCACCAGTTGCAGCCACACATTCATTACAACTGCCAGCTCCGGCCCCTTTCTCTGGGGGCTCCAAGGCTTGCAGGGGGTTCCTTAGCCAGTGCACAATGATGTTACATAGTTACATAGTTACATAGTAGGTGAGGTTGAAAAAAGACACAAGTCCATCAAGTCCAACCTATGTGTGTGATTATGTGTCAGTATTACATTATATATCCCTGTATGTTGCGGTCATTCAGGTGATTATCTAATAGTTTCTTGAAGCTATCAATGCTCCCCGCTGAGACCACCGCCTGTGGAAGGGAATTCCACATCCTTGCCGCTCTTACAGTAAAGAACCCTCTACGTAGTTTAAGGTTAAACCTCTTTTCTTCTAATTGTAATGAGTGGCCACGAGTCTTATTAAACTCTCTTCTGCGAAAAAGTACAGTATTTGTAAATTGAAATCATATCCCCTCTCAAGCGTCTCTTCTCCAGAGAGAATAACTTCAGTGCTTGCAATCTTTCCTCATAACTAAGATCCTCCAGACCCTTTATTAGCTTTGCTGCCCTTCTTTGTACTCGCTCCATTTACAGTACATCCTTCCTGATGACTGGTGCCCAGAACTGGACAGCATACTCCAGGTGCGGCCGGACCAGAGCCTTGTAGAGTGGGAGAATTATCGTTTTATCTCTTGCGTTGATCCCCCTTTTAATGCATGCCAATATTCTGTTTGCTTTATTAGCAGCAGCTTGGCATTGCATGCCATTGCTGAGCCTATCATATACTAGGACCCCCAGGTCCTTTTCCATCCTAGATTCCCCCAGAGGTTCTCCCCCCAGTGTATAGATTGCATTCATATTTTTGCCACCCAAATGCATTATTTTACATTTTTCTACATTCAATCTCATTTGCCATGTAGTCGCCCACCCCATTAATTTGTTCAATACAGAGATTGAACTGTTTATCCCATCCTCCAGGTCGTTTATAAACAAATTAAATAGGATTGGTCCCAGCACAGAACCCTGGGGAACCCCACTACTCACCCCTGACCATTCCGAGTACTCCCCATTTATCACCACCCTCTGAACTCGCCCTTGTAGCCAGTTTTTAATCCATGTACTCACCCTATGGTCCATGCCAACAGACCTTATTTTGTACAGTAAACGTTTATGGGGAACTGTGTCAAATGCTTTTGCAAAATCCAGATACACCACGTCTACGGGCCTTCCTTTATCTAGATGGCAACTCACCTCCTCATAGAAGGTTAATAGATTGGTTTGGCAAGAACGATTCTTCATGAATCCATGCTGATTACTGCTAATGATATCGTTCTTATTACTAAAATCTTGTATATAGTCCCTTATCATCCCCTCCAAGAGTTTACATACTATTGATGTTAGGCTAACTGGTCTGTAATTCCCAGGGATGTATTTTGGGCCCTTTTTAAATATTGGTGCTACATTGGCTTTTCTCCAATCAGCTCACGTGTCAATGATGTGTGTGAATCAATGATCAATGCGAGCCCTCAGGGGGCCATTCACAGTGAAATTGAATTAAGGTCTCTTATGACACCTAATAAGGGCTCGTTGTCCCCTATATACACATGCATTAGTGCATACATGTGAGGATATCGCATATCAATCTCACTGTGAATGGTAGATTGGTGTCTGGACTACCTGTGTTAGAGGTTTTATATGTTTTGTCATGTTCATGTTTTTGTCTTTAATGTATGTTTTTTTCTTTTTCTTTTTCTGAATGAAGTTAGAACTTTACCCTCCTGTGAGGTATCTCCCTTTGTGAGAACCTTGAGGAGGATACAAAGTGAAGCTGTATAGTCAATCAAGGTGTAATTTATTAACTTTTTTTAATACAATCCCAATGGGGGCAAATAATATTTGGTATTTTTATAGAAACATACCCAGGTTAGACTTTTCTGTTGCTGAAGTAGCCGCTTTTTGATCCTGGTAGGGATACCGGGATCTATCTGTTTGTTTGCATTGATTCTTTGGCTACAGCAACAGTACCGTATTTAGGTAAACTTTAATAGGGTGTATATAGATCACCCCTTCATGGGTTTTTGTTTAGCAGAACTCGTTTTCTCTTTTCTCTCTTTTTTTGGCTCCAGTGGTTTCTAGGCTGTCTGATTTCTTGAAACTTTTTCAGAATATCTTCGAGGAAACGGGTCGTGTCTCCTCAGCGGCTAGCACTCTTTTACGTCTCCGTCAAGAGTCTGCTTCTGTGGGACAGTATGCTCTTCATTTCTGTATCCTCACAGCTGAATTAAGCTGGAATGATGAGGCCCTAGTTGCAACCTTTTTACATGGCCTCACTGATAGAGTGAAGGATGAATTAGCATTGAAGATCCCTTCCTGCTGATCTGGACGGTGTCATCACCTTGTGTAACCAGATCGATATTCACTTTCAGGAGAGGGCCCTGGAAAAAAGACACCAGCACTCCCCGTTCCTTAGGCAGCCTGACTCGCCAGTCCCTTTCTCTTTGATCCGAGGAGCACCCCCTGCCCGCTGAGGAACCTATGCAGCTGGGCTGGACCAAGTTGTCTCCTGAAGAACGCGCTAGGCGCAGAACTCTGGGTCTGTGCCTCTATTGTGGGGGCAAAGGTAATTTTCGTGACACTTGTTCTCTTCGTCCGGAAAAACGCTCAGGGTTAATACATCTGGAAGGTGGAGTAGTAGACCCTGAGATATCACCTTTACCTTCTCGTCTTCTTCTTTCTGTGTTCCTTCATATCGGCGCTTCCTCTCGTTCGGTCTCGGCACATCTGGATTCCGGAGCCGCTGGCAATTTCGTGGATTGGGAAACTGCATCTTCCATGAGACTTACCCTTTTGCCCCTTTCAACGCCATTGGTGGTCTTGGCGATTGATGGCACTGTTCTCCCAGGGGGCCCTATCCTCTTCCAGACCCTCCCTGTTAAGATGTCGGTAGGGACACTCCACCAGGAGTGGATATCCTTCCTTGTCTTACCTAAGGCTTCATCTCCTATCATATTAGGTCTTCCTTGGTTACGGTTCCATTCTCCACACGTTGTCTGGACTGCTGGATGGATCCTGGCTTGGGGTTCCTCCTGTTCCTCTTCCTGCCTACTCAAGATTACCCCAAAAGAGAAACTTCCTGATGCCACCATCCCAGTCTCTCCTGAGGAGCCCACCTGTGAACATGAGCCGATCATTCACTCCAGTTTGCATGGTCGTTTACCTTTGCCTGCTCCTGGACCCCCTTGGACGCAAACCCAGGCTGACTCGTCCACCAGTTCCACAGTCGCTATGCCCTGTGATGCGATTCTGGTGGTCGCTGCACCTGGCAATGCTGTTCAATCGGCCTCTGCACCAGTTCAGCCTATGCTCAGTAAAGATATCCAGCTTGACTTCTGTGACACATCACTTTCTAACCAACCTTGTCTCAGGGATCCACTGACTTCTGCCCAGTCTGATGATCCTGTGCTGGATGTCCAGCTCATCTTTAAGGGTCTGGGGGACCCTGTTCAGACTCCTGATGGTCTTCTTATGCCTTTACCCATTCCTAAGAAGCCTTTAGCCCTCAATAAGTCCTCTTGTCCTCTCCCTACCTCGGTTTCAGTCTCTGAGGATAATCTTAAGGAAGAGGTTAGTCAAGTTCTGGATTCCCAGCACCGTAGAGGCATTCTTCAGTACCTCGTACATTGGGAAGGGTTTGGTCCTGAGGAGAGGTCTTGGATCACTGCATCTGAGATCTTTGCGTCTCGTCTGTTGAGGAGGTTTCATCTGGAGTTTCCCTTTAAGCCAGGGCCCAGGCGGGGGAGGCCTCATAAGAGGGGGGGTACTGTCATGGTTATGCAATAGAGTTTGTCTGTCAGCTTACCCGTCTCCATGTGTTCATCTCTAGAGACCAGCTGACCCTCAACTGACTACTTTTATAAACTCTCCTCTAGCATGGCCCCAGCTCCTATCAGGGAACCCTATATTAACCTGTGCAGTGCTGATCAACCATTGTTAGCTTTCGTGTGTACTTGCTGTGTTTCCTACGTCTGATTCCAGTTACTGACTTTGGCCTGTTCTCGGCTTTCCCTGTCTGCTTGTGACCCTGACCTTTGGCGTGTTATGTTTATCCTTGTCTGCTAGTCGCCCCTGACATTTGGCTTATTCCTTACTTTCCTTTTTGTTTCAGCCTGCTGCCTCCTTCCTCTTCTCCTGTAGTCTACCATGAGCGTGAGCTGTGAGACCCTGGGGGCCGCGACCTGGAGCCAGACTGCAGTTCAGTCCATCCTCACCACTAGGGGCTCTGGTGAACACCTGCTGGCTCTTAGACTCCGCGCCCTGGGGAATCTATGCTCTAGCTTCCAGTGGGATCTGTGTTAGTGATCCAGTAGACCTGCTTCCTGAACTTTCCAGGGTTCAATCCGCAGCAGTCAGTCTTGGGTCCACTACCTAGCGGTGCACTACCGACTCCTACAGAGTGCATCTGTCACCTAGCCTCAAGGTGACCTGACACTGGGCGTCATATGACGTCCCTCAGGATAACAGCCCCCACGAGCCCGTGGGGGCGTGCATCGCGGCAATCGGTGGATCAGTGTGTCAGTCTGATATATGACGTCCTTCAGGATAACAGCCGCCGCACGCCCATGGGGTGCGAATCGCGGCGATTGGTGGAGCGGTGCGTCAGTCTGACACACTGCTCCACCGATCTTGGTAAAGAGCCTCCGGCGGAGGCTCTTTACCACATGGTCAGCCGTGTCCAATCACGGCTGATCATGATGTCAATAGGAAAAGTTGTTGATCACTTTTCCTCACTCGCCTCTGACAGACGCGAGTAGAGGAGAGCCGATCGGCGGCTCTCCTGAGGGGGGGGTCTGCGCTGATTGTTTATCAGCGCAGTCCTCCCTTGGATGCCCACACTAGATCACCAGGGAAGCCGCCAGGACCACCAGGGAAGCGGGCAACATGTGGATGGCCATGTATGTACCCCATGGCCATCCACATGTGCCCAATGTGCCCAGTCTGTGCCCAAATGGGCACTGACTGGCACCATTATAAAGCAGTGATGCCCAGCAATGCCCCCCATCAATGTCATCAGTGACATTAATCAGTGTCAACAGTGCCACCCATCAGTGTCCATCTGTGCCACCTATCCGTGCCCATCCATGCCCACCTATCAGTTCCCATCAGTGCCCATCCATGCCACCTATCAGTGCCGCCCATAAGTACCCATCAGTGCCACCCATAAGTACCCATCAGTGCCTCCTATGAGTGCCCATCAGTGCCGCCTATGAGTGCCCATCAGTGCCGCATACCAATGCCACCTATCAGTGCCCATCAGTGCCACCTATCAGTGTCCATCGATGCCGCCTATCAGTGCCCATCATCAGTGCCTGTCAGTGCCACCTCATCAGTGCCACCTCATTGGTGCCACCTCATCAGTGCCCATCAGTGCCACCTTATCAATGCCCGTCAGTGCAGCCATATCAGTGCCTGTCAATGAAGAAGACTTGCTTATTTACAAAAAATGTTAACAGAAACAAAGAAAAACGAGTTTTTTTTCAAAATTTTCAGTCTTTTTTCATTTGTTGCGCAAAAAATAAAAACTGCAGAGGTGATCAAATACCACAAAAAGAAAGCTCTATTTGTGGAAACAAAATGATAAAAAATTTGTTTGGGTACAGTGTTGTATGACCGCGCAATTGTCATTCAAATTGCGACAGCGCTGCCAGCTGAAAATTGGCCTGGGTAGGAAGGAGTCTAAGTGCCTCGTATTGAAGTGGTTAATATAGTCCTTCTGCCGGACCTGAATAATAATAGAACAGGTCTCTGGGATAATGATCCCCAGAGCCTGGGGGGAGATGCCTGTCAAGAACTTGAGGTCCTGCAGGCTTCTCCCAGTCGCCAAGTACCACAATGTGGCCACTAGCCTGTGCTCCGGAGTGATACCTTGCCGCATGCAGGTATCCTGCCAGCTAATATAAGGGGTCAGCAAAGCCAACAGACGGTGAAAAATGGGGTCCGTCATCCTGAGAAAGTTCCTGAAATCATTAGGATTATTCTCCTGGATCTCACGATGCAAAGGCATATGAGAGAATTGGCCACGCTGGAGTAACCAATTCTTGGTCCATGAACTCCTCCCCACCCTGTTCATGGACTGGGCTTGGGTCAAAGAATGAACCCCAACACCAAGCCTCCACACAGCACGAACTCTACGACGAGTACGTACACGCAACATGGCTTCAAAACGGTCGGCTGGTCAGAACGAACTAACAGAACGCACTGAAGAACAGCTAGGCCTGTGAAGGGCGAGCTGAAAATCAGAAACGAGCGGACAGAAAAACACTGAATAAACAGATACGAACTGTCTACATGCTCTGAAAAGCAGATACAAACCCACAAGCACAAACTGATGAGCAGTAACGGACTGAAAAGCACGAAAGCTGAAAAGCGCCAATCGTCTCTCACCAAACTTCTACTAACACGAGATAAACACAAGATTAGCAGAAGGAGCCCAAAGGGTGGCGCGATCGCTATTGCACTTCCTTTTTCTAGTCCTGTTGTACGTGCTGTACGTCACCGCATTCTGGACGGTCGGACTTTGGTTTGATCGTGTGTAGGCAAGACCGCTTGAGCGGAATTCCGTCGGAGTTCCGTCGGAGAAACCTTCGGAGTTTATTCCAACCGCAAAACCGGTCGTGTGTACGCGGCATAAGAACACCTTCTTTACAGTCAAGCACAGAGATAGAAACATTATGCTTTGGGGCTGTTTCTCTGCTAAAAGTACAGGCTGACTTTGCCACATTGAGGGGTCAATGGATGGTGCAATGTATTATAAAATCTCGGATGAGAACCTTCTTCCCTCAGCCAGAACACTGAAAATGGGTTATGGATGGGTCTTCCAACATGACAATGACCTAAAACATACCACCAAGGCAACAAAGGAGTGGCTTAAGAAGAAACATATTAGGGCCATGTAGTGGCCTAGCCAGTCTCCAGACCATAATCCTATAGAAAATGTATGGAGGGAGCTGAAACTTCGAGTTGCCAAGTGACAGCCAAGAAACCTTAAAGAGTAACTGCAGTCTGCTCATATAATTTGTAATAAAAACATCTTTGCATATTATTTCATATATACTGCGATTCTGTACTTGCCAAATATGCTGCAGAAATCTCCCTCCACTGAGTCTGGCTGCATCCATTTTAACTGTGGGCAGCTGAAGCTGCTGCCTGTTCACTTCCTGGATTTACAGAGAAACACCGAGGCACACCTCCAGCCAGGGATGGACTGGGACAAAAATTTGGCCCTGGACATCATCCAGACTGGCCCACTTTAATTTTGCAAACAAGCACAAAAACAAGTGAAGTGAGAGGGGTAACGTCATGCAGGAACATTGCTATAGCCTCTGTATACCACCTAACCCGGCTCTGTATACCACCTAACCCGGCTCTGTATACCACCTAACCTGGCTCTGTATATCACCTAACCTGGTTCTGTATATCGCCTAATCTGGCTCTATATGACCTAACCTGGCCAATGAGGCTATAGCAATGTGCATGGGTTATGATATCCGTTCGTGGCATTTTTGGGATCCTATTTCTATAACGTATGGATAACTGTGGAGGTTGAGCTGCCATCCCTATTTGGAAGTCATTGAGGATATTTGAGGAAGATCCATCATCTTGACCAGGTGGTCATTAAGCTTTTTTGACTTGGATGACGTAAGTCTTTTCAATTCAACTACCTCTGGTAAGCCTCTTGTACCTTCGGTGACTGCTCTTGAACCATCAACAGCTCCTCTGCTCACCCTTGCTGTTTCCACATTTCTACCTACTTGTTTGGTCCAGTTGGTCGTTTTTCCTTAAACGTCTAGGTGGACATTGGCCCCTTTTATTATTTTGTCCTGGTAAGCCCCTAAGATTCTTGGTGGTGGCTTTTTCACTTTTATGTATTCCAATCAACATTTGTGGACTTTTACTTTTTGAATTTTGAATGGTGTCAACTTTAGTTGGACTTTCTGGACTCTATTTATTATTTTTCATCACCATCCTTTATTTCATTATTTTTACTATGCATACAGTACACTATATTTAGTTTGTACGCATCTTTATTGTTTATTTTGTTATTAACATGTACACAGTTATTGTACCTTTAGAGTACATCTAAGCTTTTGATGTTGTTTGTTACACAGCTTTCACTGTGTCTAACGACACTTATTTATATAATTTTTGGGGTTTATAGTGCTACACTTTTTTTTAAATATTTTTTTCTTATACTTGAGTCTATAGTCGTGTTGGCTGCTATTTACTTACCAAAATTTTTTACGCAGCGCCGAATATATTTATAATTTATGGTATTCTGAGTGGACATCTATTATGGCTGCAGCGTTTATTACATTCTATAAAATGGATGTCTTTGACTACCGCGCATCTAGGGTGGTCAACACTGAGGGTGTGTTTGTTGCTACTTCGAATGACACAGAGATTGGAGGTTTATTCTTAAAATTGAAAAACATCATGGTCTCGGAACTTCACCTCCAATGGGATGTAGCTTTCCTAGAACAATATGTGTCGGAGAGTATGATCCCACGGAGTCTTAGGTGGGATGTTCACCCACAACAAGGTGAAACTGATTTGGACTCTTGGTTTAAATAATTCAATGATGCCGGTATTGACTTCCTTGGTTTCCTTATCACTAGGAAGCGTAATCGTCTTCAAATATTGGATCGGGAGATCAAGGAATTAAAGGATAAACTGCTGATCCATAAAAATTTGGTAGAATATAATGCCTTGTCCTCTAATTTACAAGCACATCTCGTTAAAGAGGAAAAGGATCAAAAAACCAAGAAACATAAAAAATACTCTCGAGATATGGGAGATTATAAGGGTGGCAGGGTTTTTGGGTGGCAGAAATCCACCACTTTGCCTGTTTCTGATTCGGCAATGGAAACTAATAACCAAATACAGAGTAATTCCATTCCCTCTATGGATCTCTCTGTACGACCGAAACCCTTTATGGATAAAGGACAACCACAGGGGGCAGGTCCCCCTCCATATAGAGGACAACTCCCAAGCATGCATACTCCTAAAAACACACAAAGGGGGAGGGGCCACCACTCTAAGGGTAGGGGTAGAGGTGGTAATAGGTGTAACTACCATAACCATGGGGACTACCATTATTATGATCGGGAGAATTCGTATCACCGGGGATCCCCGGTACGATACCAAGATCCCCCCTATTACCCCAACCATCCCAACCCACCCTACTATAGGCATCCACCAGTTTCCATGTATAATAGGTATTCTTCTTTACGTGACCAACATAATGAAAATGTTTACCCTTTCCCCAATGCTGGATATGATCCTTCTCCCTATAGACACCCGCAGCCTAATTCTAATTTTTGGGCCACTCTGGGTTTTCACGAGGACCCTCAAGGCAGAAAAAGAGGTCCAGAAACAAGAGAGGGTCCCGAGGAGGGAGGAGGATCCAGAGATGAAAAGAGAAAGCGAACCTAACATGTCAGGGTGTGTTCAATCTGAGTGACATGGTCCTGACTCAGGAAGAAAAGACCATTTGAAATAAGGGCCTGAAATTTGCTCCCCCTTGTAAGCTCAACAAGCTTGATACATTTGTTGACATACATAAGTTCATTAGAAAAATTAATGTTCAAAGATATATTATTTCTAATCCAACTAGAAATGTTATTAAGGCAGCAACATCCGTAACGGTTTACTCAGGTTTAAGTAACCCTTCTCTTTTCTCGTTAAATATTTTTATTGAAATTTTGCAAAGCAATAGATGCATATCAAACAGAAAAAGACTCCTCGCTGACCAAAGTGGCCGGAAGAGGTGAAAACAGAAAACATACAAGTTATCTCTTACAGCGGTAATATAGCATTAAAGCACTGATAAGTCTGCAACAGTGACACTGTATTTCTAAATGGGAACATTCCCTTCTTGAAACTGGGAAACTATAGCTCTCAAGATAGGAGCCAAGAGTAAAAAAAAGAAAGGAAAACCTTCAGAGATAGTGAAATAACAACTAAGGATAACAGTATATATCAGGATATAAATGTTTCCCATATGTAGACTTTCTACTATGTAAGACGTGGTGATCATCGTAGAGTAGACACCCTTGGGCGCCAGGGTCACCAGGCGGGGAGGTACATAAAAAACTGACCCCCCACGCCTGCCGCCCAGCCCCGCGGGTCATACCAGCGTACTACCACAGCTGATGGTCAGCTTGAAAGAAATTTTGACAGGGACGTCCCCCAGAGCGAGCCCCCGAGAACCACACTCCACCCCAATGGGAGCACACTGTGGAGTGAGGCAGCTCGAAGACCACTACCAGTAGGAAAACCCGTCTAACATCCATCGGCTCCCACCGGAGGACACTCCCGCCGGGAAGATCCCCAGGCCTCGCGCTCCCCGTGAAGGAGCAGATAGTTCCAATGTCTAGTTCGGATGACCAAGAGTGAGTGGCTGTTCTCTGAGCTGGTTTATTCAACATACTTTTGAGGACAACCCCTGTGGAGCCCACGTGAAGGTATACACCCTGTAAATCCAGTATCTGGTGGTAAAGATCGTAGGAAAGAAGAAGGGACAGAATAGAGAAAAGGAAGTGAGCAAGGAGGAGAGGAAAGGAGGTGGGGTGGGATATGAGGTAATGAAGTATGGACTCGATGGACCGCCCCCTACTTCAGTAAGTGTCCTGGGTAAAGTGGAACCCCGACATGTGTAGCCCATTTTTCCAGATCCATTCAAAACGCTGGACCGTGTCTCGCAGTTTTGCCACAGTTTGTTCCTGTGACACGATCCACACAATTTTCCGTGTGGCGGCCATGATGGACACCGTGGGAGTTTTCCAGGCTTTTGCCAAAGTGATCTTGGCTCCCAAACACATAAAGAAGATGAGCTGTTGTGTGGACTTAGAAGTGTTGCATACTCTGCGGTTTAGTAGGATGTATGTGGGATCCTGCGGAACGTCAATCCCGGTCACCTTCCATAGAAGGTGGAGAAATTTGTTCCAGTAGCTTCGTATGCGGGGGCATGCCCACCAAATATGAAGCATCGTGCCCATATGGCCACATCCTCTGTAACAAAGGGGGGAGGCTTCCGGAAAGATCTTGGAGAGCCTGGCGGGGACATAGTACCATTTAGTGAAGACCTTAATGTTAGCTTCTATCAAAGCAATATTTAAGATACCTTTGGACGATCTGCTGAAGGCCTGAAACCACATGTCGGGATCCCACTGGATGTCCAGATCCGCTTCCCAGGATCGGGCGTATGCTGGGGCGTCTGTCCTATCTGCCAGGGAAGCATAAATAGAGAGAGATCTCGCCTTTTTGAGGTCCTATTGAAGAGCACCATTGCTCGTAAATCGTGGCCTTAGGATCACTCAGCTTGTCAGTCCAGAGCGTGCGGAGGAAGTGCCTGATTTGCGAAAGTCTAAATGTTTCCAAAGGGGGCATGTTTAGTGTGTTTAGACAATGGCTTAAGGAGATAGGACCATTAGGTGTGAGAAAATGGCCTATCCTGAAGAGGCCTTTGTTCAGCCACCAGTGAAATGCATGTATATTCATTCCTGGGGGGAAGTCGGGATTATGAAATAGGTGAGTGAGGGGCCTTAACGGGGAGATCAAGTGTATATTTTTATGTAATTGATCACGGAGTGTCAAGGAGTGGGACAAGGTACGGGCTAAAATGGCCAGTCTATGTTTCGAGGGTCGCCATGCTAAAAAATCTAGAGTGTAATGTGGTGCGGCCTGCCTCTCAAGAGAGATCCTAGGTTAGCCTACGGTTTTTGGCATAGATGGCAGAAAACTGAGCAAGCTGTGCTGCCTGGTAATAAAGCCATAAGTTCGGTAGGCCTAGACCACCCTGAGTCTTAAGTCGGAACAGGATATCCCTTGCAAAGAGGTGACCCCGGTCTTCCCAGACAAATCTGACCACCCTGGATTGAAATTTCGATAGGATAGATTTTTTGATTGGGATAGGGAGGGAAAGGAACAGGTACAATAGGCGAGGCAGAAGAGTGAAAAAGAGAAAGAATATAGCGACAGAGAGAGGAGTGAAAAAAGGAGACATTAGATAGTGCATCAAATCGTAACAACCACAACTCCCTCGGACCAGAGAGGGACCCATCCCTGCCTGGACCTGTACCCAAATGAAATGTACAGCGACCCGAGGGTCAAAAGCATCTGGGTCCGACAGAAGAACGGCCATCCAACTATCGGAGCCAGAGGGAGGCGCACTACGACCACTCCGGTCAACGCCGCCTTGTAGCACACCTGTGGCGGTATATAAATAGTGCAGTCTAAGCCCTGCTTGCGATTAGTGGAATTGTTCACACAGCTTAAAGGGGAAAAAAAGGGGGGGGGGTAGGAATAAAAAACAAATGTCTAAAAATCCATGGGGGCATGAAATCCCATAGAGCACGTCGGTAACGTGAGTTGCCATTAGAATGGCATGAGTCGGGTTACCGACTTAGACCAAAAGGAAGTCCATAGACAGGTTGAGAGCAGGCTGCAGTCTTGGGCATGGTGGGAAGGATTCTTTTGATCGTTTGGGAAGTTGTTTCTGCCACACTGGAGACACGGGGCTGGTAGGTGATGGTCTTTTGGATGACGAAGCTCCTCGGGACGATGACATCAGTGGAATTTCCTGGGCTATCAAACCGAGGTGTAGGAGAAGTCGTTCCCCTTCTTGAAAGGTGGAGAAGCAATACGGTTTGTTGCGGTATGAGAAATTCAGTCGCAGTGGGAAGGCCCATCTATAAGTGATCTCTTTGCCCGCCAGGACTTGCAGGAGCGGTTTCAGGGCCCGTCGCTTTTGCACTGTGTAAGGGGAAAGGTCTGTGAAGACTTGAATCTGGTGACCCATGATCGTCAGTTTTTCCGCCGATCTGGAATGTTTCATCACTTCTTCCTTTACCGCGTAGAAATGCGGTTTCACTATGATGTCCCTCGGGAGACCGTCAGAGCGGGGGGGTTGTAAAGCCCTGTGAGCCCTGTCCAGCTCCAAACGATGTGCCGGAATGTCAGGAATTAAACTTTTAACAAAGTCCTGGACTGCCATGCGGGTGTCCTTTACAGTTTCAGGGAGACCTCTAATGCGGAAGTTGTAGCATCTAGACCTGTTCTCGAGGTCGTCTGTTTTAGAGGTGGCAGTCTCAAGTTGGTCCTGGAGCTCCTGAATCCTAGCAGTATTTTGATTGAGCCGCAGAATAGCTTGGTCAGATTTCTGTTCAATCACCTCTATCCTGGCACCAATCTGCTGCATGTCAGCGTGTATGGAGGCTGTAATCTGAGCTTCCGTGTGGGATAGGCCTTTTGAAAGCATCTGGAAGAATGCAGCCATCATGGAGGGAATGTCAGTGGGGGGGGGGAGGAAGGAGTCCCTGGCCTGTGTGTCCCATGGATCCGGGCTGTGTATCAGGTCTTGCTGAGGAGTGAAAGCTCCCCCTCCTAGTGTGCTTCCTAGCAGTGATTCTGTGGAAGCTGGAGAAGGGGCCCCAGGGAGGTCACTCACTGTGGCATCCGATGACTGGGAGGATGGGGGTGCATCCTGGTCCTGGTCGGCAATGGAGTCCGTCAGGCCGGGCAGGCCTCGTTAGGAGGAGTCCGCCATCTTGGAGAGACCAGACCGCGCTGTGGAAGCGGTCAGGATGGCTGTGAGGTTCCTCCGAGCCGCACTGGAGGACATCTGGCTGCTGTCTGGAGTGTCCCCGGTCGGCAGAGAGTCGTGCCAGGCCGGGTTGAGGGCTTAGACTGCCGCTGTGGGGGCGCTAGAACGGAGCGGCGCGGAGCTCTTGGATGCCGCCGCGCATGCGCCTGACCCTTCTCTTTTCAATGCTCCAACACAACTCCCACCAACTATCAATATGTTTAGGGATTTAATGCTAAGGGATTTGGCCAAAATCCCACCCAAATGTAAACTTTACAATCCCTTACCACGAACTGGTTTAAAATCTTTGTGCGATAATAAGAATCTGGTAATTCCCCCCGCCGATAAAGGCGGGGGCATTGTCTTGTTAAATAAATCGGATTACATGAAAGAAATGTACCACATTTTGGGAGACCATGAAACCTATATGGAATTATCCAGTAATCCCACTTCCAAATATAAAAAGGAATTACATAATTTGGTTTCTAAGGGTTTTGATACTTTTATTTTAAATAAGAAAGAAAAATTATTCCTTGTTCCCCTTGCTCCACGTATTCCCGTTATTTATTATTTGCCCAAAGTCCATAAGGACCCCTTCATCCCCCTCGGTCGGCCTATTATTAGCGAGATCGACTCTGTCACCTCTAAAATAGGGAAATATATAGATTTTTTCTTACAGCCATCAGTGCGTAAAATGCCATCCTATTTGAAGGATACAAAGGATGTAATAAGATTATTATCTAATGTTTCCTATTCAGGTGACCTAATAATGGCCACTGCTGATGTGGCATCTCTGTACACCTGCATTCCACACCGTAAAGGTGTGGATGCAGTACAATGCTTTCTTAATAGGGATGCCTCCCTTGCCTCTCCCCAAGTTAAATTAATAGTTGATTTAATTGAGTTTGCCACACAACACAATTATTTCTGGTTTGATGGACGGTTCTATCGACAACACAAGGGTGTGGCAATGGGAGCTAAGTTTGCTCCCAGCCTGGCTAATTTATTCATGGCCAATTGGGAGGAGGATGTCGTCTATGCCTTGGGTAACCCACAGCTTCTGCTGTGGGCCCGGTACATAGACGACATCCTCCTCCTATGGACTGGGACCCTCAAAGGTCTGGAGGATTTTTTTCAGGTACTTAACGATAACGATAGAGGTATAACCCTGACTTTTGAGGCTAGTAGAGCTACTATACAATTTTTGGACCTTGCCATTGAAAGAACGGACCACAAATTTACATTTAGTACCTATTTCAAATCAACTGATAGAAATGGGTACATACCCACAGACAGTTGCCATCATAGATCGTGGATTAGGTCAGTCCCTAAGAGCCAGTTCCTGCGGCTGCGCAGGAACTGTACAGACCAAAACACCTGTAAGATTCAGGCTAACATCCTGAGAGATAGATTTCTGGAAAAGGGTTATGACCCTTCTGACATAGATAGAGAAATCGCCAATACTTGTGACATTGACCGTTCTTCACTGTTGGAGGATAAGCCTCGACAGGAAAATGAGGATTTTAAATGGTCTTTTTTAACATCTTTTTCCATCCAACACAAGCAAATCAAGAGAATCTTTGAACATCATTGGGATGTCCTAAAGACTGATAAGGTCCTGGGGCCCCTATTGCCCGATATACCCGAAGTGGTCTTTAGGGGAGTGCCTTCACTTCGGAGTAAGTTGGCACCTAATATCATCAACCCTCCGAGTAGACCATCTTTTTTCCATGATTGGATTGGGTTCCATCCATGCAAAAAATGTTTGGTATGCCAGTTTTTATTCATGCGGTAGGAGAACTAGTCACAACTTCATTTCCACCGTCACCTGCCGCACATATCAGATTAAGCATTTCTGTACCTGTGCCACCACAGCAGTAGTATATCTGTTAACCTGTCCGTGTGGCAAACAATATGTGGGCTGGACCATCAGATCTTTTTCAACTAGAGTATCTGAGCATATAAATTTGATTAAGGCGGGTAGTACTAAGCACACGGTCCCCGGCACTATAGGGAATTTCATGACCGGAATCCTAAGGGCACACAGTTTCTTATTATTGATAAGTATGTTGCCCCATGGAGGGGTGGAGCTATTTTAGGGGTGTCTCGCGATTAGAGACATATTGGATATATGAGTTGCAGTCCCACTTTCCGTAAGGGATGAATGTGGAGTGGGACATCAAATCATTTATCAATCAAGCCTAATAGTAGTTTTTCTTTTTCTTTCTTTTTACTGTTATTATATTTTTTATTGTTAATACAACCCTTTATGGTAATATTAATCCAATTTTTTATTTTATATCTTTGTTTGGGAATTGTTTATTATCATGTTAATATGCAATGATGACCCCCTTTGGTTGGTGGTACTCAATTATGACCCCCAGTCGACATAGGTCATGATCTGCATTGTGTTTAGACTTTCCCATACACAAGTATACTGCTCATTTAATATGGCTCATGTTTTATTTTAACCCACAATAAGATCCCCTTTGTGGTCTATGTCCATATTTAATTATTGTAATTTAAACACCAGCTGTCCAATTTGTCCTTGCTTATAGACTCTGGTGGACGGTACTGTTTACACTAGGGAAGCCATGTGACCATCCTCATAATGAGGTCTGGTTTGCTTTACTAGTGATGTCACGACGTATGGCGCTATTAAGATTTGGCCCCATCTACGGCCCCTGGGGCGTCAAATACGTTCTAACATTAGCGTATTACCAGACTGACCTCGGATTGAGGCTTGGTTTCCTGGTGGGGTTTACACGGCATCATGACGTCATATCCGAATTGTAGAACGAGGCTTGGCTGTGCACAGCTTATGCAGCCTCTCATGTCCTATTGTGAAAGCGAGGCTTGGTCCCGTTTTTCACTTACTAACAATTTATGGCCAATTATTGTCATTCTTAGTTGGTTATATTGACCTATAATTATTATATTTGCTTTTCAGTGTGGTACCTTTTGGGTTTTATACCTACATAAAGTAAAGTTTGAAGTTTTTCTTACCGGAAGTGATTTAATTTAGATGCACTTCCGGTATTATGACACTTTCCAAGAGGGGTCATTATTGTTTAATAAAGCGGTGAGGTGGGGGGGGTTCCGCACCCCAGATGACGGCTCTTTAGCAGAAACATGTTGGGTGGACCCCTCATAATTAGCGCTATTTGAACTTTTTGCCTTTGATGATCTTCCAACATGTGAGTCTATTTTTGTAATATTTTTTAAATAAACCAGTTTTACGGTATTATACTATGTGAGTTTTCTATCCATTTCTCGCATGGGTTATGATATCCGTTCGTGGTATTTTTGGGATCCTATTTCTATAACGTATGGATAACTGTGGAGGTTAAGCTACCATCCCTATTTGGAAGTCATTGAGGATATTTGAGGAAGATCCATCATCTTGACCAGGTGGTCATTAAGCTTTTTTGACTTGGATGACGTAAGTCTTTTCAAGTCAACTACCTCTGGTAAGTCTCTTGTACCTTCGGTGATGGCTCTTGAACCATCAACAGCTCCTATGCTCACCCTTAGGCCTCTTTCACACGGACCGTATGTCCGTTTTTCATCCTTCCGTTTTCGGATGAAAAACGGACATACATTCATCCCTATGGAGCGTCGGATGTCAGCGGTGACATGTCCGCTGACATCCGACCCGCTCCGATCCGAAAAGTGTAACGGAGGAAAAACCTACTTTTCCATCCGTTTTCGGATCGGGTGACGACGGACACTACGGTCCGTCATCATCCGGTCCCCCCCATAGGGGAGAGCGGCGCTCTGACAGGTCCGCCGCTGCACAGCGTGCAGCGATGGACCTGTCATCTTCCTGCTCAGCGGGGATCGGCGGAGCGATCCCCGCTGAGCAAGCGGGTGTTCACGGGGCGGATCATGACTGATCTGCCCCGTGTGAAAGACCCCTTACTGTTTCCACATTTCTACCTACCTGTTTGGTCCAGTTGATCATTTTTCCTTAAATGTCTAGGTGGACATTGGCCCCTTTTATTATTTTGTCCTGGTAAGCCCCCTAAGATTCTTGGTGGCGGCTTTTTCACTTTTATGTATTCCAATCAACATTGGTGGACTTTTACTTTTTGAATTTTGAATGGTGTCAACTTCAGTTGGACTTTCTGGACTCTATTTATTATTTTTCATTACCATCCTTTATTTCATTATTTTTACTATGCATACAGTACACTATATTTAGTTTGTACGCACCTTTATTGTTTATTTTGTTATTAACATGTACACAGTTATTGTACCTTTAGAGTAAATCTAAGCTTTTGATGTTAGTTGTTTGTTACACAACTTTCACTGTGTCTAACGACACTTATTTATATATTTATTGGGGTTTATAGCGCTACACTTTTTTTTATATTTTTTTTTTATACTTGAGTCTATAGTCGTGTTGACTGCTATTTACTTCGGCTGTTTTACACAACGCCGAATATATTTCTAATTTATGGTATTCTAGGTGGTACATTGTGCCAGCTTAGGTGGTATACAGAGCCAGGTTAGGTGGTATACAGAGCCAGGTTAGGTGGTATACTGGCAGAAAATAAAAATGTTTTACTATCCAAAGTTAAAACAACAAGGTTTAATAGATGAAAAAATGACTGAAGTTCTGCTTTAAGGATTTAGAGAAGATCTGTAAAGAAGAGTGGACCAAAATCCCCCTGCCCCCCCCCCCCCCCATCCAGGCAGTCACAAAAAATGTCTTTTTAAAACTGGCCCTTTAAAAAAAAATAAATAGAAAAAAAGGTCCTTAAGTGCACTGTGTTCGGATGCTGGACACAGTGTACTATGGAAAGCGCCACGACTATGCAATCACGAGATTGCAAACGCATCGCTTCATTTGCGGGCTTTTGTCCCGCCTTGTGGCACATTCCGAATCTCTGAGTAGCTGCCGCCCGGCGCTCGTAGTATCTATTACTACGGCCGGGCGGTTTGATTGACATCTGAGTTAGTTGTCACTTCCTGTTTTCTCTCTCCCATTTCGCCCGAGAGAGAAAACCGGAAGTATGAGAAGTGGACTCCTCCATCGCCGCTGCCAGTGTAAGGAGACACAGCAGGAGAGGACAACACAGCAAGGTAAGTGCCGCTGTGCCGGTCCGGAGAAGGGGGAGGGGGGTTTGATGTGACACAGGCTGCATTTGATGTGACACAGGCTGCATTTGATGTGACTTTGATGTGACACAGGCTGCATTTGATGTGACTTTGATGGGACATAGGCTGCATTTGATGGGACACAGGCTGCATTTGATGTGACACTGGCTGCATTTGATGGGACATGGGCTGTATTTGATGGGACACGGGCTGCATTTGATGTGACACAGGCTGCATTTGATGTGACACAAGCTGCATTTAATGTGACACAAGCTGCATTTAATGTGACTTTGATGTGACACAGGCTGCATTTGATGTGACTTTGATGTGACACAGGCTGTATTTGATGTGACACAGGCTGTATTTGATGTGACTTTGATGTGACACAGGCTGCATTTGATGTGACTTTGATGGGACACAGGCTGCATTTGAAGGGACACAGGCTGCATTTGATGGGACACAGGCTGCATGTAAGGAGGGACTCCGCTGGGGGCACCTGATCTAATGACGGACTCCGCTGGGGGCACCTGATGTAAGGAGGGACTCCGCTGGGGGCACCTGATGTAAGGAGGGACTCCGCTGGGGGCACCTGATGTAAGGAGGGACTCCGCTGGGGCACCTGATGTATGGAGGGATTCTGCTGGGGGCACCTGATGTAAAGAGGGACTCTGCTGGGGGCAGCTGATGTAAGGAGGGACTCTGCTGGGGGCACCTGATGTAAGGAGGGACTCTGCTGGGGGCACCTGATTTAAGATGGAACTCCGCTGGGGGCACCGGGTGTATGGAGGGACTCTGCTGGGGGCACCTGATGTATTTAGGGACTCTGCTGGGGGCACCTGATGTAAGGAGGGACTCTGCTGGGGGCACCTGATGTAAGGAGGGACTCTGCTGGGGGCACCTAAAGTAAGGACGGACTCTGCTGGGGGCACCTGATGTAAGGACGGACTCTGCTGGGGGAACCTGATGTAAGGACGGACTCCGCTGGGGGCACCTGATGTAAGGACGGACTCCGCTGGGGGCACCTGATGTAAGGAGGGACTCTGCTGGGGACACCTGATGGCATCTGGTGGCAGGCGACACGCTCAGGGCTCCCACTGATTCTGCATTATGGTGCGTCAAATGATTTCATTTTATATTACAATGTAATAATGGAAATAATGCGCTTCAATCATCCTGACATCAGAATAACCATGGTGCTGGGATGATTGAAGTGCTAACACCAGGTGTTTAAAGTATATTTATCTTCTGATTGTTAAACTTTCTAGAATACACATATTTCTATTGTTGTGTAGGATCTGGGCCTGCTGTCCCTCCATCCCTCTCCCTCGTTCATCTCAGACGCTAACCACACCACCTTAGAGCCACGCCACTATTTTGCTGAAACCACGCCCATTTTCACCAAGTGGGAGGGGTCAAAAGGAAGGGCGGGGTCTGGCGCCCCCAATCCTAAAACTTCACCAGCCACCACTGCCCCTGAGATGTGTGCATACCTGGTCACTAACTACAAGAAACGTCTTACCTCTGTGCTTGCTGACAAGGGTTTCTCCACAAGGTAGTCATGTTTTGCTTGGGGATCAAATGCTTATTTTACTCACTGAACTGCAACTCAATTTATAACATTTGAATCATGTGTTTTTTCTGGATTTTTGGTTGATCATATGATAAAAATTATAGAAACTTCATTTCTTTGTAAGTGGGCAAACTTACAAAATTTGTGCCGGGCATCAAATGATTATTTTCTCCACTGTATATAGGACAGTTTTAAGCTGAAAATTTCCACAATTTTTCCACTGTAAAAAACTATATTTCAAATATATTTATACCACTACAGTACATAGACTGACTTAGGTGGAGATGTGACTATAATGTCAGAAAGGCAACAAATACAAGTTGTTTGGACACTTAGCTCTGAATTACAATTTACATAAATGGGCAATGTCTAATAGAAAATAGCTCCTATATAATTTTATAGTTTTAATATCCAGGTTATAGTGGACTGTTGTATATTTTCTTGATGGTAATGGTACAGGTGCTCATTATTCCTATAATGGGTATTGACTATGCTGTTTATGACTAAATGGGGTTTCCTCTCAAGAAAGTCTTTGAATAGAGTCATTAGAATGATATGACGTATGCCCTATTCACAGAGGTTTGATAGAGAGCCTGGAAGCTTTTTAACGCGTAACCATGCCCCTTCCTGTGGCTCCTTGGTGACATCACTTCCGTTCCACGCTGGCCCTGCTATTTTAATACTGCACCTAGCTGGTGCCCCCTTCTGTTCCTTTTTCGTATTTCGTACCTCCCCTCTGGGTCACAGGAGTGCACTTAATTCTACACTTCTGTGACCCAAATTCAGCTGACAGCGGGCTAAAATCCGCTGTTGGCTGACTTCACAGAGCCGGTCCAGGCTCTGTAGGGATCTTGATAATGACATTAGGATTCGCCCAGATGCCTAAACGGCATCGGATTGATACTGCAACCATCTGAGTATGTATGTTTTTTTCCATTTCCATATTTCTCTTTTAATGTGTTTATATGTGACCACTAATGGTGTGGTTTGCTAGTTGCTGGGACTATAAAGCTAACCATACACTTGTTCAATTCTTCATCCACAGAATCATGGTGGATGAGGACCCCTCCACCACTATCATAATACACTGATCAGCTTTTGCAATTGATTGGCTGCAGCTGCTGACTAAAGTAAAATTTTCAACAAATTTTTTCGACATAAGTTGATCAAACTATTGACTTCTGTCAAGCGGGTACTTCCACACACCAATTGAAACTTGGTTGGTAACTGCTGAAAGTGACACATTTCTTTTAGCGTACGGCCAGCTTAATGTTTTCAAAATCGTTAAGCAACTACTCAAGCTATCTATTAGCTTTTTTTTGTAATTCCTTTATTTTTCAAAGAGGATACGGTATAAATCCCAAGTAACTGACATAAACATACTGTATAACATATAATACCATTATGAAATAGAGACAATAGGGTCACAGCAGCCAATATACAAATCGGTTGTCCCAGCAATACCCTAAACAGCTGAGCACATAGGATACACTGGTTTCAAAAAATGATGAACAACAGGTAGACCTGAGGGAATCCACAAATTACCATAACAGTGACCCTAGCAGAAAAAACATAAATGTCAGGCTGTGCTAGAAAATAAGTTCAAACAGTATCGGGATGCTATGCGTCCTGATGGCCAGGTGGAAATAAAAAATAACATAAAAAGGGAAAGAAAAAGGGACAGAAAAAAGAATTTAGAAAAAGTGATACCTAGAACGGAGGCTAAATTCGAGTAAGGAGTGGGGGGGGGGATAATTTAACAGGGAGAGGAAAAAGTATAGCGGTTGTCCCTAATAAGGGAGGAAAACTGGGTGAAGGAGAAGGGAAGAGAGAAATTGAGTGGATAGTAGGTAATAAGTGCCTCTAGCCCCTGTGAGCAGAGCTAAATCCGGGAGGTCTGCTGAAATTACGAAACCTCCTGGAGATATGCGTCAGTATACTTAAAGTGGTGCCAGGGTCTCCAGGTTTCACGAAAGGTCTCCTTCCGGTTGTGCAGGGTGGCGGTGAGATCTTCCATATCTTTTAGTTCATTAACTTTAGAAAACCACAGGGCTTTGGATGGTGGTGTCCCCAATCTCCAACAGAGGGGGATGCACGCCTTAGCTGCGTTCAGTAGTTGGATTGTGAGAGAGGCCTTGTATTTCTTAATCGGTCGCGGTGAAAGATGAAGCTAACAGGCTGCAGGATTCCCCTCCAAGTCAACATATGTCAGATGTTTGATTGTGCCGGTCACCTCCTGCCAGAATGGTCCAAGCCTGGGACAGTCCCAAAAGATATGCAACATTGTGCCACGGCACCAACACAGACTAGAAACTTGGGGGAAGAATCGGTGTAATGTGGTAGGCACTCTGTACCACAGAGTCAGAATTTTGTACCACGTCTCCTGGACTCTAGTAGCTATGGAGGACTCCATTTTGCACAGAAGGATCTTCTCTTTCTGGGACTCGGTGAATTGGGTATCTAGGTCTGATTCCCATCTGGACAGAAACAGGGGATCAAGACCGTCTGCTGGTCGAATCAGAAGAGAGTAGATTGTTGAGAGACTATGGCAGATTGGCTCCCCTCGGTGACAAATGTTTTCCAATTCCGTGAGCTCTCGAGATATGCCTGGTATCTGGAGACACCTGCGAAGAAAGGTACGTAACTGGAGACCACTCCCAAAGTCCAGTGGGGTGTCAGAAGCAGACACCCCGGCCGAGGACAGTTGACGTCTGGGTCTACATAGTCGCAGAGATGGTGTTGTCTGCTCACTTCCAGACGTTGAAAGTGGGGATTCTGGAGGCCAGGAGCGAACTCTGGATTACCCAGAATCGGTATCATAGGGGAGGGGGAAGGTGACACTGAAGAGTGTCGGAAGGCGTCCCTAGCCACCACCAGCGTACTGCCTAAGGTGGGTTGATCTGTGAGGGCTTTAGGCAAAGATGATGTGAGCCACAGCCAACTTTTGGCTGTACCGTTGGAGTTTTCTATTTCCATAGCCACCCAGTGTTTCACCGCCGCATGGCAGTGCCAATCCACTAGTCTTGTAAGATGAGTCACCCTGTAGTATGTTTTCAGATCAGGGAGGCCAACTCTGCCCTATGCTTCGGAAGAGTAAGCAGGTGAAAGTTGATTCGTGGCCTGCGATGAGACCATATGAAGTCTCAAAATAAGAAGTTGATTCGCTTAAAGAACGCAGGTGGAAGTCAAATGGGGAGCACCTGCATCAAATACACCACCCTTGGCAGCATTGTCATCTTGAGGGCGCTACAGTGGCCAAACCATGTTAATGTGAGGGAGTGCCAGTGGAGAAGATAGGTTCTAAGACGAGCTAGCAGCAGGACGAAGTTCCCTGAGTACAAGTTGGCGGGGTCAGAAGTGAGGTCAACACCCAAATAGTGTATAGAGTTAGTTGCCCAGTGGAAGGGAAACATTGAACTTAATGGCTTGACCATCTCCTTATCTACTGTAATGTTGAGGACGGAAGATTTGGCCAAATTTATTTGGAAGAAAGACAGGGAGCCATACTCTTGCAAGGATTTGCAGTAGATTCGGGAGGGAGGTGGATGGATCCGTCAGGAAGAAGATCAGAACCTCCGCAAATGCGGCTACCTTGTGCATCCCTGATGTTTTTTGGTACCCAGCAATGGCAGAATTCGCCATTACTGTGCACAAGAAGGGCTCTAAAGAGAGTATAAATATCAGTGGGGAAAGAGGACAACCCTGTCTTGTGCCGTTATGAATATATATATGTCTCATTCACCTTAACCGCGACCGTGGGGCAGGAGTATAGAGACAATATCCAACTCAGCATAGAGGATTGGAGACCAATGTGTTCAAGAGTGGCTCGTATGAAGGTCCAGTTGACCCGATCAAAAGCTTCTGTGGACAAGAGAAGAGGCCATTTTGATGATCTATCTGCATGGATCAGGTTCACTACCCGGATGGTATTGTCACTGGGCTCTCGAAGAGGTACAAAGCCTGCCTGATCCCTATGGATGAGGCTTGGGATATATGGGAGCACTCTATTGGTTAAAATTTTGGCGAAACAGTTTCAAATCAGTGTTCAGGAGTGCTATTGGCCGATACTTCCCACACCACAGTGGATCCTTCCCCTCCTTTGGGATCAGAGAAATATAGACTCTCAGGGAATCTAACGGGAAGGTTTCCCCTTCCATGACAGAGTCAAGGGCTGCGACCAAAGGACGCGAGAGCGTCTCAAAAAAAACCTTATAACAAGTTGAAGTAAGACCATCTTTTTCGGTTTCGAGTGGGCCAGGGCGACACCCAGTTCCTCAGTCGTGATACGCTCTTCCAAATCTTCCTGTACTGCAGGGGAGAGGGAGGGCATGCTGGAGGAGGTTAGGTATGACTGTGGGATTGTTCCACCATCAGAGGGAGAGGCAGCGGGGGGAGCTCCCTCTAAGTTATAGAGGCCCTCATAGAAGGACTTAAACTCTGCTGCTATATCAGTTGACGTAGTCAGCCTCTGACCTGAGGAGGCCATAATGCTGGAAATGTAAGTTTTCGTGCACGGACCACGCAATGCCCATGCAAGCAATTTGCCTGGTTTGTTTGAGAATTTGTACATTGTACGGTGTGCCCAGGCCAGTTTTTGCTTTGTTTTGTGAAATATAAGTGAACGAAGTTCCTCGCGGACTCTCATGATAGGTGGAGCGGGCAAGAGTGGCCTTACGTGAGCGTTCCAATTTAAGCATCTGGGTGATGAGTTCCTCTGTATGACGAGTCCTCTCCCTTTTAAGGCGTGCTCCTATTCTGATCAATGCTCCCTGAACGACCGTTTTATGTGCGTCCCACACCACCATTGGGTTGGTGACCGAGGCTTCATTGATGGAGAAATATTCCCATAAGGTGGACAGGAGTTCAGTGCGGATCTCCTCCGATTGGAGCAGAGACTCATTTAGTCTCCAGGATGGAGGAGTCTGGGTCACTGGTCCCAATTGAAGTGTCATGTGGACCGATGCGTGGTCAGAGAGGGAGATAACATCGATTGAGGTTGACACTACTCTAGCTAGGTCTTTGTGTGTGATCAAAAGATATTCAAGCCGTGAGTAGGTGTGATGGACCGGGGAGAAAAAGAAATAGTCAAGGTCCTGTGGATGTAGCAACCGCCAGGGGTCCACCAAGTGCAGAGTTTGTAGGTCTGCCTTTAACCGCCGAAGTCGGGAAAAGGAGAGATGAGAGGAGCCCCGCGAGACATCCAGTAGTGGGTCCATGGCGAAATGTAGGTCTCCCCCAAAAATAAGGAGACCCTCTGCGAACTCCAGGAGCTCTGGGAGAAGCCTCCACAAAAACTGGGGATGGTCCACATTCAGGAAGTACACATTCGCAAAGGTGACCGGCACACCAAACACCCTCCCCCTCAGGAGGAGGAAACGACCCTGGGTGTCCGACCGCTGTGCCCCAAGTGTCCAGGGGACCGATTTGGCAAGCAGGATGCTTACCCCCTTAGATTTGGAGACGGAAGACTCACTGTGATAGGCCGTTGGATAGGCCCCATTAGTCAATTTAGGGATATGGTCACCGCGAAAATACGTTTCCTGTAGGAAAGCAACTTGCGTTTTACTTTTTCTCAATCCAGCCAATACAGTGGCTTGCGAAAGTATTCGGCCCCCTTGAACTTTTCAACCTTTTGCCACATTTCAGGCTTCAAACATAAAGATATAATTTTTTTATTTTTTGTGAAGAATCACCAACAAGTGGGACACAATTGTGAAGTGGAACGAAATCTTTTGGATTTTTTAAACTTTTTTAACTAATAAAAAAATGAAAAGTGGGGCGTGCAAAATTATTCGGCCCCCTTGCGTTAATACTTTGTAGAGCCACCTTTTGCTGCGATTACAGCTGCAAGTCGCTTGGGGTAGGTCTCTATCAGTTTTGCACATCGAGAGACTGAAATTCTTGCCCATTCTTCCTTGCAAAACAGCTCGAGCTCAGTGAGGTTGGATGGAGAGCGTTTGTGAACAGCAGTTTTCAGCTCTTTCCACAGATTCTCAATTGGATTCAGGTCTGGACTTTGACTTGGCCATTCTAACACCTGGATACGTTTATTTGTGAACCATTCCTTTGTAGATTTTGCTGTATGTTTGGGATCATTTGTCTTGTTGGAAGATAAATCTCCGTCCCAGTTTCAGGTCTTTTGCAGTCTCCAACAGGTTTTCATCCAGTCCTGTATTTGGCTGCATCCATCTTCCCCTCAATTTTAACCATCTTCCCTGTCCCTGCCGAAGAAAAGCAGGCCCAAACCATGATGCTGCCACCACCATGTTTGACAGTGGGGATGGTGTGTTGAGTGTGATGAGCTGTGTTGCTTTTACGCCAAACATATCGTTTTGCATTGTGGCCAAAAAGTTCGATTTTGGTTTCATCGGACCAGAGCACCTTCTTCCACATGTTTGGTGTGTCTCCCAGGTGGCTTGTGGCAAACTTTAGACGATATTTTTTATGGATATCTTTGAGAAATGGCTTTCTTCTTGCCACTCTTCCATAAAGGCCAGATTTGTGCAGTGTACGACTGATTGTTGTCCTATGGACAGACTCTCCCACCTCAGCTGTAGTTCTCTGCAGTTCATTCAGAGTGATCATGGGCCTCTTGGCTGCATCTCTGATCAGTCTTCTCCTTGTCTGAGCTGAAAGTTTAGAGGGACAGCCAGGTCTTGGTAGATTTGCAGTGGTCTGATACTCCTTCCATTTCAAAATGATCGCTTGCACAGTGCTCCTTGGGATGTTTAAAGCTTGGGAAATCTTTCTGTATCCAAATCCGGCTTTAAACTTCTCCACAACAGTGCCTGGTGTGTTCCTTGGTCTTCATGATGCTCTCTGCGCTTTCAACAGAACCCTGAGACTATCACAGAGCAGGTGCATTTATACAGAGACTTGATTACACACAGGTGGATTCTATTTATCACCATCAGTCATTTAGGACAACATTGGATCATTCAGAGATCCTCGCTGAACTTCTGGAGTGAGTTTGCTGCACTGAAAGTAAAAGGGCCGAATAATTTTGCACGCACCACTTTTCAGTTTTTTAATTGCTAAAAAAGTTTAAAATATCCAATAGATTTCGTTCTACTTCACAATTGTGTCCCACTTGTTGGTGATTCTTCACAAAAAATTAAAATTTTATATCTTTAGGTTTGAAGCCTGAAATGTGGCAAAAGGTTGAAAAGTTCAAGGGGGCCGAATACTTTCGCAAGCCACTGTAGCTGGGAGCGTTTCTCGGGAGTAATAATGCCCCGTACATTGAGGGAGGTGACCTTCAGGAGACCCATCCTGACGATACACCAGCAGGTGGACCTAGTAGAGTATGTGAGACAAGTTCAGTCAATGAATCTCCTCAAGGCGAGAGGTACGGAACAAAGATAAAGATGGAAGGATGAAGGAGAGATGGGGACAGGAAAGAAAAATAAAAATGGGGGGGAGGAATCTACGAGCATTGTAGGTTAGTCAAGGTTTCAAGTTGAGCACCAGAGGTGCCCAATCAAGAGTCCACGCTATTCAGGGGTGAATGGGATGCTATGAGTCGCCCAGATCGAGCAACTAAACTGCAACGGAAGTAAAATATTAGGAGATGCACGAGTTGTGAACAACGATAAACATATTTTAACTAATAATAGAGCCAACATGGTTAGAGTATAGATAGTAGCTGTGTAAGTCAAGCATGGGTAACAGTGTTGGGAGGAGCCAGTAACTTAGACCGTACTGTGGTGGTGGACCTGGGGGGAGTGCCCTTGGCTATGAGATGCCCAGCGGGCAGCAGATGATACGAACCAGAGGCAGTATGTAGCCTATACTCCGCCTCCCAGGGCACCAAGACAGAGGGTCAGAGTGATAAAGAGCATGCAACACATTTAAGGTTAAAGTGCAATACAGGTATCCAACAGTAGTAGCAGAAATATGAAATATAAACCAAACCTTTACCCAACAGGCCCCACCACCCTAGCAACAGATGAACAACCCTTGCGGCCTGCCACAGGGGGCTTGAAAATTAGAAGGGGTGTTTAGAGGTCGTGTTCCTTGAGTTCGGGTGACTGCCTATCAGCTCTGACACAGGAAAGCAGAGGTATCAGGGTGTGTAGCCTGCTGGCGGATCCCACAATCCTGATCATCGTTCGCCCCCTCCCCAGCCCCTAAGATGGAGATGGAAGGGAGAGAGTAATATAGATGACACAAACCCAGCCCATCAAGTGCAACAAGTCAAATTAGGTAGATTAAGACAGCAGCAAAGGGTGAATGTTCCTGAGGGCTTAAGGCCCAGGGTGAGGGTGGGGGGTTAGGGGTTCAACGGAGAGGTGGCAGTATGCTTGATAATAGGAATGTTATCGTGTCTGTCTGGCTTGGAGTAAAGGGATTTCCGGATCTCCCGGATGATATCCATCAAGTCCTGGTCAGAGATGTGATACTAGCCCCCCCAGGTCAATGAGGGTGATGAGCAAATCCAGTAGACAGGAATCCTGAGATCAAGTGAACAGGTGCAGGGTCATTCTATTAAAAAGTAGACGTGAAATAACAGATCCCAGAGGATAATGCCGCGTACACACGATCGGACTTTGCGGCAGACTTTGCCCGGCGGACGGGATTTCGTCGGACAATTCGATCGTGTGTGGGCTCCAGCAGACTTTGCTCAAAAGTTGGACGGACTTAGATTTGAAACATGTTTTAAATCTGTCGAACTCGAGTCCAGTCGAAAAGTCCGCTCGTCTGTATGCTACTTCGACGGACAAAAAGCCACGCTAGGGCAGCTATTGGTTACTGGCTATGAACTTCCTTGTTTTAGTCCGTTCGTACGTCGTCACGTACGAATTCGACGGACTTTGGTGGATTGTGTGTAGGCAAGTCCGTTCATTCAGAAAGTCCGTCGTAAAGTACGTCGAAAAGTCCGCCGGGCAAAGTCTGCCGTAAAGTCCTCTCGTGTGTATGCGGCATAAGGCTGGACGAACATCCGGGTACCCAGTTTGTTGAATTTGAGGTGGGGGGCCCCTGAGACTCCAGAAGGGGATTGATCAAGTCAGGTCAAACAATGAGCTACTTAGACCAGTGGAGAGGTCAGTCCTCGGAGGAGGTTGGATGGGATCTAGGAGGTTCACGGCTAGGGCCACGGGAGCGGTTTCTCCTTGTTCGTTGTGGTCTTGGTGGGGTGGACCAAGGGCTTCATGAGTAAGTAGGTAGTCACGCCAATTGGGAACATTGAGGGCAGGCATGTTTAGGAATCCGAGCAGCTCCGGAAGCTGGTCTGGGGAACAAAGGTAGATGTCAGTACCCTGCTTGCGGACAATTAGGTGAAAAGGGTGGCCCCAACGGTAAGTTGCGTCTGCAGCACAAACTGTTTCCAGGAGGGCTCAAATCAAGCCCCGCATGACCCTTGTTTGCCTGGAAACATCTGGGTATATCCTTATAGGGGCTCTGTCAAACTCAATAGCGCCCTTCGACCAGGCCAACCGAAGGAGCTCTTCTTTAAAATTGAAGAAGTGAACCCTACAGAGAGTGTCCCGTGGAGGGTCCACGGGAGCAGGGCCTTGTGTGGGGGAGGGAGACACCCTTGGACCTGGCACCCGGTGCACCCTATCCAGCTCCAGTTCGGTGGTGGGAGGCTTACCCAGAATCTGGTTCAGGATGGATACTACTGTGGAATGTAGGTCAGGCCCATGGTGGCCTCTGGGATGCCACGGAGGCGTAGATTGTTTCTCCTGCTCCTATTCTCCCCATCGTCCAGCCGCAGTTGAACTTCAATATGATGACGGTCGAAAGGCCTGGTGTTCCAGCTCCAGAGTGGTGACACAAGCCTCTGTAGCATTGGTAGATGATTCCAGGACTGTCACTCGCTCGTCCACCGAGTCCACCTACTGGCGCAAGTCATGAAGCTCTCTTGTGAACGCATTGACAATGGAGGTTGCCATAGCCTGCAAGTCCTGTTTAGTGGGCAGATCAGCCATCATATCCCTGAGAGCTCTTTTAGAGCGGTCGCCTGCCCTGCCATCAGCTGCAGAGGCATGCTGTGAGTCTGAATGTGGGAGGTCCGGTGACACTATGGGGGAGAATGGACAGTCAGGGAGGGAGGTCTGGTCCCCTGTGGTCCCCACTGGCAGGGCCCTCTTACCGGAGGTAGTGGCGGCGCTTGCCGGAATAATTCTAGGCGGCTACATGTTGGATGAGGCCGCGGGAGATGAGGCGGCGTGCTGGCGGAGAAAATAGTAGGTTATTTCGGCACCTCTCGATTCCCCCATGATCAGCGGGAGTTTGCGGTTTCCTGACATATGCGATCGGCTCGTCTGTGCAGTTCAGAGGGTGAGTCATGGTCCCGGCTTGTGCAGAGCTCCAGAAAGGATGTCTTCATGCTGCCATGGCCATACCCCCTATCTATTAGCTTTTTTAGGTAAACATTTTTTTGTATGATTTAAACCTAGTAATATGCTTATTTCCTACTGTCTGTATAAAATTTAGTGTTATAGGATATCTTCATTGGTAGACAGAACATTAACCAGTGGTGTAGTGGTTAGCACTCTCGCCTTGCAGCAATAGGGTTGCTGGTTCGAATCCCAACCATGACACTACCTGCCTGGAGTTTGCATGTTCTCCCTGTGCCTTCGTGGGTTTCCTCCGGGTACTCCGGTTTCCTCCCACACTCGAAAGACATGCTGGTAGGTTTATTGGCTTCTGTCCAAAAATTGGCCCTGGTGTATGGGTGTGAGTTGGGGACCTTGGATTGCAGACCCCTTGGGGTACATGGGTACCTTAAATATATAAAAAAAATAAAAAAAATAATAATATGGTGGATGGACATCTTAATGGGACGCAATGTGCGGGGATGGGGACAATTGTGGGTGCTCACTCAGGTTGGACTGGTGTCTTTATTTAACCTTACTATGTAACCTAATTTAGACGATCACTTTTGATAAAATATGTGAAAAACCTACGTAGCCAAGTATTGGGCTATGCAAGTGTGGAGGAGAGGAGACATTATTGTGAATGACTTTCACTCTGCTGTAATTCCGGTGCTGTAATGCTCTAGTGCCCTTTCTTGATCACTAGAGGGGAATTTCTACTGAAGAAGAAGCAGAGAATTATTGGACTTGTAGGACTGAAAACACCTTCTAACGTATTATGGCCTGATTAAACTGCAACTCCCACGAAGCCTTGTGGCAGAAGGAGGGTCAGGAGGAATTCTGTGGGTGGGTATGCTTTCTTGGCAGCCACGGACCATAGTGACAACATCAGGGTGTACCAGCATCTCCAGGAGGGGAAGGCCCACAGTTACACAGCAGCTGTCCCTTCTCAGTGGTCATCACACCAATGAATGCCTTCAGCGGCACAATGATCATCATACCCGTAAATGCCTTCAGCAGTGCAGCGGTCATCACACCAGTGTATGTCTTCAGTTACACAGCGACCATCATCATAGCACAGGAGTCTCAGAAGGACTACATCTGATAATTGGTGAGAGGGCCGTGCGCCCAGTTATAGCACATCATTCTGACAGCAAGCCCAGGCCCAAGCAGCCACAGAGGTCCTATACTATTCAGCGGTTCCTATGGGGGTAGGCCTACACTTCCTATATTTTTTGCTCACTCAGGTTGGACTGGTGTCTTTATTTAACCTTACTATGTAACCTAATTTAGACGATCACTTTTGATAAAATATGTGAAAAACCTACGTAGCCAAGTATTGGGCTATGCAAGTGTGGAGGAGAGGAGACATTATTGTGAATGACTTTCACTCTGCTGTAATTTCGGTGCTGTAATGCTCTAGTGCCCTTTCTTGATCACTAGAGGGGAATTTCTACTGAAGAAGAAGCAGAGAATTATTGGACTTGTAGGACTGAAAACACCTTCTAACGTATTATGGCCTGATTAAACTGCAACTCCCACGAAGCCTTGTGGCAGAAGGAGGGTCAGGAGGAATTCTGTGGGTGGATATGCTTTCTTGGCAGCCACGGACCATAGTGACAACATCAGGGTGTACCAGCATCTCCAGGAGGGGAAGGCCCACAGTTACACAGCAGCTTTCCCTTCTCAGTGGTCATCACACCAGTGAATGCCTTCAGCGGCACAATGATCATCATACCCGTAAATGCCTTCAGCAGTGCAGCGGTCATCACACCAGTGTATGTCTTCAGTTACACAGCGACCATCATCATAGCACAGGAGTCTCAGAAGGACTACATCTGATAATTGGTGAGAGGGCCGTGCGCTCCCAGTTATAGCACATCACTCTGACAGCAAGCCCAGTCCCAAGCAGCCACAGAGGTCCTATACTATTCAGCGGTTCCTATGGGGGTAGGCCTACACTTCCTATACCCAACTATTTATTTTGCACAGGGTATATTACACTTCCCAAAAATTGCTTTCCTGGGGCCAAAGTACTCCACCTAACTTGCCCAGGTGTTTCAGGGACACTGGTACTCTAGTACAAATATTAATGATGATGGCCCAAACTATTTCATTATTGTTCATTCCAAACACTTCCAGACCTGTGCACAGTTCAAATAGCCCCTGGCCCTAAAATGGCTCTCCTGGGCATTATCCTGGAAGACTGGCCATCTCCCACACATAGAATTTTAATTACCCGACTGTTTCTTGCCTGCAGATTAATATTTCAGTGCTGGCTTTCCCCCAACCCACTACTTTTGCTAAGTGGTGCAATGCAGTAACTGCTATAGTGGACAGGGAAAAACTTACCTACCAATATAGGGGCTGCCTGAAAGATATTCAAAATATTTGGTCCTCCTGGCTATCCTCTCCAGGATTGGCCACTTTTATCTTTTTTAGTATTTAAAAGTAAAAGTTTTGCTCACAAGCTTTGGGTAATAAAAGCACATCTCTGCAGCCGGTGTCAGACATCAAGCATCAGGGGAAAGTTAGAGTTGGGTTGGCCTGGACCACCGCAGCCACATAAAATCCTCCGCAGGACCCACTGTGTTAAGCTGCCGTGGGAATCACTGAGATTTTGACGGGTGACCTGGTAGTGTTCACATGGTCTCACAGAGGCATCCTCAGGTTGACACAGCAGCTCTAGCAGAGGAATTGATATGACTGCAGCGGTCCCGACCAACCCAGCTCCACCTTTTCCCTGATGCTAGAGGTCTGACACAGGCTCCAACGACATGCTTTTGTTATCTGACACTTTTGAGTTTAACTTACTTTTAAATACACTATAGTCTGCTTGCCCCCCCTCTTCCCTTTTTCTGTTTGCAGCCACTGGATCCCCAGCCTGATCGAGGAGGCAGCCTCTTACATCCATTAGTCAGTTTTATCTAATGAGCCGTTGCCCACAGCCTCCAGGTTATCACCTATGTTGAATTTGCTGTGTTCATGTTTGGGTTTTGCTTTGACATACAGCAGGGGCGTAACTAGAAATAGCAGGGCCCCATAGCAAAATGTTGTATGGGGCCCCCCTGCAAACAGCCCCCCCCCCCCAGACAGCTGCCCTAGTGTCAATGCAGCGTGAGCTGTGCCACATACAGCGTGACCTATGCACAATTCAGCGTGACCTGTGCCCCATACAGCATGACCTGTGCCCCATGCAGCGTGACCTGTGCCCCATGCAGCGTGACCTGTGCCCCATGCAGCGTGACCTGTGCCCCATGCAGCGTGACCTGTGCCCCATGCAGCGTGACCTGTGGCCCATGCAGCGTGACCTGTGCCCCATACAGCAGTACCTGTGCCCAATACAGCGTGACCTGTGCCCCAATACAGCGTGACCTGTGCCCATTGCAGCGTGACCTGTGCCCCATGCAGCGTGACCTGTGCCTCATTCAACGTGACCTGTGCCCAATGCAGCGTGACCTGTGCCCCATACAGTGTGCCCTGTGCCCCATACAGCGTGACCTGTGCCCCATACAGCGTGACCTGTGCCCCATACAGCCTGGTCTGCCTGTGCCCCATACAGCATGACCTGTGCCCCATACAGCCAGACCTGTGCCCCATACAGCCTGGTCTGCCTGTGCCCCATACAGCCTCACCTATGCAGAGGAAGAGGCAAGCCACTTGGATCAGCAGAGAGCGGGATTGCACGCTGTAATAGCTTTCATTTGAATTTCCCGTCTTCCCGGGGCTCATCGTCACATAGCCCCACCTCTTGGCCCGACGCCTTTGATGACGTCACATGTCCCGCATTGGATCGGCGTTCTGTCTATCAAAGGCGCCGGGCCAAGAGGTGGAGCTATGTGACGTGAGCCCCGGGAACACTGGAAGTTCTAATGAAAGCTATTACATCGGGCAATTCAGCTGTCTGCTGATATGGACAGCTCGCCTCTTTCTCTCCTCTCTCTTCCCCTGGCTGGGAGACTGTGCCGGCGGTGCTTTCATCCTCACTGGGCCCCACTCGGCAGCGGGCCCCATAGCGCCCACATGGGTCGCTATGGTGGTAGTTACGCCCCTGACATACAGCCCACATTTCAGTGGGTTTGTGTTAATTACAAAAGAGATACATTTCTCTAGAAGTGATACACTTTTTCAAATATTCACTACTATCAATAGATTCTACCCTCTGCCTGCATTCATGGGCTGACAGGCTATTATTGCACACATTTTTTATCCTGTAGGTAAGAGTGCCAAAATCATTTATTTTACTTTTTTCATGGGTCAGTCCTCCAAGAAGATTGTTGGGTAGCATGTTGGCACTTGGCTATGTAAAGAAAGTTTAGTTTAACCAATCAAATGATATATTTTCAAATAGTATAAAATATGCCTGCTAAATGGCCACTAGTGTATATAATACTATTTAGTAGCTCTCCAACTACTAAATAGTTATACAGTACATATGAATAACTACTTGATGTACACACAAGTATATTTACATGTAAAGTGCTACTAGAAAGCAATACTAGAAAGCAAAGACTTCAAGGAGATCTCATCCAAGCTGCTAGATTCTTATGGGCACAGAAAAGAGTAATGAAGCCAATCCACTCAGTGACCGCCCTATAGTAGTATTCCTGCTACAGGGCGGCTGTTGTGTGCAGGATCACGTATATATATATATATATATATATATATATATATATATATATATATATATATATATATATATATATATATATATATATATATATGTGTGTGTGTGTGTGTGTGATCCTGCACTTCCAGGTATCGGGCACTAATACGCAGCTCACTCCTGCTGTAATTATTGTGGGAGCCTATGGGCGGGTACTGCGGACTCGACATTTACTTAAATACTTGTAAAATAACTTTACAATCACTTAAACAGATTGAATGTATGGGGTTTGATGGCAACAGTGAGGGCCAAATTAGGGCCAATTGAAATACAGGAAAGAAGAAAAAAGACTCAGTTCCTGTCTAGCAACAGCAAAGGTTTTATAACAATAACCAAAGACAAAATTTGGAATTGTACTCAGAAGTTATTACTAGTCAACTAAACAATGTGAGTCTGATGCAATATACACTCAGATAAAACAAAATGAACAAAAGTTTGTAAACGGTTTATTCTCATTTAAGATGATGCATGAGTGAGACACTGAAGCTTCAATAATCAGATACAAAATCAAACCCATTTCATATACATATCTACTGTGAAAAAGCTTATACAGTTCTGCCAGCAACACATTTACTACCATTTAGCAATATAGCATCTGCTGTTAGGACACGAGAATCACGTAAGGAAGCAAGAAGCTGCTAGTCACTGGCAAGATTATTCATTCATTTTCAGTGTATATTAGAAATTGAAAATAAAAAACAAATTACCATAAGGTATGTTAATGCCATTTCTCTTGCCCAAACCCAAGGTCTTAAGACATTCCCCAAATGAGTACAATACACTGACTTTCAAATACAACTTTGGCAAGAAAGAATTGTTTAGCAATGTATATACAGGTACTAGGAACAACAGTAAATTATATATAATTTAATCATACTATATTATACATTAAGTTATGTGTTGGGGTTGAAGCACTGAAGTGTAATCAACAGTCACATGATATAATGGTATGGTTATGGTATGCTGATTTGGGACTAATTGTGCAATGCTTTTTTATTTTAAAGAAACATGTTCCTAAGACACTCTCTCTAGGTCTCTCTTTTCAATGACAAAAGGCTTTAATCAATAAATATGTATGTAGAACTACTAGCATACTTGTTTGTGGAACAGTCTCATTTAAAAAAAAAGTGTATTTAATGATTTTTGGCACAAACATAAGATTCTTGTTTAATTAGGTAATGTAACCGGTAACCTCTTTGACTGCAGTGGGCTACACATACACTTCTTTCATATGCAGGTACTTAGTGTAGTTCACCTTGAATAAATACATTCTATTATTGAATGGGTTGTGTTATCAAATGAGTGACAACTGCATGCATCCTACTGGCTCCAAAGCAGGAAAGGGGAAATCTCTGCCAGGAAATGTGTGTTAACAAGGTAATGGCATGGTCCCTGTCATTCAGGGTCATGATCTAAATTGTCAAAATTTGCCATGTAGACAGCAGATAATGGTAATTAGCAGACCTAAGTTGTAAAAAAAAGGGTGGTTTAACTGCATAATGTTATGCACTGGTCATACAGTAGTAATGATCTGGATTCAAAGAATGTTGTTTTTTTACCTATGCTGTCTTATACACATATTTCATATTTAAATTAAGCTGAAAGTGCTACCTCCTCTTAAGACATTGAGATAAAATCTTGGAAGTATCTAGGACAAGGTAAAGTAGATGCATCAATAACACAAATGCGTCTTGCTTTGCTTCTATTTGCCAGTGCAAATAAACTGAAACAGTAACTGTTCATACAAATTACACATAAAACTTGAGAAAAGATTATAAATATCCTCTCGGATGTCAACTTCATAACTTACATCAAGGAATTTACATCCCAGCAAAACAGTTCAACCACAAACATCCAGTACTTTTGAGACTCAAGTCAGGTGTTCAGTACTTGTCTGTCAAACACCTGTATAAATTTCCCATACTTCAAGATGTGAATAGTTCATAATGTATATGGTTTAATTAAATGTTTTGATAATTCATAATAAACAAAGCGGTTTAGCCCTATTTTTTATACCTGGTGTTTTGTACTGTAATTATTGTATTTGAAAGTTGTTTGAGAATTGACAAAGGTTTGGAGAGCTTTGATCACAATCAGAGATGGATTACAATAGGTACAATAAGGTTTGTAGGCTGAAGCCTGTAGCTTTTGGCGTTTCAAACCTTTGCCACTCAAAATCAGTAGTTTTATAACGGAAAGTAATGGTATCGTATAACTTCGTAATCTTTCATTAGCATTGGAATACATACAATTTTAGTTTTAACTGGTGACCATATACAATTAGCTTACACATTGGGATCCCAAAGCCTGCATAGTGCCCAGGGCATAAGCTCTAAATTGATATAGGAAGTTTTGTATTTTAATGAATCACAATCCGACCCTCTATACAAGAAATGACTGGAAATTCTAACATTTGGCAGAAGGGCTTGTGTATCCGAAGGTATTTGAGCTGGTGTTAGCTGCTCATCCTAAATGTATTAGCTTAAACAAAAGAGAAATGTTCCACCTATGGATGCTGCCAAAATTTCTTATGCAACATTCCATATGTACTTTATAATGGCTCATGGTTACTTCACCCATGTATGTGCTGTAACTATGCTTTTTGTGACTGCTTCCACGTTCTTAGGAAAAACAGTTAAATAAAGAATTTACAAAAAAAATTAAAAAAATAAAAGTTCTAAAGTTTCTTGCAGAAAAGAAATATACTTTTCCCGCAATGGTACTAGGTTGGCTGCAGGATTAATGATAACTATTGCTACTTTGTTGGGTTTGGCGACATTTGATTATGTACACAAATTTGAACTGCAGGGCTTTGTTAGCAAGTGATGCCTTTTACTTCAATTCTGGCACATACAACTTACAGGTTGACTTTAATAAAATAAAATGTACGTTCTATGGAAAAATGTGTCCAAAATGGAAAAAGTTAAACAATGTTAAAATCTAATGAAACCTGTGATAAAAAGGAACTGCGTCAGGTAAAACTGGATCAAAGGACAGGATAAAAGCTTTCCTAGATGTGGCATATTTTTTGCCTGTAACGCTTCAAATAAGGTTGTTGTCCTGGCGAGGAAATTCAGCTGGAACACTAGAAACCTTAAACAGCAAGCTACAAAGCTGCTTGTAAAGTCTGATAAGGGAACATGTTGATGGGTGTAAAGGAGAAATCTGCCTTTACCTCAGCAGATAAAAGGAGGTTTTCTTGTTGTCAAAATTTTAGGAAAAGCTTAGAAATTATTTGTTCAGAAAAAAAAAGATTTTCTACACCTGATACATCTGTATCTTCTATGAAAATTCCACACTGAAAACACTAAAAGAAAAACCAAGCTGGTTAAATGGAAGTAAAATAATATAAAAGATAGATGTTAGGTAAGTGTCTATAACCAGCTAGGTTCATTTCCTGTAGTATCCAGTAGAATGCAATATGTCCAAGTTCATCTTGTGCTGTAGTCTGTATTTTCATACATTTCATTTTCTATTTAAAAAGAAAAAAAAAACAGTCACATTATAAATGGCGATGTGCTTATTATTTGCAATATTGTCTGCACAGTTTTAGCCTATGTAGAGTCCCTAAAACCACAAAGCTTTGAATCAGACTGTAGTTTATAGTCCCAAACTGTGCCCTAACACAATGGCTGGAAAATTAAGATTGTTGTACTTAGCATAATTTTTTTTCTGTGAATCTATTGAGGGACACAAGAATTCAGAACAGTCAGGTTATACTGCCACCTACAAAATGTTGGGATAGTGAAGAAACCTTCTCCTCTACCCAGCAAGTCTCAGTTTTTTGGGAAAGCAATGCACAGGGCAAGCAAAAAATACATAGGGGTGGACTCCATGGACTCCAAGAAAAAGATTTTGCAGCAAGGGCAAAAAAAAGAGGAATTTTGACTTTACCTGTAAATTCCATGTCTTGGAGTACAGCACAGGGGACAGAAAAAGTATTAATAGACCCTGGGTTTTAGGCTTGCATCTTCAGGTGATTGGACACTGGCAAGCTTTTGAGCACACTGGGTGCTTTCCCCATGACCTTACCGCACCCTGTAAATCATCACTTTTGTAGCAAGAAATTTAGAGTAACGAATGAAAGAAAGGGGTGGCCCGTGTCCTATACTATTCTCCAAGATATGGAATTTATTGATAAGTAAAAACTCCTCTTACCTTAATTGTACAGTTCAGGAACAACTAGGCAAACAGAACTGTGCCAACAGGTCTGACAACAACAAGGGTCAACAGATCCAATTTCAGAGTGCCACTGCAAGAACCTTGGGGCTGAAAGTTAGGACATCCACTTGGTAGAACTTTGAAAAAGTATGAACATATCACCAGGTGGTGGCTTTACAGAGCTGGGCTACAGAGGCCTGATGCTGATTTGCCAAGGAAACTTCAACCGATCTGGTGGAATGGGCACATAAAAGCCCAGGAGGAGATTGGTCATTGACAGTGTAAGCTCTGAATTTCTTATCCAGCCCACGATGGTGGACTTGGATGCAGGGTGTCCCTTGCAAGATCCTGAGCACAGGACAAAGAGGAAATCCGTTTGTCTGATTGAAAGCTGTAATTTTGAGACAGACTCTAATAACTTTGAGTACGTCCAGGCGATAATTAGAGATTTCCTTTGGGTTCTTTGGAGCAGGGCATAAGGATGGTAGGACTATGTTCTCACTGAAGAGGAAGACAGATAAGGATGGTAAGAAAGCATAGTAAGAAATGATGATCTTGGGTGTAAGACAACCTTGTATTTGTGAAGTATGAACAGCTCATTTACAGTAGAGTCGCCAACTCAAACACACTTCTGACAGCAACCTAAAAAGATACTTTGCAGGAGAGGTCATCTGAAATAATATCCCTGATGGGTTCAAAGGGTGGATTCTGTAGAGCAGAAAAAAACCAAGCTGGAATTTACAAGGAAACACAGGGTGCTGCAGTAGGAGCTTAATGCGAGATACACCTTGATCAGAAGATTTTCCAAGGGAGATTGAAGCCAGAGGTCTTTGAAAGAGAATCTGTTCCTTCAGAATGCCTAGTCCTGGTCAAAACGTGATTGTAGGAAGGCCAGAAAGTGAGTCACAGAGTAATCTCTGGGATTGAAGTGCCTGTGTTCACACCAGGCAAAGAAGGATTTCCATGTATAATTAGTAGATCTTTGAAGAGGCTTTTCTTGCTTTTAGCAAAGTAGGAATAACAGATTCGAGACCTCTCTATCTTTAAAAACCATGCTGGTAAATCCATGGGATCTTCAACTGTGAAAGTGAAACCTTCCCTCCTGTGACATCTTTTATGAATCGATCAAGTGCCTCTCTATACAAACGTCTTCCTTGACTTTTGTGAGGCTCTTTTTACAAGTACTGTAGCTTCAGCTTTAAACTAGAAGATTCTGCACATTAGGGCTATTTTGGAAATTTGCCTCGCGACAAGTTCTAGGGCATCCACACAAAACAGAG
Source organism: Lithobates clamitans (assembly GCA_037952925.1). NCBI lineage: Eukaryota > Metazoa > Chordata > Amphibia > Anura > Ranidae > Lithobates > Lithobates clamitans. Next base: position 1,520,358 of record JBBGZY010001129.1, on the reverse strand, counting down.
CAGAGGGTTTTTGCTCTATTTTCTCTGTTTAAGCATGATCTTGAAAAGCAGTGTCCTAGATGAAGTTTGGCATAATGAATTTGCAGCAAGCACTGGTTGCAGGGCTGGGCCTGCATAAAGCATCTCAAACTTTCTATCTGCAGAATCTTTGAAAGAAGGAGCAAATTCAATGGGTACAATGAGTTGTTTGTTTAAGAGTGAGACAGCAGGATCAACCACAGGTAAGACCATTTTTTTGTGAACTCTTTTTCAACTGGACAGAGTTTGGTAAAAATTTTGGGAGGAGTGAAAATCCTTTCTGGAGTGATCCATTCATCCATTCATCTGATCATGAACAGGGAATATCTTTAAAGATTTTGCAGGTTTCTTTTTACACAAAGGGGCATGGCAAGAGGGAGAGGGAGAATCAAGCTATACAATGCTGAAGCTATAGCAGACGGCAGCAGTAAACTTTTCCAAGCATGTTGCATGCAGCTCCCTTTGCAATCTACCGGCAATCTGTGAAAGGAAGATCTTCCGTAGCTTCTCCAATACTGTCCCAATGTCCTTTTTATTTTCTTTTGTGTCTGCCTCATCTAGGGCAGACATATTGGGATATGGCTAATGTAGAGAAACTGGCGTAAGAGAAGAGGTGTGGCATTTTTGAGCCCTATGCAAATATGGCTGTATTAAAGCCATTATTTGTCCAAGAAATTGTGAAATAGGTGCAGAAAATTCTGCTTTTGTCAGGTAGGCCTCTTGTTGTGTTCCTGCAATAGAGCTAAAATTGGATGCAGAAACAGGTGGTAGACCTGGCTCCTGCTATGTTGTAGTCTGAGACTGACTGTTGTGTGGGCCTTTAGTGAATATTTGCCTGTGCTTTTGAAATAACTCCTTTTTCACCTAGTCTCTGTGCCATAGCTAAATGTGCATGGGGTATTCAAGCAGTAGGATAAGGAATATAGGGTAAGCGTGTCCAGAAGGAGAATGCAGCAACTTGGACGTAGACCATGCTGCAGTGAAAGGAAGCGCCTTACTACTATATTAAGGGATCTAGGCCTGACTGAGGAATTCTGCAGGACTTGCCTAACCTAGATCCAGGACATGGTTCTAAGAATTATCTGACCCTCCTAGACCACTGAAGCATTTACAGTTATGAAACAAGGGGAAAGAACCTTAGCAACGCTACTAAGAACATACACCTGGTTAGGGTAGAACCGTGGAAAGGATCTGGAAGAACTTCTTGAAGAAGATGTGGATCAGCCACAGAAGGAAGACCTATTTCCAGGTGATCAAGTCCACTGAAGGTCTCCAGACATACTCTATCCCCAACAGGAGCTATCTGTAGCTGGATCTCAGCATGTTCTGCTGGCTGAAAGTCTAGGGGAGTACAGAGCCCTCTAGTGATGGATTTTTTTCTGCCATGCAAGAGATGAAAAGCACCCATGTGTGCAAACCTGTCCCTTTGGTGTGGAGAGCCCCAGATAAGGAGGGCCAGAGGGCAATGCATTGTGTCTAAGAAAGACAGTGCGGCTGAGGGTAGCACTACCAGCATTATGCAGTGTAGGTACCAGGCAACTTGTCCTGTTTCAGGGAGAACTCCCAAACCTTCCCAAAGATGGAGGTTCTGCAACACTTAAGTGATGCCCAACAAAGGCCAGGTCAGCAATCAGACTTACAGTGGGATCCCCCCCGATGAAGCAGAGACCATCTGTGCTGAGGAACCTCCCAGAACATCCTTGCAGGTGGCATTCCATTTGGGGTTGGGTAGGGGGAACCTAGCTACAACCTAGAAGACTGATAGGTCAGGCCAGGGACCCCTTGGTCTATAGACACCATCTGGATGTATTGCCTAAGATCAGGTGCCAAGGAATAGAAGGGGAGGCTGAAATGAATCAAAGAGAGAATAATATGTTTGGAGGTTATTCCCTCAACAACCTTCAAAGCCCTATAGGGGAAGAAGGAATTTTCCTGACAGTAAATGCAGGGTCCAATCACCCAAAGGATGCACATTTCTTTACCGAAAGTTTGAGCTGAACAGCATCGCCTGTTGGTGACCTATAGTTACCAATGCTAGACACCTGTGAGGCCCTGTCTAGTAAAAGCTTACAGGTGTTGGCCCTTCAATGGGGTTCTGACTGCAAGGGTCTAAAAAGCTGAGGAAGGCGCTAGGGTGGACATAACGTCCTATCTTTTGAGAAATAGCTGATGCCTCTGAAGGACACTGAGGGGTTGGGCCCTTGCTAAGGAAGGTAGCAACAGGAACTGGTCCCAGTCGACCTTGTAGTGCAGGGGGTACCTCTGGGGAAGGGGAAATTAAGGATACAACAGTATCTGACATTAAAAAAAATGAAATATAAAAGAAGGGAGTGTAATTAGGTGTAGGGTACAACTCCCAAAAGTCAAGTTACCATTAGAACAAGAACAAAAGGTCCCGAGGTGTGGGAAGCCCAGGAAGACATACTGCTGTGTGCGGTAGCACAAGAAAAATGGTGAAAGACAGCTGAAATAGGAGCCAGAAACAAGGGGTTACCTTGTGGGCTAAAAGGGGTGACCTGAGCGCCCAAATGGCAACTACCCATGAACCTGTCGGATGTATAAACAGCCTCCCCACTTGTAGAACAAGGGGCACCCCTTCATGCAGAAGGCTTATCAGAGAGGTTAGTTTACCTCTGGCTTTGAGCCCTATGGGAGTTGGGCTCTGAGGACTTTTGGGTACCCGCTGCCAAAATAGATAAAAGGAGAAGGGTGGAATTCCTCCAGCCCTCCTCTGACCACCTGTGCCATAAAAGAAAGGTAAGGCAAAGAGGTCAGATTGAACACCACATCCAAATTATTTCTAGAGCATAAAGTAGGAAAGGGGGGGGGGGTAACAAAACCCGGGACTTTAATGGTGTTAGGAATAGAGAGAATATGAAAACACAGTCACACAATCAATAAAATTACTTATTTTATTACAAAGGTAAAAACATGAGGAAATTAAACCATCCATATCATGAATTGTATGTTCCACTGGAAAGCACATATACAGACACTACCACTCAACATGTTTCGCTTTTTGATGCTTCTTCAGGAGATTTGGGTGGAATGTATAAATATGCTGGACTGCATACAACCATATAAAAGACTTGATTGGAATCGAAAAATGTACGTCCCATATAAGTTCAGAGTGTTCCACCTAGAGGTTTGTTTTCATGTGATCGCAGGAGGAAATGAATTTTAACACACATATTCTTCACACCAATATTGAAAGTCCTGCTAGTTAGTAATTAAATCCAGAGAGATGGGAGAGATGTTAACTTTCCCAATCGCAAAAAGCCTCTGACGAGATTGGGAGAGTTAACATCTCTCCCATCTCTTTGCATACATTTGAACCTTTAAACCTAGATCCTTCCAGTTACCTGCACATCTAAACAGTGTTATCCAGATTCAAGTGGGTCCAGCTGCATATGTTTTCTCCATATTTTAGCTGGACATTCTCTACATGTATTTTCCATGCTGGATTTAATTACTAACTAGCAAGACTTTAATATTGATTCAATCTTTTCAATATTGATGTGAGGAATATGTGTGTTAAAATTCATTTCCTCCTGCGATCACATGAAAACAAACCTCTAGGCGGGACACTCTGAACTTATATGGGACGTACATTTTTCGATTCCAATCAAGTCTTTTATATGGTTGTATGCAGTCCAGCATATTTATACATTCCACCCAAATCTCCTGAAGAAGCATCAAAAAGCGAAACATGTTGAGTGGTAGTGTCTGTATATGTACTTTCCAATGCAACAAACAATTAATGATATGGATGGTTTAATTTCCTCATGTTTTTTACCTTTGTAATAAAATAATTAATTTTATTGATTGTGTATCTGTGTTTTCATATTCTCTCTATTCCTAACACCGTTAAAGTCCCGGGGTTTGTTACCCCCCCTTCCCTGCTTTATGCATCGGTGGCATAGTTTATAACAGTGTCAAGAGCAGGGCTGAAGAGATGACATCCCATCTATTCATTCTGACATGATTTGATAGATCAAAGTTACTGAAAACATAGGATGGAGGGCCACACCAATTCAAACTGGGATTTAAGTAGGGACTTTAACTGTCAGTGATTTCCAAAAAAAAGGGAGCACACCTTCAACCGATTTAGTGGTATTCCTGTTAAGGCGGATTATTGGTTTGTCCCAAGGGGAACAGAGCATAGATTTACAAACTCTTCCAAGTTCCTCAACACTCTTAGTAGGGGCCAAGCAGTAGTGTTGCTATGATTGAGAACGCAAAATGGAAAAAAAATATACTGGAAAATTGTTCGTGATCAGTGGCTGCAACGGCTAATCAGTGTATTCTGACTGGGTAGAGGAGTTATATGGGGGCTGGCTTACAGTCTGTTTGCCAATGTCACAAACTCCTTTAGGTGGCAGTATAATCCCATTGTTTTTTGTGTTCCCTTAATGAACGATATAGAAAGAGAGCTTAAATTAATCAAAGCGATTGTACCAAGTCAATGCAGTTAAAGCAAAAAGCAGTCCTAAAAATTACCATTCTGTGGTGGTTGAGAATGTATCTGCTGTGTCCTCGGCTATATTTGCGACTGTTGTGAGATGCACTGCAATTTCAAGACCATCTTCATTCTCAGAGCCATAAGGATCTGTCTCATACTCATAAGAGTAATAGGAATCCTCTGATTGATGAACAGGTATCTCTTCTTCTGCTGGAAAAAAATATTAGAAGAAATTAGTATTATTACATATGGCTGCATTTAAACCTTTAACAAATGTTACAAAGTAAAACGAATCTGTATCCCTCAAAAGACAAGTCCAAGTAGTATTTTATGTGGGCTGAATCAGCACTTGGTGTCTTATAGGTCTTGGATACTTCAATTGCCCATTTTCTGAAAAAACACTGGTGGGAGGTGGTTTTTAGGGATGGTCTAGAGATGTTCGAATCGAACACAAGTTCAACTCGAACATCAGGTGTTCGTTTTTGTTCGCAAGCGAACCCGAACATGTGGGGCGTTCACGGCAAATTCGGGCGCTGCGGAGCGCCCCATAATGCACGGTGAGATCGCCGTGCATTGGCGGCTGCTGAATGCCCAAAGCAGGCACCTGACCTGCATGCTTTGGGCAATCACAGCACGATCTGCTGTGAGAGCCTTAGGCCAATCATGGCTCAGGGGGCTAAGTCCACGCCCCATACTATATAAGGCTGCTTACACGGCGGCCGTATGTAGTGTGATACGTGGAGGAGATTGAGAGAACTTGAGGCAGGTTAGTTAATGGCGTGCAGGCAGTTTAGTATATTATGTATATATATCTATCTATCTATATATATATAGATAGATATATATATCTATCTATATATATAGATATATCTATCTATATATATATCTATATATATATATATACACACATGTATACACATACATATACAGTCAGGTCAGGTTTAATTTGAGGGTATTTACATCCAAAACAGGTAAACAGTGTAGTTTGTATATGTGCCTTGCACTTTTTAAGGGACCAAAAGTAATGGGACAGATTAACAATCATCCATCAAACTTTCACTTTTTAATATTTGGTTGCAAATCCTTTGCAGTCAATTACAGCCTGATGTCTGGAACGCATAGACATCACCAGACGCTGGGTTTCATCCCTGGTGATGCTCTGCCAGGCCTCTACTGCAACGGTCTTCAGTTCCTGCTTGTTCTTGGGACAATTTCCCTTTAGTTTTGTCTTCAGCAGTGAAAATGCATGCTCAGTCGGATTCAGGTCAGGTGATTGACTTGGCCATTGCATAACATTCCACTTCTTTCCCTTAAAAAACTCTTTGGTTGCTTTCACAGTATGCTTCGGATCATTGTCCATCTGCACTGTGAAACGCCGTCCAATGAGTTCTTAAGCATTTTGCTGAATATGAGCAGATAATTTTGCCCCAAACACTCCAGAATTCATCCTACTGCTTTTGTCAGTAGTCACATCATCAATAAATACAAGAGAACCAGTTCTATTGGCAGCCATACATGCCCATGCCATGACACTACCACCACCATGCTTCACTGATGAGGTGGTATGCTTTGGATCATGAGCAGTTGCTTTCCTTTTCCATACTCTTCTCTTCCCATCACTCTGGTACAAGTTGATATTGGTCTCATCTGTCCATAGGATGTTGTTCCAGAACTGTGAAGGCTTTTTTAGATGTTGTTTGGCAAACTTTAATCTGGCCTTCCTGTTTTTGAGGCTCACCAATGGTTTACCAATCTTGTGGTGAACCCTGTATTCACTCTGGTGAAGTCTTCTCTTGATTGTTGACTTTGACACACATACACCTACCTCCTGGAGAGTGTTCTTGATCTGGCCAACTGTTGTGAAAGGTGTTTTCTTCACCAGGAAAATAATTCTTCGGTCATCCACCACAGTTGTTTTCCATGGTCTTCCGGGTCTTTTGGTGTTGCTGAGCTCACCAGTGCGTTCTTTCTTTTTGTTGATTTGTTGACAGTTGATTTGGCTACACCTAATGTTTTTGCTACCTCTCTGATGGGTTTGTTTTGTTTTTTCACCCTATTGATGGCTTGCTTCACTGATAGTGACAGCTCTTTGGATCTCATATTGAGAGTTCAAGAGAATATGAAAACACTGCGCTCTAATAGCAAAAATAAAAAATATGTGAGCCAGCAGCTGCATACATTGTGACAAACAATAACTGGTAAATAGGAAAAAAATGCAGCGCTAAGAAGTAATAGGAAGTCAATGGTGCACGGTGTGGATCTGTGACTGTGAGTCCACAACCGGGTACAGAACTTCCGTAGCTGTAAACCAACATCTTGATATGGGGCATCAGAATGAAAACATCAGGAAGTAAGATAAGATGGGTACTCTTACCAGATGACGTGGACTCCACTGTCAAATGACATGGAGTCAATGGTGCATGGAGCCAAACCTAGGCTGGAAAACGATATCCGGAACGGTGGAACCTCTGTCTCACTTCTCAACTTCTCTGGTGGGGTGAAGAAACATCAGGAAGGGCCTGATATGCAAATAAAAAATAAAACTCGTCGGGCGATCTCCCCTTCCTTACGCTGCTTTGACTTTTTTTTAATTGTGATCACTTTTATCCATTTTTTGTATGGTATTTTTAGAAATAAAAATCCCTGGTTTACCTGCACTATGCAGAAGCTTTTTATTTTTTATTTGCATATTATCCCGATGCAAGAAACTGCCTTCCAGTAGCCCTACTTCCATCACGGGGTCTGGATCAAATCTGTCCCCGGCTTCTCCTTGGAACACATCCTTGAGGTCTATTGGCTGATATCCAGTTGGCGGCCCTTCCTGATGTTTCTTCACCCCACCAGAGAAGTTGAGAAGTGAGACAGAGGTTCCACCGTTCCGGATATCGTTTTTCAGCCTAGGTTTGGCTCCATGCACCATTGACTCCATGTCATATGACAGTGGAGTCCACGTCATCTGGTAAGAGTACCCATCTTATCTTACTTCCTGATGTTTTCATTCTGATGCCCCATATCGAGATGTTGGTTTACAGCTACGGAAGTTCTGTACCCCGTTGTTGACTCACAGTCACAGATCCACACCGTGCACCATTGACTTGATTTTGTAGTTTTACATCATTTTTTAGTCCATACCAGTTCCTCTTAATAATTTGAGTTTGGAATCATCCATTTACCATATGTGGACACTTTATACTGTGTTTGTTCATTTCACTTATGGTTTTTGCACATATGCTTTACTGTTCAGTACAGCATCTCTTACTTAATTGTTTCATATTGAGAGTTGACAGCAACAGATTCCAAATGCAAATAGCACAATTGAAATGAACTCTGGACCTGTTATCTGCTCCTTGTAAATGGGATGAGGGAATAACACACACCTGGCCATGGAACAGCTGAGCAGCCAACTGTCCCATTACTTTTGGTCCCTTAAAAAGTGGGAGGCACATATACAAACTGTTGTAATTCCTACACCGTTCACCTGATTTGGATGTAAATACCCTCAAATTAAAGCTGAAAGTCTGCAGTTAAAGCACATCTTGTTCGTTTCATTGTGGTGGTGTATAGAGCCAAAAAGATTAGAATTGTGTCAATGTCCCAATATTTATGGACCTGACTGTATATATATATATATATATATATATATATATATATATATATATATATATATATACATATACATATACACACACACACACGCAGTGTAGTCAGACTATATATACAGTGCAGGCAGTGTATTTATTTATATATATATATATATATATATATATATATATATATATATATACACATACACCATGTAGTATATACAGTATCTCACAAAAGTGAGTACACCCCTCACATTTTTGTAAATATTTTATTATATCTTTTCATGTGACAACACTGAAGAAATGACACTTTGCAACAATATAAAGTAGTGAGTGTACAGCTTGTATAACAGTGTAAATTTGCTGTCCCTTCAAAATAACTCAACACACAGCCATTAATGTCTAAACCGCTGGCAACAAAAGTGAGTACACCCCTAAGTGAAAATGTCCAAATTGGGCCCAAAGTGTCAATATTTTGTGTGGCCACCATTATTTTCCAGCACTGCCTTAACCCTCTTGGGCATGGAGCTCACCAGAGCATCACAAATTGCCACTGGAGTCCTCTTTCACTCCTCCATGACGACATCACAGAGCTGGTGGATGTTAGAGACCTTGCGCACCTCCACCTTCCGATTGAGGATTCCCCACAGATGCTCGATAGGGTTTAGGTCTGGAGACATGCTTGGCCAGTCCATTACCTTTACCCTCAGCTTCTTTAGCAAAGCAGTGGTCATCTTGGAGGTGTGTTTCCTCAATGAACTGTAGCTCCCCAGTGCCGGCAGCACTCATGCAGCCCCAGACCATGACACTCCCACCACCATGCTTGAATGTAGGCAGGACACACTTGTCTTTTTACTCCTCACCTGGTTGCCGCCACACACGCTTAACACCATCTGAACCAAATAAGTTTATCTTGGTCTCATCAGACCACAGCACATGGTTCCAGTAATCCATGTCCTTAGTCTGCTTGTCTTCAGCAAACTGTTTGTGGGCTTTCTTGTGCATCATCTTTAGAAGAGGCTTCCTTCTGGGATGAAAGCCATGCAGACCACTTTGACGCAGTGTGCAGCGTTTGGTCTGAGCACTGACAGGCTGACCCCCCCACCCCTTCAATCTCTGCAGCAATGCTGGCAGCTGAAATGCTGGCAGCACTCATACATCTATTCCCCAAAGACAACCTCTGAGCATGTGCACCTTAACTTCTTTGGTCGACCATGGCAAGGCCTATTCTGAGTGGAACCTGTCCTGTTAAACCACTAGGACATGTATCATACATGTGTATGTCCCCATACACTTTATGGCAATAACTTGCATATAAGCTTTTAAAATTAGCACTTTGGATTTTTTATATTTGTGCCCCATAGACTTTAATAGGGTTCGCATGTTGGCTCAAACTTTTTGCCTGTTTGCATGTTCTAGTGCGAACCAAACCGGGGGTTGTTCGGCTCATCCCTAGTGGTTTTGTGGAAATTTCTAGATGGCTACTGTTCAGCTTTAAAGTATCTTAAGCCAAACCTTTTTCAGTTCTGGATAGGGTAGGTAAGAGTGAAAAACTCATCACATTTTTTGTCAGCTGTTACACATTGGGGGATATTCCTTCATATCCTGTTTTATGCCCCATACACACGGTCGGATTTTCCGACGGAAAATGTGTGATAGGACCTTGTTGTCGGAAATTCCTACCGTGTGTAGGCTCCATCACACATTTTCCATCGGATTTTCAGACACACAAAGTTTGAGAGCAGGATATAAAATTTTCCGACAACAATATCTGTTGTCGGAAATTCCGATCGTGTGTACACAAATCCGATGGACAAAGTGCCACGCATGCTCAGAAAAAATAAAGAGATGAAAGCTATTGGCCACTGCCCCGTTTATAGTCCCGAAGTACATGTTTTATGTCACCGCGTTCAGAATGATCGGATTTTCCGACAACTTTGTGTGACTATGTGTATGCAAGACAAGTTTGAGCCAACATCTGTCGGAAAAAATCCTAGGATTTTGTTGTCGGAATGTCCGAACAAAGTCCGACTGTGTGTACGGGGCATAAGAGACACAACAAGAAGTGGGAGAAAGTTTCTCTAACATTAGGAAAATTCTCTCTGAGACAGTTATCACTTCAACAAGTGTCCTCATTGTAAGATTTCCCCTTTTTTCCTATATCAGTGACAACTCAAAAGCATGGATTTTACCTCACTTCCAGTCCTAGTGACAATGGTCGCTAAGAGAGGTGGTGAATCTCCACAGTAGGGACACAGACAGAAATAATAACATCAAGAAGAACATACTCAAAGAGGTGCTGGAAACTTGTACATTTAGTCAGATAAAGGAAAACTTCAAGCAAGCTCAATAGATTTGGTGAGGCGGTTGCAAAGCTTCCCTCAATGAGCACCGAACAGTATCTCAAACTAGAATGAAAAAGTCTAAGATAATTATATGCCAACAAATAAAATTAATATAAAAACAGCCAATGAGTTTTGGGAGCAACTCAACTCCCCCTTCATCAGGGCAAAACTCTGAAATGAGGGATTGATGCTCAGCAACTATTGCCCAGTTGTTGCTCCATGGTGAGACTTCAATACTGGTTCTAATATAGATCTAGTCACTGTTGTCAATCCAAGCTTTATCCCGTGTTGAGTCCTGATGAAGGGGAAGTGGTGTTTAATCCAAAATGCTTGGCTACATTTATGATTTATTTACCAACAACAAAAATTATCTTGGACTCTTTCATTCAGTTTTGGTCTGGCACTCCTTTCTGCATTCCTATGGTTTAAGAAATAAAAACCTGATAGAGGTGCTAACCCTTACTTAACTCTATTCAAAATTTAAAAACAAAAGATTTGGCTTTAGATACACTTAAGCATTTCATCGTTGACTTTGTTCACAGCAACCTCTTGATCCATTTCTCTTCTCTAGCTGCTTTCCTGTGTGGCACTGTTGATGGATTTCATCTACTTTTTCCGCTTCTTATTGGAGTTTTTTTTTCTTCTGTGTTAGTTACTCCCTGTTTCCCCTTACGTCAGCTCCAGGTTCTGTTTCTTGTTCTGTTGTCAGCAAGGCAATCTAAAAGGCTCCATACTGGTAGTGCCCTCAAGTCCATGCTCACCAGGAGAGGCTCTGGAGAACACCAGACTCTCCCAGATCTTTCATCTCAGTAATAGTCTGTCACTGTCTCTGAGTTACTTTTTAGTATTGATCATGGCCTCAGCTTTAAAAAAGTTTCTGCTAGTTATATACTTTTCTATAGAATCCTTACGTGCCATGGCTACATCTTGCAATCCTTCTAGGTGTCACCAATTTCTGTTAACCAAGAGGGCTGCTGGTCATTATAGCCATTTAACTATGAAGAGAAAGGATTGTGCCAGAATACAGTGCATGCGAAAAGTATTCACAACGCTTCACTTTTTTCACATTTTGTTACATAGTTACATAGTAGGTGAGGTTGAAAAAAGACACAGGTCCAACCTATGTGTGTGATTATATGTCAGTATTACATATATCCCTGTATGTTGCGGTTGTTCAGGTTCTTATCTAATAGTTTTTTGAAAATATCAATGCCCCCCGCTGAGACCACCGCCTGTGGAAGAGAATTCCACATCCTTGCCGCTCTTACAGTAAAGAACCCTCTACGTAGTTTAAGGTTAAACCTCTTTTCTTCTAATTTTAATGAGTGACCACGTGTCTTGTTAAACTCCCTTCCGCGAAAAAGTTTTATCCCTATTGTGGGGTCACCAGTATGGTATTTATATATTGAAATCATATCCCCTCTCAAGTGTCTCTTCTCCAGAGGGAATAAGTTCAGTTCTCGCAACCTTTCCTCAAAACAAATATTCTTCAGACCCTTTATTAGCTTAGTTGCCCTTCTTTGTACTCGCTCCATTTCCAGTACATCCTTCCTGAGGACTGGTGCCTTTTTCCCAAATGGATTAAATGAATTATTTTCCTCAAAATTCTACAAACAATTCCCCATAATGACAATGTGAAAGACGTTTGTTTGAAATCTTTGCCGATTTATTAAAAAAAAAAAAAAAAGAAAGAAAAACCCCCCCAAAAACACATGTACATAAGTATTCACAGTCATTGCTCAATACTTTGTTGAAGCACCTTTGGCACCAATTACACCCTCAAGTCTTTTTGAGTATGATGCTACAAGCTTCGCACACCTATTTTTAGGCAGTTTCTCCCATTCTTCTTTGCAGGACCTCTCAAGCTCTATCAGATTGGATGGGGAGCGTTGCTGCACAGCCATTTTCAGATCTCTCCTAAGAGATGTTCAATTGAGTTCAAGTTTGGGCTCTGGCTGGGCCACTCAAGGACATTCACAGTTTCCCCGTAGCCACTCCTTTGTTATCTTGGCTGTGTGTTTAGGGTCATTGTCCTGTTGGAAGAAGAACCTTCACCCCAGTCTGAGGTCCAGAGCGCTCTGGACCAGGTTTACTTCAACGATGTCTCTGTACATTGCTGCATTCATCTCTGCCTCGATCCTCACTAGTCTCCCAGTTCCTGCCACTGAAAAACATCCCCACAGCATGATACTGCATGCTTCATGTAGGGATGGTATTGGCCAGGTGATGAGTGTTGCCTGGTTTCCTCCAGACATGACGCTTGCCATTCAGGCCAAAGATTTCAGGTGCCTTTTGGCAAACTCCAGACAAGCTGTCATGTGCCTTTTACTGGCCACTCTACCATACAGGCCTAATTGGTGGATTGCTGCACAGATGGTTGTTCTTCTGGAAGGTTCTCCTCTCTCCACAGAGAAACGCTGGAGCTCTGTCAGAGTGACCATCGGGTTCTTGGTCACCTCCCTGACTAAGGCCCTTCTCCCCCGATCACTCAGTTTAGCTGGGCGGCCCACTCTAGGCAAGGACGGTGCTACCACTAGGCAAACTATGCAGTTGCCTAGGGCGCCCAGGCACTGGTGTTCCTACTCACTTCTCTCTGCAGCAAGCAACCAAGTCTCAGCATTAGCGGGCAGCCACCGATCTGTTCGCACATAGTGTCAGAGGCGCAGCGGAGGACTGTGTCTGTGTCCCGACTCCCGAATTAATGGAAGCAAGCAAACATTCATTGATGGACGCTGGTGAGGCTGCATTTGATGGGCTCTGGTGAGGCTGCATTTGATGGGTGCTGGTAGGCTGCATTTGATGGGCGCTGGTAGGCTGCATTTGATGGGCGCTGGTAGGCTGCATTTGATGGGCGCTGGTAGGCTGCATTTGATGGGCGCTGGTGAGGCTGTATTTGTTGGGCGCTGGTGAGGCTGCATTTGATGGGCGCTGGTGAGGCTGCATTTGATGGGCGCTGGTAGGCTGCATTGATGGGCGCTGGTAGGCTGCATTGATGGGCGCTAGTAGGTTGCTTTTGATGGGCGCTGGTGAGGCTGCATTTGATGGGCGCTGGTGAGGCTGCATTTGATGGACGCTTGTGAGGCTGCATTCATGGGTGCTGGTGAGGTTGCATTTGATGGTGAGGCTTCATTTGATGGGCACTTCATTAAAAAGGTGGGGTATACATGGGCAGGGCAAAGGGGGTGGAGTCAGAGGTGGAGCCAAGGGGGTGTGGCAAAATGAGGTTTCGCCTAAAGTGTCAAAAATCCTTGCTCCAGCCCAGACTCTAGGAAGAGTCCTGGTGGTTCCAAACGTATTCCATTTTCGGATGATGAAAATGTGCTCATTGGGACCTTCAATGCTGCAGAAAATTTTCTGTACCCTTCCCTCTCAGACCATGAGATTTGTGCCTCGATACAACTCTGCCTCGGAGGTCTACAGGCAATTCCTGGGACTTCATGGCTTGGTTTGTGCTCTGACTTGCACTGTTAACTGTAGGACCTTATATGGACAGGTGTGTGCCTTTCCAAATCATGTCCAATCAACTGAATTTACCACAGGTGGTTTTCAGTCAAGTTGTAGAAACATCTCAAGGATGATCAGTGGAAACAGGATGCACCTGAGCTCAATTTTAGTGCCATGACAAAGGCTGTGAATACTTATGTACATATGATTTTTTCGTTTTTTATTTTTAATAAATCTGCAAAGATTTCAAACAAACGTCTTTCATGTTGTCATTATGGCATACTGTTTGTAGAATTTTGAGGAAAATAATGAATTTAATACATTTTGAAATAAGGCTGTAAAATAACAAAATGTGGAAAAAGTGAAGCGCTGTGAATACTTTCCGGATGCACTGTAACAAATCTTTCCAATTGGGAACAAAGAGACTGCACATTCTATTTAACGTACTGTATGTGGTGTTGAGTAACACGTGTTCTATTAACACATGTGGTCTGTTAATGAAGAAAGCTAAAAATGGGTATATAATAATATACCAGTTTTCTCTTGAAATGGTTCTGGTAATGTAACACTGTCAGTTTCCTCTTCAGCGGTATTTTCTTCTGCAGAAAAAGAAAAGGTATGCTATTATAGAACAGGAAAAAAACACATGTAGGCTTTTAAAGAACAAACACAAAACACAATTTGATCAGATGTGTAAAGTACAAAGTACTTTTTCTTATGTGTACATTTCAGCTAAAAATAAAAATCAGCCCAAAGAATATATGCACCAGACTTTTCCAAGGTTAAACTCTGTTTTGTGTTGTTGTTGTGGACACCTGCTTAAAAATGCCTTGCTGCCACTAATCTGATGTTTGGGAAGTATCACCCCCTGTTCAATTTAAAATGGCATGTGGAATTCATGATCCCACCCACTGCTGAGTTAACCACTTGACCACTGGGCACTTAAATCCCCTTCCTAACCAGACCAATTTTCAGCTTTCGGTGCTCTTACATTTTGAATGACAATTACTCAGTCATGCAACACTGTACCTATATGAATTTTTTGTCCTTTTTTTCCACACAAATAGAGCTTTCTTTTGGAGGTATTTAATCACCTCTGGGTTTTTTATTTTTTGCGCTATAAAAGAAAAAAAGACCAAAAATTCTGTTCTTAGTTTTTAGTCTTAGTCTGTTCTGTTCTTAGTTTTTTTGTTATTTTGCTAATTAGTCATTTTTCTTCATAAATTATGGCCAAAATTTATACTGCTTCATTTCTTTGGTAAAAATAATCCAAATCGGTGTATATTATTTGGTCTTTGTGAGAGTTATAGAGTACACAAGCTATTGTGCCAATCTCTGAAAATTGATCACACCTGAAGTACTGACGGCCTATCTCATTTCTTGAGACCCTAATAAGCCAGGAAAGTACAAATACCCCCCAATGACCCCTTTTTGGAAAGTAGACATTCCAAGGTATTTAGTAACAGGCATGGTGAGTTTTTTGAAGTTGTAATTTATTCCCACAATTCTTTGCAAAATCAAGATTTTTTTTTTTCACAAAATTGTTATATTAGCAGGTTATTTATCACACACAGCATATGCATAGCACAAATTACACCCCAAAACACATTCTACTACTCCTCCTGAGTATGGCGATACCACATGTGTGAGACTTTTACACAGCCTGGCCACATACAGAGGGCGCAACATGCACGGAGCACCGTCAGGTGTTCTTGGAGCATAAATTATACATATAATTTCTTGACTACCTCTTACACTTTTGAAGGCCTTGGAGCACCAGGACAATGGAAAAGCCCCAAAAATGACCCCATTTTGGAAAGAAAACAACCCAACGTATAATCTATGAGGCATAGTGAGTCTTTTGAACATGTCATTTTTTTCTACAAGTTTCTGGAAAATGTGTAAAGAAAATGAGAACGCATTTTTTTTTTACAAAAAGTTGTCCATTTATACAATATTTCTAACACATAGCATGTACATACCAAAAATTACACCCCAAAATAGATTCTCCCACTCCTTCCGAGAACAGAGATACCACATGTGTGAGACTTTTACACAGCCTGGCCACATAGAGAGGCCCAACATGCAGGGAGCACCATTAGGCGTTCTAGGGGCATAAATGTCAAATGTAATCTGACTACCTATTACACTTTTGTGAGGCACTCTAGTGGCATGGATGAGAACTGATGTGGCATGGATGAGCATGAATGGGGATAGATGAGCCGTGGATGGGGATGGCTGAGTATGGATGGGATGACTGAGCATGAATGAGTATGGCTGAGTATGGCTGGGTATGGCTGGGTATGGCTCGGTACGGCCGGGTAAGGCTGAGTAGGGATGGGATGGCTGGGTACGGCTGAGTACGAATGGGATGGCTGGGTACAAAAGAATACAGCTGGGTACAGCTGAATATGGATGGGGGTGGATGTGATGGCTGAGCATGGATGGATGGATGAGCATGGATGAGTGTTGCTGAGTATGGATGGCTGGCTGAGTATGGATGGATGGATGAGTATTGCTGAGTATGGATGGATGGCTGAGCATGGATGAGTACTGCTGAGTATGGATGGATGAGCATGGATGAGTATTGCTGAGTATGGAGTCGTCCAGTGCCCCTGGACGATGTAACCTATTACGAAACGCGCAGGACGGACCGACACACTGACGTCACCTCGTGTTGCTATTGATCGTTCCAGAAGGACGGGTTGGTCTGTGTGCTACCGGCCGGCGCACCAGGCATTAAGGCTTTTTTTCTGCTTTCTTATGTAAGTGCAATATTGTATTTTATTATTCAATAAACTATGAAGGTTTTACACTATGGAGCACTTATATCTTTCCATGCCATGCACATCTATCCATGATTTTGAAACAACATGAGGAGAGTTTGAGTGTCAGGAGTTTCGCTGGGTGTTTCTGGAGATCGCAACATTATTCCCAATCTATCGAGGATAGCTGATATACCTGATATGCTCTGGAAGGCTTTTCTATACGCAGGCTTCCCTTGATCCTCTGTAGTGGGGGATCATGGGCTTCTGGTAAGCAGTAACCCCTTACTTACCAGTTGTGGATTTCTTCACTAGTTTTCCTTTCATTTTGAAGATTGCACCATGTATGGATAGACTTTTACTGTTCATGGGTGATATTGCAGTGTAGGCTCTTTGGACACTATTTTTGGTTTATTTATTTGTCATGAGATCACTTTTTGGACAATTTCACACATTATAGGTGTTTTGCCAACTTTTCATTTTAATTTTGTTTAGTTTTTATATGATTTCACCTATTGGGTTTTATGATCATTTCAATAATAGGTTGGTGTATGACCACAGACTTATTCTATATACAATTTTCATATGTTTAGTGCGATTCTATGGTTTCCAATAATAACTATAAAAGTCTATAACAGTAGTCCACAGTATACTGAGTAACTGTACATAACTTGCTAAATAGCTAATGGGAGCATCAGCTGAAAAATAATAGCTGGATGGCTGAAATCATATATACTGTAAATAAATTACCAAGGACCTTAAGGTACAGCAAGACTTAAAGGGAAACTAAAACAAAGTTACATTTTAAAATGCCAATGACAGAAACGTTCATATAATATGCCAAATATATACACTTTCAAATATTTGTTAATTTAATGAAAATACCTGGTATACACTGTGACATTGCCACTTGCTCTATTTTGGTGTTATTTCTGCATCCTGCAACTTCCATCTGACACTGGTTTTGATAAATTACACCATCAGATCCACAAACAGGTTCACCATCATATCCACAATCTCGGTAGCACATGCACCGCTCAAAATGTTCCTCTTCAGGGCAGAAATACCCACCACTGCAGGGACCAGAAGGGGTAAATCCTGTAGAAAAGATAACGTCACAGTTACTGTAGCTGGGGTTAATTTTCAATACAAACTGAAACTTCAGTTTTGGTTGAGTACCGATGCACTAAATCACTTGGAGTATTTGCTTACCTAAATGACTCTAGAACTGAGGTTTCCTTGGTAATTTGTTTCTTTGTAACAATAAACATGGCCCATAGTGTTTAAAACGCACAAAATAAAGAAAGAATAAAAAAACATAAACACCAAAACAATTCTTTTTATATTGCAGATTACCTGTTATTATAAGGCCTGATTCACACATATGCAGGTTGCAGTTTGCATATTCCAGGTGCATTTTGCGTTTTTCAACACACACTTTTGATCCATTGAAGTCTATGGAAGCAAAAACCAGAAAAAAGTCCCTGGCCCTTTCCATAAAATGCACAGATGTGAACTACATCCAAAGGAAACCAGGTTAAATGGACTATAGTGTGTTTCTGCAAAACTGAAAACGCACTAAAAAATGCATAGGTGTAAACAAGGCCTCAGTGGTGGCCGAATTCGTTTTTTTATGCTTTTCTTAAATTATTCTCACCTGTTGATCCAGTAAATTGTTCTTCAACTTCCTTTAATAGACCAAGCCATCCAGCAAAAGTGTCAGTTAAGAGTTTGAGACATTGACAAGTGTGCTTACAATGGTCAGCTTTTATCATTTATGTAAAACCTTTATACCAAAAGGAAAAAAAGCTGTTGCTGTAACTGCTTAAAATGGGTTAGCTAGAGCTTGGCTTTAATCTGATAGTCAAGGCCATCTAAATCTGCTAGCCCAACACTACCCCCTCCCGAGAATGACAATGCTGCTGTCCAAAGGTGTCGTTATGACTCCTGTGGCGTGGAGACACCCTAAGACAGGAAGTGTGATACTGGCTGGATCACCAGGTCAAAATAAAGTTTAAAAAAGGAAAACTAATGCAGTCATCACATTTAAGGATGGTAAGCTGCAGTATATTACAGATTTGTTTTATACATTTCAATGTCAGCCTCCATGGCTGCTTATACTTGCCTGGGCACCCTGGTTGAAAAAGGCTGGTCTAATGACATACTGACATGGACAGGTCCTTGAGGCCCTGGGTTTACATGAACTGGGTTGAATGACACTGGGAGGACATTTAACCTAGAAAAAGACCGTTGGTGGATGGCAGAGTGCTGGAGGCAGGGAAAAAACTGAGGCAAGAACTACTTTCTTTTTACCAGATGCTAGCGAATATAACTTTTTAAAAAGTGTGCTAAAGCTAAACTTTAATATGTAAGTATTGTGTGGCTCCCCCTCTACCGTATATTACAGGATGTTTAGTATTGGGAAAAGGAAGGGGTAGTGAAAAGTAGAGTCCATTGATGTCCTAACGTATAATGCAGGACCTCCACTTACCCTGTGCCACTGGCCACGGTGGTTCATGGGTTCTCCCATTTCTCCGAGGAGCCGATGACCGCAGTAACTTCAAGATGCTGAGGGAGAGGAGCTCCAGGAACATCTATTCTCCCATCTTCTCTGCAATGAATGAACCTGGAAACTATTTGCATTTGGCACTTCCGGTTTCAGTTCATTCATTCCCTGGCTACTGTGGTCAGGGAAGCAGCTAATAAAGCACGATCTGTGCTTGGGTTTCATTATCTGCAGTTGAGGGCAGAGGAGACATTGGTTTCTTTGTAAAGAGAACCTGTCACCTGCCCATGCTATCAATCCATGTTAGTGCTTGTTAAAAGAGCACCAGGTGCACTATGCCTGGTAATCAAATTCTGCCCCACAAGAAGGGTGTGTTCTCGAGGCAAGGGAAAGGTCTAATAAAAACAGGCATAACAGTGTCAAGGCCATTTAGTCTAACCACTTGAAGACCAGGCTTTTTCTGGCACTTTTTGTTTACAAGTTTAACCACTTCAGCCCCGGAAGGATTTACCCCCTTCCTGACCAGAGCAATTTTTACAATTTGGCACTGCGTCGCTTTAACTGCTAATTGCGCGGTCATGCAATGCTGTACCCAAACGAAATTTGCGTCCTTTTCTTCCCACAAATAGAGCTTTCTTTTGATGGTATTTGATCACCTCTGCCGTTTTTATTTTTTGCGCTATACATGGAAAAAGACCGAAAATTTTGAAAAAAAATGATATTTTCTACTTTTTGTTCTAAAAAAAATCCAATAAACTCAATTTTAGTCATACATTTAGGCCAAAATGTATTTGGCCACATGTCTTTGGTAAAAAAAATGTCAATAAGTGTATATTTATTGGTTTGCGCAAAAGTTATAGCGCCTACAAACATTTTCTGGAATCCATTTTCTGGAATTTACACAGCCTTTAATTTATGACTGCCTATGTCGTTTCTTGAGGTGCTAAAATGGCAGGGCAGTACAAAACCCCCACAAATGACCCCATTTTGGAAAGTAGACACCCCAAGGAAATTGCTGAGAGGCATGTTGAGCCCATTGAATATTCATTTTTTTTGTCCCAAGTGATTGAATAATGACAAAAAAAAAAAAAAAAAAGTTGTCACTAAATGATATATTGCTCACACAGGCCATGGGCATATGTGGAATTGCACCCCAAAATACATTTAGCTGCTTCTCCTGAGTATGGGGATACCACATGTGTGGGACTTTTTGGGAGCCTAGCCGCGTACGGGGCCCCGAAAACCAATCACTGCCTTCAGGATTTCTAAGGGCGTACATTTTTGATTTTACTCCTCACTACCTATCACAGTTTTGAAGGCCATAAAATGCCCAGATGGCACAAACCCCCCCAAATGACCCCATTTTGGAAAGTAGACACCCCAAGCTATTTGCTGAGAGGCATGTTGAGTCCATGGAATATTTTATATTTTGACACAAGTTGCGGGAAAGTGACAATTTATTTTTTATTTTATTTTTTTTTTGCACAAAGTTGTCACTAAATGATATATTGCTCACACAGGTCATGGGCATATGTGGAATTGCACCCCAAAATACATTCTGCTGCTTCTCTTGAGTACGGGGATACCACATGTGTGGGACTTTTTAGGAGCCTAGCCGCGTACGGGGCCCCGAAAACCAATCACCGCCTTCAGGATTTCTAAGGGTGTACATTTTTGATTTCACTCTTCACTGCCTATCACAGTTTCGGAGGTCATGGAATGCCCTGGTGGCACAAACCCCCCCCCCAACTGACCCCATTTTGGAAAGTAGACACCCCAAGCTATTTGCTGAGAGGCATGGTGAGTATTTTGCAGCTCTCATTTGTTTTTGAAAATGAAGAAAGACAATTTTCTTTTTTTAATTTTCAAAACTTTGTGACAAAAAGTGAGGTCTGCAAAATACTCATTATACCGCTCAGCAAATAGCTTTGGGTGTCTACTTTCCAAAATGGGGTCATTTGGGGGGGGTTTGTGCCACCTGGGCATTCCATGGCCTCCGAGACTGTGATAGGCAGTGAAGAGTGAAATCAAAAATTTACGCCCTTAGAAAGCCTGAAGGCGGTGCTTGGTTTTCGGGGTCCCGTACGCGGCTAGGCTCCCAAAAAGTCTCACACATGTGGTATCCCCGTACTCAGGAGAAGCAACAGAATGTATTTTGGGGTGTAATTTCACATATTCCCATGGCATGTTTGAGCAATATATCATTTAGTGACAACTTTGTGCAAAAAAAAAAAAAAAATTTGTCTCTTTCCCGCAACTTGTGTCACAATATAAAATATTCCATGGACTCGACATGCCACTCAGCAAATAGCTTGGGGTGTCTACTTTCCAAAATGGGGTCATTTGGGGGGGGTTTGAACTGTCCTGGCATTTTATGCACAACATTTAGAAGCTTATGTCACACATCTTCTAACCACTTGAAGACAAAGCCCTTTCTGACACTTTTTGATTACATGAAAAAATTATTTTTTTTTGCAAGAAAATTACTTTGAACCCCCAAACATTATATATTTTTTTAAAGCAAATGCCCTACAGATTAAAATGGTGGGTGTTTCATTTTTTTTTCACACAGTATTTGCGCAGCGATTTTTCAAACGCATTTTTTGGGGAAAAAACACACTTTTTTACATTTTAATGCACTAAAACACACTATATTGCCCAAATGTTTGATGAAATAAAAAAGATGATCTTAGGCCGAGTACATGGATACCAAACATGACATGCTTTACAATTGCGCACAAACGTGCAGTGGCAACAAAATAAATACATTTTTAAAAGCCTTTAAAAGCCTTTACAGGTTACCACTTTAGTTTTACAGAGGAGGTCTACTGCTAAAATTACTGCCCTCGATCTGACCGTCGCGGTGATACCTCACATGCATGGTGCAATTGCTGTTTACATTTGACGCCAGACCGACGCTTGCGTTCGCCTTAGCGCGAGAGCAGGGGGGACAGGGGTGCTTTTTTTTTTTCTTTCTTTATTATTTTTTTGCTTTTTTATCTTATTTTAAAACTGTTCCTTTCATTTTTTTTTTTTTTTAATCATTTTTATTGTTATCTCAGGGAATGTAAATATCCCCTATGATAGCAATAGGTAGTGACAGGTACTCTTTTTTGAAAAAATTGGGGTCTATTAGACCCTAGATTTCTCCTCTGCCCTCAAAGCATCTGACCACACCAAGATCGGTGTGATAAAATGCTTCCCCAATGGCGCTATTTACATCCGGCGAAATCTAAGTCATAAAATGCTCGTAGCTTCCGGTTTCTTAGGCCATAGAGATGTTTGGAGCCACTCTGGTCTCTGATCAGCTCTATGGTCAGCTGGCTGAATCACCGGCTGCATTCTCAGGTTCCCTGTTGAGACAGGAGAGCCAGAGAAAAACACGGAAGACGGTGGGGGGGGGCATTCTCTCCCACTGCTTGTAAAAGCAGTCTAGAGGCTAATTAGCCGCTAGGATTGCTTTTACATGAAAGCCGACCGCTGGCTGAAAAGAATCATACCAAGATGATACCTAAACCTGCAAGCATCATTCTGGTATAACCACTCAAAGTCGTGAATGGTGTACCTGAAGACAAAAAAATGGTTAACAATAAAGCACAGTAAACGGTAAAGTATAAAAAATTGCATACCTGAAAAGCAAACATGATAAAACATAACAATAAAACATTGCAGAATAGAATACAGTAAAAAAGAGCAGAACAATAGAGAGAATAAAGAGAGAGAGAGAACAATAAAACGACAACTATTATTTTTTATTTTATATTTTTGTTTGTGTTTTTTTTTTTTTTTTTTACACTTTTTTTGTAACTGTAACTTTTATAACTGTAACCGGTTCCAGGTTCGGGTCTCTCAAAATGCGATGGCATCTTGGGAGACCCTGTGAAAGTGTGCCTAGTCTGTGCAATGCTGTACCCTACGCTATTACTCAACTAGTGAATGGTAGCGTTCAAAACATTCACCAATGCAAAGACCAGGATTGACAGGAGGGACAATAATAGCGGGTGTCACGCCTATATCCGCGCTTGCTGCAGACACAACATCTTTTTTGGGGGGGTTAGTTGGGTAGGGGTACTCTGGAGGACATAAAAATGCCTCTCATGCAGCCGACTGCATTTGGTTGGGGATGTGAATGGGGGAAGTACGGGCGCTGCAGAAGTGGTGGGTTCCCAATTAGGATTGGCGAATGCAGCAGGAAGGGCATTATGGGCACGACGGGCCTGTGTTTGTCTTTTTGGTGGCAGCGGGACACTACTTGTGCTTGCCACCTCACCAGCTTGAACTGCACTTATGGGACTCGCCACGTCACCAAGTGTTACTGCAGTGCTGGTTTGACTACGACCGGGGTGTACTAGGCCGCTGGCGCTTGCCAGTTCACCAAAACGCTACCAAAAAAACTGTTAGCGATCGCAGGGATCAGGCCTGACTTTGCGAACGCTGCAGTTATGCGTTTAGTATTTTGTAAGTGACAGTGATCGATCGATACTGCACTTGGGTGGGCTGGGCTGGGCCGGGTGGAGGGGCAAAACGCAGGTGCTAGCAGGTATCTGGGCTGATCCCACTAACACTGCGTTTTTGGGAACCCTAAACTGCTGGGGACGCCAGTATAGATCTGATCGGATCAGATATTGATCAGTTCAGATACTATACCACTAAGGGAGGTGTACGGTGCGTGCGTGGGTGTTAGCAGTGCTGGCGCTAATCTGACGCTGCCTGGGGCTGGTGCTTGCCAGTTCACCAAAACGCTACCAAAAAAACTGTTAGCGATCGCAGGGATCAGGCCTGACTCTGCGAACGCTGCAGTTATGCGTTTAGTGTTTTGTAAGTGACAGTGATCGATCGATACTGCACTTGGGTGGGCTGGGCTGGGCTGGGCTGGGCCGGGCGGAGGGGCAAAACGCAGGTGCTAGCAGGTATCTGGGCTGATCCCGCTAACACTGCGTTTTTGGGAACCCTAAACTGCTGGGGACGCTAGTATAGATCTGAACGGATCAGATATTGATCCGTTCAGATACTATACCACTAAGGGAGACGTATGCTGCGTGCGTGTGTGTTAGCGGTACTGGCACTAACCTGACGCTGCCTGGGGATGGTGCTTGCCAGTTCACCAAAACGCTACCAAAAAAATTGTTAGCGATCGCAGGGATCAGGCCTGACTCTGCGAACGCTGCAGTTATGCGTTTAGTGTTTTGTAAGTGACAGTGATCGATCGATACTGCACTTGGGTGGGCTGGGCTGGGCTGGGCCGGGCGGAGGGGCAAAACGCAGGTGCTAGCAGGTATCTGGGCTGATCCCGCTAACACTGCGTTTTTGGGAACCCTAAACTGCTGGGGACGCTAGTATAGATCTGATCGGATCAGATATTGATCCGATCAGATACTATACCACTAAGGGAGGCGTATGCTGCGTGCGTGGGTGTTAGCGGTACTGGCGCTAATCTGACGCTGCCTGGGGCGACGCATATCACCGCCGGGCGATCAGGGGGCTAAACCTTTATTCGGTAATAAACGGCGGGTGCCCTGACACCATAAAAAATAAACGAACTAACCAGCGTCACCCGTAACGGTTATACGGTGCTCAGTGGTGAAAGGGTTAACTAGGGGGCAATCAAGGGGTTAAAACATTTATTAGATAGTATATGGGGGTCCCTGTCGCTATAAAACGCTGACGGCGAACCTAAATATTTACGTCCCTAACTAGCATCACCAGCGACACTAATTCAGCGATCAGAAAAATGATCGCTTAGCGACACTGGTGACGGGGGGTGATCAAGGGGTTAAAACTTTATTAGGGGGGGTTAGGGGGGTATCCTAGACCTAAAGGGGGCCTAACACTCACTGCCCTAATACTGTAATTGTCACAAACTGACACCAATACAGTAATCAGAAAAAAAAAAAAACCTGCTTGGTGTCAGTTTGTGACAGGGGGGGATCGGGGGGCGATCGGGGTGTTTTGTGTGCCTGGCATGTTCTACTGTGTGTGTGTAGTGTTGTGCACTCACATTACAGTCTTCTCTCCTTGGCCTGGAACGGAAAATACCGAGCCGAGGAGAGATGACATCATTTCCTCTGCCTCTGTGTACAATACAGAGGCAGGGAAATGATCCCATTGGCTGGGAGCGATCGCGAGGGGGGGGCCACAAATGGATGGCCTCCCCCTCACCACCGATCGCCGGGGGAGATTTTCCGACTGCCGCAGGCACCGGAGGGGGGGGGTCCGATCGGACCCCCCACCCGCGGGCAGGCAAGGACGTACAGGTAAGCCCTTTTGCCTGCCCGTGCCGCTCTGTCGACGTACATCGTCGTGCGGCGGTCGGCAACTGGTTAAATCAGTATTTTTTGGTAGAAAATTACTTATAACTCCCAAACTTTATACTTTTTTTTTAGCAGAGTCCCTAGGGAATAAAATGGAGATTGTTGCAATTTTTTATGTCACATGATGTTTGCGCAGCGGTTTTGCAAACACAGTTTTTTTGGAAAAAAAACACTTTACTGATAACAAAAGCACAATATATACAGTTGTGCTCATACGTTTACATACCCTGGCAGAATTTATGATTTCTTGGCCATTTTTGAGAATATGAATGATAACACAAAAACTTTTTATTCACTTATGGTTAGTGTTTGGCTGAAGCCATTTATTATCAGTCAACTGTGTTTACTCTTTTTAAATCATAATGACAACAGAAACTACCCAAATTACCCTGATCTAAAGTTTACATACCACAGTTCTTAATACCATGTATTTCCCCCTTTAACATCAATGGCAGCTTGAAGTCTTTGTGGTATTTGTGGATGAGGCTCTTTCATCATAGTCCTTGTTGACTCCTCTCCAAATGTTGCGTTTATGGTTGTGGTCAAAAAAGCTCAATTTTGGTGTCATCACTCCAAATGACTTTGTGCCAGAAGGTTTGAGGCTTGTCTCTGTGCTGTTTGGTGTATTGTAAGCGGGATACTTTGTGGCATTTGCCTAGTAATGGCTTTCTTCTGGTGACTCGACCATGCAGCCCAGATTTCTTCAAGTGCCTCCTTATTGTGCATCTTGAAACAGTCATACCACATGTTTTCAGAGAGTCCTGTATTTCACCTGAAGTTATTTGTGGGTTTTTCTTTGCATCCCAAATAATTTTCCTGGCAGTTGTGGCTGACATTTTACTTGGTCTACCTGACAGTGATTTGGTTTCAACAGAACCCCTCAATTTCCACTTCTTGATTAGAGTTTGAACACTGCTGATTCTCCAAGGCATTCTCAATTCCTTGGATATCTTTTTATATCCCTTTCCTGTTTTATAGAGTTCAACTACTTTTCCCACAGATCCTTTGACAATTCTTTTGCTTTCCCCATGACTCAGAATCCAGAAACGTCAGTGCAGCACTGGATGAACGATGCAACGTTCTTTCAGGAGTCCAGAAACTCATTGACCTTTTATACACACACAGGTGAGGATGGATACCTTTAATAGCCATTCAAACCTCTTTGTGTCAACCTGTGTGCATGTTATCAGGCCAAAATCACCAGGGTATGTAAACTTTTGATCAGGGTCATTTGGGTAGTTTCTGTTGTCATTATGATTTAAAAAGAGTAAACACAGCTGACTGATAATAAATGGCTTCAGCCAAACACTAACCATGAGTGAAAGAAAGGTTTTTCTGATATGATTCATATTCTCTGAAAAATGGCCAAGAAATCATAAATTCTGCCAGGGTATGTAAACTTATGAGCACAACTGTATATCCCAATTTGTTTGTAAAATGTGAAAGATGATGATATGTCGAGTAAATAAATACCTAACATGTCATGCTTTAAAATTGCACATGCTTGAGGAATGGCAACAAACTATGGTACTTAAAAATCTCCATAGGTGGCGCTTTAAACACATTTACAGGTTATCTGTTTAGAGTTACAGAGGAGGTCTAGTGCTAGAATCATTGCTCTCACTCTAATGTTTGTGGTGATACCTCACATGTATGGTGCAAATACCATTTATATCTGTGTGCGCGACTTACGTATGCGATCACTTCTGTACTTGTAAACATCCCTTGTAATAGAAATAAGGATAAAGGTCCTCTTTATGGATAGATCTGGGGCCAAAAAGACCCCAATCTCCCCTTTACCCTTAAAAGAAAAAACAAAAAAACAAAAAAAAAAAACCTTTACTTCCAGCCTGGACCAGAAGTGATGTCATGACATCGCTCCAGTCCTCCAAGGCCATAGAAGCGATCAATCAGGATCTACTTATTGATCGCCTGTGGGAGTAGCTGGCTGCATCGTCGGATTGTTTCTCGGGCAAACCTGCAGAAACAGTGAACCCAGAGAAACACCACCGAGCGACAGGAGGGGGGTAGTCCTCTCCCGGCGATTAAGAAAGCGTTCCAGTAAAATAAAACAATACCGGATTATGGCTGATATCTTCAGCAATAATCCCGGTAAACCACTTCAAAGCTGCAACATACATATACGTATTTCGGACTTGAACTGGTTAAGATATGTTTTCGTTGAGCAGGCTCCAAATCACTTACTTTAAAGTTGATACAAACCCAATCACTAAAATCTCATTTGAAATGTATTACAATAACTTCAAAAGCTGATTTCAATCTTTTTAAATATGCAGCTGTTGTACCTGATGATTGTGTCATGAAGGTCCATATTAAGCCACTGTCAGGGTGATAACTCCCAAATATGTTCCTGCCTTGTCTAACTGTTACATTCACCCCTGGTAGAGACTATTAGACAGTGCTGACACACATTGCACAGGCATGGCCCACTGGTTTTACTATCAGGAAGATGGTCATAAGCAATGAGGTGCAGCGAAACAGTGGCTGAAGGAGGTTAAAGAAGAATAGCAGCCCTGAGATTCAAAAAAAGGCTAAATAAAGGTGAAAACTGTATTATATGAAAAAGGCCATTGCTGGTAATACAGTAAATATTATCTAGTTAGGGTTTACATCTACTTTAACCTCCACTACCTTGGCTCTCCTTTCTGTGACATAAATGTTTTTATATACATCTATGCTTCGACCATTAGTATGAAAGTAGTATGAAAGTTTCAGTAAACAATAACAGGTTGGCCAACAGTAATGAGTTTCTGTGTGTTTAAAAAAGGCAAATAGTGGAAATTGGGAGTCATGAGAGGAAACCATCAGAAATATTCCAAGCCGACATCCAACCTGCTCTAATCACAGCAACCAATACGATTTCTTATTACTAAAGCTGGATAACTGAAACATTTATTCTGTTTGATGGTTGTGTCTTATTGTGCTTGGTACTTTGTTCAATAGAATAACACTTTTATTGGGGCCCAGCTGCCTTTTCTTACAATACAGCACATTCTTTGTATACTTGATGTGACAGGAGGAAGAATTATAGACATTTAGGGGTATTTGTGTTGGGGGTCCCTTATTTTGCTGTTCTTGGCAACAGCTGCTGCTTTGCCCCAATCGGAAGAGGGAGCTTTTGAGGGAGAGAAA
The DNA here is from genome assembly GCA_037952925.1 of Lithobates clamitans. Taxonomy (NCBI): domain Eukaryota; kingdom Metazoa; phylum Chordata; class Amphibia; order Anura; family Ranidae; genus Lithobates; species Lithobates clamitans. The sequence continues at coordinate 1,491,770 of JBBGZY010001129.1, read as the reverse complement.
ATTTGAATGTTGGAAGGTTGTCAGAATTTGGAGCTCTGCAGTAATAGACGAAGGAGAGAACATGTGATCTGTAGAAGGGAAGAAAAACCATCACAATGTACTGGCTTTTTGATGTCCCCTGCTCTGGGGGAGCATGGTACTATTTGCTAGGTTTTCCTGGCGACTGAATTTGGCTGTTTATATTTAAGACTTTTGCTAGAAATAAAGTTATTGTTTATTTTCTGCATAACCCAATTTTCTGGAAATCTTAATTTCCCAAAAACACATTTAACTCTTTCACCAGAATGTGCTATTCCTCAACATGTATCCCGGGCTCCACTGCCCTCATGCATAGAGTGGAGTGAGCTTAGTGAACATCTATTCACTGATCACATTTCTCTGGTGAATAAATCTGAAGTGAAGAGCATTCTGTCACTTCCCGTTTAGCACTGTCATTTGTAAATGAAAAGTGTGATTTTCTTACTACAAAAAGGCCCTTGATAAGAAATACCTGCAAAAGTATTGTAGGAAAAGTCGTGAAGCCTGACCCAAAGATGGTGTGAGACTACAGCAGAAATGTGAGATAAACAGTGTCAGGACTGCTCCTGAGGAATTGAGAAAGGGAATCTGTAGAGGCACTTGGAACTAATTATGGTAATAGTAATGATCCTATCTGCGAAAGAGAAGCATCCTGTATAATGTATATGCTGCACAAGTCAGAGTGTAGAAGTGTAAGTGAAGGAAGAGTGAGATGGGTCCCCGATGTACAAATCAGAATGTCACTGCTAACTCTATTCATCTAGTAAACGTGAGAGGCTCTCACCCTGCTTGGTGTATCCAATTTTGATCCACCTCTTACAATTGTACCAGGCAGAGAAGACATGACAATTTGGGCCAAAAAGGTGAAATGAACGTAGCATATAGACAATAAGGTAGAGCTGACAGTCTCACCTGTCCACTGATTTGCAGTGCTCTCCACTTCATTACACGTGGTACCATCACACAGCTCTCTAGACAATGGACTGCTCTCGCTAGCATTGTAGAATCTGGTAGCTTCAAATGCTGTTGATGAGGTAAAAACATAACCAAGTAATCCATGTAATAAATAGTCACAACAATAAAACTAGCAATGTTAAATACTGTATAATGGTAAGCTATATAGCATATAAAAACAATCTGCAAACATAATTTTAAAAAAACTCTATATTTGTGGCATACACAAAGCCTAATAGTGACTGCAAACGCAATCTTGCTACTGCAATCAAGTGATGATACATAGAGCTGAGAAAGCATTCTATCCAGTAAAACGCTAACTAATAAGAACTTTGCTTTATTTGAGATATATAAAGCAATACCAAACCAGCATATTAGCATATCTAGTGTGTATCCAACTAGACACCTTGGCTAATCTGAGGCTGTGCTTTAATTTTTTTGCTTTGTATATTTTACAGCACACAAGACCCATCCAACAGCCATCCCTCAAGAGCCTGCACCAGCATTCCTTTTTTTCCTTTACCTCATTACTGAAGTGAGAAATGTAAATGTTTGTACTTGCATTAAAATCCATTTCTTGGAGTTTGAGTCTTTGAGGGTCACAGCAAGTCAGAGGTTGTTGAGTTATGCTACCGAATACAGGAGGATCTCATACACTGGCAAATAAAAAAAAAAGGTGGCCAGCCCAGTTTAATCCCATCTGGTCCCACCATGTTTCAGTTTTGTGGTAAAGCAGTGCTAAGAGCAGAATCATAGGCATAGAGAGGGGGGACATCTGTCTCTAAACTAAAAAAAAAATGATTTAATTGAAAGTCTTTCTTGTCCATTGAGGGACACAGAAATTCAGAGACTGTCAGGACAAAAAAAGCCAAAAGCAGCTCAACTGAGGGCTGGACAAAACTAACAGGCCCACGTAAAACAACTGGGGACTGGCAGCAGCCCAAGGAGCCACTTAAAGGACCTTACACCAAAAGCTGTCATCAGATACTGAACACCCAACAGGTAAACTTTGGAGAACATGTGAACAGAAGACCATGATTACTTCCTTATATATATTGCAGTTTAGAAGTCCTTAGAGGTGGTGGCTGCATTTGTTTTCTTTTTCTTTGGCTCTTTATTTCCTTTTATTTTCAACTGGTGATCTGGCCACTAACACGCTTCTTATCTTAGGGTTGCTACACCCATTCCTCCATTGTGTCTGAGCGACGTAGCCACCCATGGACAGTAACATTGTCAACTGTAGAAAGGGTACTGTTCGATGGACTAGTGGATTTTAAATAGACTTTTCATCAGTGACTAACATATAAAAGTCTAATGCCGCGTACACACGACCTGACTTTATGGCATACTTGGTTCGGCGGACTGGAGTCCGTCTAACAATTAGATCGTGTGTGGGCTCCAGCGGACTTTTTTTCCCCAAAGGTTCGACGGACCTAGAAATGAAACATGTTTTAAATCTTTTCGACGGACTCAAGCCCAGTTGAAAAGTCTGCTCGTCTGTATGCTAGTCCGACGGACAAAAACCGACACTAGGGCAGCTATTGGCTACTGGCTATGAACTTCGGTGTTTTAGTCCGGTCGTACGTCATCACGTACAAATCCGTCGGACTTTGGTTGATCGTGTGTAGGCAAGTCCGTTCATTCAGAAAGTCCGTCGTAAAGTCCGCAGGACAAAGTCTCCCGTAAAGTCCGCTCGTGTGTACGCGGCATAAGGCTACATTTGCATGGACGATCTGGTCTGGTGCTAATGACAGGGGCCGGAATCTGCTGATTCCTGCAGTTGTTTTTGCCACCTGGTTTGTCCAGCAGTGATCACTACAGGTAATTGCTGGCTGTGCAAGCTACAGATAGCTGCGGATGCCGAAATGTCAATAAAGTATAGATGCTTGGCAGCAAATGTACAGTAGCCTAACTCCAGCTAACACTTTGTAAGAGTTACATAAACAGTTAATTATGTTTTGGGATGAACAATTTAAAGCAGTAATAAACCCATAAGCTAACATTTTTTATATTGCAGTTTACCAATTCTTAGATGTGATGGTTGCTGTATAACTTCCTTTTCCTGTCGCATCATGGCAGCACACACACTGGGTTGTGACTCCCCCGCACAACCTGATAGGACTGGTTAGCTATTAGTTTTGAAGAGGAGTCCACTAAAGCCTTTTCCTTTTTTTCCTCACCTGTTAGGACTGATTGGATAAAGCTCGGACCCCTTATTGCATCACCCCAGCTAGGTTCAGCCTCTCCTGGTTGGAAGTCCCTCGCGGTACAGTCTCTAAAAGAGCTTTATGCAGGGAACCCCACTCTGATGGTCTCAGGGGTCTATATGTTCTGGTGCCATACAAGCCTTAAACAGGCGTAAACTAACTGCAGCGACCTCCATTTTACCTACCTTCTCACTCTGCCTTGTGTTTCCCTGTCTCCTTTCTGACTTCTAAAATGCATGCCTTTTGGTTTCATTTTCATCTGAAATGCACGCCCGGAAGTGACGTGGGCGTTATCCCACTTTTGCCAATTCTAAAGATGGCCCTGGGCGCCGCAATTACTACATCGCATTAGCGGCTCTGACATCACTTCCACCGCGACGGTGTCGTTTTTAAAAAATTGCTTTTTTCTCTGCAACAGCTGACAGAAGGCTCGCCACTGTTCCAGCCTGCATATTCCTTCTCTCTGTTGCTGCTCTTCAGTGCCCACTATACCACACTGGTAAGGGATGCTTCTTCCTGCATGATCTTGCTTTAGCAAACCTTATGCCTTTGCCTCACTGGTGCTAATCTTACATTTCCTAGGTGTATACTATCCTCTGCTCATAGAGGTCGCTGCCCCAGCAGACCATCCACAGCCTGTAAGGTAAGGGTGATCATGCTTGGTAAGTAAAGAAGAGAAGTAAAAGAGAGCCATGCCACTAACATCATCTTATCCTTATAGCCCTGGCAGGTCATCAAGATCTTCTTGCTCTAAACCAGTGTTTATCAACTCCAGTCCTCAAGGCGCCCCAACAGGTCATGTATTCAGGCTTTCCATTATTTTGCACAGGTGATTTGATCAGTTTCACTGCCTTAGTAATTACCACAGCTGTTTCATCTGAGGGAAATCCTTAAAACATGACCTGTTGGGGCGCCTTGAGGACTGGAGTTGAGAAACACTGCTCTAAACACAGGGAGCGTTCACCTTCAAGGCACACACGCTCTAGAAGAAGTCGGTCAAGAACCTCCTCCCATCACCGCCATTCCCACAGAAAATCATCATCAAGTCACTCATCTCATGATAGTCATCGTATCTGCCCTACAGGTAATGCTTGCTGGGTAATGTGGGGCTAAGGCTCTCCCTGACAAACTGTCATGCCAGGCCTGCTTTGAAGAGGCAACCAGAGAAAAAGATACGGATGCAAGTGAGGTATCCAATATAAATCAGAGAATCCGTAAAGGAGTCAATACTGCAAGTATCGACCACAGAACAGAATAGACCAGCTCAAAGTGCTACATCGGCTGTTTCATGTATCTCTAAAAAATCAGACGATTATTCGGACGAAGAAGAGTTGCAGGCATCCACTGGGTTTGACTTTACTTTAATAAATCCATTTGCAAAATCAGTAAAGGAAGGGATCGGTTGGGAAGAATCAAAGGAAGCCCCTTGCAAGCTCAGAAAATACTTTCCGAATTTAAAGAAGGATCCAGAGACCTTCCCATTTACTGACCAGCTAGAAGATGTAATAAAAGACGAATGGCTAAAACCTGACAAAAAGTCTAGCCTTAACAACAGGCTAGCAAAATTATACCCATTAAGGGAACCAAACGGAAACCCACTCATGTCGGCACCAGTGGTGAACGCATCCCTAATGCGACTGGCTAGGCACGTAACCTTTCCAATTGAAGATGCAGTAACCTTTAGAGACGTATTAGACTGAAAAATTCACCTTGACCTTAAAAAAGCCTATTCAGCAGCAGGAGGTGCCTGCAGACCAGAGATCACCCTAGCGGCGGTTGGTAGAGCAATTACTAGCTGGACCTCCAACATCGATAAATTGCTTTTGGAAGTAGCCGACCAAGAGAAAATTGTGTCCGCTCTCAAGGAGCTCAGCTTAACAGACGACTGTGTGGCAGAAGCATCAGTGGATATAATAAGATCATCAGCAAAAGCCATGTTGTCATCAGTTTTGTCCAGAAAAGCACTGTGGTTAAAACCCTGGGTCGCGGACACTGCTTCCAAGACTAACTGGTGCAAAAATATCCTACGACAGGACCAATCTGTTCGGCTCAAAGCTAGATTTGGCCGTCTCAAAGGTCACAGGTGGTAAGTCGGGCCTCATCCCTTCCGACAGAAGACCAAAGCAGCAAAGAAATCCACCTTTCAGACGTAATCTTCCAGAGAGATATAGGGAAGCAAGATCACATAGGCCGGGAAAGGAATTCAAGCAAAATTGGCGAAATTCCCAATCGTCTTGCTTGAGGGTGCAAAAATCAAGACCCCCCCATCACATGGGGATCAACAAAAGTCATTTTGAAGGTGTCCCTGCCCAGTCCACGATAGTGGGAGCCAGGCTAAGGCTATTCATGCAGGTCTGGGCGGATCATGTAAAAGATCGGTGGACAATATCCACCGTCCACGCGGGTCAAAAGTGGAGAATTAAGTCCAGAATTCCCAAAGATCATTTTCAAGCCACCAAACTTCCATCATCTCTTCAAAAGCGAATGCTCTTAACCAAGTATGTCCTAGAGTTGCTACAAAAACGGACGATTGTGGAAGTTCCACTAGATCAGACAGGCACAGGGTTTTACTCTCAAATTTTTCTCATGAAGAAGAAGACAGGAGATCTGCGACGGTACTAGATCTGAGGAGCCTCAACAGGAAGATCCTAGTCGAATCCTTCAAAATGGAGAGCCTCCAATCGATATTACTGGCAGTGAACGCAAAAGACTGGATGCTATCAATCGATTTATCAGACGCCTATCTACATGTCCCTATACACCAGTCCTTTCAAAAGTACCTGCGTTTTGCGGTAGAACAGCAACACTTTCAATTCCAGAGCCTGGCATTTGGAATATCGACTGCTCCCAGAACTTTCACAAAAGTTCTATTGCCAGTGACAGCATATCTGAGAGAGAAGGGATTAAGAGTCCACCATTATCTCAACGATATCCTCCTCCTAGCCAACAGTAGTCTCTCCTCCACCATCGAGAAAAAACAATGTCCACACTACAACAATTCGGTTGGATAATAAATTGAAAGAAAAGCAACTTGAAACCGACTCAGAAAATGACCTTCTTGGGAGCGGAACTGAACACCAACTCCAACACAGTAGGACTCCCTCAAGAAAAAATAGGTCTGTTAGTTCAAAAGATAAAGAGACTCATGGCAGCGGTTTACCTACCTGCCAGAGCATGCCTGAGCAGCTTGGGATCAATGTCATCCACTTTTCCAATGGTCCAGTGGGCTCAATGGCACATGAGGACATTCCAGAATTAGTTTTTGACACGATGGAATGGAACATCAATGCATCAACAGATCCTTGTCAACAAATCGGTGCAACAATCGGTATGGTGGTGGACTCGGGTCCGCAACCTCAAACGTCATCGGCTTATTGTTCCTCCCTGACCGGAAATAATCACGTCACATGCCAGTCTGCAAGGATAGGGATCTCACTATCGGGATCATGCGGCCCAGGGCATAGTCTTGAACATCCTGGAGCTCAGAGCCGCCATTCAAGCCCTCCTAGCGTTCGCTCCCATTCCTCAGAAGTGTCCTACTACTCATGGACAACAAGGTGGTGGTAGCTTACATACAGAGACAGGGTGACACCAAGAGCAGCACACTCATGAAGGAAGTATGCCCTATCCTCGAGTGGGCTAAGATACATTTGGCAGACCTGAAGGGAATATACGTTCCAGCAGTACAGAATCTTCATCTCGAACAACAAATGGTCCTTTCTCTCTCCTGACACACAGATGGGGTATTCCCTATATCGATCTGGCAGCAACCCCTTTGAACAACAAGTGACCCAGATTTCTGGCAAGAGCCGCCTATCCAACAGCAGCAGAGATTGACTGTTTCCACCAACCCTGGAATTTCCATCTGGGATATATATTTCCCCCAATATCTCTAATAGCAAGGTTCCTGGCCAGACTGAGAAATTTGACATCCACGGTCATAGCTGTAATACCATTCTGGCCGAGGAGGCTGTGGTTCACAACCATTCTACAGCTGAGTATGGAGGATCTGTTACCTCTACCAGTAACACCGGATTTCCTCTCACAAGGCCAGTTTCTGCACCCCGCACCGGAAAAACTACACCTGATGGCATGGAAATTGAAAGGGGGAGGCTACTAAGTCAAGGTTTATTACTTAAGGTGGTAGCTACCTTACAACAAGCTAGGAAAAAAACAACTAACAGCACTTACAATAGAGTGTGGGAAAGGTTTACTGCATTCGAGCAACAACAATCCTGGGATCCACTGTCACCCACAGTGTCACAAGTTCTCAAATTTATGCAATTAGGCCTAGAAAGAGGTCTAGGTTCTAACACTCTAAAGGTTCAAGTCTCTGCTTTATCAGCCATGATGGGAATCAGATGGGCTTTAAATACCCTCATCATACAGTTCCAGAGAGTATGTTTAAAAACAAAACTGCTAAGAAAACCAACATTTCCTACATGGAATCTATCCATAGTCCTGGAATCAAAACTATTATTACTGCATACTTGGAAGCTACTAGCCCATTCAGAAAGGCAGAAAATCTGGTTATACCTGACGGCGCTAAGAGGCCAGGAAGCTTCTTCACGTACAATAGCCTCGTGGCTGATAAGAACCATCAAGAAAGCATACACAGTACATCTTCCAATACCAGATGACCTGAAAGCTCATTCTACCAGGGCAGTGCCAACCTCATGGGCAGCATATTGTAGGGTGTCTCCAGAGACAATATGCAAGGCAGCAACTTGGTTCTCTAAAACCACGTTCATATCACATTACAGAATAGATCCGGTGCAATTAACCACTTCAGCCCTGGACCATTTGGCTGGCCAAAGACCAGAGCACTTTTTGCGATTCGGCACTGCGTCGCTTTAACTGACATTTGCGCAGTCGTGCGACGTGGCTCCCAAACAAAATTGACGTCCTTTTTTTCCCACAAATAGAGCTTTCTTTTGGTGGTATTTGATCACCTCTGCAGTTTTTATTTTTTGCGCTATAAACAAAAAAAGAGCAACAATTTTGAAAAAAAAACACATTTTTTTTTTTACTTTTTGCCATAATAAATATCCCCAAAAAATATATAAAAAACATTTTTTTTCCTCAGTTTAGGCCGATACGTATTCTTCTACATATTTTTGGTAAAAAAAATTGCAATAAGCCGTTTATTGATTGGTTTGCGCAAAATGTATAGCATCTACAAAATAGGCGATAGTTTATGGCATTTTTATTAATTTTTTTTTTACTAGTAATGGCCAGCAATTTTTATCGTGACTGCGACATTATGGCGGACACATCGAACAATTTTGACACATTTTTGGGACCATGCACATTTATACAGTGATCAGTGCATTGATTACTGTGTAAATGTGACTGGCAGTGAAGGGGTTAACACTAGGTGGCGCTGTAGAGATTAAGTGTGTCCTAGGGAGTGATTCTGTGAACTGTGGGGGGGAGGGGCTATGCGTGACACATCACTGATCACCGCTCTCGATTACAGGGAGCTGTGATCAGTGACAGTATCACTAGGCAGAACGGGGAAATGCTTGTTTACATTAGCATTTCCCCGTTCTTCCTCTCTCCGTGAGACGATCGTGGTATCCCTGCGGACATCGAGTCTGTGGGACCCGCGATCCTACTTACGGAGCTCGCAGCAGGCGCGCGCGCTCCCCGCCGGCAGTGCGCATGCGATGGCATAGCGGCTAATTCAAAGGGACGTACAGGTACGCCCATTTGCGCAGCCGTGCCATTCTGTCGACGTATAAGTACATGCGGCGGTCGGGAACCGGTTAACGACTGTCAAGATCAGGAGATCAGTTATTCAAGCTAATTCTTCCATAACCTGTGGATAAAATAAAAAACTTCTAACCACCCACCCGTATAGCGAGTTATTTCCCAGTGTGTGTGCTGCCATGCTGTGACAGGAAAACGTTAAATTGTATACTGTACTCACCTTTCCGTAATTTTCCTTTCCTGACGCATCCTATGGCAGCACACAGATGCCCACCCATTTAAGGTGATAGATACAGAGAATGCTGTGGTGGACTTCTCTTCAAAACTTATAGCTAACCAGTCCTATCAGATTGTGGGGGCGGAGTCACAATCCAGTTTGTGTGCTGCCTTAGGATGCGTCAGGAAAGGAAAATTACAGAAAGGTGAGTATACAGTTTTCAGTTTTTTATGCTTTCTATTTTCATCTGGTAATCCAGTCAGCGAGCCTGTTGTTTTTTACAGCACAAGCTCTCCAGCAGAATGTATAAGTTTACATAGATGTGACAAACCACTTAACACTGTCAGGGGTGACTAAAATGATCAGCTTTAATGTATTCATGCAAAACCTTTATCCCTTTATTAAAGAGTGAGTTGAAGTTTAGCTAGTTTATCTAAATATGTTAAACATGGTAATACATTTAACACTCCCCCCCCCGACTGACAATGCAGCTGTCTGCTGTGTCTCCTGTGATCGTTCCTCCAGAATAGTGTCTCACTAATAAAGGAGGTGTGTTACTGACCAGTGTGAAAACAGGGAAGAAAGACAAAGAAAAAAAACTGATGTGATCAACGCGTCTAATGATAGGTAAGCTAAAATGTAATACATTTTTGGTTTTGGGTTTAATACCGCTGTAACTAAATTAATAAAAGCTGACCACTGTAAGCATCCCTGTCAGCAGTAAATGGTTTGCCTCAATCCTCTGAAGCTTTTGATGAACAGCTCAGCCTGTTAAAGGAAGTTGAAAAATAACAGACTAATGCCGCGTACACACGAGCGGACTTTACGACAGACTTTGTCCTGCGGACTTTTCGACGGACTTTACGACGGACTTTCCAAATGAACGGACTTGCCTACACACGATCAACCAAAGTCCGACGGATTCGTACGTGATGACGTACGACCGGACTAAAACAAGGAAGTTCATAGCCAGTAGCCAATAGCTGCCCTAGCGACGGTTTTTGTCCGTCGGACTAGCATACAGACGAGCAGACTTTTCGACCGGACTCGAGTCCTTCGGACAGATTTGAAACATGTTTCATTTCTAGGTCCGTCAAACTTTTGAGAAAAAAAAGTCAGCTGGAGCCCACACATGATCGAATTGTCCGATGGACTCAGGTTCGCCAGACCAAGTATGCCATAAAGTCCGGTCGTGTGTACGTGACATTAGGCCTCGTGCACACAGGCGTTTGCCCAGATCTCTTAAACGCCTTTTTCGCTTGGCAGTAGAGCTTGACTTGTGTAAATGCATCAAGGCGCAACAAGTGCTTAGGCATTAATACATTTCATTGGCCAGAATACTTTTTTTCTGGCAATTGAAATGAATTAATGCTCAAGTGCTAAAAACACCTAGCATTAATGTGTGTTTAGACACATTGAAGTGCGTCAAGCGTTTTTTTTGATAAACCACTGCTGCTCCTGGCAGTGGGTTTTTTTTGCCTCTAAATTCTTTTGTGTGCATGTATACGTAGGCTAACATTGAGGGGCGTTTAGAAGCATAAAAAAACAGCCAGACCTCTCCTAAAAGCAGCCCTTACTGGCAGGGCCAACAGGTGAAAATAAAGTAACAATAACTATACATTTAAAAGAATTTTGGTAAGCTGAAATATATAATTTTTGGGGGTTTAGATATGCTTTAAGAACATATACTTAGATAATGATCTCTCTGAGCCACTGGGAAATGGTGGGACAAGAAGTTTCCCCATCATGGGAACCATCAGGAATAGCAAAGGGAGCCATTTTTTCCACTGGAAGCAATTGTTTGCGAGGTAGACATGCACAGCGCAAACTACATCCGGGCAATGGAAGGAGGTCAGCTTCTAATGAACTGCAGCCAGAGGGCTGGAAGAACAATGATCTAGTTGAGGTGAAAGGCCAAAACCACCTTAGGAAGTAAGGAAATCTAAAGCCTTAACACCATTCAAATCTCAGAGTAATGCAACCTTGTATGAGAAAGTGGAAAGAAGAATATTCCTGACAGGCTCAAAAAAAGGTTTTTGAGATGCCAAAAGAACCAAATTGAGATCCCAGTCAGAGTCAAAGGGGAGTGCATAGGATAAGCCACATGAGAGACACTCTGTACAAAAGTTCTAATCAAGAAATGAAAAGCTAGTGGTCTTTGCAACAAGATCGCAAGTGAAATGCTAATCCAGACCCATCTGTATCAGGTCCCTCGGATAATGAGGCTGAAATTTTGCCTTCCATATGCACTGATAGACCTTACGGGAAGTAGACTTTGTAGCCTTTAGCATCATGGCAATCACCAATTCCCTCCAAACCTGGGCTTTTTATAATTAAAGTCAGTGTCAGTGAAGCAACATGGTAAACCGAGTCACAAGATCTGGACAATCTGGAAGAGCCGACAATGCTTCTGGCAGATGTCTGATCGGGTCATAGTAACACCTTTGCCAGTCCAGAGCTACGAGGATCACCTGAATGACCTCCCTCTCGATTCTATGGAACAGAAGAGGAAGGAGTTTTGTTGAGTAGATCAGGCTGTATTAATCCTATGGAGCTACCAGAGCATTTACTGATTCCACCAGAGGATCACTGTACCTTGAGACAAACTTGTTCAGTTTGTTGTTAAACCTAGAAGGTAGGAGGTCCACATCTGGTGTCCCTAAGCTGTGACAAGGTCCTGAAACACCTAAATTGATCTGCCTTAGTTGATGTACACCAGTGTGTGACACTGTCTGACTGATCAGATGACCCTCTTCTCTGTCCAGCTTTGCAGGAACAACCAATTCTCCTGAGGTTCTAGCATGTTGATTGGGAGATGAGATTCCACCCACGTCCAAGTCCCCTGAACCAACATAGTGTCCAGGACTCCTCTCCAGCCCAACAGGCTGGCATACCCCGTGAGGATCTTCTATGAGACCGGAGCAGGATTCCTATTACAGGACCAACTAATACAAAGACACAGAATTTCAAAAGAGCCAACTTCCCCAAACTACGAACCTTGCTAGAAGGCATAAATTGGGAAAAAATCTTAGGATCAAAGAACCCGGAGGAGAGACAGGTTTGCTTTAAGAGCATATTAAATAAGGGCATTAGCCAATGCATCCCATTGGGTAATAAATTTAAAAGAGCTAACAAAAGTCCTGGATGGCTTAACTTCAATGTAAAAATGCATATAAAGGCAAAGGAGAAGGCCTTCAAAAAATACAAGGTTGAGGGATCTTCCTAAGCATTCAGACTTTATAAAGAATGCAACAAGAAATGTAAGGGTGCAATAAGGACGGCTAATATAGAACATGAAAGACACATAGCGGAGGACAGCAAAAAAAATCCCAAGAAATTCTTTAAGTATATAAACAGTAAAAAAGGGAGGACAGACCATATTGGCCCCATAAAGAACGAGGAAGGACATCTGGTTACAAAGGATGGGGAGATGGCAAAGGTATTGAATTTATTCTTCTCCTCAGTCTTCACAAAAGAATCGGGCGGCTTCAGTAACCAAAACTGCAGTGTTTATCCTCATGACACATCGCAGGAAGCACCTCCATGGTTAACAGAGGGCAGAATTAAAATTAGACATGGGAAATTTAACATTAAGAAATCACCGGGACCAGATGGTTTGCACCCGAGAGTACTTAGGGAACTCAGTCAAGTAATTGCCAGACCATTGCTCCTAATTTTTACTGACAGTCTACTGACTGGAATGGTACCAGCTGATTGGAGAAAAGCCAATGTAGCACCAATATTTAAAAAGGGCCAAAAATACATCCCTGGGAATTACAGACCAGTTAGCCTAACATCAATAGTATGTAAACTCTTGGAGGGGATGATAAGGGACTATACACAAGATTTTAGTAATGAGAACGGTATCATTAGTATAATCAGCATGGATTCATGAAGAATCGTTCTTGCCAAACCAATCTTTTAACCTTCTATAAGGAGGTCAGTTGCCATCCAAATAAAGAAAGGGCCGTAGACGTGGTGTATCTGGATTTTGCAAAAGCATTTGACACAGTTCCCTATAAATGTTTACTGTACAAAATAAGGTCCGTTGGCATGGACCATAGGGTGAGTACATTGATTGAAAACTGGCTTCAATGGCGAGTTCAGAGGGTGGTGATAAATGGGGAGTACTCGGAATGGTCAGGGGTGGGGTCCCCCAGGGTTCTGTGCTGGGACCAATACTGTTTAATTTGTTTATAAACGACCTGGAGGAAGGGGTAAACAGTTCAATCTCTGTTTGCAGACGATAATAAGCTAAGCAGGGCAATAACTTCTCCGCAGGATGTGGAAACCTTGCAAAAAGATCTGAACAAATTAATAGGGTGGGTAACTACACGGCAAATAAGGTTCAATGTAGAAAAATGTAAAATAATGCATCTGGATGGCAAAAATATGAATGCAATTTATCCATTGGGGGAGAAGCTCTGGGGGAATCTAGGATGGAAAAGGACCTGGGGGTCCTAGTAGATGATAGGCTCAGCAATGGCATGCAATGCCAAGCTGCTGCTAACAAAGCAAACAGAATATTGGCATGCATCAAAAAGGGGGTTGATTCCTGAGATAAAACGATAATTCTCCCACTCTACAAGACTCTCGTCCGGCCGCACCTAAAGTACACTGTCCAGTTCTGGGCACTAGTCCTCGGGAAGGATGTACTGGAAATGGAGCGAGTACAAAGAAGGGCAACAAAGCTAATAAAGGGTCTGGAGGATATTAGTTACGAGGAAAGGTTGCGAGCACTGAACTTATTCTCTCTGGAGAACAGACACTTGAGAGGGGATATGATTTTAATTTACAAATACCATACTGGTGACCCCACAATAGGGATAAAACTTTTTTGCGGGAGGGAGTTTAACAAGACTTGTGGCCACTCATTAAAATTAGAAGAAAAGAGGTTTAAGCTTAAACTACTTAGAGGGTTCTTTATTGTAAGAGCGGCAAGGATGTGGAATTCCCTTCCACAGCCAGTGGTCTCAACGGGGAGCATCGATAGTTTCAAGAAACTATTAGATAAGCACCTGAACGACCACAACATACAGGGATATACAAGGTAATAATGACATATAATAACACACATAGGTTGGACTTGATGGACTTGTGTCTTTTTTCGACCTCACCTACTATGTAACTATGTAACTTATCCCACAACAACAGGATGTTGTATTGTAGGGGTCTGAGCGGAACTGGGCTAATGGGACTGCCCCGAAAGAGGCTACTATAAGCCCCAGAACTCTCAAGCAAAAGCAAAGAGTTGGGCTACTTTGAAGACTCTCCAATGGAAGAAAAACTCTGGATAGAATAGTGCCTAAAATAAGACCCAGATAATCCAAGCGATGAGTCAGTACCAGCACTGACTTCTGAAGTTACAGGACCCAGACAAGCCTTAGCAAGGTTTAGACAGTTTGAGCTACATTTTGGGCCAGAACCTGTCCCTACTGTTCCCTCAACAGAAAGTCATCCAGATACTCCACAATAGGGATGCCCTGGAAGTCCAGCAAAGCTAGCACAAGGGTCAGCACCTTGATGAACACTCCAGTTATAGAAGATATTCTGAATGGTAGGACCACAAACTAGAAGTGCTGGGAACCCAAAGCAAATCAAAAGAATCACTGATGTGTTAGAAAAATGGGGACATGCAAGTAAGTATCCATGATAGTCTCCCTGGTAAGGAAAGGCTATGGCAGAATTGGTGGATTCCATGAAGAATTTCTGAGACTGGATGAAGACCTTAAGGGCCTTGAGATCCAAGATGGGGCATTTGACAGTTTTTGGTATGAACACGAGGAGAACCCTTAGAACCAATCTGCCACATTTACTGTGAGGTTGACCCTCTGCTCCAGAAGACCCATGAGGCCTGCATGAAGATCTGCCAATCTATGCAATGACACAGGCAGGCTGGAAGAAATTAACTGAGCAGGAGGCATACATCGGACCCCTGGAAACCACCTCCTGCGCCCAAGCCAGCAAGATTTCCAGGGATCCAAGATGCTGGCTGTCCAATTGTCTGCAAAGGTTAACTGGCAACCCCCAACTTTTGGGGGTGCCCCCTCATGCTGAATAAGCACACTTATGACCTTTGTGGTCAGAGTCAGCAATTAAGATGGCAATTTGGCCAGCAAAATACTGCATGCTTGCAATTAAATACTCCAGGGGTTGGGAGGGAAATCACGCCTGGCAAAGCTAGGAAAGACTACTTCAGCAGAAGGGAAAATTCCAGTCTGTTGGTGTTAGATGCTTCAAGGGTACACTGGAGACAGCACTGGACTCTTCCCCATGTGTTTAGGATTTGACAGCAGGAGAGGTTCAGGTGGTGACAGAGATGACCCGGCCACCATAGGTGGACAACAGATCCATTGCAGTCACTTGTAAATATTTTATTATATCTTTTCACATGACAACACTGAAGAAATGACACTTTGCTACAATGTAAAGTAGTGAGTACACAGCTTGTATAAATTTGCCGTCCCCTCAAAATAATTCAACACTCAGCCATTTATGCCTAAACCGCAGGCAACAAAAGATAGTACACCCCTAATTGAAAATGTCCAAATTGGGCCCAATTAGCCATTCTCCCTCCCCGGTATCATGTGACTCGTTAGTGTTATAAGGTCTCAGGTGTGAATGGGGAACAGGTGTGTTAAATTTGGTGTTATCACTCTCACTCTCTCATACTGGTCACCGGAAGTTCAACATGGCACCTCATGGCAAATAACTCTCTGAGGATCTGAAAAAAACAATTGTTGCTCTACATAAAGATGGCCTGGGCTATAAAAAGATTTCCAAGACCCTGAAACTGAGCTGCAGCATGGTGGCCAAGACCATAGAGCAGTTTAAAAGGACAGGTTCCACTCAGAACAGGCCTCGCCATGGTCGACCAGACAAGTTGAGTGCACATGCTCAGCTTCATATCCAGAAGTCGTCTTTGGGAAATAGACGTATGAGTGGTTGAAGGGATGGGGGGGCAGCCTGTCAATGCTCAGACCAAATGCGGCACATTGCATCAAATTGGTCTGCATGGCTGTCATCCCAGAAGGAAGCCTCTTCTAAAGATGATGCACAAAAAAGCCCACAAACAGTTTGCTGAAGACAAGCAGACTAAGGACATGGATTGTCTGATGAGACCAAGATAAACTTATTTGGTTCAGATGGTGTCAAGCGTGTGTGTGGCGGCAACTAGGTGAGGAGTACAAAGACAAGTGTGCCTTGCCTACAGTCAAGCATGGTGGTGACAGCGTCATGGTCTGGGGCTGCATGAGTGCTGCCAGCACTGGGGAGCTACAGTTCATTGAGGGAACCATGAATGCCAACATGTACTGTGATATACTGAAGCAGAGCATGATCCCCTCCCTTCGGAGACTGAGCCGCAGGGCAGTATTCCAACATGATAACGACCCCAAACACACCTCCAAGACAACCACTGCCTTGCTAAATAAGCTGAGGGTAAAGGTGATGGACTGGCCAAGCATGTCTCCAGACCTAAACCCTATCGAGCATCTGTGGGGCATCCTCAAACGGAAGGTGGAGGAGTGCAAGGTCTCTAACATCCACCAGCTCTGTGATGTCGTCATGGAAGAGTGGAAGAGGACTCCAGTGGTAAGCTGTGACGCTCTGGTGAACTCCATGACTGTCAGGGTTGGGCTCAGCCCTTCCTTCTCAGAGCTGGCTACTCAGCTGTCGGCTAATTGCCAGCTTCTATCTCTCAACAAGGGACTCAGCTGTTTATGATATCCTGCTCGTCACTCCTGCCTACTTAAGCTGTTCAGCCCAGTGGATCTCTGCCTTCGCCTTGGTCAACATCATAGAAACTAACTCCTGCGATCCTGTTCAAGACTAGCTTTGCTGACATCCCTTCTGGCTCCAGATCCTGTTTGCTGTTCCACTACATTGATCCCTGACTTCTGGCTTGGCTGACTATCCATTCTGGTTACTGAACTTTGGCTACGTTTTGACTACATTTGTACTTTTTACTTTTATTATTAAACAAGTGTGATTTAACTGTACTTCTGTCTCAGCCTGATTTCATGGTTTCTGACAGTAGGGGAAGGCCAAAAATTCAGAAGATGCAGTTAATCGACTTGTTGGTAATATTTTTTTCCAATTGGATGAACTGGATCACCGCATGGATCAGTTTGCCACGGCGTTACAAAAGCCCCTGAGTCGCAAGGCTCACCTGGAATCTCCCACTGTGGCTGCCCCGGTACAACCTATGTTGCAGTCCGACCCTGCTGCTGCTCCAGTGTCTGTGCAGGCACCCACCTTGAGTATTACCTCTATAAGAGGTATGTCTAGTTCTGCTCCTCTTCCCCAGTGATTTGGGGGCGATCCAGTCCAATGCAGAGGGTTTATCAACCAGGTTGAGATATACTTTGAGATGCTGCCCCAGGCGTTTCCCACGGACAGAAGCAAAGTAGGTTTTGTGATATCTTTGCTTTCTGAGAGAGCCTTGGCCTGGGCAAACCCTCTATGGGAGATGCGAAAACCAGTTGTCTTGAGCTACCTTGAGTTTGTGGCTTTGTTTAAAAGGGTATTTGACGTTCCCACATGCTCAGCATCTCCTGCCAAGTACCTCATGTCCATCGAACAGAGTACGAGAACTGTTGCCGACTACGCCATTGAATTCCGTACTCTGGCAGCAGAGGTTGCGTTGAACAATGAGGTCCTCGTGGCTGATTTTTCTCATGGTCTCTCGGATACCATCAAGGATGAGATAGCAGCCCAAGATATACCCACTGAGCTGGAGAAGTTGATCACGATTGCCATCCTCATTGACTCCAGACTCTCTTTTAAGGAGTGCTTGCAGAAGCCTCCTGTACGTTTGTTTCCGAGCTTTGCAGTCCCACCCATGCTCCCTCACCTTCCATGCCTCCTGGTACCAAGTCGGTCAGTGAAGGTGAACCCATGAACTTGGGTTTCACATTTCTCTCTGCGGATGAGAGAACCTTTAGGAGGAGTGAGAGATTGTGCCTTTATTCTGGCCAGGCAGGTCAGTTTTTGAAGTCTTGTCCTACCCATCCAGGGAACTGTAATATCGTAAAAAATACTGCGCTATCCCATAAGTGGAAATGATCCCCACATGTGTGTGATGAAAAGACAAATATCTCAAACCAAAAATTGAAATGTAAAATGCTGCTGCAACCTTAGGTGTGAAACAACCTCCACCTTACTAGCTATACAATTTAAAGGCTGCGCTGCTAGTGCAAATACATGATCATATTAACTGAAAATACCATAATTATGAATGAACACAAGTGAATTGTTTCATAACAAAACAAAAAAATAAATAAATAAATAAATAAAAATGCACATAAATCGCATGCAAAAAAAAGAATCGCATGCAAAAAAAATGAGTGGAACATTCAGTAAACAAAAACGATTAAATAGAGTCCATTTAGTCATAGATTGAAATGAACTGTAGGTCTTGTGGGTGTAGAAAATGGTTGGATAGAGGGAGAAAGACACCCTTCCTTCAAGTGATATAAAGATTATCTCCGTAGGGAGCGTGATGTTAAAATAGAGAGAAGATCCTCCACCTCAAGTAAGGTAAGCCCCTTACCAGATCCAAAGATCTCCTGTCACAGAGATCATGCACACATGTGGCTGTGTCCCCCAGCCACTGGGTCTCTGTCAGTGCGCAGATCGGAAGCCACCTCTCCAGGAAATCAATCCAAACGTGATTTATCCGCTCACAGACCATGGATAAATAGGAAAGAAATGCTCCATAGCGTAATACAGTTAAAATCCACTTTAATTTATAAAAGAAAAGCACTTACAATTTGTGCAGTAAAGATCGCTTATAAAAACATGTAGCGCCGGCCGGCTTCAGCTGCTGCCCGTTTCTTCCGGGTTCAGCGTGGTATGGTGGTGACGTCAGCACGCCGCTCCTCCCTACGCCGTTTCGACAAATCTGTCGTCTTCCTGGGGTGTTTTTTTTTTTTTTGTTATGAAACAATTCACTTGTGTTCATTCATAATTATGGTATTTTCAGTTAATATGATCATGTATTTGCACTAGCAGCGCAGCCTTTAAATTGTATACCATCCAGGGAACGCCCGAACTTTGAGGTCCTGTCACGGACAGACCTTAGGTGGCGTTGTTTCATTCCCAGTTATCCAGAAGGATAAGCCCATGGTTTTTGGTCACCCTTTCTTGGGCTGAGTCGTCCATTGAGATACAGGCTCTAATCAACTCCGGGGCTGCAGGCCTGTTCATTGATGCTGCCTTTGTATCAAAGCACTCAATTCCGCTGCCAAGTACCTCATGTCCATCGAACAGAGTACGAGAACTGTTGCCGACTACGCCATTGAATTCCGTACTCTGGCAGCAGAGGTTGCGTTGAACAATGAGGTCCTCGTGGCTGCTTTTTCTCATGGTCTCTCGGATACCATCAAGGATGAGATAGCAGCCCGAGATATACCCACTGAGCTGGAGAAGTTAATCACGATTGCCATCCTCATTGACTCCAGACTCTCTTTTAAGGAGTGCTTGCAGAAGCCTCCTGTACGTTTGTTTCCGAGCTTTGCAGTCCCACCCATGCTCCCTCACCTTCCATGCCTCCTGGTACCAAGTCGGTCAGTGAAGGTGAACCCATGAACTTGGGTTTCACATTTCTCTCTGCGGATGAGAGAACCTTTAGGAGGAGTGAGAGATTGTGCCTTTATTCTGGCCAGGCAGGTCAGTTTTTGAAGTCTTGTCCTACCCATCCAGGGAACTGTAATATCGTAAAAAATACTGCGCTATCCCATAAGTGGAAATGATCCCCACATGTGTGTGATGAAAAGACAAATATCTCAAACCAAAAATTGAAATGTAAAATGCTGCTGCAACCTTAGGTGTGAAACAACCTCCACCTTACTAGCTATACAATTTAAAGGCTGCGCTGCTAGTGCAAATACATGATCATATTAACTGAAAATACCATAATTATGAATGAACACAAGTGAATTGTTTCATAACAAAACAAAAAAATAAATAAATAAATAAATAAAAATGCACATAAATCGCATGCAAAAAAAAGAATCGCATGCAAAAAAAATGAGTGGAACATTCAGTAAACAAAAACGATTAAATAGAGTCCATTTGGTCATAGATTGAAATGAACTGTAGGTCTTGTGGGTGTAGAAAATGGTTGGATAGAGGGAGAAAGACACCCTTCCTTCAAGTGATATAAAGATTATCTCCGTAGGGAGCGTGATGTTAAAATAGAGAGAAGATCCTCCACCTCAAGTAAGGTAAGCCCCTTACCAGATCCAAAGATCTCCTGTCACAGAGATCATGCACACATGTGGCTGTGTCCCCCAGCCACTGGGTCTCTGTCAGTGCGCAGATCGGAAGCCACCTCTCCAGGAAATCAATCCAAACGTGATTTATCCGCTCACAGACCATGGATAAATAGGAAAGAAATGCTCCATAGCGTAATACAGTTAAAATCCACTTTAATTTATAAAAGAAAAGCACTTACAATTTGTGCAGTAAAGATCGCTTATAAAAACATGTAGCGCCGGCCGGCTTCAGCTGCTGCCCGTTTCTTCCGGGTTCAGCGTGGTATGGTGGTGACGTCAGCACGCCGCTCCTCCCTACGCCGTTTCGACAAATCTGTCGTCTTCCTGGGGTGTTTTTTTTTTTTTTTTGTTATGAAACAATTCACTTGTGTTCATTCATAATTATGGTATTTTCAGTTAATATGATCATGTATTTGCACTAGCAGCGCAGCCTTTAAATTGTATACCATCCAGGGAACGCCCGAACTTTGAGGTCCTGTCACGGACAGACCTTAAGTGGCGTTGTTTCATTCCCAGTTATCCAGAAGGATAAGCCCATGGTTTTTGGTCACTCTTTCTTGGGCTGAGTCGTCCATTGAGATACAGGCTCTAATCAACTCCGGGGCTGCAGGCCTGTTCATTGATGCTGCCTTTGTATCAAAGCACTCAATTCCGCTGCAGCTGCATGACACTTCACTTGCCATTGAGGCTCTTGACGGGAGACCTCTACAGCCTGCCCACGTGACTCATGAGATGGTTCCATTGTCCATGGCTGTAGGGGCTCTTCACCATGAGATAATCCAATTCCAAGTTATTTCTTCACCTAAGTTTCCGCTCGTTATTGGTTATCCTTGGTTACAGAGGCACAACCCCGCTTTTGATTGGTCCATGCTGAGGTTCTCTCCTGGTCACCACAATGCAGTGAGACATGCTTCCAGACGGTAGCCAAGGTCCTGTGCACCTCTTCACTCTTCTTCCTGCCAGAAGAGTACCGCGATTTTAGCGATGTCTTTGACAAAGGTCAAGCCGGTAGTTTGCCTCCACACCGGCCGTATGATTGCGCAATTGACCTTCAACCTGGTGCCATACCCCCTCGAGGCCAGGTTTACCCTTTGTCGGTCTTGGAGGATAAGGCCATGGAGGAGTATGTTGCAAACGCACTTTCTCAAAGTTTCATCCGCAAATCCTCGTCTCCTGCTGGTGCTGGTTTCTTCTTTGTGAAGAATAAGAGTGGTGAACTTAGACTTTGTATTGATTATAGGGGTCTCAAGCGTTTCACGATTAAGAATGCCTATCCGATTCCGTTGATTACGGAGTTATTTGACTGCCTCAAGTGAGCAATGGTTTTCACGAAGCTTGATTTGAGAGGGGCATACAATCTCGTGAGGATTAAGGAGGGTGACGAGTGGAAAACTGCGTTTAATACCAGAACAGGCCATTATGAGTACCTCGTAATGCCTTTTGGCCTTTGTAACGCCCCGGCAGCTTTCCTGGAATTTATTAACGATGTTTGTTGCAGTTATGTGTGGTGGTTTATCTTGATGATATCCTCATATTTTCCAAGTCCCTGGAGAGCCACCACACAGATGTCTGTCGTGTGCTTCAGAAACTAAGAACTAAGAACAATCTCTATTGTAAACTGGAGAATTGCGAGTTCCATCATGAACAGGTTAAATTCCTGGGTTACAGTGGGGCAAATTATGGTGGAAAATAAGTATTTGGTCACCTACAAACAAGCAAGATTTCTGGCTCTCACAGACCTGTATCTTCTTCTTTAAGAGGCTCCTCTGTCCTCCACTCATTACCTGTATTAATGGCACCTGTTTGAACTTGTTATCAGTATAAAAGACACCTGTCCACAACCTCAAACAGTCACACTCCAAACTCCACTATGGTGAAGACCAAAGAGCTGTCGAAGGACACCAGAAACAAAATTGTAGACCTGCACCGGGCTGGGAAGACTGAATCTGTAATAGGCAAGCAGCTTGGTGTGAAGAAATCAACTGTGGGAGCAATAATTAGAAAATTGAAGACATACAAGACCACTGATAATCTCCCTTGATCTCGGGCTCCACGCAAGATCTCACCCTGTGGGGTCAAAATGATCACAAGAACGGTGAGCAAAAATCGCAGAACCACAGGGGGGACCTAGTGAATGACCTGCAGAGAGCTGGGACCAACGTAACAAAGGCTACCATCAGTAACCCACTACGCCGCCAGGGACTCAGATCCTGCAGTGCCAGACGTGTCCCCCTGCTTAAGCCAGTACATGTCCGGGCCCGTCTGAGGTTTGCTAGAGAGCATTTGGATGATCCAGAAGAGGATTGGGAGAATCTCATATGGTCAGATGAAACCAAAGTAGAACTGTTTGGTAGAAACAAAACTCGTCGTGTTTGGAGGAGAGAGAATACTGAGTTGCAACCAAAGAACACCATACCTACTGTGAAGCATGGGGGTGGCAACATCATGCTTTGGGGCTGTTTCTCTGCAAAGGGAACAGGATGACTGATCCGTGTACATGAAAGAATGAATGGGGTCATGTATCGTGAGATTTTGAGTGCAAATCTCCTCCCATCAGCAAGGGCATTGAAGATGAAACGTGGCTGGGTCTTTCAGCATGACAATGATCCCAAACACACTGCCCGGGCAACGACGGAGTGGCTTCGTAAGAAGCATTTCAAGGTCCTGGAGTGGCCTAGCCAGTCTCCAGATCTCAACCCCATAGAAAACCTTTGGAGGGAGTTGAAAGTCCGTGTTGCCCCGCAACAGCCCCAAAACATCACTGCTCTAGAGGAGATCTGCATGGAGCAATGGGCCAACATACCAGCAACAGTGTGTGACAACCTTGTGAATACTTACAAAAAACGTTTGACCTCTGTCATTGCCAACAAAGGATATATAACAAAGTACTGAGATGAACTTTTGATATCGACAAAATACTTATTTTCCACCATAATTTGCAAATAAATTCTTTTAAAAATCAGACAATGTGATTGTCTGGATTTGTTTCCACATTTTGTCTCTTATAGTTGAGGTTTACCTATGATGACAATTACAGGCCTCTCTCATCTTTTTTAAGTGGGAGAACTTGCACAATTGGTGGCTGACTAAATACTTTTTTGCCCCACTGTATGTCATTTCCACTGCTGGACCCAGAGAAACTTCCGGCAGTCCTACAGTGGCTCCGACCCATGGGTTTACGTCCTCTGCAGCGTTTCCTGGGCTTTGCCAACTATTATCGGAAGTTTATTTGTAATTTCTCGTCTCTGGTCAAGCCCGATTGATATGACCAGAAAGCACGGTAACCCACAGAGTTGGTCTCCGGAGTCCATTAAGGCCTTTCAGAGTCTCAAGGCTGCCTTTGTTTCTGCTCCTGTGTTGGCACATCCTGATCCTACGTTACCTTTTATCCTTGAGGTTGATGCTTTTGAGACTGGTGTCGGCGCCCTTCTGTCTCAACGTCCTACCTCTGAGAGCGCTATGCATCCTTGTGGCTACTTTTCCAATAAATTGTCACCTGCGGAGTGCAATTACGAGATTGGTGACAGAGAGCTGTTGGCACTAATTTTAGTCCTGACAGAATGGAGACATCTCCTCAAAGGTACCACTGTGCCGGTTCTCGTTCTTACTGACCATAAGAATCTCACATTCTTGTCTGAGGCTAAATGCCTCTCTCCCAGAAGGGTACGATGGGCTCTATTCTTGTCAAGTTTCAATTAGATTGTCTCATTCTTACCCGGTACTAAGAATGTAAGGGCTGACGCTTTGTCACAACAATTTTCCTCCACTTCCAAGATGGAGTCGGTTTCCGGTTCCTGTGATTCCTCTTGATCGTATACTGGCTATGGTTCGCACCAGTCTTACTTCTCCTTTGGGTGACAAAGTTCTTGCTGCTCAGGTCCATGCTCCTCCTGAGAAACCTTGTGACCGCTGCTTTGTCCCAGAGAGTCTCCCTACTGCCGTGCTCCAGACTTAGCATTCTCCCAAGGCTGCTGGCCACCCTGGGAAGAATCAACTCTTTTGGGCTATTTCCCAACAATTCTGGTGGCCTAGTTTACGTGCTTATGTAACCGCCCTTGTAGCTGCCTGTTCCGTGTGTGCTCAGAGTAAGACTCCACGACATCTTCCAGTGGGCCTCCTACAACCCATACCCAATGGAGAGAGGCCCTGGACCCACCTGTCTATGGATTTCATTGTGGAGTTACCCAACTCCCAGGGCAACACAGTTATCCTTATGGTGGTTGACCGGTTCTCAAAAATGTCTCATTGTATTCCACTTAAGAAATTGCCCACTGCTAAGGAACTGGCTTCCATTTTTGCTCGGGAGATCGTCTCGGACAAGGGTAGTCAGTTTGTGTCCCGGTTCTGGCGAGCCTTTTGTGCACAGTTGGGAATTCAGCTTGCCTTCTCCTCTGCGTATCACCCGCAGTCTAATGGGGTGGCAGAACGAGCCAATCAGTCCTTGGAGCAATTCCTACGTTGCTATATTTCTGACCATCATAACAACTGGACAGACCTATTACCATGGGCAGAGTTTGCTCACAATAGTGCCTTGAATTCTGCTTCCCGATTGTCCCCGTTTATGGCGAACTATGGTTTCTAGCCATCCATGTTGTTTGACTCGTTTGTTCCGCAGAGTATTCCTGCGTTAGAGGAGCATCTCTGTGGTCTTCGTTACACTTGGGCAAAAATCCAGGCGGCTTTGCGACATGCTAATGATAGGTACAGACTCCATGCTGACCACAGATGCCTGCCTGCGCCTTCCTACCAGGTTGGGGTCAGGGTCTGGCTGTCACCTCCGACTTCGTGTTCCCTCACTGAAGTTCGCACCTCGGTTTATTGGGCCTTTTCGTATTCTTCGCAGGATTAACCCAGTGGCTTACGCATTAGACCTTCCTTCTAATGCGTACTTCCTGAGTATTTTGAATGTATTTCATGTCTCCTTATTAAAACCTTTGGTCTGCAACCGCTTTACCACCTCGGCGTCACGTCCTCACCCTATACAGGTTGAGAACCATGAGGAGTATGAAGAACAATCCATTGTTGACTCCCGTTGGTTCCGAGGGCGCATACAGTACTTGGTGTATTGGAAGGGGTACGGGCAGGAGGAACGCTCTTGGGTCTCATCCTCAGAAGTACATGCCCCTGTCCTCCTCCGTGATTTCCATAGATGTTTTCCCCTCAAGCCTGGTGGTCCTCTGAGGGGGAGGAGTCGTTGAGGAGGGGGTACTGCCAGGGCTGGGCTCAGCCCTTCCTTCTCAGAGCTGGCCGCTCAGCTGTCGGCTGATTGCCAGCTCCTATCTCTCCACAGGTACTCAGCTGATATATGGTACTTGATGATATCCTACTCATCACTCCTGCCTACTTAAGCTGTTCAGCCCAGTGGATCTCTGTCTTCGCCTTGGTCAACATCACAGAAACTTTCTCCTGCGATCCTGTTCAAGACTTGCTTTGCTGACATCCCGTCTGACTCCAGATCCTGCTTGCTGTTCCACTACATTGATCCCTGACTTCTGGCTTGGCTGACTATCCGTTCCGGTTACTGAACTTTGGCTATGCTTTGACTACGTATGTTCTTTTTACGTTTATTATTAAACAAGTGTGATTTAACTGTACTTCTGTGTCTGCCTGATTTCATGGTTTCTGACAATGACCAAGAGGGTTAAGGCAGTGCTGGGAAATAATGGTGGTCACACAAAATATTGACACTTTGGGCCCAATTTGGACTATTTCACTTAAGGGTGTACTAACTTTTGTTGCCAGCGGTTTAGAAATGAATGGCTGTAAGTTGAGTTTTTTTGAGGGGACAGCAAATTTACACTGTTATACAAGCTGTACACTCGCTACTTTACATTGTAGCTAAGTGTAATTTCTTCAGTGTTGTCACATGAAAAGATATAATAAAATATTTACAAAAATGTGAGGGGTGTACTCACTTTTGTGAGATACTGTATGTGTTGAATAGTGATCAAAACAGGATAATATACACCCCTATTGCTGTGTTGATCATCTCCATAGACATAGACTGTCAAGCATACAGTATCAACATATGCAACGCAAACATGAATAAAAACATTTGTTTTTTAATAATTACCGGTAGTTTCCAAAAAATACAGAATACACACCTAGCTCTCGTAGAGCATAAAGACAGTCACAATACAAAAGCCCTCAGCTTTGTATACATGCCCATTATTAATACTAATAAATTATATAAAGTATATTAAAGAGTATCCCACATGTTTATGTGTTTCCTGAGTCTAGCCTGCTTCTTCACGACGAGGATAACCTACATAGTACAATATATTTGTTCACTATTCATCTCAAACAAGCAAGTATACAAATAGGAATGACCAAGATTAATTTGGAAACAAAAAAAACAAGAAACAGCCCTTGGAATGCATGATGGCTTAAATACACACTGTATTGTCAAAAGTATTGGAACGCCTGCCTACACGCACGTGAACTTTAACCGCTTGCCGCCAGACAGGTGGCGCGGCTCTTGTTCTGGGTGGGCGTCATATGACGTTCGTCCATTTAAACAGGGCATGTACGCGATCGTGTGCGTGCAGCCCTGTACCTTCGGTGGCGGCGTGTCATGGAGACTGAGTACCTGTCACAGTCCATCTGAGTACCCGAGTACCTGTCACAGTTCATCTGAGTACCCGAGTACCTGTCACAGTTAATTTGAGTACCTCAGTACCTGTCACAGTTCATCTGAGTACCCGAGTACCTGTCACAGTTCATCTGAGTACCTGTCACAGTCCATATGAGTACCTGTCACAGTCCATATGAGTAACAGAGTACCTGAGTACCTGTCACAGTCCATCTGAGTACCTGTCACAGTTCACCTGAGTACCCGAGTACCTGTCACAGTCCATCTGAGTACCCAAGTACCTGTCACAGTTCTTCTGGGTACCCGAGTACCTGTCACAGTCCATATGAGTACCCGAGTCTCCTGAGTACCTGTCACAGTTCATCTGAGTACCCAAATACCTGTCACAGTCCATCTGAGTACCTGTCACCGTTCATATGAGTACCGAGTACCTAAGTAACCGCCCTTCAGAGTACCCCAAAACCAGTCATCAGCCCATCAGAGTACCCAAGTACCTATCTGTAGCCCAGAGTACCCGAGTACCTGTCTTCAGGCCATCAGAATACCCGAGTACCTGTCACCAGCCCATCAGAATACTCGAGTACCTGTCGCCAGCCCATCAGAGTAACTGAGTACCTGTCACCAGCTCATCAGAATACCCTAGTACCTGTCTGCAGCTTATCAAGTTACCCGAGTACCTGTCTCCAGCCCATCAGAGTACCCGAGTACCTATCTGCAGCCCATGCCTCATAGAATATACGTTGGGGTGTTTGCTTTCCAAAATGGGGTCATTTTGTGGGTAATTCCACTGTCCTGGTGCTCAAGGACTTTCAAAAGTGTGATAGGTAGGAATGAAATGAGATGTGTAATTTAAGCTCCTAGAATGCCTGAAGGTACTACTTCAATGTTGGGCCTCTGTATATGGCCAGGCTGTGTAAAAGTCTCACACATGTGGGATCGTCATACTCGGGAAGAGTAGCAGAATGTGTTTTGGGGTGTAATTTTTGCTGAATACATGCTATGTGTTCATTATGCCTCATAGATTATACGTTGGGGTTTTAGCTTTCCAAAATGGGGTCATTTTGTGGGCTTTCCCATTGTCCTGCTCCAGGGTCTTCAAAAGTGTAATAGGTGGTTGAGAAATGAGATGTGTAATTTATGCTTGTAGAACGCCTGACAGTGCTACTTGGATTTTGGGCCTCTGTATGTGGCCAGGCTATGTAAGAGTCTCACACATATAGTATCGCCATACTCAGGAGGAGTAGAAGAATGTATTTTGGGGTGTCCTTTTTACTATGTACATTCTGTGTGTTGGAAATATCTTATAAATTGACAACTTTGTGTAAAAAAATGCGTTTTCATTCTTTTCCCACATTTTCCAAAAACTTATAGAAAAAAATGAACTATTCAAAAGACTCATTATACCTCATAGATTATACGTTGGGGTGTTTGCTTTCCAAAATAGGGACATTTTGTGGGCTAGTCCACTGTCCTGGTGCTCTAGGGCTTTCAAAAATGTAATAGGTGGTTGAGAAATACAGCGTTGCATGAGTAAGTACAGTGTTGCATGAGTAATTGTCATTCAAAGTTTGAGAGCACTGAAAGCTGAAAATTGGTCTGGGCAGGAAGGGGGTGTAAGTGCCCTGTATTGAGGTGGTTAAAGGTATCCCAGTCATAGTCCATAGGGTTCAATATTGAGTTGGCCCAACCTTTGCAGCTATAACAGCTTCAGCTCTTTTGGGAAGGCTGTCCACAAAGGTGTTCTATCGGGTTGAGGTCAGGACTCTGTGCAGGCCAGTCAAGTTCCTCCACCCCAAACCTGCTCATCCATGTCTTTAAGGACCTTGCTTTGTGCACTGGTGCACAGTCATGTTGGAACAGGAAGGGGCCATCCCCAAACTGTTCCCACAAAGTTGGGAGCATGAAATTGTCCAAAATGTCTTGGTATGCTGATGCCTTAAGAGTTCCCTTCATTAGAACTAAGGGGCAAGCCCAACCCCTGAAAAACAACCCCACACTATAATCCCCCATTCACCAAATGATTTGGACCAGCGCACAAAGCAAGGTCCATATAGACACGGATGAGCGAGTTTGGGGTGGAGGAACTTGACTAGTCTGCATAGAGTCCTGACCTCAACCCGATAGAACACCTTTAGGATGAATTAGAGTGGAGATTCTGGAAGAATGGTCAAACATTCCCATAGACACACTCCTAAACCTTGTGTACAGTCTTCCCAGGAGAGTTGAAGCTGTTATAGCTATAAAGGGGTGGGCCAACTCAATATTGAACCCTACAAAACCAAGACTGGCATGCCATTAAAGTTGATGTGTGTGCAAAGGCAGACGTCCCAATACTTTTTGCCAATATAGTGTATGTCCATAACAAGCATTCTCATTTGTATACATGCCTGTATACTATTATTATTATTGGTTGCCTTTTTCTTTCAAGCTCACATGAGAATGCAATATGAAATGATATTATTACAAGAAGCAGCTTGTCTCCAAAGATATTGCTGCCTATCCATAAGACGGGCTTATATGGCACTTACTTGGCTCATAGTAGTCGTAGATTTTTACTGGAACAGGTGCAGTTTTTCCCACAACATATTCCCTAAATGCTTGCATCTTTACACATGTCATACATTGGCTTGGTATCTGCAAAACAAATCAGATTCAGCATGGAGCTGTGTACGTACTGTCTGCTAAACAATCTTGGAAGCTATCATATAAAAAATGTCACAGACAGAAGTTTACAAGAGCCACTGTAGCAATGATGCTTACATACTTTGAGTAGGCTGGGCAAAGACTTAAAGTGGCTGTAAACTCCATTCATGAAATCTGGCCTAGGCACATATACAGTATCTGTAATATTTACTCCTCTCTCTCCAAATCTCGAAATGCCGTTGCTTTCTGCTGCTTCGTTCCTCTGATATCAGTCACTTCTGATAAGTTCTCTGACACACAAGATAACAGCAGCTGGAAATGTGTGTCGGGGAGAGAGCTTAGAGGTAGATAAGCAGAAAGCTGGTTCTATTCACAGTACAGCTCTGCATGTTCCTTCCTTCATCTGCCTATGTGGAGTAGGGGTGTGTGCCTTTCCTCCAATCTGCTCTCACGCAGTGTAAGCCCAGACTCCACACCCACTGCTCAAACAGGAACAAAGATTTCTAACCTGATCTGCACTTTCCAAAGTGTGTAGAAAGGGAAAGACAGCAGATATACATGTAAAATGTATGTAGGGAGATTTGTTTAATCTCTGTGTATCATCTGAGGCTGTTCACTTCACTGAGTATAGGAGAGGGTTTACATCCACTTTAACTGGTACAATCTCTAGAATCCTAGCTGATGGGCAAATCAATCTGCAAATCAATAAAACATTTGTGCATACACCAGAACATATGTACGCAGATTTTTTTAAATCCTCAGAGAATCATACAATTTATGGATCACTAATTGGCTGTATTGCTGACTTGCATAGTTCTCTGCAGATCAACCAGATCTAAATGGCCGAGTTCAGTAGAGAAAAATAGGAAAACCAGTATGCCTTCTGATCCCAACATCACTATATGGGGGGTCCATGGGTGATATTTCTTTAGGAGACAAGACTGTTGCTATATATATGAAACACTTAAAAACTTTAGCTTGGGTTGTCAGAAAGTTTTGCCTGGTTTAGGTTGATTTAGTACTGTTTTTTTTTTAACGTATATCTAAAGCCAAAACTTTTTTTGCATTATAGATAAAGCATAAAAACCCCTGTGGTTTTCTGATTTTTTTTTCTGTCTTTGTCCCATCGGCGAAGTGTATGTTAATTTTCTGTCTGGCACACACAACAGGAAGCAAAAGCATATTTATCCAGAGTGAAGGAAACCCTCTCTTGGATAATTATCATATCCTTTTATTCCCTGTTCTATTGTCAATTTAGAACTCACTTTCAGTACCTGTGACAACGGTTACCATAGCAAATAGGGGGGGTGAAGTTCACTAGTGGGGACACAGACAATAAACCTTGATGGAACTGGTAATCCTTCCATACCACATTCAGAATTAAAAAAAAAGTTTTACTTTTTTTTTTAAAAAGCATAAATCTGATGTGTAAGTAATACTTGCCTGCTCTGTGCAACATTTTTGCACAAAACAGGCCCTTACCTCTTTAGCAATCATCCGGCAGCGCTGTCCACATCTTCGCCTTTTGAGTGCCCCCATGGCAAGCCATGTGCTAAGGGGGCACTCATTCGTGCAGGCGTGCTCCTGAGCCAGGCAGTGCGCATCTATTAACACACACAGCATGGCTCAGTCATGCCCCCCGCTCCCTCTTTAATGGCTCACACTGCTGCCTGAGTCTCCTGTGAGAGCAGGAAGTACAGGGAGAAGACCTGCAGCTAGGCACACTGCTGGATTGATCTTAGGAGCCAGGTAAATGTTTAGGGGCGAGTAACAGATAGCTAAATGTTTTTTACATTAATGCAGGGAATGCAGTAAGGTACAAAATGTTTAAACTTTAGAACCACTTTAAAGGTAGAAATATACTAATCTAATATATATACGGTGTGTGTATATACAGTTGTGCTCATAAGTTTACATACCCCGGCAGAATTTATGATTTCTTGGCCATTTTTCAGAGAACATGAATGTTACACAAAAACATTTCTTTCACTCATGGTTAGTGTTTGGCTGAAGCCATCTATTATCAATCATCCGTGTTTACTTTTTTTAAATCATAATGAAAACAGAAACTACCCAAATGACCCTCATCAAAAGTTTACATACCCTGGTGATTTTGGTCTGATGCAAAAAAACATGCACACAAGTTGACATAAAGGGGTTTGAATGGCTATTAAAGGTAACCAGCCTCACCTGTGATCTGTTTGCTTGTAATTAGTGGGTGTGTATAAAAGGTCAATGAGTTTCTGGACTCCTGACAGACCCTTGCATCTTTCATCCAGTGCTGTGCTGATGTTTCTGGATTCTGAGTCATGGGGAAAGCAAAAGAATTGTCAAAGGATCTGTGGGAAAAGGTAGTGGAACTGTATAAAACAGGAAAGGGATATAAAAAGATATCCAAGGAATTGAGAATGCCAATCAGCAGTGTTCAAACTCTAATCAATAAGTGGAAAAAGAGGGGTTCTGTTGAAACCAAACCACGGTCAGGTAGACCAACTAGAATTTCAGCCACAACTGCCAAAAAAATTGTTCAGGATGCAAAAAAAAACCCACAAATAACTTCAGGTGAAATACAGGACTTTCTGAAAATATGGGGTGTGACTGTTTCAAGATGCACAATAAGGAGGCACTTGAAGAAAGATGGGCTGTATGGTCGAGTCGCCAGAAGAAAGCCATTACTACGCAAATGCCACAAAGTATCACGCTTACAATACGCCAAACAGCACAGAGATAAGCCTGAAAACTTCTGGCACAAAGTCATTTGGAGTGATGAGACCAAAATTGAGCTTTTTGGCCACTACCAGAAACGCTACATTTGGAGAGGAGTCAACAAGGCCTATGAAGAAAGGTACACCATTCCTTCTGTGAAACACGGAGGTGGATCGCTGATGTTTTAGGGATGTTTGAGCTACAAAGGCACAGGGAATTTGGTCAAAATTTATAACAAGATGAATGCAGTATGTTATCAAAAAATACTGGAGGAACATTTGCATTCATCAGCCAGGAAGCTGCGCATGGGATGTACTTGGACATTCCAACATGACAATAAACCAAAACACAAGGCCAAGTCGACTTGTCATTGGCTACAGCAGAATGAGGTGAAGGTTCTGGAGTGGCCATCTCAGTCTCCTGACCTTAATATCATTGAGCCACCCTGAACGTGCAGTTCATGCAAGACAGCCCAAGAATTTACAGGAACTGGAGACAAAGAGGAATGGGCATCTTTACCATCTGAGAAGATAAAGAGCCTCATCCACAAACACCACAAAAGACTTCAAGCTGTCATTGATGTTAAAGGGGGCAATACACGGTATTAAGAACTGGGGTATGTAAACTTTTAATCAGGGTCATTTGGGTAGTTTCTGTTGTCATTATGATTTAAAAAGAGTAAATACAGTTGATTGATAATAAATGGCTTCAGCCAAACACTAACCACAAGTGAAAGAAAAGTTTTTGTGTTATCACAAAAAAATAGAAATATCACTGAAAAATGGCCAAAAAAATCATAAATTCTGCCAGGGTATGTAAAGATATGAGCACAACTGTATGTAGCTGGGTGTTGTATTGCAGGATACTTACCTCATCAAAATAGAACAGAACTTTTCTTCCTTCAACCTCATAGCGTTTAAGACCAATCTGTTTATTGAGGAGTAACTGCAAGGAGATAAGGTACAATAAGCAATAATAAGATGTTTGCAATTACCATAAAATCTTTTTTTTAGAGTACGTTGAGGGACACGGAAATTCAGAAACAGCAAATAAAACCTGCCCAGTATGCCTCAGTTTTTTAGAAAGTAGTCCTGGGGCAGTAACAACACACAGAGGGGTAGGACCTCAGTAGACACAAAAGAAAAAAGGTATTTTACAACAGAAAAAAAAATGTTTTGTTAATTTTTCATTGAAGAGCACAGGATTTCAGAAATAGTTGGTACATTCAAAAGCAGTCCAACTGAGGGGTGGGCAAAAGCCACTGAGAGACCCAAGATATTGGGAACAAGCTAGAGCACAGGAGTACCTGAAAGACCAAAGTCTGAATTCTCAAGGGAGAAATCTTAGCAGGGCACAGGAGCTACTGTGCCCAGGAGAAGACCCCAGAGGATCAACCTGGTGTTCCAAATCCAGTAGCTTCTGCCATGCCTAAAGACACTAACAAGAAGACATTAAACTTGAATCAGCACCGGGCTGTGAGAACCCATCAGCAATCCACCAAAACAGGTGGAACAACCAGTTACTTGAAAATAGGTAATCCAGACCTAACAGCAAGGTGTGATCAACAAAAAAGAAACTTACTAGGATAAGTCCCAGAACAACTGATCCCTAAAAGGAAATTTTGACAACCTAAATAGGTCCAATAGAAAAAAAAACAAAAAAAGAAAACAGCCAGTCTACATGAATGACCCAAGCTTTATAACCCTTATCCCTAGGAAAAGAAGGTTCTATTATAAGGGCAGAGGTTGCTGGGTCAGACAGACAACTTTGCAGGAGGATGTCAGTGAAATGTGAGATGCAAGAGCTCCTGTGATATCCTAATATAGTTGTGTAAAGGAAATTTATAGGTTCTGTATATAATTGTATTCTATTTTGTATGTATTGCACGCTTCCCTCACGGCACTAATAATGTTTTCGTTACATGTTTGCATTCTTTCAAGTCCTGATTAGAATTAGTCTGCCTATGTTATGCCCCTTGTTACCATAAATGTACAATTGTAATATTAATAACTATGTAATCATGTGTATTAAAACCTTCAATTGCCTCATAATAATGCAGAACAGTTATTTGGAAAGATGCAGAGTGTATCTTTTGTGTCTGTTCCCTACTGCAGTAGTTAATAATTTGGAACCACTAATCAATATGAGGTTAGGAGTTGCCTGTCTGTAAATTTCCATGTCAGATGGCGAGCTTTGCCTAGGAGGGGATTTACAGGTGACCCCGAGAATCTGAAACGAGGAGCTTGAGATGATTCGGGAATTTCTGATAATCAGCCGGCTGAGGTAAGCCTTTTGCTTACATTTGAGTTATCAGACTTCCTTGATCAGTAAGGCATTTTTGGGACAAAGGGTACCTATTTTACTCCCCTTAATCAAACTGTATTGATTGGTGGTTATAAGTTATGTTATCCCTTTCTACTGTCCATCGGAGTATAATAGATGAGAAAGGGAAGAATAGTGCTGTTCACAGGTATATGTAGTACACATCTTCTAGATAAAGTAGTTTAGAGGCAAGAGGGTATAGACACAAGTAGAGAAGAGAAAGACTGGCCAGAAAGAATGCCCAGCGCAAGAGGAGCGCTGTAAAATATATGAACCAAAGGTGCGGTTCCGCCTATACTGAGCCCCTAGATTAATGGTTAAAGTGGACAGGGATCCACAATGAGTAACTGGGTTACCACCAAAGTCCACAGGAACTAAGAATCATGCAGAGTAAACAACTAGAGAAATAGCCATCTATGTGAGCAGGCTGGACCAAGGATGACAATTAACACTAGACAGAAAGGGACATTTTGATGTTAAGTTGTGGGATGAATCTGGGGTCAGGCACTACAACTAGTAAAGTCAAAACAGAGAAATGAGAGTTAAAACAGAATACTTTATATGTTGTCAGAAATGGAAGATGGGATGAGCACTATGGCTACCCGTCTGATCATAGAAGCTAGAGTATGTGAAGTATGGGATTACAATACATGGGATGCAAAGGATATCAGAACAAAATAAGGAAAGCAGAATTTAATCAGGGAAATATTAAAGAGTTAAAAGAAAGTGAGAATGATATGCATGTGTTGTGTACAAATGGGAAAAATGTAAGTGATTTTAGAAAGATATTTGTGTATGTGTGTGAATGCTGGAACCTTTAGTTCTATCTCTTGCGTGTGTCATGTATGCAGATGTGACCCCCTCATTTGCGCTCTCATGAAAGAA
Source organism: Lithobates clamitans (assembly GCA_037952925.1). Classification (NCBI taxonomy): domain Eukaryota; kingdom Metazoa; phylum Chordata; class Amphibia; order Anura; family Ranidae; genus Lithobates; species Lithobates clamitans. Next base: position 1,456,235 of record JBBGZY010001129.1, on the reverse strand, counting down.
TGTAGTTGGGATGAAAGATCAGGGATAAGCTGGAAGGACACCATGCCAATTTCTGTTTTTAAGACAAAACATTTATAACAAAATGTGCCGGGTTAATTAATCAAATGATAAACAATGTGATCACAATTATTTTTAATCTGTTTTCCAAACATGGTAAAATGAAGGTTACATTTAACCGTGTATTACACAAATTGAGTATCCTTTGATAGTGGAAACTGTGCATTTAAAAAAGGGAAAGTAAGTAAAATGTCCTCATTTAAGGAAATATATCTGTGGATATATATTAGAATTAGGATGTGATATTGAGATAATCACTTCAGTTAAACAATATTATTAATAAATATATTGTAACTGGTTTAGACAACCTTTGGTTGGAAAAGAAATCCAGGTTATTGGGGAAATTTGCAAGATGGGTTTAGATTAAGATAACAATTTTGTAATTTTACATTTATATTATAAGCCCTTATTGAGAGAAAAAAAGATTAAGGTGAGGTTGTTAATTGGAATACAGTTGCCATAATATTTAACAAAGCCAAGATGGATGGATACACAAGAAGTTTTTCTACAAAAATGAAATCTAAAGGTCTGATAATAACTTGACGTGCGGTCCATGATGTGAGAGCAATAATAAAATTTAACCACTTCCCACCCGGCCACTGCAGATATACGGCCGGGTGGGAGCTGCCTCCTGAGTGGACGTTCAGGAATGTCCCTCAGAAGGAGGGGGATCGCGTGCGCGTGTGCCCTCGCAGCAGAGCAATCCCGATGCGCTCATGTCACCCGGACACGGCATATCTCTGATCGGCAGGAGGGCTCTGTGATTGGCCCTCCTGATCACATGACTGTTTCCAATCACAACCGTCATGTGATGTAAACAGAGAGCTGGTTGCTAGACGATCGGCTCTCCTCTCCTCACACGGAAGTTGTCAGTGAGGGAAGAGAGCGGATCGCTGCAGTCAGCCGGTGATCAGTAATTATGAGCTGTTTTTTACACACTGATCACCGGCCCAGTGTCCCCACAAAGTGGAAACACACAATGTCCCCTACATAGTGTCCCAAAAACACTGTCCCCACACACATGTCCCAACACAGTAAAAACACCTGTCCCACATATGCAACAGTAAAATCATATGTCCCAATGATCATCTGCACACATATGTCAGTGATCATCTGCACACATATGTACATGATCATCTGCGTACATATGTCCGTGATCAAACAAACTAATTATGATACACCTAACGGAATTTTTTTTACCAAAGACATGTAGCAGAATACATTTTGGCTTAAATTTATGACAAAATTTGATTTTATTGGATTTCTTTTAAAACAAAAAGTAGAAAATATTGTTTTTTTTTTTAAATTTCCGCTATTTTTCGCTTATATCGCAAAAAATAAAAAACTGATTTGTGAATAAATACCACCAAAACAAAGCTCTATTTGTGTGAATAAAATGATAAAAATTTCATTTGGGTACAGTGTTGCATGACCGCGCAATTCTTATTGAAAATGCGAGAGCGTGTCAGATGGAAACTAAGGACTTGTGTTATCTAGCTAAAACTAACAACAGAGCAAGCAATGAGAAATCTATAATATTGCCAGGAAAAGGTTGTCTTTTTGAAACATGAAATTGGAGTTCTTACACAAACAGCATGATAGAAAACAAGCCATTGTAATATATTTATGCAAGCTGTACCCAGTAATGAAGTGTTCACCCCAATATATCAGAGCTGTAGCTTTATGCAAAGGTGCTATTAGACAAAGTTAGACATTATTTTGGTCTAATATTTAATTTTTAATGGTCCCACATTCTGTGCAGCAAATACACAGCTAACTAAATGTTTTTCTAATGAAAGGTTCAAAATATGACTTTGTTTTGTTTGTTTATGTGCAAATCTAACAATAAAAAATGCGTACATTTGAATCCACCTTATTACCTGCCTACATGTGTTAAATTGACGTAGGAATCAGCTGCTGTGAGCTCAGTGCAGGACACACTCCCTGAAGTCCCAGATATTACATTTTTTTGTAGCTTTAATCTCGGTTTTATACTGAGGATGGCAATACCCATACTGAGTATGCAGTTTATCACCCAGATGGATGCTTTGTATTCAGAGTCATTGGACCCTTTTCCCCCAGCTCAAGAAGCAGAGCTCCATGTTTTAGCAAAGCCTGTGAGCTATAAAAAGAGTATATATTTATATAGATAGTCGAGATAAAGAGAGCTTTTGGTTCCATTTGAAGGGCCAGAAATTTGTTTTTATTTCATAAACCAATGAAGTATGTTAAGTTAATTGATTGGCTGTCTTCAGCCTTCCAGGTTCTTGCTGAGATAGCCATACTAACATTAAAACTCACATATGGAAGCAGACCAGACGACTAAGGATGCTGCATTTACAGCCCCGGACACTTGCTGGGTCTGTGCAACTAGCTGGGATTAATAATTCAACTTTAAGGACCCCAGAGCGAGAAGAACAAGTGGTCCACAGGGGACAACCTTTTATGAAACAGGATTTTGGAAAAATGTGATCTTTTATGTCTGCCAGTCACTCTTTTCCCTCCAGCTTGACAGATTGACAGTGTCATCAGTCACAAGCAGTTATGGTTGCCTTAGTAAATGAGAATGGGATAGAGCCAGGGTTCACCACAGTTGTTTTTTTTATAACATACCACTTCTTGTTTTACCTGTTACCAAAGGTGTTACCAAAAGCTGAACATCCCTTCCAGAGATTACAAAAAAATATATCCAGATGCCCAAGTCAGGATCTTACGAGTATGTATTTTGTCTGTATGGACATGTTTTCTGGATGTCCAGTGGCAAATGCTACTGCAAAGGTCACAGTAAAAAGTGTTATCAGAAGTAGTTTGTAATTACAAAGTGCAGAATCTACAGAGAGTAACAGAGGAAATCATTTTTATAGGAGAGTCTTTACTAGAAGTTTTGAGGTTTTATTTTTACACCCACTACTGTCTACAATGTAACGGAAAAAGTAGAGTAAGAAACTAGAAAACTTTTTCCTGAATGTTTTCTTATATTTGATCAAGCCCCTAAGGGGGATGTTGGACTCTCTCCCTATGGGATTTGATTTGGGAGTGTGTTACTCACTTGCTTAGATTTTGTCTCAGCTGCTGAAGTCCTCCATTTGGATCTCACAGAGAATGTTGCTGATCTTTTAAGGTTTTTTACAAACTCATTTATGTGTTTTCTCCCCAATTCCAGATCCTAGAAGTTTGGAAGGATCTGAAACTAAAGCCAGGCGACTTGTGGATTGTTAAGAGACATTTACTGTATATATAAGGAAATGTTTGGAGACTCAATACAGCATCTATTTCATGTACAGTTGTGCAAAATTTGAAGGAAAAGTCACCTGGATCCACACCAGACACTGCAAAAATTACTAAATAAAAGAAATCTCTGTGTTTGATTTGTTTCCCTCTTGGAATCACAGTCTAGGGTACTATTTATTTAAATTATTTAATTGCAAGGGATATATATATATATATAATATAATGTGATTTGAAAAGTAGTTTAGCCATGTTGAAGTCATATTTGTCTTTTGTACGTCTTCCATTTTATGTAGAATTGTCTGTGTTTACATATGCTGATAAATCAGCATGCCAACAATTAAGCTAGAAGGCCATTCTGGCCACAGGAGTGTACAGCCAGTACTCTGTAAATACAGTATCTCACAAAAGTGAGAACACCCCTCACATTTTCGCAAATATTTTATTATATCTTTTCATGTGACAACACTGAAGAAAAAAACACTTTGCTACAATGTAATGTAGTGGGGTGTATAGCTTATATAATAGTATAAATTTTCTGTCCCCTCAAAATATCTCAACACAGCCATTAATGTCTAAACCACTGGCAACAAAAGTGAGTACACCCCTAAGTAAAAATGTCCAAATTGGGCCCAATTAGCCATTTTTTCCTCCCCGGTGTCATGTGATTTGTTAGTGTTACAAGGTCCCAGGTGTGAATGGGGAGCAGGTGTGTTAAATTTGGTGTCATCTCTCTCACTCTCTCATACTGGTCACTGGAAGTTCATCATGGCACCTCATGGGAAAGAACTTGCTAAGGATCTGAAAAAAAGAATGGTTGCTCTACATAAAGATGGCCTAGGCTATAAGAAGATTGCCAAGCCCCTGAAACTGAGCTGCAGCACGGTGGCCAAGACCATACAGCAGTTTAATAGGACAGGTTCCACTCAGAACAGGCCTTGCCATGGTTGATCAAAGAAGTTCAGATGGTGTCAATCGTGTGTGGTGGCACATCAGGTGAGGAGCACAAAGACAAGTGTGTCTTGCCTACAGTCAAGCATGGTGGTGGGAGTGTCATGGTCTGGGGCTGCATGAGTGCTGCCTGCACTGGGGAGCTACAGTTCATTGAGGGAACCATGAATGCCAACATGTATTGTGACATACTGAAGCACAGCATAATCCCGTCCCTTCGGAGACTGTGCCGCAGGGCAGTATTCCAACATGATAATGATCCCAAACACACCTCCAAGATGACCACTGCCTTGCTGGACTGGCCAAGCATGTCTCTAGACCTAAACCCTATTGAGCATCTGTAGGGCATCCTCAAAGGGAAGGTGGAGGAGCGCAAGGTCTCAAACATCCACCAGGTCTGTGATGTCGTCATGGAGGAGTGGAAGAGGACTCCAGTGGCAACCTGTGAAGCTCTGGCGAACGCCATGCCCAAGAGGGTTAAGGCAGTGCTGGAACATAATGGTGGCCACACAAAATATTGACACTTTGGGCCCAATTTGGACATTTTCACTTAGGGGTGTACTCACTTTTGCTGCCAGCGGTTAAGACATTAATGGCTGTGTCTTGAGTTATTTTGAGGGGACAGCAAATTTACTCTGTTACACAAGCTGTACACTCACTACTTTACATTGTAGCAAAGTGTCATTTCTTCATAAAATATAAAATATTTACAAAAATGTGAGGGGTATACTCACTTTTGTGAGATACTGTATGTCTTATCAATCATTTGTCTTTTACAATGAAAAGTCATTTTGTAATGAAAAAAGCTGCTCAGCTATTATATTCTTCACAATGGAGTTTTGCCTCTTTGGCCAGGACTACCTTTACCTATACGTGTGGAGGTTCCAGGTTGGAGGTGATAGCAGGTATGGTTAGTGATCAAAATATTGATCAAAAGAGAGGAGACTGTAAAGGAAATTTGTAAGTTCTGTATATAATTGTAATCTATTTTGTATGTATTGCACGCTGCCCTCACAGTGCACACGGCACTAATAATGTTTTTGTTACATTTTTGCATTCTTTCAAGTCCTGATTAGAATTAGTCTGCCTATGTTACACCCCTTGTTACCATAAACGTACAATTGTAATATTAATGTGATACCTACGTAATCATGTGTATAAAAACCGTCAATTGAGTCATAATAAAGCAGAACAATTATTTGGAAAGATGCGGAGTGTATCTTTGTGTCTGTTCCCTACTGCAGTAGTTATTAATAATTTGGAACCACTAATCAATATGAGGATAGAAGTTGCATATCTATACATTTCCATGTCAGTTGCATAGTTGGTAACTTTGAGTAAAGTAGTTTTTTCCCTATGCTAGTATTACCATTTAGATATTCGTAAATTGCAATCATATCCACTCTTTTTTTGTTCACCTCTTAAGCGTCTCTTTTCCAGGGAGATGGTCAACCAGCCCTAATGGCTGGTACGAATAAAACCCCCCACGAGTGTCCCCTTAATTTAGACTTACTGAAAGAGGGAGAAGGGTAAAACTAACTTCCACACAAGAGCAGGCAGATAACAAAACACACCACAACCCAGACTGGTGCATAAGACACCAGAAGCAAATTAGAATGAGCAAGGACCCATCTGCCTAAACACCTGGATGTGTCTAGAGGTATGATAGGCAACTATGCAACTTTGCTTACTTTGATTCAGTGCAAATGAACCCCATAGTGAAATTTTGACAACCTTAAAACAGGTCTAGCAAAAAAAAAACAAAAAAAAAAAAACAGACAGTCTATATGGAAAGGTCCAGGACATATCCTTTAAAGGGTACCCAAGACAGATGCACCTTGGACACCTCGTCAGCATTCCCAGCATACAGCCAGAGTGTTCTGTGCATTTGCACATACATTAGTCCCATGCAAGACGCTAGTTTTGATGCTTCCAATACGACATCACAACTAGGGCACAAGGCTCCAAACATTTGCTCTAGCCTCTCCCAGAGATAGCAGGATACACTTTAGGGGAATCCACTCATTCTGACACGCCTTAACATAATACATTTATTGCCAATACAGAAGAGAGAGTCACATCAGGAAGATCAAGCTTGAATTTCAGAAGGGAGTTCAACTGCCTGTCAGTAAAATCTAGGTAAGCACACGATCTACCCTCTTGGTGGTCTGCCTGTTCAGGTGGATCACTGGTGCATCCACAATGGGAAAGGACCACCGACTAATACATTCACTGAAAAAGTTCTGCAACTCTCAGGTGAAGTCCAGGAACTTGGTGTGTTTCCAATCCTCATAGAGGAAGAGCCCATACAGTACATGACACAGGTCTTTGAAGCTGTAGTAGCTCTAAAGAATCCAAGGCTTGGAGCAGCAAGATGATCGTCCAGGTATAGGGGAGTATGCACTGCATCCATAAGGTTTTAAATGATTACCTGCAAATCTGAGTTCACTTCCTCATCAGAAGACTATTGGGATGCGAGGGCCAGCTTAGGTAGAAGGCTCAGGCTGTCCAGAGCCAGACTTTGCAGGGGACAGCATTGGAGAGCCCTTAGTGCATAGCACTTTACCCCATGGATGACATCAGTGCTCAATCCCTCAGCCTTAAAGCAGTTTTTCGCCCTGTTTGAAAAAAAATTCAGTCAGCAGCTACAAATACTGGAAGGAGAACTTCCAGTGGATCACTACAGTGATCCGACCGAAAGTGAGAGCAGGTACCTGTCAAAATCAGGTACCCGTTACCCCCCTCCTTAAAAAAAAAAGTGCCAAAAAAAAGGAGGGGGGCATAAAGCAGAGTTCCCCTTTAGGATGACATCCTGCTTTAACACTTACCAAGTAAACGTGCACTGGTGGAAATTTCAAAACAGTGCCCGGTGATGCAGTGGTGAGATAGTTTTCACTGCCTCAGCCTGACTGGCCATACTCACTAAGTAAATCTTCCAAAATAGAGTCACACCCGGGGCTATGCCACAGCTTTGGATCTGAAAAGCGCTCTGTGGCTAACACAGTACACTGAAGTCTAGACAGTGACACAACCCAGAGTCCAGTCACATTCCAGGCTAGCCCCATACGTTCAGTCCAGCGGGGTCCGGCTACAACCTCCAAACATATCTGGACAGCTGCTGTACAAAGACCAACTCAAGTAGCAGTGTAGCAAGAAATTGATTGAAATCACTGAAGAAAAATACCAGCAGTGCAGCAAGGGTCTTAAATGAAGTCACCAAGGGAAACATGAATTTAGAGGGTTAGCAAATAGTGGAATTCAAACTTTTTTCAGCAGAGCTGGAGAAAAGACATCCGATCTCTTAGGACACTAGCAAAAACAGGAGGCATGCTGGACAGAGGAGTGGTTATATGGGGGCTAGCTTAAGATTTTTCCCGCTTGCCAGTAGAACGCAACTGTTTAGGAATTTTTATAAACTGAAATAAAGCAAGCGCATTAAAGTTGTTTATGAATGAGAAAAGGGTATGCACTGATTTTATTTGCCGAAAATCCTAGCTTTCACTTTCTTACTTTTTTTTTTACATAATAGAGATCCTATTATCTTTCCTTCTGCTTTCAACATAGGTTTACTAGAACAGAAGTAGCCTTTTCAAGGACAGTTTGTTTATTCTGCCACCTATCCTGATATTACTGAAATACTGCAGTTTTTACATTAAATAACAATGTGCTTACATAATGACTATGAAAAGCAGTAACACGAAAATAAAATAGAATTCTTGTATCACTGGCACCAAAAAAAGATGGTGACAGACAGCTATTTGTTTAAGTTCATGAGCTGATGCACAGAAGTAATTTGAAAGATTTCGCTAACTGGCCCCAAAGACTCCTAATGAGGCCAATAAAAGAAAATTCCTCTCCCTGCTGAGAACCCCACACATTTCCCGGATATATCCTTCCAACAGGGCTCCGTCTGGACTGTGGAATGCCCAGGACGCCTTGTGCCATGGGGTGCTGGAGACAAACTGCAATGCCCCTCCTCCCCCCTCATAACAACCACCCCTTGCTCAATTAGCTAGAAGCTTGTCCTGTAACATCTTCAGTGCTGGACGGAACAATTATACAAACAAGAACCAGGTTTACGAAATTTCACCATCTCATGAGTAAACTGGCAGGACTCGCACATATATAGGTAACAAAGACATGGGTTAGCAGGTGGATCATTGGCTCGCAATGAACAGATATAGGTTTTAAGGTAACAATTATTTTGTATTTTATTATTTTAAATCCTAATCAAGGCATAATAAAGATGTATACAATCATAACATCTTTGTCATGCAATCCCTCACACTTTCGTCAGATTGGGCAAATTTAATTTGTCGACCGTCACCTGCAGACACCACCAGCTAATAGATGTTGAGATCAAAGCAAAAATTTGTCTGATCATTATTGTTTCTCATGACTTAAAGTGGAACTTCACTCTCTCAATCAACATTGATTATTATTAATCCTTATGCTGCAGGCATTAGCAGATAGAAAGAAAAGTATATTACATTTACTTGTTTTAAACATTTTTTTTGCATTTCTTCAGTTACTTCCTGGTTTCAATGATGTCATACATCCCAGGAGTCTTCAGGAGGGAAAGTGGGAAGGAGGGGTTTTCTCAGCTAAGCACACTCTTCTTCCTGCATTAATGAGCTAAGGGCAGATAGATTTCAGGAAGTAAATTCTACATTAATCATTTGTCCCTACTCAGATGGCCATGACCAGACATCAGTGGCGGCCCGTCGTGCGTCCATGCCCCCCCCCCCAAGCTAGTCACAAAAAAAAAAGATCCTTTAAGTGCACTGTGCATGGGTGCCGGCTACAGTGCACTATGGGCAGCGTGACGTCTATGCAATCACGTGATTGCAGGTGAGACGCTTAATTTGCCTGGTTTTCTGAGTGCTTGTGGTGCAAAGCAATGCGCTGCAACATTCCCTTATTGGTATTTCTACTTGTTGTGTGGTTTTCCTATTGGCACCGCTGTAGGACATGGGCGGTGCTTTCCTTTGAGCCGTGGTGTCACTTTTGGTTTCTCTCTGCCAGTGGGAAACCGGAAGTGACACGCCGGCTCCTTGGATGGAATGCACAGCCCGAGAGGCGCTTTCTTTCATTTCTCGACCGGAGTGGTAGGTTCTGAGAGAGTGCTGGGCTGCATACCATATCTGTGATGCTGGGCTGTATACCCTATCTGTGATGCTGGGCTGTATACCCTATCTGTGATGCTGGGCTGTATACTCCTGACACTATGGGTGGAATACAGGGAACTGAGTGGGTGGATTATATAAGGAGTGGGGACAATGAGAAGTGGGAGGGGTCAAAAAGGAAGAGCGGGGTCTGGCGTTCCCTCATCCTAAAACTTTACCAGCCGCCACTACCAGACATGCTTGAGGGTGTTTTTCAAAGTGATTTTTTGGCAAAAAAAAAGCATGTAAACATGGGTGAATGGATGAGTTTGCTTTGAAAATTAAATAAATAGCGGATTCATTTTGTGGTGCTCAGATGCAGTGTAGTTCCATTATAAATCAGTTATGCATTTCTATGCACTCTCTTACGCCTTGCTGGACACAATAAGCATGATCACTTAGACAGCCCAAGGATTCATATTTATGCTTGGATAGCCAGGTCATGCTTGCTCACCCAACCATCCTATGACATCTATGGACAGCAGTTCAAAATTCCTGTAGAGCTTTTCTTATGTTTTATAAGTACATTATTTAAATATGCAAACAATAATGTGACTATTGGTTTAATTTAGCACTACAACACTTCATTATTCAAGAGTAATTTCACAGAGCATTCTACAGGGGTCAAGTCCTGGGAAAAAAGTGTGGGAACTCACCCAAGATCCCCCATAAAGTGTGCGTGTGTATATAAATATATATATATATATATATATATATATATATATATATATATATATATATAGTATCTCACAAAAGTGAGTACACTCCTCACATTTTTGTAAATATTTCTTTATATCTTTTCATGTGACAACACTGAAGAAATGACACTTTGCTACAATGTAAAGTAGTGAGTGTACAGCTTGTATAACAGTGTAAATTTGCTGTCCCCTCAAAATAACTCAACACATAGCCATTAATGTCTAAACCGCTGGCAACAAAAGTGAGTACACCCCTAAGTGAAAATTTCCAAATTGGGCCCAATTAGCCATTTACCCTCCCCGGTGTCATGTGACTCGTTAGTGTTACAAGGTCTCAGGTGTGAATGGGGAGCAGGTGTGTTAAATTTGGTGTTATCGCTCTCTCTCTCTCATACTGGTCACTGGAAGTTCAACATGGCACCTCATGGCAAAGAACTCTCTGAGGATCTGAAAAAAAGAATTGTTGCTCTACATAAAGATGGCTTAGGCTATCAGAAGATTGCCAAGACCATGAAACTGAGCTGCAGCACAGTGGCCAAGGCCATACAGCGGTTTAACAGAACAGGTTTCACTCAGAACAGGCTTCGCCATGGTCAACCAAAGAAGTTGAGTGCACGTGCTCAGCATCATATCCAGAGGTTGTCTTTGGGAAATAGACATATGAGTGCTGCCAGCATTGTTGCAGAGGTTGAAGGGGTGGGGGGGTCAGCCTGTCAGTGCACAGACCATACGCTGCACACTGCATTAAATTGGTCTGCATGGCTGTCATCCCAGAAGGATGCCTCTTCTAAAGATGATGCACAGGAAAGCCCACAAACAGTATGCTGAAGACAAGCAGGCTAAGGACATGGATTACTGGAACCATGTCCTGTGGTCTGATGAGACCAAGATAAACTTATTTGGTTCAGATGGTGTCAAGCGTGTGTGGCGGCAACCAGGTGAGGAGTACAAAGACAAGTGTGTCTTGTCTACAGTCAAGCATGGTGGTGGGAGTGTCATGGTCTGGGGCTGCATGAGTGCTGCCTGGGGAGCTACAGTTCATTGAGGGAACCATGAATGCCAACATGTACTGTGACATACTGAAGCAGACCATGATCTCCTCCATTTAGAGACTGGGTCGTAGGGCAGTATTTCAACATGATAATGACCCCAAACACACCTCCAAGAAGACCACTGCCTTGCTAAAGAAGCTGAGGGTAAAGGTGATGGACTGGCTAAGCATGTCTCCAGGTCTAAACCCTATTGAGCATCTGTGGAGCATCCTCAAACGGAAGGTGGAGGAGCGCAAGGTCTCTAACATCCACCAGCTCCCCAATATTGTCACGGATGAGTGGGAGAGGACTCCAGTGGCAGCCTGTGAAGCTCTGGTGATCTCCATGCCCAAGAGGGTTAGGGCAGTGCTGGAAAATAATGGTGGCCAGACAAAATATTGACACTTTGGGCCCAATTTAGACATTTTCACATAGGGGTGTACTCACTTTTGTTCACATAGGGGTGTACTCACTTTTGTTTCCAGCGGTTTAGTCATTAATGGTTGTGTGTTGAGTCATTTTGAGGGGACAGCAAATTTACACTGTAAATTACACTCCATGGCCCACCTCACTACATGTCCCCTGGACCCTGTCCCCTCTCAATTGCTGCGACCACCTTCCCACTCTATCCTCAACTCCCTAACCCACATCTTCAACCTCTCCCTCTCCTCCGGCACCTTTCCTTCTCCGCTCAAACATGCACTGGTTACCCCCATACTCAAAAAACCCTCACTAGACCCCACCTGTTAAGACCTATCTCCCTTCTCCCGTTTGCCTCCAAGCTCATCGAACGCCTTGTTCATGACCAAATGAGTCGCTACCTCACGGACAACAACCTTCTCGACCCCCTACAGTCTGGCTTCCGCCTACAACATTCGACTGAAACTGCCCTACTAAAAATCACCAATGACCTAATAACTGCCAAAACCAATGGCCACTACTCCATACTCATACTTTTAGACCTCTCTGCTGCCTTTGACACAGTTGACCACCTGCTGCTCCTCAGCAAATTACACTCCCTTGGCCTCCGTGATTCTGCATTATCCTGGTTCTCCTCCTACCTATCTCAGCGCACTTTCAGCGTCACTTACAACTCCATCTCCTCCGCTCCCCTTCCTCTTTCTGTTGGGGTACCCCAAGGCTCTGTCCTTGGGCCTCTCCTTTTCTCACTCTATACCTCTTCCCTGGGCCAGTTGATCACCTCCCATGGCTTCCAATACCATCTCTATGCCGATGACACACAGATCTATCTCTCCACTCCCCAACTCACCCCCACTATCTCCTCACGGATCTCAAACTTGCTGAATGACATATCGGTATGGATGTCACACCACTTCCTCAAACTTAATCTTTCTAAAACTGAGCTTGTTATATTTCCTCCTTCACGGTCTCCCTCCTGTGACTTCACCATTACTATCAACAACACAACCATTGGTCCCTCCACACATGCCAGAGTCCTGGGTGTAATCCTTGACTCTGACCTCTCCTTCAGCCCCCATATCCAATCACTGGCTAAATCCTGCCGCCTTAACCTCCGCAACATCTCCAAAATTCGACCCTTCCTGACTAATGACACTACAAAACAACTTATTCACTCCTTGATTATTTCCCGCCTCGACTATTGCAACTCTCTCCTTAATGGCCTACCCTTAAGCAGGCTATCCCCCCTTCAGTCTATTATGAATGCTGCTGCTAGACTAATACACCTCACTAATCGATCCGTGACTGCTGCTCCTCTCTGCCAATCCCTTCACTGGCTTCCCCTACCCCACCGTGTAAAATTCAAAATGCTAACCATAACATACAAGGCCATTCACAACATCGCCCCCATCTACATCACCAACCTCATCTGCAGATATCGCCCAAATCGCCCCCTCCGCTCCTCCCAGGACCTGCTGCTCTCTAGCTCCCTTGTTACCTCCTCCCATGCTCGCCTTCAGGACTTCTCCAGAGCCTCTCCCATCCTCTAGAATTCCCTGCCCCAGTATGTCCGATCAGCCCCTACCCTGTCCACCTTTAGGAGATCCTTGAAAACTCATTTATTCAGGGAAGCCTATCCCACACCCACATAACTGTCCCTGAGCCACCCCCATCAAATCATTCTTTGCAGCTATTACCTTTTGTACCACCACCCCCTCCCTTTAGAATGTAAGCTCTACAAGCAGGGCCCTCCTGTACCTTTTGTATTGAACTGTACTGTAATTGTGTTGTCCCCCTTATACATTGTAAAGCGCTGAGTAAACTGTTGGCGCTATATAAATCTAGTATAATAATAATAATAATACACTCACTACTTTACATTGTAGCAAAGTGTAATCTTCAGTGTTGTCACATGAAAAGATATAATATAATATTCACTTATGTGAGGGGTGTACTCACTTTTGTGAGATACTGTATCTATATATATATATATATATATATATACATATATATATATATATATATATATATATATATATATGTGTTACTTTCAATGTTCTCTCAGTGTCCTTTATCTCAGTGTTGGTATCGGGGCACTCTCTATCAGCGCTGGTGTCAGTGTGCTCTCAGTGCTTGTGTCGGGGTACTCTCTCTCAGTGCTGGTGTCAAGCGCTCTGTCTCGGTCAGTGCTGGTGTCAAGCGCTCTGTCTCGGTCAGTGCTGGTGTCAAGCGCTCTGTCTTGGTCAGTGCTGGTGTCAAGCACTCTGTCTCGGTCAGTGCTGGTGTCAGCACTCTGTCTCGGTCAGTGCTGGTGTCAGCGCTCTGTCAGTGCTGGTGTCATGGCTCTGTCTCTGTCAGTGCTGGTGTCAGCGCTCTGTCTCTGTCAGTGCTGTACTCATGGAGCTCCTTGAACTTGGCTTCATAGAAGAGAAGGGGCTGTGCGCTGTCGGGCAGCAGTAAGTCCCCCCCAGGACTCCCCATAGGAGAAGAGCTCCTGGCAGGAGATAGCTGCGGAGAAGTCGATCAGCAGGCAGTGCCAGCGAAGGATGTGGAACGACCGGTGTTCTATCAGATTACCGCTACCTATCAAATTGTGTAATGGAAGTGACGTTCCGACCAAAAATACTTACTGTGCATGCGCTATGCGTTCCAAACAGCGGTATTCTGATAGAACACCCATGCGGACATCTTACTACACCCAGCTACATCTTGAATTTCAGAGTAATTTGAGCAATAAACTGAGCGTATATAAATAAATATAGTATATTGACATCTGTGATGCTGGTTTGATGTTACACTTTGAAAGAAGCTGGACGTCAGCAGTAGGAAGGTGGTAGAGGCCACGTTGGTACACCCTGCACTGCTCAGTGCTAAACCTTTAGGCTTTCAAAATATAACATCCAAACAGTATCACAGATGTCAATACACTCTATTTATTTATATATGCTCACTTTATTGCTAAAATTACGCTGAAATCCAAGATGTAGCTGGGTATAGTAAGATGTCCACATGGGTGTTCTATCAGAATACCGCTATTTGTCAGATGATAAAGTGTTTGGAACGCATAACGCATGCGCAGTATTTTTGGCGGGAACGTCACTTCTGTTACACAATCTGATGGGTAGCGGTAATAGAACACCGGGCCACCATGGCTGAGGATCAGCACTGGACTGGGCTGGGACCTTCCAACCCCACGCAGTGAAAATCTGGGTGGGCTGGGATGAGGCAAGGGCAAAAGGAGGGGCCAGGAGCTGCCAATCACAGGTGGGCACACAGAGCACTGACACCAGCAACGAGACAGAGCACTGACACCAGCACTGACCGTGACAGAGCACGCTGACACCAGCACTGACCGTGATAGAGCACGCTGACACCAGTACTGACCGTGACAGAGCACGCTGACACCAGCACTGACCGTGACAGAGCACGCTGACACCAGCACTGACCTGACAGAGCACGCTGACACCAGCACTGACTGAGACAGAGCACGCTGACACCAACAGTGACTGAGACAGAGCACTGACACCAGCACTGACCGAGACAGAGCGCTGACACCAGCACTGACCGAGACAGAGCACTGACTGAGACATGGCACCAGCACTGACAGAGACAGAGCGCTGACACCAGCACTGACCAAGACAGAGCGCTGACACCAGCACTGACCGAGACAGAGAGCTGACACCAGCACTAACGACACCCAAATCTATCTCTCTACCACTCAGCTCACCCCTTCAGTCTCCTCGCATATCACTAATTATTAGAACAGACATATCAGCCTAGATGTCACACCACTTCCTCAAACTCAATCTATCCAAAACTGAGCTCCAAATTTTTCCTCCCCCACGTGCCTCTTCCCCTGATTTCTCTGTCAAGATCGATAGCACTACTATCAGCCCATCCAAACATGCCAAGGTTCTAGGTGTAATCCTGAACTCTGAACCTTCCTTTTGGCCCCATGTCCAATCACTGTCCAAATCTTGCCGCCTCAACCTCCGCAACATCTTCAAAATATTCCCCTCCCCAACCAATGACACCACAAAGCTTCTAGTTCTCTCCCTAGTTATCTCTTTCCTCGACTACTGCAACTCCCTCCTCAAGGTATTAACTTTACATAGGCTATCCTCCCTTCAGTTCATCATGAACGCTGCTGCCAGGCTCATCCACCTTACCAACTGTTCAGTGTCTGCTACTTCTCTCTGTCAATCCCTCCACTGGCTTTCACACATCCAAAAAATTTAAGTCAAAATACTAACAACTTACAAAGACATCCACAACTCAGCCCCCAGCTACATTACTAACCTGGTCTCAAAATATCAACCTACTTGTTCTTTTCGTTCCTCCCAAGACCTCCTGCTCTTTAGCTCCCTTGTCACCTCCTCCCATGCTCACCTCCAGGACTTTTCACAAGCCTCTCCTATCCTTTGGAACTCCCTACCCCAATCTGTACGACTATCTCCTACCCTGTTTTCTTTTAGACGATCCCTGAAAACCCTCCTCTTCAGAGAAGCCTATTCTGCTCCTACTTAACAACTGTACTTTTATTTTCTCCATCAGATCACGCCCCACAGTTAACTTTTGTATCACTTGACCCTCCCTTCTAGATTGTAAGCTCTAACGAGCAGGTCCCTCTGATTTCTCCTGTATTGAATTGTATTGTAATTGTACTGTCTGCCCTAATATTTTAAAGCAGTTCTCAACCTCAGTCCTCAAGTACCCCCACGGGCCATGTTTTGGGAACTTCCCTTAGATAAAATAGCTCTTATTAATACTATGTCATTGATATTGATTTAAAGCAGCTGTACAAAGTAAAGTTAAATCTGAAAACATGGCCCATTGGGGGTACTTGAGGAATTAGGTTGAGAACCACTGTTGAAAAGTGCTGCTTAGAGAGTGTATTATTTAAAAGGGATATAATTGGAGATGGATATTGGAGAAATGTTAAGCTGAGTGATAGTGCTTACAAAAGAAAATTCAATGTCTCAAATTTTGAGACATTGTGATTATGTATGGAAATGGAAGCCTCTTTGACCTGATTGGTCTTGTGTTGGATGGTGTCAAAGCATACCCAGGTGGATTACACTGATGCCCCTCTCTCTCCATGTGACACAGTGTTTGGGCCTGGTGATTGGCTGATTAGGTCCGAGCACTGTCACATGGTTCACTGTAACGTGCTTCACCATACCTGGAAACCTCAAAAGTGTGGGGAGGGGCTGAGAGAGCATAGACTGGTCAGTATACCTTACAAGAGTGGTAGACTATTAGGAGGCACAGTCACTTTACCCTGAATGGGCAAAGTGACAGAGTCTCTTTCAGGTAAGACTTTACATAAAATCTAAAAATGTGTGAAGAGGAAGGGATTTTTGTTTTGCTGAATAATCAGATTTTGTCTCTTCTGTAAGAAAGTGTTTTTAGCTGCCTGTTCACAATCTTCGTATGTGCATTGAATTGTGCATATGAATGAGCAGCACAGTGTACAATTTAGGCATCTTCTGGGATGAATGAACTATGGCGCAAGTGTGGATGTTACAGCATCCAGGCATGGTCAATCAAGATGTTCTAAGATAGTGAAGAAGACAGGGTGAAGATATTAGTGCCAGCGAGGGAGCTTGTGGACATTGCATCACTGGAATGAAGGGAGTATGGATCCGCTTTAACCACTTCGGGACTGCCCACCACACTTTAACTGTGGTAGGGTGGCCCCTGTTGCATTTGTTATTAGCGAGTAGGGGGGCGTGCGTGTGCACGCTGGCCTCCCCGGCTGTGCTGTCATTCGCTACAGAACAAGCTGATCAGCGGGCCTCGGCCAAAGATTTAAGGCCGGGACCCACTAATTGGCTTAGCAAATGACAGAAGAGAGCCCTGTGTTTATACATTTTGGCTATAAATTTAGATCAAAATGAATTCTGCTATCTGTCTTTGGTAAAAAAAAAAATCCCAACAAGTGAATATTAATTGGTTTGTGTGGTTTGGTATAGTGTCTACAAACGATGGTATATATTTTTATTCTGATATACTGACGGCCTAATTTCTGGAGGCCCTTAACCACTGACGCTAAATACCGTTGTTATGGCGGCAGCTAGCTGCCATAACCCTGATATTTTCAGCAACGGCGTGCGGTTCTCTTGAAGATAAAAATGGTCTCTTCGGCGGATTCGCCGCAAGATCACTTTTATTGGGGGTGGAAGAGGACCGGCCATCTCTGCTGCGCTCCGGAGACGATCGCGTCCTTTCTGGATGCCAAGTAAGGGGAAAGATGGCCCCCACTCGGCTCCATAACATTAGATGACAGAATGGTCTTAACCACTCCATTACCCAGCCATAGTCATATGATGTCCACAGATGGGATCCCCCATCCTGGGCGGGTGTCATATGATATCCTCGGCTTTCTGGCGCTACTGCGGGCCCCCGGGGGCCCGCAACGCGGCGAACTGGGATCCGCCGTGTCCCTCGGGACACAGCTGTTCCCCGATGGGGGTAATGAGCAAGTGGCGGAGTGTGAGAAGCATCGTGAACGGCCGTATCCAACCAAAGCCGGTCACTATGCAGAGCGGCGTGCACGCCGCTGGTGCGTGTCCCCGGGGGCGCACAACATGGCAATCGGGGTGGTGACTTTTTCCTCTGACAAAGCCCAGCCCCGATCAGGGTAATGAGCCGATGAAATTGGCTGTTTACCATGTGACCGGCTGTGTCCAATCACAGCCGGTAACAAATGTCAACAAACAGCAGTGTAACGGCTGTTGCTGGGTTCTTCTCCTCACACACCGATCCAGTGTGAGGAGAAGATCAGCAAACAGTGAGTTACAGAGATTAATTACACTTACAGATTATTCTAGTGTCCAGATTGCCCCCCCCCAATAAAGAGTACCTGTCACAGGAGTACCTGTCATCACAGTACCTGTCACAGGAGTACCTGTCACCAAAGTACCTGTCAGAGGAGTACCTGTCACCACAGTACCTGTCACAGGAGTACCTGTGACCACAGTACCTGTCACCAGAGTACCTATCACCAGATTACCCACCATCAGAGTACCTGCCATCAGAGTACCTGTCACCAGAGTACCCGCCATCAGAGTACCTGTCACCACAGTACCTGTCAAAGGAGTACCTGTCACCAGATTACCAGTCATCAGAGTACCCACCAACAGAGTACCTGTCACCAGATTAAGTGCCATCAGAGTACCTGTCACCAGAGTACCCATCATCAGAGTACCTGTCACCAGAGTACCTGTCATCCATCCATCCAGTCTGAGTACCTGTCCCGTGATCCCATCGGCCACTATGTCCAGAAAGGTATACACGCCAGAAGAGGCATATCAAATTCTGAGTCTGGTGATGAGAGCAACAGGGAGTTCTCACTGCCCAATTCTGATTCCGATTCTGGTTCGGAATATGAGCCCCCCGAAGACAGCACATCAGGATCCGAATCGGAGGAGGAAGCAGTCCGTCCAAAAAGAAGACGGTCTGAACACCAGGCAGCAGTGCCAACGGCGCTAGACCCAGTACAAGCGCTGCTAGACCCCAGGAGGAAAGGTACAGTACAAGTGCGGAAATTGCACACCAAAAAATTAGGGCCCAAACCCAGCTTCCAGATGCCTTGGCAAACCCATTGTGGCTGCCTTCTAGCACAGGGTCAGCCACAATCCCCCCTTTCACAGCACAGCCAGGTGTGCAAGTCAACACAGAAGGTTTTTCTAAAATTGATTTTTTAAATTTATTTTTCACTGATGAATTAGTTCAAGGCATCGTGTACCAAACCAATCTTTTTGCCCAACAATTTATTGAAAATAACCCCAGCTCAAGCTATACCCGCCCTTTTGAATTTAGACCCCTAACAGTGGAGGAGCTTAAATTGTTTTTAGGCCTAACGCTCAACATGGGGCTTACAAAAAAAAATGAAGTGCATAAATATTGGTTGACCAACCCTATCCACCATATGCCAATTTTTTCATCTGTCATGTGCAGGTCCCGATATGAAATTATAATGCGCTTCCTGCATTTCAACGATAACTCACAGTGCCCCCCCCCCAAAATCACCCAGACTCCGCTCCAGCCCCCTGAGTGTCCTTCGTACATGGGAATAAGTGGAAAAATTGTCTGGGAGTTGGCATTCCCACTCCTCCAAAAGGGGTATCATATTTACATGGACAACTACTATACCAGTTTGCCCCTTTTTCGCCACCTATACCTAAAAAATATTTTGGCCTGTGGTACAGCAAGGAAAAACAGAAAGGGCTTCCCACAGAGTCTAGTCACCACAACACTGCAAAGGGGGGAATCGGCAAGCTTGAGGAACGAGGAAGTGTTGGCTGTGAAGTGGAGGGATAGAAAAGATGTGCACATCATGTCCACCATCCATGATGACACCTCAGTGGAACTTCGCAGAAGACGCGGTCCCGTTTGAAAGCCTTCCTGTATCATTGAGTACAATAAATTCATGGGAGTGGATTTAAATGATCAAATGTTGCAGCCCTATTTTTAACACGAAAATCCCTCTTCTGGTACAAAAAATTCGCAATTTACTTTTTCCATTTGGCCCTTTTAAATTCTTTCATCATCTACCAAAAATCGATGGAAAAACCCAACACCTTCATAACGTTTATTGAAGACATTGTCACTGCCCTGATTTGTCAAGTATCTCCCCCCCCCCCACAGAAAGCATTCGCTCCGATTGTGTCAGCAGACTACATGAGCGCCATTTTCCAGACCATATTCCACCATCAGGATCCGGAAGATGACGCCAAAAAAATGTTGGGTGTGCACCAAAAGAGAAGTTAGGAAAGACAATGTCCCCAATGTCCCTCCCAACCTGGCCTTTGCATTGGAGAATGCTTCAGACACTATCACACTCTTGTAAACTATTAGCCCATATTTCCAATAGACTGCCATTTCCCCATTTTCAATTTTTGGCCTGAATATTTCCCTGGTGCCTCAACCAACCATATCATTGTCTTCCATGTGAACTGAACCTGGCCTGTTTCTCGACTATGCCTCTGCCTGCCGTCTGCATTGTTTATCCGCCATGTTTCTGCCTTTCACGTGAACTGACCCTGGACTGTATCGACTATGCCTCTGCCTACCGTCTATTTCTGCCTTTTACCTGCACTGACCTCGACCTGTTGACCATGTTTTTGCCTGCCCCTTGGCCTGATCATTCACCCTGCTACACAGGGGTCTCACATATGTGAGGAGGTCCAGAATAGTGTTCTGAGTTGAGAAAAACAGTTTTTGGTTTTCTGTGTTCCCAGAACAGGGTCTGGTTGCCCAGAGGCTTGAAAGCGATTTGGGTGGGAGAAGCCTCTACCCCTGTCCCCATTCTTTCCTGACTGCTTCCTGGACAAATACTCTGGATGTGCTGACCATACCTCTGCCTGCTGCATGTACTAACTATGGACAGCATTCCTGCCTGCTGCATGGACGATCCTTTTGCTGCTGCTGACCACATCCCTGCCTACTATCTGGACCAATGCTTTGGCTGTGCTGACAACATCTCTACCTGTACTGACTTTTCCTGCCTGCTGCCTGTTTTACTGTCGCTCCTCACGTTCCTGCCTGCAGCCTGGACTGATGCTCTCCTCTGTGGACCACTACACTACTCACTGCACTACTAAAACCGCAGGTAATCTTTTCTTTACCCTTTCCTCAGCAGAATGTATTTTGGTTTGTAATTGGTATGTACAGTACATGCTATGTGTTATAAATATGAAGGGCCTTCAACAATGTGATAGGTTGGCAGGAATTTATGTGTGTAATTTATGCTCCTAGAACACCTGACAGTGCTACTTGGATGTTGGGCCTCTGTATGTGGCGAGGCTATGTAAAAGTCTCACACATGTGGTATCGCCATACTCAGGAGGAGTAGAAGAATGTATGGACAACTTTGTGTAAAAAAATGCATTTTCATTTTTTTTTCAGCATTTTCCAAAACCTTCTGGAAAAAATGAACTGTTCCAAAGACTCATTATGCCTCATAGATTATACGCTGGGGTGTTAGCCTTCCAAAATGGGGTCATTTTGTGGGCGTTTCCATTGTCCTGGTGCTCCAGGGTCTTCAAAACTGTAATAGGTGATTAAGAAATGAGATGTGTAATTTATGCTTGTAGAACGCCTGACGGTGCTACTTGGATGTTGGGACTCTGTAGGTGGCCAGGCTATGTAAAAGTCTCACACATGTGGTATTGCTATACTCAGGAGGAGTAACAGAATGTATTTTGGGTCATCCTTTTTGCTATGTACATGCTGTGTGTTGGAAATATCTTATAAATGGAAACTTTGTGGGAAAAATTGCATTTTCATTTTTTTTTCACATTTTCCAAAAACTTCTGGAAAAAAATGAACCGTTCAAAAGACTCATTTTGCCTCATAGATTATACCTTGGGGTGTTAGCTTTCCAAAATGGGGTCATTTTGTGGGCGTTTCCATTGTCCTGGTGCTCCAGGGTCTTCAAAAGTGTAATAGGTGGTTGAGAAATTCTCTAGGGTGTCTGAAAAAAATATATAAATGTTTGGGGGTTCTAAGAAATTTTCTAGCAAAAAAAAATATTTTAACTTGTAAACAACAAGCTTCAAAAGAGGCTCAGTCCTTAAAGCAGAGTTCCACCCAAAAGTGGTATCCTTATCCCACTTTCGAGAGCCACAGCCACGGATATTGATGTCACCGATCGGCTGACCGCTCGCCTCCCTCCTCCTCCCCTGTCGCCGGGCCAGTAGGAGAGAGGAGTGGAGCCTAGCACATGCACAGTAGGGTTCCTGGTGTGAAGCCGTAAGGCGGCGACATGCACTTGACAGCTGATGGAAACATCATCTGCAGTGCCAAAATCGCTGGACTCCAGGACAGGTAAGTTTCCTTTTATTAAAAGCCAGCAGCTGCAGTATGTGTAGCTGCTGGCTTTTAATTTTGCAGTGGTGGGCGGACCTCCGCTTTAAGTGTTTAAAGTGCCAGGACAGTACAAATACCCCCAAATGACCCCTTTTTGGAAAGTAGACAGTCTGAGGCATTTATGAAGAGGCATGGCGAGTTTTTTGAAGCTGTAATTTTTTTGTCACAATTTTTTTCAAAATAAGAATTCAAATAAAATTATTTTTTTTCACAATTTTTGTTTTTTTTACATATTGTCACCAGTGCAGTACAGCGTCATCATATGAATGCTGTGGTGGTGATCAGGGACACTGACTGGTGTCAGTATGTTAAAAAATAAATACATAAAAAATTGTATTACTTTTTTTAAACATTTTTTTTCTTTTCTTTAACATTTTTTTTACAATTTTGTATACATACTTTCATCAGAGTAGTTCAGTTTCACCATGCTAACACTGTACTACGCTGAGGGAATGATTAGGGATTTTTTTTTACACTTTGCTGTTCTTTAAAGTGATAGTAAACTCTTGCGAAAAATCTCAATATCATAAAGTGCTAGTATGCACAGCATACATTATGAAAGACTTACCTTGAAACAAAGCCCTCCAGCGTTGCACTTTCACCACAGCAGAAACTTCCATCTTCACCCGGCCTTCCTTCTGGGTTCATGGGCTGCAGCCGCTTGAATGGCTGAGCCACGATGATGTAACTCCCGCACATGCACGCAAGAGTCTCGGCTATGACACACAGCTCTGAATAAATGACCCCCCCCCCCTCCACTGTTTCCAGCACTTACCCCATCTAGGCGGGTAGCAGGTGGCGGGCAGCAGCTCCGTGTCCGCTCCCCCATCGGCGGCCTCGAGCTCCTCCTAGGCATCCAATAGGATTGCCTGTCCTTTCAGTCAATCAGGTGATGGGTCTCATACGCGCTTCTTGATTGGCCAGGAGTAGGACCAGTGTTAGAATAGCGAATATTTATTCGCTATTCTAACACACCTGGGTGGGCTGTGAGCGCATTCTGTGCGCCCAGAGTCCACCCTATTTTGAAGCCTATTAGAGTCTTTGGCTCTAATCAGTGCTTAAAAAAAACACCCCCCCCCCACTGTAATTCATGCACCCGACGTCCTGCAAGGGGCCGGATGCATGGATAGGAGGGGCGGCGACATGGATTGGGGAGGCGGTGCCCGTGCGCCCTTAATGGACCCCTGGGCACAGGTATGCCGTTCCTTCAGAGCGCATGCGCTGGTGATGTCACCGGCTGCTGCTCGGTGCATGTTTAGGAGATATTCATTTTTTCTACAGGTAAGCTTTATTATAAGCTTTCTTGTACGTAAAAATCAAAATGTGAGATAATTTCTCACCCTGATCCCAAAACCAGACAAGGACCCTTCCCTATGTGCCAGTTATAGGCCCATAGCCCTTTTATACCTCTGACCTAAAAATATTTACTAAACTTCTCTTGATCCGTCTGAACGCGGTTTTACCCTCCTTGATCCATAAAGATCTGGTTGGCTTTTCTTCTTCTCTGCCAGGCTGAGGATAACACCAGAAAGGTCATAGACTTGATTGATGTGGCAAACAGAGACAACTCGGAGTCCCTGATACTAAGCCTGGATGCAGAAAAGGCTTTTGACCATCTTGGTTGGCCTTTTCTGTCTGCCACGCTGTGCCACATGGGTTTTAAGGGGTCCTTCCTGCATGCCATCCAACACCTTTACACCAACCCTACGTCCCAAGTGAAAACCCCTTTTGCCCTCTCATCCTTATCCCCCGTTACTAATGGTAACCGCTAAGGATGCCCACTTTCACCTTTAGGAATCCGGATATTTAGGGCATATCGGTTAGAGGGAGGGAATTTAAAATTTCGTTGTTTGCAAACAATATAAAACTCACTTTGACCCAGCCTAGGATTTCCCTACCGAATTTACATGCTGAGCTTGACAACTATGGGGCCCTCTCAGGATATAAAATAAATGCGTCTAAGTCAGAGGCCCTTTTAATTAATATCCCAGAGGATGAAGTTCACCACCTATTTCCCCTATAACTGGAAACTTACTGTTCTGAAATACTTTGGGATTTACATCACCCAGACCTTTGCCTCCTTGTGCTAAGCAAATTTTCCCCCTTGATTTAGATCAATTAGGGAACTGGTGCAAAGGTGGAAGATCCATTATATTTCTAATCTGGGGCATATTGCCTCCGTCAAGATGGCCATCCTCCCTAAGCTTTTGTACTTATTTCAAACACTACCTATTCCGGTCCCTTACGATCACCTGCGAAAACTACAAGCTGACTTAATACGCTATGTTTGGAACTATAAGAGACATAGGCTACCCCGCTCAGTATTAATAGCGATGCGCTCCGATGGGGGTCTAGCGTTTCCCAACTTCATAAAATATTACCAAGTGGCCCAACTACGCATGATAGTCTCCTGGTTTCCCCAACGCTCCTATAAAAAACGGAAAGTGAAAAAGTAAGAAGCTACTTAGACACATCCTTACGGCCCCACGCTGCCTTGTCGCCCTTAACTAGAATAGGCGCTCTCCACCCTCCCCAGATGCCCTGTATGCTAGGGTCAAGGATGTGGAGCCCATGGAGAAAATGACCGCTAGAATACGGGATAGACTGGAAGACCACAATAAGGTCTGGGAGCTGTGGCATCTCTGTGAGGACCTGCCTTGAACCTGTGGCGGAGCTAAAGTGATGACCATCTACTTTTCCTTTTTTCTTTTCTTCCCTATTTTCTTCTTCTTTCTTCTTTATATTAACCTCTTTACTCTCCATGCCTTATTATATGTCATGTCAGATTTCATATAGTTTACTATTGTTCTAGCAGTGATATTATATAATTCTAAACTATGTTATTTTCAGTTGTTATTTCCATGCTTCACTCACAATGTCATTACTGCTGATGAAACATATATTGTGAACTTTGTAAATGGCCCTTCCTTACTCATTGCTTTTTCAAACATTCACACATTGTTTTTTTGTACTTTTTCTCTTCTGTGATAACTAATAAAACTGTTATTTGAAAAATAAAAATGCAGCGTTTACTACCGCATCAAACTGTCATGAATAGGTTACTTTCATGACAGCTGGGATTACTAGTGATGTGTGTCTGGCTACAGCTAATCACATGGTACAGAGTTCTGAGATTGGCCCAGGTACCATGCAATAGGTGTGGGCCAATCACCGCATAAGAAACACAGCTGTTATGAATGATCACATGATCACCGGGCCCCCCGATGTGTCCAGTGTCCTGTTCTAGTCACGGGAGTGGCACGCTGTACGTCCTTAGCCTGAACAGGCTGGATCTCACACATGCACGTGATTCGGCTGCCTGTGCCTGTAAAAGTACTGCGCTGGACCATGGAAAAAGTAGTGCTTGTACTACTTTTAAAATCCCACTGCACCAAATTGCACGGTAATGCGATACCATGTGCTTTGGTGTCCGCAAAGGCACTGCGTTTGTGATTTGCATTTGGGGTGTGCAGCAGAGCCTCCCAGAGAGAGCCAGGAAAAGTCCTGTTCGGGGTTTGTACGTCTCCCAGGTACCTCTGGTACACATCCAGGAATCTCTGATCCATGATCCAGTTTTGGTCCTCTTCCCCAGGCTAATTTAAGCTCACCTGAGCAGATAGCCTTTGCTCTCTGCCTGGGAAACACAGACAATGCTGGTCTGTGCGAGCAAAAAGGTTGGTAAAAAGCCGTTAAGCAGTTTATGTGGAAACTGACAAGCGGTAGGCTTGCTCAGCCTGGTAGTTAGGGCCTGCATAGTGTATAGTTAGAGCCAAGACACGGCTAGGGTTTTGTTTGGCTTTTTTGTTGTTTGTTTTTTTCTGAACACTGTACAGCACCTCTATAGACTTGTAAATATCACCATTAAACACTTCACTGTTTGTCACTACTTCACTTGTTCTGGTATCTGTGCCTGAAAGCCTGCTTATCCCAGGAAGCTTTTGTACCTGCTACCCGTCCCCCAGGTTACAGGTGCCATTACCAACACACCCAAATGCAGATCACAAGTTTCGCGCGTTCACCTGTGGTTCAGGAAACGTGCATAGAACGCACCTTTTCCACACCACATATGGGTGTGAACCGGCCCTCAAGGAGTAATTTTCCCACTGCAGGTTAGTTTAGAAAATTAAACACAGGGCTGACTGCTGTGGCATATTTTCTGCTCACAATGTAAACACTGCTGATCCCAGGTTCCTTGTGCTAATGCTAATAGTATAATTACATTTACCAAAATCAGCTTTATTTACAACAGGATATAATGAATAAAAGTTCAATGTGCAGTTACTATTTGCATAGTGCCGTATCCCATCGCAACCAAACATAATTACGCTTATTGTAGTTAAATAAGTAAAATTTTAAATCTGATTTAAATGTGTGCATAGTCAATGAAATTTGAACAACTTAACTAAACAAATCTAAATAATGCCAACTCACACGTATGGCATCTGCTAACATTAGGATGTTCAGGTTTCTACACCTGAAGATACTCATTATTTATCTCTTAGCTGAATATTTTTGTGGTACATACGTTATACTGAGGAGATTTTTATTCTTGCTAGATTTAGAATGTGTTTTTATTTGCATCTAGCAATGAGACAGCATTAGATACACACATTTTAGTTTAGGTACAATATAATAGGCATCTGTCTGTCATTCTCTCTTCCCTAAGGCTGGTTTTACATTTAAGCAACTGGATGTGGGTTTACATAGTTACATAGTTACATAGTAGATGAGGTTGAAAAAAGACACAAGTCCAACCTATGATTATGATATGTGTGGTTATATGTCAGTATTACATTGTATATCCCTGTTTGTTGTGGCCGTTCAGGTGCTTATCTAATTTTTTTAAACCATCGATGCTCCCCGCTGAAACCACCGCCTGTGGAAAGCAATTCCACATCCTTGCCGCTCTTACAGTAAAGAACCCCGTACGGAGTTTAACTACTAGCTGCCCGTCCAGTGTCATATGACTGCGGGACGAGGCAGCTCTCATTCTGGGCGGACGTCATATGACGTGGCCGCCTGCCGCGTCACTGGGGACCCGATGCGCGTGCCCAGCGGAGTGATGTCCGCCGGGCACCCGCGATTGCCCAGCAACAGAACAGGACCGTGGATCTGTGTGTGTAAACACACAGATCCACGTCCTGTCAGAGAGGAGAGGAGACCGATGTGTGTCCCTTGTACATAGGGACACCAATCGCTCACCTCCCCCAGTCAGTCCCCTCCCCCCACAGTTAGAATCACCTCCTTAGGACACACATTAACCCCTCGATCACCCCCTAGTGTTAACCCCTTCCCTGCCAGTCACATTTACACAGTAATCAATGCATTTTTATAGCACGGATCACTGTATAAATGTGAATGGTCTCAAAAATGTGTCAAAAGTTTCCGATATGTCCGCCGCAATATCGCAGTCACAATAAAAATCACAGATCGCCGCCATTACTAGCAAAAAAAAATAATAATAATAAAAATGCTATAAATCTATCCCCTATTTGAAGACACTATAACTTTTGCGCAAACCAATTAATATACGCTTATTGCGGTTTTTTTTTACCAAAAATATGTAGAAGAATACATATTGGCCTAAACCGAGGAAAAAAAATTGTTTAAAAAAAAAAAAATTGGATATTTATTATAGCAAAAAGTAAAAAATCTTGTGTTTTTTTAAAACAATAACCAAAAAATGTCCAGCGCTCTGAAAGACTCATAAGCAATTGCCAGCAGTCCAATCATAAAGGTTAAGAGATTTAATAATTATGTATGATAAAAAATATTGTGATAAAAGCAATAAATGAACAGCATATCATCCTTTGTTAAGACACTTAAATAAGAAAGTTTTCTAACAGCCAAAGGTCCAATCAGCAGCAGGCAGTAAAAGACTGGAGATCCATCCAAAAAACCTAACCCCAGGCTGGGAAGCAGATGGAAGGGAGTTGGAGGGGAGATGGAAGTTCCAGCCCGCCAAACTCAGGGGATCCACACTGCAAATCAGCATAAGATGGAGAGGCTCACCGACACCGGAGGACGGATCCGTGAATGTGATGCAGAGGCAGGCCGCGGATTCACCGGGAGGGACGGTCTCGCAGGCGCTCTGTGTCAGGGGATGATGACGTCAGCCCAGCTGGTGGAGGAAGGCGCGGCTTCACACAGGGGAGCCGCCGGAACAACAGCTGATAGCGCTGGACAGCTGCAATGCCGGTCTGTGTCCCCTCTGACTGACTGAGGTTTTTTCAGTCAGAGGGGACACAGACCGGCATTGCAGCTGTCCAGCGCTATCAGCTGTTGTTCCGGCGGCTCCCCTGTGTGAAGCCGCGCCTTCCTCCACCAGCTGGGCTGACGTCATCATCCCCTGACACAGAGCGCCTGCGAGACCGTCCCTCCCGGTGAATCCGCGGCCTGCCTCTGCATCACATTCACGGATCCGTCCTCCGGTGTCGGTGAGCCTCTCCATCTTATGCTGATTTGCAGTGTGGATCCCCTGAGTTTGGCGGGCTGGAACTTCCATCTCCCCTCCAACTCCCTTCCATCTGCTTCCCAGCCTGGGGTTAGGTTTTTTGGATGGATCTCCAGTCTTTTACTGCCTGCTGCTGATTGGACCTTTGGCTGTTAGAAAACTTTCTTATTTAAGTGTCTTAACAAAGGATGATATGCTGTTCATTTATTGCTTTTATCACAATATTTTTTATCATACATAATTATTAAATCTCTTAACCTTTATGATTGGACTGCTGGCAATTGCTTATGAGTCTTTCAGAGCGCTGGACATTTTTTGGTTATTGTTTTAAATCTGTATCTATCAGTTACGGTTAGTCCAGCTGCACTAATTTCCCCTTCCCCTTTCCCCCTAATCCCTTTTTTGTTTCCCCCCCCTCCCCTTGTCTAAGTCGTGTCCATCCACCCAATACATGTTATGTGTCATATGGATGACTGACTATATGATATATGGTTTATATTTATATTTGTATTATTTGACCGTTTTTTACACACCCTGATTGAGGTCCCTGGGTTTACACACATTGGCGCTGGATTAGTATTGTGTTTTTTCCTATTGTGTTTTTTTAAACTTGTCCCTCTTCTTTTGTTTATAGCGCAATAAATAAAAACCGCAGAGGTGATCAAATACCACCAAAAGAAAGCTCTATTTGTGGGGAAAAAATGATAAAAATTTCATTAGGGTGCAGTGTAACATGTCCGCGCAATAGTCATTCAAAATGCGACAGTGTTGAAAGCTGAAAGATGGCTTGGGCAGGAAGGGGGTGAAAGTGCCTTGTATTGAGGTGGTTAAGGCTAAACATCTTTTCTTCTAATTTTAATGAGTGGCCACGTGTCTTATTAAATTCCCTTCAGCGGAAAAGTTTTATCCCTATTGTGGAGTCACCAGTATGGTAACTGTAAATTTAAATCATATCCCCTTTCAAGCGTCTCTTCTCTAGAGAGAATAAGTTCAGTTCTCGTAACCTTTCTTCATAACTAATATCCTCCAGTTCCTTTATAAGTTTTGTTGCCCTTCTCTGTGCTCGCTCCATTTCCAGCACATCCTTCCTGAGGACTGGTGCCCAGAACTGGACAGCATACTCCAGGTGAGACCGGACCAGAGTCTTGTAGAGTGGGAAAATGATCGCTTTATCTCTGGAGTTAATCCCCTTTTTAATGCATGCCAATATTCTGTTTGCTTTGTTAGCAGCAGCTTGGCATTGCATGACAATGCTGAGCCTATCATCTACTAGGACCCCCAGGTCCTTTTCCGTCCTTGATTCCCCGAGAGACTCTCCCCCCGCGGAGTAGATTGCATTCATATTTTTGACACCCAAATGCATTATTTTACATTTTTCTACATTAAACCTCATTTGCCATGTAGTTGCCCACCCCATTAATCTGTTCAGATCTACTTGCAAGGTTTCCACATCCTGCGGAGAAGTTATTGCCCTGCTTAGCTTTATGAACAAATGAAATAGGATTGGTTCCAGGACAGAACCCTGGGGGACCCTACTTTCCACCCCTGACTACGCCGAGTACTCCCCATTTATCACTACCGTCTGAACTCACCCTTGTAACCAGTTTTCAATCCATGTACTCACCCTATGGTCCACGCCAATGGCCCTTACTTTGTACAGTAAATTTTATGGGAAACTGTGTCAAATGCTTTTGCATTTGATAATGCTAATGATACCATTTTCATTACTAAAATCTTGTATATAGTCCTTTATCATCCCCTCCAAGAGCTGGCATACTATTGATGTTAGGCTAACTGGTTTGTAATTCCCAGGGATGTATTTTAGCCCTTTTTAAAATATTGGTGCTACATTGGCTTTTCTCCAATAAGCTGGTACCATTCTAGTCAGTAGACTGTCAGTAAAAATTAGGAACAATGGTCTGGCAATTACCCATCTCTCCTCTGTGTTCTTTGTTTCTAAGATTTTGTCCCAATTTATATCTTCTAGCAAGGTTCGTAGTTTAGGTAAGTTGGCTCTTTTGAAATTCAGTGTCTTTGTGTTCCCCTTATGTTTCCTATTTGTGTGATTTATACTGAAGCTAATTGACCTGTGATCGCTGTTTCCTAAACTACCCCTTATTTTCACATCCGTGATCAGGTCTGTATTGTTGGTAATCAGTAGGTCTAGTAACACTTTGTTTCTAGTTGGGGCGTCTACCATCTGACCCATGAAATTGTCCTGCAAGACATTTAAGAACTAGCGAGCCTTAGACGAATGCGCGCTTCCTTCCGCCCAGTCTATGTCTGGATAATTAGAATCCCCCATTACGATGACACCTTACATCCTTGCCACTAATCCAAATTGTGATAGGAGGTCTGTCTCCCCCTCCTCCCTCAGGTTAGGGGGCCTATAGCATACTCCCAGTATTACTTTCCCCTTAGTTTCATCCCTTTGGAGCCCTACCTATAAGGATTCCACCTCCTCCCCAGCTCCCCTAGTGATATCATCTCTCACATTTACTTGTACATTATTCTTGATATACAGGCATACCCCCCCCCCCTTTTTTTACCCTCTCTATCCCTGCGATAAAGGGAATACCCTTGAATGGTTGCCAGCCAATCATGAGAGCTGTTGAACCAAGTCTCTGAAATTCCCACAAAATTTAAATCCTCCTCCTACAACAGTATCTCTAGTTCTCCCATCTTGTCCGCCAGGCTTGTGGCATTGGCAGTGTTCTGAGGTTGCAAATAAGACTTGTTACTATACTTACCTTGGGTTTATGTGCTTTAGTCAACCTACCACTAATGTCCCCAATACTACCCTCTGGAATATGTTCCTCTGACTATCTCTACCTCTGAACCCCCCCGTCGGCTAGTTTAAAAGCCCCTCTAACATTTCGGCCATCTTCACTCCCAGCAGATCTGTACCCTCCTCATTTAGGTGCAGTCCGTTCCTTCTACAGAACTGGTGACTGACGGTTCGGCCCAGTTCTCCAGGAACCCAAACCCCTCCTTACTACACCAGCTCCTCCCCGCATCCAATTTGCATGACAGGAGAGTGACCGTCTCTCAATGGAGCCAGTTCACACATCTCTGGGGCAGCCCCACGGAGCTTTACACAGGGGTCCTGTGCGTCTTTGGCTCCGTTTCAGGTCTGAATTCAGGCAAA
The DNA here is from genome assembly GCA_037952925.1 of Lithobates clamitans. Lineage (NCBI taxonomy): Eukaryota > Metazoa > Chordata > Amphibia > Anura > Ranidae > Lithobates > Lithobates clamitans. Next base: position 1,424,208 of record JBBGZY010001129.1, on the reverse strand, counting down.
AATTCAGGCCTGATTCATCCCTGAAGCAGTGAACAGGGATGCACCAGACCCCTGCTGTGAGCCACACCCGTTTTAATTGTGAACCCAGCCTAAGGTTGAACTCCAGGCAAACTGCTAAATACTATATGTAGTTGATTTTATATATATATATATATATATATAGATATAGATATATATATATATATATATATATATATATCTATATATATACACACACAGCTTTTTTGCAGCGAGAAAGTGGCAGTGCGCAGTTCTGGCACCACCAGCACTGAATGTATGTGCTGGCAAGTGGTGTTATTGTTGCTGCAGTGAATGTACTGATGTGGGAAGGTGGGGGTGTCTATTATTGCTGACTACTGTAGGATCTATTGATGCTAAGAAACATATTGTTGATAGGGTGGATATATTTAGGCTGGTATGGGATCTATTGTTGCTGGAGGGGGCAATTATTGTTGCTGGCTGCAATGGATCTATTCTACTGCCTTCTGTGTTATCATTAACATATTCCATAAAAATAGTTTAACACCACAAAATGATACTTGGCACTGTATTCTTTAAAAAGGGTGGAACTGGGAGGTGGAGACAAGGGACAGTGCTCATAGATGGGTAGGGGGGCGGCAAAAAGGGTGACTTTGGGAGAGAACCTGTACCTATTATCTGAGAAGAAAGCCCAAGAGATCATTCCTCTCCCGTTATCAACAGGTTCCTTGTCAGCCCATGTGCATACAGCATATATGATTGCCTCCTATAGCTGTACACTTCCCCTCATAGTCTAAGTGATGCTATACAGGGGAAAACAGGAGGCTGGTATCAAGTAAAATTCAGGTACTTACATTAGTTAAAATATACATTTTATTATATTTTGTTAAATATTGTACTGCACTAATGAGTGTTATTTTATATGTGCATGGAGTTCAGGTTTAACTCAGTAGGTTTTTAAATCTGAAATGATTGTCAACTAAAAATAATGAAATATTGCAAATATAATCCCAACATCCCAAATTATATATTTTGGAAGCCTTTGTTAACATTTACATGTTCACAGTTATATAGATATATATCTCCTCTTGGAATAGCTTGTATTTTACTTCAAACATCCCTTTAACCACTGAAGCTAATTTTCCCTGTCTAGTTTCCTGTGGTTAAACCAGGCAATTACTGTTCACATCCAAATTAAACAAACCATGTTCTTCGAGCTGGTCACATAAAGGGGATTTTCAAGGAGGGCATTATCTGAACCAATTAAGTCCAGATGTCTAACGCCATGCAGCCCTCTAGGAAGTTGTAAAAACAGCTCCCACCAGAACGGATCAGTCACCCTGTTACTCCTAAAATGCATATAAAATTCCTTTAACCCAGCAGGGGAGCTACAGACTCTCTGACAATATGGTCAAGGCTACTTTAAGGAATGATTTATCCCCCTCTGGACATGCTTTACTGAATTCTTCAAATACCAGCATTTCAGAACATTTAAAAGAATTAGATGGTAAATAGGATGCATGCGTGTTAAAAAAAAAAATAATAATAAAAAAAAAGGATTACAGGGCACCAACATAAATAACAACTGCTGCAAAGCCAGTGGGGTAATCAGCAACCATTTACAGTATGTAAAATCAAAACTCCAGAATGCAACTCATCTATATTACCTGTTCCAAACTTTCAATGTCTGCTCGAAAGCCTGAAAGCAAAGAAAGCTCAAGAACAGCCATGTTAGAAGCACCTGAATGAAGCCACCTGGAAAAAAAGAGCATACAAATCAAGTCCAATTGATTAGTCCAATTCTTACTGTAACACAATAACTTGTTCTGCAGTGCAGGGTAACATGTGCCCAGCTCCTAGGAAAGAATGAGATTTTTACTTGAAATGCAAATAATGGAAGAGTGTAAATAGGCCCTAAAAGTTCTTCTGCAGTCGAAATGTCCAACCACCTGTCTTTGGTCAGCTTTAGTACAGGTGCTCCTCACTTAACGACCAGGTTCCGTTCCAACAATCAGGTCGTTAAACAAATTGGCTGTTAAACAAGGAGTCACAATAAATCAATATTTTAAGCATTCTTAACTACTGCACTGTACTGTATTGTGAAGAAAAGGTCTAAACACAAAACTACAGCTCAATAACATTGTTTTAATTTGCATAAGTACAGAACACAAATAAAAATTCTGTACTGTACTATACAAATGATGTACAGCGCGTCGTTCAGGTGAGGAGAGCTGGTCGTAAGTCCGAAGGGCGTTGGCCCAAACTTGTCTTGCATACACACGGCACACAATTGTTGGCCAACAATCGCGAACGTAGTGACGTACTACATAGTTTTTCAGCTCTTTGGTTGAATAATGATTTGATTTGGTATATTTTCTATATTTTTGGATGCATAGAATGCATTTTTAGTTAAGTTCTATTGGCAGATAGCATGTCTAATTTTAATTGTTTTATTTTTTTAATGCACTACAAAAATTGTGTAGAATAATACTTGGCTATGTGTTTTACTTCAAATGACAGTTTGGGAGTATGCAGTTACATTTAAAAAAATACAATGTAAAATTGACAAGGGACACCAACATAGTTGTATCTTTGATCTTAAAAACTACGGGATAATGGTGTTGTGGTAACTTGCCCAAAAAAAAAGCATAATAATATTATTCTTGATATCACTAGAAAAAAAAAGCCTTTGAAAATTTGTTTGCAATAACTCCATCATTATCTCTAGCAAAGCAGCTTCATTATTATCCCATTAAAGAAGAAGAGAATGTGCGCTGCATTTCGAGATTTCATAATTTGCCACGTCACGAATGTTAATTCTGCATTACGAACGCTAGTTTACAAGACCGACCGCTTTTGGCTCATCCTTGCTTCCGAGCATGCGTGTTTGTACTTTGAAATTTTGTCCGACAGACTTGTGTACACACGCTCTGAAAATCTGACAACAGACATTTGTCCACGGAAAATTTTAAAACCTGCAGGCCAACATTTGTCCGTGGAAAATCCAACAATTGTCCAATGGAGCATACACACGGTCGGATTTTCCACCAACAGCCTGTCATCGAACATTTCCCGTCGGAAAGTCCGATCATGTGTACAAGGCTTAAGGCTCCATTCACACTTGTGCTACTCTAAAGTCGTGCGACTTGCATTTTGACCTTACATTGTGACTTTGATGCAACTTTGGATGTGACTTTGCCTGTTGACTTTTGCACAACTGTCGCATTGATGGAAGCTGCATCAAAGTACTGTAGGAACCTTTTAAAGTTACTGCAATTTTAAGTCGCATAGATTTGAACAGCTTCCACTGAAATACATGGGCTGCCACTTGTCATGTGACTTTATGTGTCCAAAGTCACATGACAAGTCACACAAATGTTAATGGAGCCTTAAGGTGAACCTGTGGCCTTTTCATCAATAGATATCTAGTGGTGGGACTCCGCTTTCTCACGAGATAGCTCAGGTAGGTTCAGACCAGGATCCGAACAGGCCTGCTCAGCGAATTACTATAAAAGACAAAGGCCACAAGTTTACTATAAAGCACCCTATAACTCCTGTCTGGGCCTACTGAGCAGATAAACATGGCTCTCCATATAGATACGCAACCTTGCACCCATGGGAATAAGCCCTAATACTGCAGCCGGGCAAATCGCTGGATCCCTGACAAGCTCAGGTAAGTGTTTAAAGGGGGGGGGGGGTAGTTAGTGGGGTGTTTTTTTAACTTAATTCAGGGAATGCATTAAGGTAAAAAAAATAAACAAAAAAAACAGAGGCTTTAGAACCACTTTAATATTTAGCATTTAGGGGTACTAATTAAGATGAATGATGTATAAACACTGTAGTTATTCCCTTCGTGTTTTTATAACTTTTTCTCAACCACTAATTTAGACAAAAACAAAATGCTGGATTTCTCTGGAAATACCCATCTTCCAATGATGAGGTGAAAAACAGAAAATCGTTTAAAGCAGAATGACAGCTAGCTTGTTATTGCACAATTCCTTTAAATAAAAAATGTACCTCATCTGTTTTTCTGAGAAAGTTTAAATTATCAGTATGCACTACATTCCTCCATCTACAATTTTCCAGAACGAATGAATTAAAAAAGCAGCAGTGTTACAGCAAAGGAAGAAAGGGGAAAAATATTATGTTGGTGACCTAGAAGGATAGAATAATATTGCTGCTTCTAATGGCCTGCATGATCCAGCTGTCATGTTTCTAGTCCCAATTAGATGGCATATTAAAGTCAGGGCTCCCATTAGAAATCACGTGGCCCTGTGCAGCCTACCTGACAGGAACCAGGTAATACCCCAGAGGAAAAGAATGGATGTGGCAAAATTGAGCTTACAGTAGGAAAGGTGTAAAACATATGCCTCCGTACATAGTGCAGAGATTGTAAGTATGTATAGTACTGTGTAAGTGTTTTAGGCAGGTGTGTAGAAATGCTGTAAGTAAGAATGCTTTGAAAAATATATTTTTTAATTGTTTATTTCTATCAATTTTCAAAATGCAAAGTGAGCGAACAGAAGAAAAATCTAAATTAAACCAATATTTGGTATGACTACCCTTTGGCTTCAAACCAACATCAATTTTTACACTTGCACACTTTGTACACTTGCACAAAGTCAGGGATTTTGTAGGATTAGAGTCAGGTGCATGATAAACCAGTTATATCAAGCAGGTGTTAATGATCATCGATTTCATATGTAGGTTGAAACACAGTCATTAACTAAAACCGAAGCAGCTGTGTAGGAGGCTTAAAACTGGGAATAGCCACATTTTGCTACAAAGGTGAGGTTGTGGAAGACAGTTTCATGTCACAGGTCATACACCATGGCAAGACTGAGCACAACAACAAGACACAAGGTAGTCATATTGCATCAACAAGGTCTCTCCCAGGCAAAGATTTCAAAGCAGGATAGGGTTTCAAGATGTGCTGCTCAAGCTCTTTTGAAGAAGCACAAAGAAACGGGCAACCCTGAGGACCGTAGACTCAGTGGTCGGCCAAGGAAACTTAATGCAGCAGATGAAAGACACATCATGCTTACTTCCCTTCGACATCAGAAGATAACTAGCAGTGCCATCAGCACAGAACTGGTGGAAAACAGAGGGACCCAGGTACACCAATCTACTGTCCGGAGAAGTCTGGCCAGAAGTGGTCTTCATGGAAGAATTGTGGCCAAAAAGCCATAACTTTGATGTGGAAACAAGGTTAAGCGACTCAACTATGCACGAAAACATAGAAACTGGGGTGAGGAAAAATGGCAGCAGGTGCTCTGGACTGATGAGTCAAAATTTGAAATATTTGGCTGTAGCACGGTAGTTTGTTCACTGAAAAACAGTACAATAATGTGTGTCTGCAGGCAACAGTGAAGCACCGTGGAGGTTCCTTGCAGGTTGTAAGCTGCATTTCTGCAAATGGAGTTGGAGATTAGGTCAGGATCATGTCCTGGGAGGAGCATGAGGATGGTGTCCACAATGCTGAGAAATACAGGCAGATACTTATCCATCATGCCATACCATCAGGGAGGCGCGTGATTGGCCCTAAATTTATTCTGCAGCAGGACAACAAACCCAAACATACAGACAATGTCTTTAAGAACTATCTTAAGCATAAAGAAGAATGAGGAGTCCTGGAAGTAATAGTTTGGCCCCCGCAAAGCCCTGCTCTCAACATCATTGAGTCTGTCTGGGATTACGTGAAGAAACATAATGATTTGAGGCAGTCTACATCAACAGAATATCTGTGGTTAGTTCTCTGAGATGTTTGGAATAACCTACCTGCCAAGTTCCTTCAGAAGTTGTGTGTAAGTGTAACTAAAACTGAAGAATTGATGCTGTTTTGAAGGCAAAGGTTGGTAACACCAAATATTGATTTGATTTGGATTTCTCTTCTGTTCATTAACTTTTTTTGTTAATTGATAACAAATAAACCATTGACACTCCTATCTCTGAAAGCATTCCTAATTTACAGCATTTTTTCACACCTGCCTAAAACTTTTACACAGTAGTGTAATGTACAAACTGCAGGTGTTTTGTGTGTAATGTACAGAGTTCTAAAATGTATTTCAAAGTGAAATGTAAAAAAAACAGGCAAAATTTTGAATAACTTTTCCATTTTCCATTCATCTAGTCCAGGGGTCTACAAACTTTCTAAACAAAGGGCTGGTTTACTGTGCTACAGACTTTAGGGGGACCGAACCACAGTCAATGTCCCTTTGGTATTAGCCATCATTGGTATCAGTGGGAATAATAGTGCCCAATCTTTGGTGTCAGTGGAAGGAATAATGCCCTACCATCGGTGTCAGTGGGAGAAATAGGGTCCCATCCTTGGTGTCAGTGGGAGGATAAAGTGCCCAATCATTAATGTCAGTGAAAGGAATTATTGTTATAGTGCCCCACATCAGTGGGAGGAATAGATCCCCAAGGGCCGGATAACGGCAAGCAAAGGGCCGCAGTTTGGAGACCATTGATCTAGTCTCTGATGGTATTATCAAATCTACTGATGGGATTTTTTTTGCATTTAGTATGACCATTCAAACAAAAATCTACCATGTATGGTCAGATTAATTAATTTGTCAGGTGGTTGTTTTCCGACATAAGGAAGCCAGTCAGTTGACTAGCAAACCAGTGCTCCCTCCGCAGGAGAAATACAGATGCAGGAGCAGAGTGTGTGTACAAACACACAGGCAGTGTATGTATCTTTGTCTTACAAACTGCCCAGAATGACGCCTGAAAAAAATAAGTCTGGGCCAAGCAAGTGTAATGTCTAGTAGACACTCCAAAGACATGCTGATAGATTAGCATAAATTATTAGCTCCTTGAGGGCAGGGACTGTATAACATGTAAAGTGCTATGTATGAGGCAATGAGTGCTATACTATAACTAGAAGCATGGATTCTCCATATGTTCGCAAACTACTCTGACAAACTATTATGTTTGATGTAAAAGAAGGGTTAATACCCTGCTTCTGCATGGGGATATGAGGAGCATATACTACTGAAAGGAACCTGGAGTTATGAACAGCAATAGCAGCAACAGTAGGAGTCAAATCCTAAACCACTCCACCCAAAGCTAAAATAAAGCTAAAACAAAAGAGGATTCACACCTTGTGCAAGCTTCCAGTATCACTTTATATTCCTGATGGTCCTGGTGGGATCCTGGATCATCATCGTCAGGAAGAGCTCTCTCTCTGAGTCCAGCCTGTCGTCGATTCCTTTCTGCCCTTGGCTCTTTAAGATTGACTAGAAGCTGGAAGGCTGGTTTTGCCACTGGGTCAGGAACATTGTAGTGGACATCGATCTGGGGAGAAACAAGGTAATTCATGGACAAGTACAGGATTTGTAGAGAGGAATTCGACTTTACCTTTGATGATTATTTTTAAAGGAAATCTGTTAGTGTGATAAGCCTTTCTGGTAGGGGCTACCACTGTCATAAAATAGGCTAAGAAAGCTAATTTCAGGGCAGTAAAGTGTAATGTTACTGCCTTAGAATTAGTATGCAGCATCGGACAGCTACTTGGATTTATAACACATTATATTATGAATACAAATCAAGGAGGAAGCATTTTAAACAAAACTGAAAAAGGTTAATGTTATATTTGGTGAATTTGCAATATACAGAAGTATATTATATGTATATGGCTGCCACCCCATGACTAAGCTCTGGGGGCGGAGCAAAACATGTTGGACGTGGCCTGGCGGGAGACCAGGCTGAGGTTGTCTCCCCTGCCATTGCACTACCTGTGTGGATGTGTGGCACCGGGGATCCCTTCCCTCGTCTCTTAATGTGCCACTTTGTGTTGGTATATCACATAAAATCCCAATAAAATGCATTTACGTTTTTGGTTGTAACATGAAAAAATGTGGAAAATTTTCAAGGGGTATGATTACTTTTTCAAGGCACTGTATGTACATGGATAATTATATATGTTTTTACTTTTTTCTCTTTACTGCTGAAATCTCATGCATCCCGAGGAAGCGCAAAAGAGAAACACATTGACTCATGAGTAGTTATGGCCACACTATTACTTCAACTGATACATAAATAAGGATCAATATACTTTTCATTAGTGTGAGTGCCCATTTATATCCAGCAGTAAAACATGTCATTACATGATGTGTTGTACTATGTTTTTAAGGGTTTGAGCCCTATGTATTTTTTTATATTTGTAATAGAGTGTTGTATGTTGAATGTTGTCACATTTGAAAATAGTGACTCTTTTATAATCAGCAACTGTAAAGTGTGCTATCCAGAAAGAAGACAGCTATTTTGCAATAACCCACTGTCCCTTATTTTCAATTCTGTTTGCACTTTGATAACAATTATTTCATGACATGCTAGCTCAGAAACCAACATAGTGAACCAGTAAGCATCTCTGCTATAACTCAACAATACATTTAGTGCTCAGTGTGTCATGCTCACCATGCACATTACATTCTGATTGTACAATCCCCTTTAGATCTTCCAAAACTACTGTATGTTGTGCATAGTTTTGGTAAGTCTAAGGTTTGTTGTACAAAGATTGTATGGTAAAATTGCAATGTGTATGTGACCCTGAGGCCTCATGCACACTGTGTGTTTGGCCCCAGTGCATGAAACTCTGGCATTTAGTTGTGGGCAGAAGGCACATGTGCATCATCCAGCCCACTGTCTGCAACCTGTAAAAGTCTATGAGAGGCTGAAAGCTGCTGGACAGTGCACCAAGTGCTACTAATGTTTAGTTCAGTATGTGCCCAGGGACAAATGTCCAGAATGCAAGCAGTTTGCGTCCAAGCATTCATCCGTGGGCACAGTATTGTGTGTGGCAGTAAACGTTAGGAGCACCTGGTACATCCTGCAGCTGCAACAAAGTTTTTACAGGCTGCCTACAATGGGGCTAGATGTGCGCCTGTGATTTCTGCCCGCACCTAAATACCAGTCTCATGCACAGGGGCTAAACAGCACTTACAAAATTCTTCATACTATATCTGGCATTCAACAGCCGCGCCACACACAATACTGCACTCAGAATAAAAAATAAGATGCTAGTGAGTAATACTACCAATATTACACAATTAATGAGCGTATAAAATATAAAAAACAGTTATATGACATACAAATAAGCAGTAATATTATATGGGTGTGTCCAAAACTAGCTATACACTGACATACAGTAGCTATATTTTAGAGGAACAAAATTTACTGACAACCATGTGTTGTTAGGCTGGCCATACATTACTCAGTTTTTGTTGTTCACCAAGCTGGCTAATGAAAAAAACTGAGCTGATTTGGCCATTTACACATTTGAGGTCAATGGGGAAATCCTCCCCGCTGTGTCTTTGTAATCTGACAGCAGGATTTCCCCGCCGTCAGAACAAACTGATCTCCATTGGCTGCATATACTGATCAAATGCTGGTTTTCCAGCAGGACTATTTGACAGAAGCTGGTCTAGCAGAATTTCAGTCCATGTATGGCCAGGTTTAGGGTCTAGCAGAATTTATATAATTTGACATGAAGTTAACAACATCTATACTCCGAATTGTGTGTAGCTGGGAGCGGACTACAGCTATCTGATACTGCAGGCTTGTCCTCCATTTTCCCAGACTGTCTCTGTATGCCCCTAATGCTGGGCTCAGATTGCATGCATCATATTTCTGAGCCTAGAGGAGAGCATTGTGGGAACTGTAGTCTCCTGAGCCGCCATCGCTGAACTGTCGAACTGTCCCTGAACTATACTTCCCAGCAAGCCATCCGCTCCAGGGGAAAATTATGGGAGAGACTTTAAGGGGATCTGCCGACCAGGCCCACGCTCTCTTGCTTCCTAGGGTCCATCAGGTGTGCACCCATCCACCACTATGTTGGAGGATTGTGGCCTACCACGTAACTCACGGCATCCGCGGTTCCAGCCCAGGCGGGACGGACATCGCTTGCTACACCAGGGATACCCCAGCAGCATCGCTGATAGCATCAGCGTCAGATGACCCACCAAATCAGCAGATTGACAGTCATCTCAACCCGCTCACAATATGAAGAATCGACTTGGATTGTTTATCAAATAATTTGTAAAGGTCATCAGGATTGGTGAGAGGGCACATGCCCAAAATGCAGTTGCAAGCCACTAGTGCATTACTCTGAACACTGTATACAGACACCTTAGACTTGGATTGCCTAGAGGATTTGTCACTAGTCAGAACAGTTTCCTGCACTGATTGCTGATCACTTTGCCATATTTAGGGATTCTTTGCCTCCCTGAGCTCCAACTGCCAGCAAAGAAAACTGCAAGGCCTTGAAATCTTAACACTGTCTCTTATTGCTCTTTAAGGGGACACGTCTCTGGTACCTATACTGCTTTATCTCTCATTAAGATTAAAAGTTATTATAGGCTGGCCCGGTTTTTCCCTTTTAGCAGTATTATTATTTACAGTAACTAATGACCCTTTAAGGAAACCATTTGCATATTGTCTGTTCACTTGTATATTGGTATCATTTATCTGTTATCGCTAATTGTCATTTAACTGTTCTAAGAGTTTACCTTAAATAAGTCTTAGGTGTTTATCCAGGGCTTGGCTGATTTACACTTCTATAAGCCTCTTCTCTTGATTAAGTAAATCTGAGAGAGCTGAAAACAGGCTGCATTGTGTCACTGTGTTATTTAAAGGTATACACATGTCTGAACCTAGAGTGTCAGGCAGGCTGGAAAGTTCACAGAGTCAAGGCTGCACAGAACATACATTATCAAGCAACCCCCAAGTGGGCAGTGCTACATGTGGTTCAGTACTCCCCAAGAAATACCGTTAAAGTATATACATCACTTTCACCAATCTGGAGTTGGGCAAACATACTGTAGTCTCATTACTGAAGTGCGATGTGAAATGTGACCTTGTGTACGGAATTCAAAAAGGAGCATTAGGGCCCATTACCATATGTACTGACAACATACTGTATTCCTAATATGCTAGTATTTACCATTGCATTTGAGAATGATTCATTCTGTTGCAAACAAAACTCAGCAAAGATAGAATATATGTGCAGAAATTTTACACATATTGGCTCATTATCATGCAAATAAAATTACTCAGTATGTGTCAATATATTGCACACATGTAGTTAATCTATATTTGCTGTGTATTTTATGTATGAACTGAATGTGTGTGAAATAAATAAATAAATAAATGTGTAAGGTGTTGTTAATTATATGAAATTAGATCATAAGTGTACATGATACATGGCATCATATAGGGACATTAACATTGAGAATACCTCTATGCACAGTATCATTTTAATAGGCATTTAAATGATCAGGGTTTTTTTTGTATTCAACATATAACATGCATTTACTATTCAACGGATACACTGGCCCTAAAAGATAGGCAGATACAATTAAATTGGACATTGACTTCACGGTTAAACAAAGACCTTCTTTCCAATGAAATCATTTTATTTTCTTATCCCACCTGCATTAAGCAGCAACCTTCTCCTTTTGCGCTGACAAACAACCCAGTTGGGATAGTGGGAATCTGCAAACATACAAAGCTGTTTAATTTATAAGAATATGAGTAATACAACTTAAAAAATGTCAGACAGGCAATCTTAATTACTATGATGTGCCATCCCCACCCCTTTATTGAGCAGCCTTATCTTAGTGTAGCACCCTCTATGTAGGTAGGTGCTAGAGATAGGATTTGGTAGGATAGGTAAATTTAGGGAGGCCTGGCTGGCTTTTGATCTCATCTGGCCTGGGAATGGCTCAGGGTAGCAGCTGGTGACTCACAGGCAGCATCACTGATACCTTCCTCTTCTTTCTAGAGCTTGCTGGAAAGTTCTGGAAAGAGAGGAGGAGAGGAGAGGTGGAGCTGCCTGGGGTGTTTTAGGGAGCCCTGACCAATCTCCAACCTGGATTGGCAGGGGGCAGGCCTCCTTAAATAGCTAGGGTCAGCCCAGCAGGGGAGGAGTTGTTTGGGTGGAAGAGATGGAGATGGAGTGCTATCTATCAGGGCCTTGAGGGAGCTCCCCAAAGGGAGCGGACGGGACCCTCGTACAAGCTACAGGGGTGTTCTGGACAGGAGGCACAGGAGGAGCAAGAGAGAACAGCAGGAGAGAGCACTGCCAGGCAAGCCTCCATGGAGAGGAACAACTGGTCACAGCCAGGAGGGCTGGTGAGTGACATGCACAGGTCTGAGAGGACTGAGGAGGCATGCTTGAGATAACTGGGAGAATGCAGTCTGGGATGGGTGCAGAATCAGTGGTGTGGACTGTGGTGTCATGGGCAGTGGAGAAAGGCAGCTGCAGCCAGGAAGGCTGGCAGGGCCTGAAGATGGGTTACTGGGCTCAGTAGCCGCATGTAGAGCAGCTAGCACCAGAGACTTTCAATTTTGCTACACTATAGGGACCCATGGTCCCTGCCTGCAAAAGGCAATTGCTAAGGCCTGGCTGAGCCAGTGTCAGGCCTAACCACTTTGTGCTAGCTGTGCCTGAAGATTAGAGAGGAAGCGATGTGCAGGAGGAGAAAGGAGTGAAGATTAGAGAGGAAGCGATGTGCAGGAGGAGAAAGGAGTGAAGATTAGAGGGGAAGCGATGTGCAAGAGAAGAAACGAGTGAAGATAAGAGAGGAAGCGATGTGCAGGAGGAGAAATGAAGTGTATATACCAGAGTGTATATAGTTGTCCCAAGCAAGTTCTGCAAAATTTCATTGGGCAGCCCATACTTCCTTTACCCATCCAAGTTCAAACCCCTCAATAAAAACCATAAAAACAAAGCACATGGACTGTTTTATGTCTTGGAGTGTCTGAGAGGTGAATGCCGGGCTGGGCAGGGTGACAGGTGGCCACAACACTTAGCAGCCCCTAAGGGGGTATCGCTGCATTAACATACTAACAAATGGGTATTGCTATCTGCTTTGAACCTACCACAGCTTTCTGTAGGATCTTCTTGTTCAACCTGTGCAGTTCAAAGGTCTCCTGATAGTCCAAGTTGGTTGATGCCAATGATATTGTGAGGTTCACACCACCAATATAGGAGAGAATTGCATATTCTGCCAAAGCTTGAAGGGCCACACATGTGTCCTAGGTAGAAAGCAATGTTATGTGTATAATTTCAGTTTCTTTCTTCAACAATGTTTAAAATGATCAGTTGTTTAAATAAAAAGCAGCTGGATGCAAGGGATCGTACTTTCTGTGCTCTATCATCTGATTTTCCTATTTGCATACAGTACTGGACAAAAGTTTTAGGCACTTATGAATAATTACTGTGAAGTGAGAATGCTTTCAAAAATAGAGAAATGAATAGTTTTAATTTTCAACAACTTAAAAAGTGCATAAACAGAAAAAATGTAGATCAAATCAATGCCTGGGGTGTCCACCCTTTGCCTTTTAAACAGAATTACGGTAGTTCTCCTTGGTATACTTGGAAAGTTTGAGGAATGTGGCAGGTAGGTTGTTGCAAATATTTAGGAAAAGAAAACAGTTTTCTATACATTTTGGCTGTCTCAGTTGTTTCTGTCAATACATGTAATCCCAGACAGACTCGCTGATTAGAGCTCTGTGGGGGCCATTCCAACTCTTCCAGGAATCCTTGTTTTTTTCCTTTTGCTGAATATAGGGTTTTATGACTTTAGCTGTATGTTCAGGGTCATTGTCCAGCTGTAGAATGAATTTAGGACCGATCAGATGCCTCCCTGGTGGTATTGGATGTTGGATAAGTCTAGGCTCACATCTATGTGGCTGCATTTTGCAGTGCGTTTTTGCATGCAGTTTTTATGAATTTTATGTTTTCTTTTTTTCTCTTTAAATGCACTGTAAACACACTGTATATAGCTGGTTGCTAAGTAGGGGGCCAGGAAGCCAGCCACTGTGTCCTTAACAACCAATGAGTCATCAGCTGTCAGCGAGCTTCCCCGCTGAAAGCTAACAAAAATTTCCAAAATAAAAACGGCGTGGGGTTCCCCCTCAGGTCTATACCAGACCGAAAGAGAGGGGATGAACGAGAGTGCCTCACCCCCTCCTGAACCATACCAGGCCGCATGCCCTCAACATATGGAAGGTGGGCCCCCCCTGTCCCAAAGCACCTTGCCCCCATGTTGATGAGGACAAGGGCCTCTTCCCTACAACCCTGGCCGTTGGTTGTCGGGGTCTGTGGGGGGGACTTATCAAAATCTGGAAGCCCCCAATAACAAGGGGGCCCTCAGATCCCACCCCCTCCTATGTGAATGGTACATCGTACCCATACCCATTCGCCAAAAAGAACTGTGAAATGTTAACAAACTATAAGAGCCGGTAAATGGTCAAGTCCTTTATTAAATAAGAAGCCGGAGCCATCTTCCCCCAGAGCTGTCCTCTCCTGGTGCCGCCATCTCCCAGGTTCCGTCATCTGCTGGTGCCTTCTTCTCCTGTGGAGCTGTCTTCTTCCTCGCTGCCGTCATCTTCTTCTTCCTCGCCACGCCATCTTCTTCTTCCTCCTCGCCGCTACGGTCTTCTTCACCGCCGCTGGTTACCCGCTAAAAAACGCCGGTCTTATATAGGCATGGGGTGTGGCCATCCAATGACGTCGCCCAGGGAGCCCGCCCCTCAGATTTTCTGACCGTGTGTATGGGCCTTTAGGCCCCATACACACTATTAGATTTTCTGCAGATTTTTGTCTTCAGATTTACCAAAACCATATAATATGAGGTCAAACCTTAAGAGTTTCAATTTGTATGCAATCAGGACTACATGGCTTTGGTAAATCTGAAGACAAAAATCTGCAGAAAATTGAATAGTGTGTATGGGGCTTTAGGTTTTCTTCTAAGATTGCCCTGTATTCGGCTCCATCCGTCTTCCCATCAACTCTGACCCACTTCCCTGTCCCTGCTGAAGAAAAGTATCCCCACAACATGTTGCATTCAGGGTGATGTGCAGTGTTAGTTTTTCGTCACACATTGTATTTTGCTTTTAGGCCAAAAAGTTACATTTTGGCCTCATCTGACCAGAGCACCTTCTTCCACATGTTTGCTGTGTCCCCCAAATGGCTTCTTGCAAACTGCAAACAGGACTTCTTATGGCTTTCTTTTAACAATTGCTTTCTTCTTTCCACTCTTCCAGATTTGTGGAGTTCACAACTAATAGTCTGTTGTGGACAGATTCTTCCACCTGAGCTGTGGACCTCTGCAGCTCCTCCAGAGTTACCATGGGCCTTTTGGCTGCTTCTCTGATTAATTTTCTCCTTGCCCAGCCTATTTATTTATTTATTTTATTTATTTATTTCAGGTACTTATATAGCGCTGTCAATTTACGCAGCGCTTTACATATACATTGTACATTCACATCAGTCCCTACCCTCAAGGAGCTTACAGCCTATCAGTTTAGGTGGCAATGTCTTAGGAGGTTTGCAGTTGTGCCACACTCTTTCCATTTTCGGAGGATGGATTGAACAGTGTTTTGTGAGATGTTCAAAGCTTGAAGTATTTTTTTATAACCCAACCCTGCTTTAAACTTCTCCACAACTTTATCCCTGACCTGTCTGGTGTGTTCCTTGGCCTTTATGATGCTGTTTGTTCACTAAGGTTCTCTAACAAACCTCTGAGGGCTTCACAGAACAGCTGTATTTATACTGAGATTAAATAACACACAGGTGGACTCTATTTACTAATTAGGTAACTTCTGAAGGCAATTGGTTCCACTAGATTTTAGTTAGGGGTATTAGAGTAAAGGAGGCTAAATACAAATGCACACCACACTTTCACATATTTATTTGTAAAAAAGTTTTAAAACCATTTATCATTTTCCTTCCACTTCACAATTATGTGCCACTTTGTGTTGGTCTATCACATAAAATACATTTACATTTTTGGTTGTAACATGACAAAATGTGGACAATTTCAAGTGGTATGAATACTTTTTCAAGGCACTGTATACATACACTATATTACCAAAAGTATTGGGATGCCTGCCTTTACACGCACATGAACTTTAATGGCATCCCAGTCTTAGTCCGTAGGGCTCAATACTGAGTGGGCCCACCCTTTGCAGCTATAACAGCTCCAACTCTTCTGGGAAGGCTGTCCACAAGGTTTAGGAGCGTGTCTATGGGATTGTTTGACCATTCTTCCAGAAGTGCATTTGTGAGGTCAGGCACTGATGTTGGACAAGAAGTCCTGGCTCGCAGTCTCTGCTCTAATTCATCCCAAAGGTGTTCTATTGGGTTGAGGTCAAGACTCTGACAGATATCTTGAAACAGTCAAGTTCCTCCACCTCAAACTTGCTCATCCACACTATATTGCCAAAAGTTTTGGTCCACCCCTCCAAATCATCTGGTGGAGGAGGGATTATGGTGTGGAGTTGTTTTTCATGGGTTTAGCTTGGCCCCTTAATTCCAGTGAAGATAACTCTTAACCACTTGCCGACCGTGGGACGTCCTAGGACGTACTGGGTTTGTGGGGGTATATCTGAATGATGCCTGCAGCTAGAGGCATCATTCAGATATTTCCGTTTTCAGCCGGGGATTCCCTACACCATAAGAATGATCATAGCGGTGAGTCAGCCGCTTGATCGTTCTTACGGGCAGTGAGAGGGGACGTCCCTCACCTGCTTCTACCGACTCAGCGCTGAGATTGGTGAGTCGAAGAACGGATCCGCCGGCCCTGTATGTCCACCATAGAGATTCACGGCGGACCAGGTGGTCGCCGGAGTCTCTATGATCGTTGGAGGCCGGGCTCGGCTGGGAAGCCGTGATCGTTTTTTTTTTTTTTTTTTAGGCTTCCCAGCCTAGAGGTGAGATGTGGGGTCTTATTGACCCCATATCTAACTGTAAAGAGGTTCCATCATGCCATATTCCTATTACAAGGGATGTTTACATTCCTTGTAATAGGAATATAAGTGATCACATTTTTTTTTTAAAGTGTCAAATTAAAATTTTTTAAGTAAAATTAACAATAATTAAAAAAAAAAAATTAAAGTGCCCCTGTCCCCGTGTGCTCGCACGCAGAAGCAAATGCAAACATAAGTCCCGCCCACATATGAAAACGGTGTTAAAAACCACACATGTGAGGTGTCGCCATGAACGTTAGAGCGAGAGCAATAATTCTAGCCCTAGACCTCCTCTGTAACTCAAAACATGTAACCAGTAAATTTTTTTAAATCAGCGCCTATGGGGATTTTTAAGTACCGAAGTTTGGCGCCATTCCACGAGCGTGTGCAATTTTGAAGCGTGACATGTTAGGCTTCTATTTACTCGGTGCAACTTCATCTTTCACATTATGCAAAAAAATTGGGCTAACTTTACTGTTTTGTTTTATTTTAAATAAAAAAACACGTTTGAAATACTGTGCGAGATAAAAAGTTGCAATGACCGCCATCGTATTCTCTAGGGTCTCTGCTAAAAAAAAACATATATAATGTTTGGGGGTTCTGTGTAATTTCTAGCAAAAAAATGATGATTTTTACATGTAGGAGCGAAGTGTCAGAATTGCCCGGGTTGGTAAGTGGTTAAAGGGTAACTCCACTTTCGTGGGGAAAAAAAATAGCAAATAAAGAAAAAATAATATAGCGCATATAATTGCGACACTAATCATTTTATAATTGAGTGTTATTTAAAATTACCTTATCTTTTCAATCTGCAGCCAATGTAATTTTCTGAGAATACATGGCTACTTGGAGTTTTCTGCACACAGAATGTGTACTGACCACTCCCCAGAAACATAATTTCCTGCTTGTGTAATTGACTCACCAATTTTCCCAGAAGTCTGCCTAAGATACAAGTCAGATTTTAGGCATCCCTTGCAACAAAAATGTAATTTTTTGAGAGATACTTTCAATAGGAACACATCTAAAGGGATGCAGGCCCAGCGGATTTCCTCATTAGTGCCCAGTAGCTCCACACCTGACAGTTAAATATGAAACCACTCCTATTACACCTACTCAAAACAAAGGCACAGAGAAACACACATGGATTTCTTCAGAATAACAAAAGGTAGGAATCTGCAACAAAGTTTGCTATAATCCTTGCAATGTACATTGATCACCCAGAGGAGAATGTTTTTTTCTCAACAAAAGTGGAGTTACGATTTAAGGTGTCAGCGTACCAATACATTTTGAACAATTTCATGTTCCCAACTTCGTGAGAACAGTTTGGGAATGGCCCCTCTTCCTGTTCAAACATGACTGTGCACAAAGCAAGGTTCATAAAGACATGGAAGGGTGAGTTTGGGCTGGAGGAACTTGACTGGTCTGCACAGAGTCCTAACCTCAACCCAATAGAACACCATTGGGATGAATTAGAGCGGAGACTCTGAGCCAGGCCTTCTCGTCCACATGAGTGCCTGACCTCACAAATGCGCTTCTGAAAGAATGGTCAAGCTTTCCCATAGACTCCTAAGCCTTGGAGACAGCCTTCCTAGAAGAGTTGAAGCTGTTATAGCTGCAAAGGGTGGGCCAACTTAATATTGAACCCTACGGATTAAGATTGGGATGCCAATAAAGTTCATGTGCGTGTAAACGCTGGCGTCCCAAAACGTTTGGCAATATAGTGTATATATATTGTAAGATTCCGGGGTGACTATACTCTAGTGGTGCATGTGATTATCAGTAACATGCCACTCCAGACTGCGTTTTTAAGGGCATGGCAGCCCACTTTTATTGAAAAGGAAAGGAAAAGTTCAAAAATAAACACAGTAGCTTTCCTCACAGGGGTATTCAGCGTTTTCAGTCCTCATTCACAAATAAACAATATTCAGCCCTCCTGGCTAATAAACAACATTCAGCCCTCCTGGCTAATAAATGCAGCTCTCCTGCTTCAGACCTTACACTTTAGGCCGTGGTCTGTCTCCCACAGATCAGACACTCAGCAACTCGGTGCTGACAGCAAGTAGGCTCGTGCTACACTGGCTCCCTCCTCCTGACCTCCTAGGCCAGACCTCCTGTCTGCCGGGTGGAGCCACCTTGAAGTGTGAGCCCAGAACCTTGGTCTGGTCATTACTTAAAGCTCAGAACACAGCTGACCAATTAGTGTATTGGTGGTTTACTAGACCAGGACCCTGGCAGGGTACTGCCCTGCTACAATATATACAGTGTGTGTATATATATATATATATATACACATATATATTTTTTATTATTACTTTCACTGTTTCACAGCACAAATTAACCCCTTATAATAGTGATTATCTGTTGTTTTTGTACTACAAAGGACTCATTTTTGTTTGTACTATCATGACAGGTGTTTAAAAAAAAGCACGCTGCTGCTACTAAATGTCTTATGCTGGCCATACATGTATTGATTTTTTTAAGGCGAATATTCGTACAAAAATTCTTTGTGCAGTCAATGAATGGACAAATGTCGGTTGAAAATTTCACTAGCTTTTAGCATTCAATTTTAGAATGAATTACATTTCTGAATGAAAACCGCATACACTGTCTGAAAATTTGTTCGGTCAAGAAAAGATTTCTATTACGTTCTTTGAATTTCGCCATCACTGTGGTCAAAAACAATCAACGATTTGACTCCACTAATGATTAGAAAATCAAGCAAACGTTCTTTAAATTAAAATTTTCAAAGGAAAATTTGTTTGTGTACAGCCAACATAAGTGACAGCAAGTGTAGGTAGCTTGTATCAAGCTACCTGCCTATGACAAGGGACTTTGTCATGCATAATATTGTATTACAGTTCTGTCTGCAAAACAAAAGTTTTAGCTCTTTTTTTAAAAAAATTTCTTTAACCAGTTCCGGACCACCCACTGGGGCAGGGCGGTCTGGCTGCAGGAAACAACGTGCCTGTACGTTGCTCGCACTGCCTGGTCTGGGGCATGTGCACCACCGGCGACCTGCTCCCACTGTGATTGGACACAGCGTGAGCCAATCAGCAGGTCTGGCGGCCGCGATTATTCGGGGGAATGACAGAACAGTGGTCTGCCTATATAAACAGCCTTTCTCTTCTGCGCCTGCGCACTGGCCTTTCTTTTTTGTTTTTTACATCTCTGCCCACAGTCGCCGCCTACCCTCAGTGTCAGCGGCCTGTGTCGATGTCTGACGTCATCGCGTCAGGTGAAACGGTGACGCCGGGTGCCGCATCAGCCGAGGAACCAGGATTGGACGGCTTCCACACACAGGTGTAGTTTTTACACAGGTGTGTGGTTAAGCCTTTACAGGCTACACACAGATCTTCAGGCTACACCCCCGTTACCTTACATTCTAAACCGCTGTGATTGGCCGCCCCTGATACCACTCCTATCCTGGTGCTATTTAAACACTGGCTTGTGCAGCATACATTTGCTGCACAGCCAAGATGATCATCCCTGATATGGACTCGTGGAAACTTGCTTACAAAGAGGTTAGAGACCACACATTTCTTGTCCTCCTTTCCTCTTCTCTTATGATGTTTTTTTCATGCTGATCACCTTCAATCTATATTACATGGCCTTTATACTTGTTTTATGTTAGCATTGATCCTGTTTCTTTGTAGCAGGATTCTTTGCTTATCTGTCTTCTCATTATTTATTCAATTTTGTCAGTCAACTAGCGTTTTATGATATACATATATGCTCTCAGCATACATTCTATATATATATATATATATATATATATATATATATATATATATATATATATACCTTCTTCTTTTACCTTCCTTTTGTCCTGATAGATCTGTACCCTCCATACCCATATGGGTGGTTCCTGTGAGCTCTGATTTGCCGCGTCCTCCTTCTTGTGGTGTGTGGTTCCACTTTAGATCCCTAACAGACCTTCATCCGCCCCGCACCTTATCTACCGTACCTTGAGGAAAAGGGCAATGAGATTTTCTCTATGATAGGGGCCTCCCCTTGTTTGCAATCAATCACCAAGAGGACCCCTGGACGTGGGAACCCATCTACCTGCACTTTTGCTGTGTATTATCTTTTTGTAGAGGAACAGTTTGATTTGTAAGTACTGACTTATATATTTTGTTTGTATAGCTGCCTTTCTGAAAATCAATTTTAAATAAGAAAATTTATTATGCTTTGTAATTTGTAATCGCTCATACACTTATACATATATCTTTCTTGATAGAAATGTAACAGCACGCTCTACTTCAACCCCTGAAGAAGGAAGTACATTTATCATAAAAAGAAATCAATCTTTTTGTGTTTTCCGAAACATGTAGGGTAGTTTGCAGCAACCTTGTCTCTCATCTGACCTGTGGTCCTCAGAGCCAGTGTCTGCTGCAGCATCTAGTAGCTGTATGTTTACATTTGTGGTCATGTTTCTATCACTGTTTTTAGATGTTTATATTTAATTTTTTTGTATTTTGAATAAAATTTATACTTTTTTTATATACCTTGTATTATTTTTTCATTATCCTTTGTTGGTTCCCTGCCCATATCATCCCTGGGGGCATTCTTCTCTTTCTACCAGTTTGTTTTTGTGATGTGGCAGAGACCCTCAAATTCTCGTATAGTTTCCTCTCTTAAACAACTTGCCTATATAAACAAGGCAGACCATCATTCTGTCACAGAGGAAGAGAGAGATCTGTGATTCCTACTACACCGATCTCACTCTTTGTCTAGTGTCAGCATCCCCCACACAGTTAGAAAGCACACATAGGGAACACATTAAACCCTTTGAATGCCTCTGATGTTAACCCCTTCCCTGCCAGTGTCATTTATACAGTGTCAGTGCATTTTTTTCAGCACTGATCACTGTATTGGTGTCACTGGTCCCTAAAAAGTGTCCAATTTGTCTGCCGCAATGTTGTAGTCCCACTAAAAATCACTGATCGCCGTCATTACTAGTAAAAAAAAAATCCTCAAAATCTATCCCATAGTTTGTAGACGCGATAACTTTTTTGCGCAAACCAATCAATATGCGCTCATTGGGATTGGCTCATTAGGACCAAAAATATGTAGCAGAATACAAATTAACTGATGAAGAAATTTGATTTTTTACATATTTTTATTGGATATGTTTTATAGCAGAAAGTAAAAAATAGTTTTTTTTCAAAATTGTTGTTTGTTTTTTTGTTTATAGCGCAAAAAAAAACCGCAGAGGTGATCAAATACCACAAAAAAAAGCTTTATTTGTGGGACAAATAGGACATGAATTTTGTTTGGGTACAACGTCGCACGACCACGCAATTGTCAGTTAAAATAACGCAGTGCCGTATCGCAAAAAATGGCCTGGTCATTAGGGGGTAAATCTTTCCGGGGCTAAAGTGTAAATGAACTCCAAGGTGATATTCTCTGACATATTGCCTGTGCCATGCTCAATACAGGAAAGGCAGGGGGAGATAAGAGAGCTAAATGCATGGCTAAAGACCTGGTGTAAGAAGGAGGGATTTGTTTTTTTAAAGCACTGGGCTGACTTTTCATTGGGGTGCAACCTACATGCTAAAGATGGTTTGCATCTAAATAGAAGGGGGTCTACTGTGCTGGGAGAGAGGTCTATGGGAAGGCTGGAGAAGTATTTAAACTAGGATTGTGGGGGCAGGGTGAATTAGATTATAATGGGGCAGACAGGTCAAACAGGGTAGCAGTGACCATAACATGATTTAATTTAATGTTAGCTGTAGGCAAAAAAACAAATACAGGAAAAGGTAAAAACATTTAACTTTAAGAGAGCAAATTTTCCAAGGATGAGGGCTGCTCTCCAGGACTTAGACTGAGTGGGAATATTGGACACAGAACAGAAATGGGAATTCTTCAAAAAGACTGTATGCAAACTCACTGCAAAGTATATTCCTATGGGCAATACGTTTAAAAGGCTAAAAATAAAACCTATGTGGCTCACGGCTAAAGTTAAAATGGCTGTAAATAATAGGAAAATAACTTTAAAAAAAATATAAAAATGAAGGAACACTATCATCCTTTAAATGCTACAAAGAATATAAAAGAATACGTAAAAAGGAAATCAAGGATGCAAAAATTCAAAATTAACTGGCAGATTGCAAAAGATAGTAGGACAAACCCCCCCAAAATTCTTCAATTATATTAATAGTAAAAAGGTCAGGTCTGAGCATGTAGGCCCTTTACAAAATAATCTACAGTGGGTGACTGGGGACAAAGAGAAGGCAAATTTATTAAATTGTTTCTTGTGTACAGATAGTCCCCAGGTTACAAACAAGATAGGGACTGTAGGTTTGTTCTTAAGTTGAATTTGTTTGTAAGTCGGAACAGGTCAATTTTTTTAAGTGTAGCTCCAACCAAAAAAATTATTTTTAAGCTTTTTGGATAGCATAGGGAAGGGTTAACACCCCTGTAACATTTGTTTTGCTGTCTGTACATCTGTTCAGAATATTTCACCTCACTTTCTGCCCCTATGACAATTGGATTTTGAAAATTTGGGGTTATTGTAGAAATAAGGATTGGTGATAAAGCTTCAGTGGAGACAACTTTTTCCCATGATAACTCTTACAGGAGTGAATTTCCCTTCCTAGGGGTAGATTTCCTCTGACTTCCTGTTGTCTCCCTCCGTTTATAAGTAGGAGTAGTTTGTAAGTCAGATGTTTGTAACCTGGGGACCGCCTGTATACAATGAGCATGGGGGAGCTCATGTCTATAATGTGGATGGTATTGACACAGCCCCAAATTATGCACAATGGCTCAAAAGTGATATGGTTCAGAAATATTTAGACAGAATAGTGGAGGATAAAGCACCTGGACCAGATGGCATCCACCCACAGATCCTAAAAGAATTGAGCTCTGTCATTTCAAAGCCTATGTTTCTAATTCTTAGGGACTCATTAATGACTGGAATGGTATCACTGGATCGGCGTAGGGCCAATTTGGTGCCCATATTTAAAAAGGGATCAAAGTCTTTACCAAGTAACTATAGACCTGTAAGTTTAACTTCTATAGTCGGAAAGATACAGGAGAGTTTAATAAAAGACCACATCTTGCTGGAAAAAAAATATTTTAAACAACAAACAGCATGGATTCATGAAAGACAGAAGTTGTCAAACAAACCTGATTTCTTTTTTTGAGGCGGTCAGTAAAACCTTGGACAGAGGGGTGGCTCTGGACTTGGTATACTTGGATTTTGCAAAAGCGTTTGACACAGTTCTCCACACACGACTAATGTGTAAGGTAAAGTCTACAGGCTTGGAAAGATACATTTGTAAATGGATAGAAAACTGGCTAAAAATAGAATTCAGAGAGTAGTGGTTAACGATTCTTATGCCCCGTACACACGGTCGGACTTTGTTCGGACATTCCGACAACAAAATCCTAGGATTTTTTCAGACGGATGTTGGCTCAAACTTGTCTTGCATACACACGGTCACACAAAGTTGTCGGAAAATCCGATCGTTCTGAACGCGGTAACGTAAAACACATACGTCGGGACTATAAACGGGGCAGTGGCCAATAGCTTTCATCTCTTTATTTATTCTGAACATGCGTGGCACTTTGTCCGTCGGATCTGTGTACACACGATCAGAATTTCCGACAACGGATTTTGTTGTCGGAAAATTTTATATCCTGCTCTCAAACTTTGTGTGTCGGAAAATCCGATGGAAAATGTGTGATGGAGCCTACACACGGTCGGAATTTCCGACAACAAGGTCCTATCACACATTTTCCGTCGGAAAATCCGACCGTGTGTACGGGGCATTACTCTGAATAGTCTAAGGTCATCAGTGGTGTAAAGGATATAGGGTCTGGGATTAAAAGTACAATTTATGTCTTGACACCAAGCTATGCAGTGGAATAACATCCTTACAGGATGTCTCCAATTTACAAACTGACCTCAATGTAGTGTCTAATTGGGCAACTAAGTGGCAAATGAGGTTTAATGTTGATAAATGTAAGGTTATGCACTGGGGGCTAAGAATATGCATGCATCATACATACTAGAGGGAGTATAACTGTGGGAATCCATAGCAGAGAAGGATCTGGGGGTTTTGGCAGATCGTAAGCTCAATAATAGCATGCAGTGCCAAGCTGCGGCTTCTAAAGCAAGCAAAGTCCTTTCTTGTATTAAGAGAGGTATGGACTACAGAGAGCGAGATATCATTTTGCCCCTGTACAAATCATTAGAAAGACCTCAACTGGAATATGCAAGTACAGTTTTGGGCACCAGTTCTCAAAAAGAATATTGGGGTGTCAGGGCTGGGCTCAGCCCTTCCTTCTCAGAGCTGGCCGCTCAGCTGTTGGCTAATTGCCAGCTCCTATCTCTCCACAGTTAATGAGCTGTTATGATATCCTGCTCGTCAGTCCTGCCTGCTTAAGCCGTTCAGCCCAGTGCATCTCTGCCTTTGCCTTCGGCAACATCACAGAGATGATCTCCTGCGTAGAAATAAAAAGAGAGAGGGGCGCACCGGCCATATGCATTATCTTTTGTAAAATATTTATTAAATAAAAATGATAAAAGAAATTACTCACAAGCAGTAGTAGAACACGGTGCAATATAGGTCAAGCACCGATTAGCAGCAAGCGGTTATGATGATGAACAGAACCTTCCAGGGATCTTAGAGGAACATGCAGACATCACTACCAGCTAACGCGTTTCGAAGGGCACGTCCCTTCTTCATCAGAGCACAGCAGTGATCTCTCCTTCAGTGGTCCCTGTATATATATACACATAGAGTGCCAAAAAAGCACAATCAGTAAATTAGGGAGGGCCCATGGGGCCCCTCCCCCTCAATGGATCCCTCCCTCCTGAGCTCCTCAAAGGTGATAAAAAATTAGAAAGTTGTCAATTAAATAGAATTGAATATAGATACATATATGTAAATATCAATGTGATTACTTTCTGCCTAAGGCAGAGGCTGCCCGTGGGGGAACATACCATGAGCACAGTGATGGATTATGACATGCTGGGCACAGGAAGAGCAGAGTGGCATAGGCTATATGAGCCTGTTATTGAGGGGATGAACCTTATGGCTAGCAAGCTATCATATGTAGGTGAGCACTGTACCTTCTACTGCACCCACAGCACAGTCCGATCTCTGTAAGTGTGAGCGGCTCGCCGTACGCTTCCGGGTAGTGTTTCCTTGCTGGAACGCACGCCAGTGCGTTTGCGTTCCAGAGAAGAGGAAGGGGCGGAGTACACGTCACTTCCTCAGCGTCAATGGTCGCCCACCAGTGACGTGGGCGGCGAGAGATTATATGGCGCCATGTTGCTGGGGGCAAACCTCAAGGGGTCACGGCCAATAGAGCACAGGATCCACCTGACGTCAGCCCGACCACGCAGCCGCCCACCAGACAATAGCTGCGCCAATCGAGGGGCCCCAAAGGAGCGCTGGAGGATGCAAAAAATGAATGAATGAACACAAGGGGGGCCTCTGCACATTAGTAAAAGATGTGTGATGCTGTATACACAAATGGAGACCAAAAATCGCTAATGATGTATGATATATAAATATTTCTCCCCCACATGTTAAAGTAACAATGAAAAAGTACATATATGTGAATATATATAACAGATGTTATGATACTAATATAAGTGACAACATCACTAATGGGCCCAAACATCCCACCATCTCATCTCAGGCTGTTCATCCATCTCAGCCTCAGTGTACCAGGTACACTGATGACCCTAGTCTCACTAAGAATGGTAAATCACACAATAAGAATATTAAACACCCCTACAAAAAGAGTAACAAAAATGCATACAATAGACGCCGACCATATACTAGGGATCGCATGAATGAGAATAGAGATTCCCATTCAGCTTTATCATCCAATGTAGCTGGCCCTTTGACAGTGGAGGGTTCAGATTCAAGACTTACTAGCTCCTCACTTCTCGGGGGAGAGTGCTCTGCTACTTGTGCAGCCGCACCACTGCCTCCTACCATTAGGTCTGGGGTCACCCCTTCAGTTATCGACTGTGGGATAGTGTTTGACCCTTCCATAGCAACTCACAATCCTTTTACCATTCTAGAGAACCTAGAATCTGATCTCAGCAATGGTAGTATAGCAAATGTCACACCTTCATTTACTTTTTTAGAAATAGAAGTTGCAAGAATAGAGGGGATTGCAACGGAAAACGAGAAATTAGACTCTCTGGTATGCACTCTATCAACAACAAAAAAGTCAAGGAAACGGGAGGAGGAACAAGAAGAGGAAGTAGAGGAGGAAAGGGACACAAAAAGAGGCAGAGTATGAATCGCACTCATGCCACTATTAAAATCTATAATTTGTCTAGTTCTGTGTTCACGGATGCTGAGCTAGATTTGCTTAGGAAAGGTCTCAACTATGCTCCCCCTAGCGCCCTCAATCTATTTGAACTATTTGTCCATTTTAACAAGTATATACGTAAGCTCACCCTTCAACGGTATTACTTGCTGAAGGACAATGACAAATCCTCTGCAGGTGGTAATACTGCTGAGACACCACCCTGTTCCCCTGTGAACACGAATATAGAAGATGACACTGCTCTAAATATTTTGGAGGAACTATATGCAGAGGCAGAGCATAGTGACCTACCATCATCCTCTTATAAGCATCTTAGTGACACAGCCACAGTCCACACCTCCTTTGCACCCAAATCCTCCTTCTTCCCACATTGGGCTAAAGGTAAATATATATCAACTTTCTATGATGTTGTTTTTGAATCCTTTAGAACGAGATTTCATCATGCCAACACTAAAGGAAACAAATTTAACAAACACCTTGATCCGCGGGGGCTATCAGTCAATAGTCTCAGGCAGAATCAGGACGTCATCATTCGGAAAGCCGACAAGGGTGGTAGTTTGGTCATCCAAAACAGAGAGGACTACATTGCCGAAGCAATGAGGCTGTTGGGGGATACAGACACCTACATCAGACTGAAAGGAGATCCTATTATAGAGTACACTAAAGATCTGAAGTCACTCCTAGATAAGGCCCTATTGGATGGGGTCCTTACCAAAAACGAGTATCACTTTCTCTACAACAGACATGCTCTGACCCCACATTTTTATCACATACCTAAGGTGCACAAGAGTGAGGCCAATCCTCCGGGCAGGCCTATAATTGCAGGCATTGATAGTATCACAAGTAATGTGGGCTGTTACATAGATCACTTTTTGCAGGGAATAGTGACTAGCCTTCCATCCTTCGTTAGGGACTCGAGCCATATGCTGGAAATATTGTCCCACTATGTCTGGCAGCCTAGTTACAAATGGCTTTCTCTAGACGTAGCATCGCTTTATACATCAATTGACCACACCTATGGCTTAAGGGCAGTTAATCATTATCTGTCCAAAGAAGGTACACTTAACTCAGTGCAGGCTAAATTTATACTCGACTGTGTCGATTACTCTCTTACGCACAATCACTTTTCTTTTCTTGGAGAGCACTATCTGCAGACTAAGGGCACGGCTATGGGGGCCAGGTTCGCCCCAAGCTATGCCAACATCTTCATGGGCTACTGGGAAGATTTGTCTATTTGGAACAATAACCCGTACGGAGCGAACCTGGTCCTCTACGCCAGATATATTGATGACATCCTTATCATCTGGGATGGAACCGACCAGGAATTGCATCTCTTCCATGACCACTGCAGAGAGAATCCCTTTGGGATCAATTTCACTCATGTTATCAGTAGCGAGAGCCTTGTCTTTTTAGATCTTGAGCTTAGGAGTGATCTTGATGGCAATATTCTCTCTAGAACACACTTTAAACCCAGTGGTGGTAACTCCTTTTTGCACGCTGATAGCAATCACCATCCTAGATGGATTCGAAACGTCCCGTATGGACAGTTCTGCCATCTGAAGCGCACTTGCACCAAGAAAAGCGACTACCTGGAGCAGAGTGAGATCCTTCGAAACAAGTTTTTGGACAAGGGATATGATCCCACCCTAGTCGAGACTGCCTTCAATAAATATGCCCTTCTGTATGACGAGACCCCGGCACATGATCCACGGCCCGCCTCCACCACCAACCAGGACACCATACAAACCCGTTTTTCCACACAATACACCAACAAAGCCTTTGAAATACAAAGCATCCTACGGAAAAACTGGAGTATTTTGAAGCACGATCCAGTGCTAAGCAAGCACCTTTCGGATGGACCGAATATAGTGTACAGAAAACCACGAGACTTGAGAGGCCTTATAGCTCCTAGTATGGTGAGGAAGCCCTCAAGTAGGTTCACCAATGCATGGTCAACCATTTTTGACCAGAAAGGTAGCTATAAATGCAGTGTCAGGAACTGTGGAACATGTCAATGTGGCACAGAAAACAGACAGTCACTGGCAAAGACGGTAGGATCCACCGTCTGAAGCAGTTCATCAACTGTGGGACGGACCACGTGATATATGGCATCATTTGCCCATGCGGACGTCTTTATGTTGGTCGCACCTCTCGCCCTATGAGAGTGCGTATTGGCGAACATAAATGCGACATCACGAACACACGGGTTAAATATTCGGTCCCTCGGGAAGTCCATCATGGTGACTCATCAGGCATGAAAGTGTTTGGGATCGAGTCTATTGGAGGCGGCCTCGACAGGGGCAGAAGACACCAAAGGCTTTGCAAACGCGAAGCCTATTGGATCTTCACCCTCGGGAGTATGACGCGGGGGGGGGTTTAAATGAGGACCCTGAGGTTCACAAAATCACGTGACCCTGTAGTGTCCTTCTATGGAGCTCTCATGTGTCACCTCCCCCCCCCCTTTTTTCTCCACCTTGCCCCCCTCATTTTCCTTGTCATTAGGTCGGCTCTGCTTGTTGTATTATATTAGGTTTTCAGTTCAATCAGTTCATCATGTATATTTTATAATTTCTATTGTCTGTTTTTAAATAATTTGTAACAATTCTCTTAATAATATTACTATTGTGTTACCATCAGCGATATGTTCTGTATTCATGAAATATCGGTATCTGTGTATTAGTGATAAACCTGTCACTCTACATATGTTGCACACAGTGACGAGGGAGGGATCCCTTAGTACCATTTAGTAGTCATTAACTTAGTTACTGGTTGTGCCACATGTGTTCACTCCTTCAGTACCATCCCTGTGTATTATCGGTGTGTATGCATGTGTATGCACGTGTATGTATATATATATATATATATATATATATGTATATATATATGTGTGTATGTGTGTGTGTGTGTATATATATATATATATATATATATATATGTATATATTTTTTTTACATTTGGCTCGGCTCGGGTCATCCCCCCCCCCTTTTTTTTTTACATATTATCTCCTCATATGCCCAAGGTCGGTCCATGACATGTCAGTGTTATGGTTGCCCACGTGACGTGCAGATTGGCATGCGCAGTGAGCACCTTGTGCTAGTGCCAGCTATCATTTTATTAGTAATATTTTATATTTTTTATTATTTTTATCTGTTATATATATTCACATATATGTACTTTTTCATTGTTACTTTAACATGTGGGGGAGAAATATTTATATATCATACATCATTAGCGATTTTTGGTCTCCATTCGTGTATACAGCATCACACATCTTTTACTAATGTGCAGAGGCCCCCCTTGTGTTCATTCATTCATTTTTTGCATCCTCCAGCGCTCCTTTGGGGCCCCTCGATTGGCGCAGCTATTGTCTGCCGGGCGGCTGCGTGGTCGGGCTGACGTCAGGTGGATCCTGTGCTCTATTGGCCGTGACCCCTTGAGGTTTGCCCCCAGCAACATGGCGCCATATAATCTCTCGCCGCCCACGTCACTGGTGGGCGACCATTGACGCTGAGGAAGTGACGTGCACCCCGCCCCTTCCTCTTCTCTGGAACGCAAACGCACTGGCGTGCGTTCCAGCAAGGAAACACTACCCGGAAGCGTACGGCGAGCCGCTCACACTTACAGAGATCGGACTGTGCTGTGGGTGCAGTAGAAGGTACAGTGCTCACCTACATATGATAGCTTGATAGCCATCCCCCCAATAACAGGCTCATATAGCCTATGCCACTCTGCTCTTCCTGTGCCCAGTATGTCATAATCCATCACTGTGCTCTGGAAGGTTCTGTTCATCATCATAACCGCTTGCTGCTAATCGGTGCTTGACCTATATTGCACCGTGTTCTACTACTGCTTGTGAGTAATTTCTTTTATCATTTTTATTCAATAAATATTTTACAAAAGATAATGCACATGGCCGGTGCGCCCCTCTCTCTTTTTATTTCTTTGTCTGCTAGGATTCCCCATCCTTGAGGGCAGCAAGGCCTGTGTCGTTATACCATCTGTCTGGTTGCCCACTTGCGCAGGAGTCATTTCTTTTTCTGGTATCAGATGATCTCCTGCGTTCCTGTTTAAAGAATTGCTTTGCTGACATCACTTCTGGCTCCAGATCCTGCTTGCTGTTTCACTACATGGATCCCTGACTTCTGGCTTGGCCTACTATCCGTTCTGGTTACCAAACTTTGGCTATGTTTTCACTACGTTTGAACTTTTTACTTCTATTATTAAACAAGTGTGATTTAACTTTACTTCTGTCTCGGTCTGATTTCATGGTTTCTGACAGTAGGCGAAGGCCATGAATTCAGAAGATGCAGTCAATCCACTTGGTAATATTTTTTCCAGTTTGGATGAATTGGATCATCGCATGGATCAGTTTGCCATGGCGTTACAAATGCTCCTGAGTCGCACGGCTCACCTGGAATCTCCCACTGTGGCTGCTCCGGTACAACCTATGTTGCAGGCCATCCCTACTGCTGCTCCAGTCTCTGTGCAGTCACCCGCCTTGAGTATTACCTCTATAAGAGGTATGTCTGGTTCCGCTCTGCTTCCCCAGCGATTTTTGGGTGCGATCCAGTCCAAAGCAGAGGGTTTCTCAACCAGATTGAGATATACTTTGAGATGCTGCCCCAGGCGTTTCCCACGGACAGAAGCAAAGTAGGTTTTGTGATATCTTTGCTTTCTAAGAGAGCCTTGGCCTGGGGAAACCCTCTATGGGAGATGCAAAAACCTGTTGTCTTGAGCTACCCTGAGTTTGTGGCTTAGTTTAAAAGTGTATTTGACGTTCCGGTACGCTCTGCTTCTGCTGCCCAGTGCCTCATGTCCATCGAACAGAGTACAAGATCTGTTGCCGACTACGCCATTGAATTCCGTACTCTGGCAGCAGAGGTTGCATGGAACAACGAAGCCCTCATGGCTGCTTTTTCTCATGGTCTCTCGGATACAATCAGGGATGAGATAGCAGCCCAAGATATACCCACTGAGCTGGAGAAGTTGATCACGTTTGCCATCCTCATTGACTCCAGACTCAGAGAAAGACTCTCTTTTAAGGAGCACTTGCGGAAGCCTCCTGTACGTCTGTGTCCAAGCTTTGTAGTCCCACCCGTGCCCCCCTCACCTACCATGCCTCCTGGTACTGAGTCGATCAGTGAAGGTGATGGCATGCACTTGGGTTTCACGCGTCTCTCTGCAGGTGAGAGAACCTTTAGGAGGAGGGAGAGATTGTGCCTTTATTGTGGCCAGGCAGGTCACTTTTTGAAGTTCCCATCCAGGGAACGCCCGAACCTTGAGGTCCTGTCATGGACAGTCCTTAGCTGGCGTTTCATCCCCAGTTATCCAGAAGGATAAGCCCCTGGTTTCGGTCATCCTTTCTTGGGCTGAGTTGTCCGTCGAGATACAGGCTCTAATCGACTCTAGGGTTGCAGGCATGTTCATTGATGCTGCCTTTGTATCAAAGCACTTGATTCCGCTGCAGCTGCGTGACACCACTTGCCATTGAGGCTCTTGACAGGAGACCTCTACAGCCTGCCCATGTAACTCATAAGACAGTTCCGTTGTCCATGGCCGTAGGGGCCCTTCACCACGAGATGATCCAATTCCAAGTTATTTCCTCACCTAAGTTTCAGCTGGTTATTGGTTATCCTTGGTTACAGAGGCACAACCCCTCTTTTGATTGGCTCCATGCTGAGGTTCTCTCCTGGTCGCCACAATGCAGTGAGACATGCTTCTAAAAGGTAGCCAAGGTCCTGTGCACCTCTTCACTCTCCTCCCTGTCGCAGGAGTACCGCGATTTTAGCAATGTTTTTGACAAAGATCAAGCAGGTAGTTTGCTTCCACACCGGTCGTATGATTGCGCAATTGATCTTCAACCTGGTGCCATACCCCCTCGTGGCCGGGTTTACCCTTTGTCGATCTTGGAGGATAAGGCCATGGAGGAGTATGTTGTAGACGCACTTTCTTGAGGTTTCATCCGCAAAACCTCATCTCCTGCTGGTGCTGGTTTCTTCTTTGTAAAGAAGAAGA
Organism: Lithobates clamitans; assembly: GCA_037952925.1. Taxonomy (NCBI): domain Eukaryota; kingdom Metazoa; phylum Chordata; class Amphibia; order Anura; family Ranidae; genus Lithobates; species Lithobates clamitans. Next base: position 1,391,160 of record JBBGZY010001129.1, on the reverse strand, counting down.
GTGGTGAACTGAGAATTTGTATTGATTATAGGGGTCTCAATCCTTTCACGATTAAGAATGCCTATCTGATTCAGTTGATTACGGAGTTATTTGACCGCCTTAAGGGAGCAATGGTTTTCATGAAGCTTGATTTGAGAGGAACATGCAATCTCGTGGGGATTAAGGAGGGCGACGAGTGGAAAACTGCATTTAATACCAGAACAGGCCATTACGAGTACCTCATAATGCCTTTTGGCCTTTGTAACGCTCCGGAAGCTTTCCAGGAATTTATTAACGATGTCCTTCGAGATTTGTTGCAGTTATGTGTGGTGGTTTATCTCGATTATATCCTCATATTTTCCAAGTCCCTGGAGAGCCACCACACAGATGTCTGTTGTGTGCTTCAGAGACTAAGAGAGAATAATCTCTATTGTAAACTAGAGAAGTGCGAGTTCCATCGTGAATAGGTTAAATTCCTGGGCTATGTCATTTCCACTGCTGGTTTTTCGATGGACCCAGAGAAACTTTCGGCTGCCCTACAGTGGCCCCGACCCATAGGTTTATATCCTCTGCAGCGTTTCCTGGGCTTTGCCAACTATTATCGGAAGTTTATTTGTAATTTCTTGTCTATGGTCAAGCTCCTGACTGATATGACCAGAAAGGACGGTAACCCACGGAGGTAGTCTCCGGAGTCTGTTAAGGCCTTTGAGAGTCTCATGGCTTCCTTTGTATCTGCTCCAGTGTTGGCACATCCTGATCCTATGTTACCTTTTATCCTTGAGGTGGATGCTTCTGAGACTGGTGTTGGCGCCCTTCTGTCTCAACGTCCTACCTCTGAGAGTGCTATGCATTCTTGTAGCTACTTTTCTAAGAAATTGTCACCTGCGGAGTGCAATTACGAGATTGGTGATAGAGAGCTGTTGCCAATCATTTTTGCCCTAAAAGAATGGAGACATCTCCTCGAAGGTACCACTGTGCCGATTCTCATTCTTACTGACCATAAGAATCTCACGTTCTTGTCTGAGGCTAAACACCTCTCTCCCAGAAGGGCGTGATGGGCTCTATTCTTATCAAGTTTCAATTACATTGTCTCATTCTTACCCGGTACTAAGAATGTAAGGGCTGACGCTTTGTCATGACAATTTTCCTCCACTTCCAAGATGGAGTCAGTTCCAGTTCCTGTGATTTCTCCTGATCATATTCTGGCTACGGTTCGCACCAGTCTGACTTCTCTTTTGGGTGACAAAATTCTTGCTGCTCAGGTCCATGCTCCTCCTGAGAAACCTTGTGACTGCTGCTTTGTCCCAGAGAGTCTCCGTACTGCTGTGCTCCAGACTTACCATTCTCCCAAGGCTGCTGGCCACCCTGGGAAGAATCAACTCTTTTGGGCCATTTCTCAACAATTCTGGTGGCCTAGTCTACGTGCTGATGTAACCGCCTTCATAGCTGCCTGTTCCATGTGTGCTCAGAGTAAGACTCCACGACAGCTTCCAGTGGGCCTCCTACAACCCATACCCAATGGAGAGAGGCCCTGGACCCACCTGTCTATGGATTTCCTTGTGGACTTTTAAGCAAATAGATGCATCGGGTTTCTCTCTGAGAGAGATCCCTGACCCTATTAGAACCATTCCAAGATTGGTACACTACATCTATGCCACAAAATTGTAGTAAACTCGGGTCCTGATTATGTTTCTCCTTGAAATGAAGAGAAACACTATGGTGTCGAAAACCATTTTTTATATTGGCTAAGTGCTCAGCAATTCGCACCCTCAGTAGTCTCTTGGTGCACCCCACATAGAACAAACCACACGGGCACCACAAGAGATAAACTACAAAGGAGGAATTGCACGTGATAAATTCACTGATATTAAACGTTTCCTCATCCATATTAGTAGTTTGAGTGGTACCTCTATTAGTCACCCGCACCGTTCTACAACAAATGCACTTTCTACATGCAAAAAACCCTTGGAGGTTAATCTCTATATTGATGGTGAAAATTTGAGATGAATCCCAGTTGATGCTGGTTTGATGGTACCCCAGTATCCTTATCCTTCAAACACTGTTCACTGGATGATGTTATCTATAGTATTATTCTCATACCCCTTCTGGAGAAATATCTCTCAGTATATTAGCTTGAGAGTTATAGGTGTGCAAATCCAAACAATTACGTCGGACCCTTAGCATCTGTCCTTTTGGTATGTTCTTTATCCAGGCGGGATGATGTCCGCTCCTAATGGACAGATAACCATTTCGATCTGTGGTCTTAAAGAAGACTTTTGTATTCAAAGTATTATTAGTTTTAGTGATAGTTACATCAAGAAAGTTTACTAAGGTGTCACTTATGACATAATCTAATCGAATATTGTTGGAGTTGTTGAGTCGTGATACAAATTCCAATGCAGATTCCCTCGACCCCTCCCAGATGAACAGTAGGTCATATATGAATCTACGATAAAACAACAACTGGGGTGGTCTGCTGTTGAATACTTGTCTATCCTCCCATTCTGCTAAAAAAAGATTAGCAAGGCTGGGAGCATACTTAGCTCCCATCGCCACGCCAACCTTCTGTGAGAAAAAATATCCATTAAACCAAAAATAATTGTGTGTCATGCAAAAATCTAACGCATGACCAACAAAAATCTTCTGCATATGGGGGATATCATCTCTCCTATTCAGTGCCCAGTTTAGTGCCAATGCCGCATCCTCATGCTGGATAATGGTGTATAACGAGGCCACATCGGCCGTGACCAAGTATAAATCAGAGGTTAAGTTGAATTTCACCTCCTGCAAAAACCGTAATAGATCAGTTGTATCCTTAAGATACGCCTTAGTGGCCTTCACGCTGGGTTGGAGGAACTTATCTAAAAATTCCCCCAATCTAGCTGTGACCGACCCTATACCATTCACAATGGGACGTGCAGGTGGTGTTCTGCTGTTCTTGTGAATTTTCGGCAGGGTGTAAATAACCGGAATGCAGCATGGACTGCGAACAAGATAACTTTTTTCCTTTGCACTAAGGGCATTGGTACTATATCCCCATTCTACCAAAGCACTAAGTTGCGTTTTATAGCTATTAGTGGGATCTGATGGTAGTTTACAATAAGTCGTATGGTCACTCAACATCTCCAGCAATTGATTGTGGTAAAAGTCTTTGTTTAAAATGACCACACCTCCCCCTTTATCCGCTGGCCGGATAATAATATAGTTCCTCTCTTCTAATGATTTAATCCCATTCATGATATGGTGCGGATTAACTTTTTTAATAGGATTCAATTGCTTTATATTTATTTTTATTTTCATTTATATAGTTTTATTATTTTTATTATTATTATTATTATTATTATTTTTTTTTATTTTATTTTTATTTTATTTCTATTATTATTTTTATTTTTATTTTATTTTTATATTTATTTTTATATTTATTTATTTTTATATTTACTTGTTATTTTACACATTGCACTCATAAGTCATAATTCCTGCATATTTGAATTCACCATTTAAAAAAAGTTTTTTTGGTGTTTAAATAGTGCTATCATTTATCATGTGGAAGGGAATTGTATGTATACCATTATTGAAGCCACCCTATATGTGGTTCGGCTTTGGGCTTTATTGAATGTGTTTTTCCTATAGATTCCATCTTGAAGGAGTTTTGCTTATGTATTATGGACACGGGGACACAGGAAGTGTGTAGATGCCAAGCAATTGACGCCCGCCCATTGTACATCAAAATTTGCATAAAACCTTGATTGCCTTGCCGAGTAGCCAACCCCATGATTAAGTCCCTGTGACGAAACATGTCGGGGCGTGGCTACACGGCAATCGGAGACGTCTGTTAGAGGGAGATTTGACGCTAGACGGAGCAGGGACCAGCTGAGGAACGTGAGCTGTGAGACGATCGCCGGCATTCACACTCCCTGGGTCCGCTGTGGCCATCCTGTGCTAGTGTTACTGCGTGCTCTGCTGTGCTTTGCTGTGATACAGTTTTATTTTGCTGTGGAGTGCCTAATGATTTTACTTAACATGTGAGTGTATATGTGTGGATTTTATTTTGGAATTAAATGTTTTAAAACGTTATTACGCCATCTGGAGCATTTCTTCCTTTATATGTGGAGTCACCATTTCAAGGAAAAGTGTTCGGTGCACTTAGCAGTGGATACCGGTGGTCGCATGTTAACCCCCATGATAGTGGGTTGAGGCGTGTTGTCGGCTAAGCACGAGAGTGTGAGGCCTTATCAGCTGGTGAGTGTGCAATTCACATGGGAGTGGAATCACGTCACTGAGGAGTGGTGTACACAGTTAACAGCATTTGCAGATTGGAGACACCTGTACTTTTGGGAATTTTTTCTTCATCATTCAACCTTTTTCTGAATCACTTCACATTTGATGTGGACTTTGTTTGCTGTCTCATTTTTACTTTATTTCTGGAAGGGTTCCGTATGTTTAGTATTGTGATACTGGACTTTCTCACTCTTCACGAGGTGTTATTAGTAGCAATTATTATATAATATTATTCTCATTTATGTTATTATATATCACTAGGTCATTTATATGTATATCACATTAGCAAGTGATGCGTTTTTGTGGGGGCATTATTATTATTAACTTTATTTACTATTTACAGAACTTTGTGTTTTTGTTTTCACATTTCATTATTTTAAAAATTGTGGTCTAGTCTTTTTTCACTTATTTAGAGGGGGTGTGATCACTTACCTCAAGCCCACTCTAGGGTGGGAGCGCCACTCTTCATCTCCTTGTATTTTGATCTTAGGGGTGATCCACATTTAGAATATACCTTTTGTCTGTTATTCTCAGACTGGATTAGATGTTTTGTTCCCTAACCATATAGCTGGTTACCGTATATACTCGAGTATAAGTCGTTCCGAGTATAAGTTGAGGTCCTAATTTACCACAAAAAAATGGGAAAAACTTATTGACCCGAGTATAAGACGAGGGTGAGAAATGCACAGCTACTGTAAGTGGAAAAGAGGGTCAACAATGCCAATTTGCAGCATCACTGTTCCCATTTGCATGCCTCACTGTGCCCATTTGCAGCCATAGGTCCCCTGAACTTCAAACTCGGTAGTTAAGGGTTCCTAGATGCCCCCTAGCTGCAGCCAAAATTTGGGGTCTCTGAACCCAAAGGGTCCCGAAATGACATTGCTGCAGATGGACACAGTTGACCGAATTTGGGGCCCCGTATCTCGGGGGCCACTTAGTGCTAAGAACCCCAAATTTGGTGTGCAAACCCAGTGGAACTAACACCATAAAATTTCCAAAGCTGGGGTTTCTAGCACCAAGCGGCCTTGAGATACAGGGCCCCAAAATTCAGTTCAGAAAATGTCAAGCACTTTTTTGCAGCAGAGAATGACATTTTCCGAACCGGTTTTGGGGCCCTGTATCTCAGGGCCACTTGGTGCTAGGAACCCCAGCTTTGGATATGTTATGGTACCAGTTCCACTGGGTTTGCACACCAAATTTGGGGTTCCTAGCAAGTGGCCCTGAGATATGGGGCCCCAAATTCGGTTCAGAAAATGAATTTTTTTGCTGCAGAAAAGTGCTTGACTCGAGTATAAGTCGAGGGGGGCACTTTCAGCACAAAAAAGTGCTGAAAAATTCGACTTATACTCGAGTATATACGGTATTTATATTTACCACTTCATATAGATATTCAAGAATAATTTGTCTTTTTTAAGCTTTACATAATATCTACATTATGCACCAAATTTTTTGGGAGGTTTTTATTTGATTAATCAAAACAATGAATCGGCCAACTAATTGATTATGAAAATAATTGTTAGTTGCAGCCCAATAATGAATCAAAAGAAAGTTAGGCAGGGTAAACTCTTCCTTCAGTTGTTGAAGGGGTTTCATGCCATTCTTAGCCAACACATGATGTAAATGGCAGACACATCTTGTGCTCCATTACTTGGCATCTGGGACCATAAGTAGTACAGACAACTGTTTACTGTGCCAAGGACAAGTAAATCTATGAGGAATGTTCCAATTTAATTTGACCAGGGCTAGGTCCCCCACTCTGAGTTACTCTAGGAGCACTGGGGAGTTTCCCAAGAGCAGAATGCATCCCTTCATATCACCCATCACTGTACACAAGAGGGTCTACAGCTCTAAAGCTTGGTGGCTCATACAATAAAATGAGAAAACATGCCTTTTTAGACTTGTTAATATGGTATAGGTGAGACAGCTGGACGACTATACAGTAGAGAATTAAATCTGGCAAAGCAATACCTCCCAACGAAAGGGGGTTTTGAGTATAAGCCATTTTATTTTGGGTCTATTCTAACCCCTAATCAAAGGTTTTTTGACAGAGTCCATCTTGTTTTATATTTTAAAGGAATACCTTGGTGAGTGCCATAGTACATAAAGAATTTTAGAAAGTAGGATTATTTTCACTAATCCTGCCCTGCCTTTTACTCCCAAGGAAAGCCTGGTCCATGATTAGATTTTGGCTTTGATCAGTCTAACCAAGAGTTCAATATTCAGAACTATTAACTCGATTGATATGTGCAACTCCAGATACTTTATGGAACTATCTCTTAGGATGGGTAGAGGGGCCTGTTCAGCTATAGGGGGAAAATTGTCAATAGAGGAGGTTTGGGATTATTTCAAATTCATTGTTAATCTGAAAAATTACTAAATTTTTCAATGGTTTATATGGCAGCTGAAGTACAGAAGAAGATCATCGGTATAGGGCTACCCTGTGTGATTTCCCAATCTGTATCCAATATTTGGATTAGTGCAAATACAGTTTGCCACTGGTTCTACTACAAGGGCAAACAACATGGGCAATAAAGGGAAACCTTGAGATGTTTCCATAGGTAGAGCAAAGGCTTAGGATGAACTTAGGATGAACTTCTGATACTCCTGAAGCTAGAACCTCCAAATACCTAGCAAAGAAGAATATTGATCAACTGTCAGTACCAGGTTTGTTATCCCTAGAAAAATGTATAATTCTATTTCCTCTCCCTTTGGTTAGGTTTTGAGAAGTTGTACTTGGTCTGGTGTCAAAAGTGGGAATGCAATCAAGGAATTGTACAATATCAACCTCTGTAAATAGACTGTATGAGGAGACCATTCATTTTAACCAAACTCAACCCTATGTGTGGAAATGCAACCCCAAACCTGTGAGGAACCTCCACCATGCATCACTGTTGCCTTCACACACTCATCATTGTACCACTCTCCGAGCCTTTGGAGAACAAACTTCCTTCTGTTAGAACCAAATATTTAAAGTTTAGACTTTTCAATCCAGAGCACCTGGAGCTGTCATTTATTTTGCACACCAGGTCTTGAGTTTCCTGCATTAGTGAGTTACTTGGCCTTCTTTCCATGTTGCAGCTTTGGCGTTTAGCTGCAAGTCTTCCATAAAGACCACTTTTAAATATACTTTTCCAGACTGTAGATGCGTGTACCAAGGTCCCATTTGTTTCTGCTAAATGTAAGCTGATGGTGCCACCTTCCACCTGACATCTTCCAAATGCATATGCAGCATGGTCTGTCTTTAATCTGCTTGCCACTATGTACGCTTTTTTTTTTACATCTACAACTTGTTTGTAGAGTATGACTTTTTTTCACCCAGTTTCATCCCTCCTACATTCTCTTTGATTTAAAGTGGTGCCCCTAAATACTTATCTGAGCCCAATCTCAATCCAGCGGTGTGCAGAGGCTCTCTCAGCTCTCTCTTCCCTCATTGGCTCAGACACAGCAGCTGGAGCCATTGGCTCCTGCTGCTGTCAATCACAACCAGTGGGGTAGGAGCGGGGGGGAGGCAGGGCAGGACCGAGCTGTGCTTTGTGTGTTTTATGGACACACAGAGCTGGCTTGGGAGCGAGCACACATGAGTGCCCCCATAGCAACCCACTTGCTATGGGGACAGTCGGCAAAGGGGAGGAACCAGGAGCACAAGCAGGGGGGGACCCAAGAAGAGGAGGATCGTGGCAGCTCTGTGCAAAACCAAATTAAAAAATTGTGCCTTTACAAATAATTGTTTAATCATGCCTGGACTATATGCCTGTAAAATCCATAACTGTGTGGAAGAGAGTTAATGCTGTTTTAAAGGCAGAGGATGGACACACCAAATATTTCTTTGATTTGGGTTTTTCTGTTTATGCACCTTGAAGATCACTATTTAAAAATAGTATTTTACATAATTTTTTAAGCATTATCACTTTAAATCATTTTTTGCAAGTGCCTAAATCTTTTCTAGAGTACTTTACATGTCCAACATTGGGGTATGCTGTTATAGGAATAAATTACAAGTTGTACAAGTAGCTTGGTGAGTTTGTGACTCTGCTCAACAGGCTTCTTTAAAATGTTCTCATCTCATGAGTCTCAAAAAATGTTAAACACATACATATAAATTTTTCTACTACAGTAAAATGTATTTAAGACTTTTTTGCACTCATGATACATATATATTATATACATATAGCCTTAAGTCTTACCTATAAGACATCAAAGAAGGTTTAACAACGATTTTAACTATTTACTACAATTTAACAACCTACATTGACTTGTATATTAGGGATTGCTATCTTACCTGCGTGGATGAGAAACCACCTAGGGCATTGCGTTGCTGGGAAAGCCATTTTACTACTGGAAGTGCAGAGGCAACATCTCCAAGAAGGGTATATGTTAGCAAAGCATATGCTGTCATTTCAACTTCAGCTGAAATCACTAATTTAAAAACAATGAAATTACTTTTTTCAAGAACCAAATGAATATTTGTCATAATTTCCACTGCAGTGTCACTAACTACAAACTAATCAAAATCAGTTGTACTAATTTAACAACATAACCCAGTCCACAAGTACAAACAAATCAATTTTTAAGGGAGACGTATTTTTATTACCATGAACACATTTTAATTCTAAGCAAATACAACTTTATACTGTGGATTGTGGTCTTATGTTTGGAAATAATCACAAAAATTAGGTTCAGTACTGGTTGCCCCATTGCCTGAGGCTCCAGTCAACCACAAATATTGTGGTCATACTCCGCGACCTACTATTAAAAGTAATGACTTGAAAGACAGAACTCCATTTATAACAGCAATTCATAATGACAGGTCATACGCTGGATTTATGTATGTCGTTTAAAATATTTAGGCTAAAACGAAATGTGGCTGAGCATATACCCACTCATCAGCCATCAGGGAAGGAGAGAACCAAACTAATGTCTGGTGTAAACAGGCAGCAGGTTGAATAAAAAAAACGGAGGCGCTTGCTGTACCGATATCCGTCCAGTGTCCCCCTAAGGGGAACTTTGCAAGCTACAGTCCACTGTTGTACAAAGAAAAAAGTAGACAAGGTATAGAAATGGAAAAAGGGAATAGTAATGTTTATTAAAGATCGGTTAAGCAAGTGTGTTAGGAGATATGTATATATATAACTTCTTGGTAAAAGTAATTTAGTGAGTTTTTAAAATCAAATTGTATGTGTTTTTACAGTGATGACATTAGGTACTCTGAGCATGGCAACTTGTGTTTTTAGCATACAATGTCTCACTTATCTTCATGACAATCCAATGCTATCGAAAATTAAATCATTTTTGTATTCACACAATAGGAGGATACGATTGTCATTTTAAATTTAGCCTGGGATTGTTATAATATTTGCATGTAATTGTGGTGAAAAATATTTATTCAAGCACGTGAAACAAAAAAAATTCATATATAGACTACTATACACCTATCAACCAAATACATTTATCAGAATATCATATTTTTCACAATAGTTGTCTTTTTTCTTTGCACAAAAATACATTTCATAAAGCAACTCAAGCCCATAAAGTGGAGGCATATTTTCCTACCTGATTGAGAGAGGCCATCACTAAAACTCATGAAAGTGTCCTCCTCTTTTGCCATTGAGCCAGTTAAACTCCAGTGAGTAAACCCATCTATAGCAAAAAAAAAATAATAATAAAAAACAACTTATTTTTGTTTTCAATTGTTGTAATATATATTAATAAATTTGGTCCAGTTACCTTGTGTTATGGCCATGCTGTTCAGCCTTCTAAGAGCTGCAGAAGCATAAGTGCTACGCAGCAGAGTCAGAGCATATGTTGTGAGAGCTATGGTATATGGGTCATCTGCTGAGTACAAGTGTGACTCCAAGTATTCTTTGGCTTTGGATACGGCAACTCTTTCTTCCTGAGGAAAAAACAGCAGTAAGACAACCACAACAATAAAAAAATATGTTTTTTGATAGTGATTCTCTGCAGCCACATGTGGTTCTCAGCTAACTTTGAGGTGGCTGCTTCAAAAATCATGAAAAGGTTTTTCAGTTCAGCTTGCACAAATCAGCTTTGTGCAGTTAAAATTACCTAGAGGCTTGCTGAGATTTAGGAGATTTCTCTAAAATAGTAATCTTATCAATATAAGACTGGGTAGAGTATAGAGCTGAGATGCCGTCAGCCAGTCAATCAGTATGAATACTATAACGCATGTTTAAACAAGTCTGCAATACTTCTTAATGATTGAATAATAATTTACAAATATATATATATATATATATATATATATATATATATATATATATATATCCTAGCAGCACTAACACTGTGATCTGTATTACTGTATAATCACTTTTTAAAATTTTGTGTAGTAAAGCTGTAACGTTTGGCATGTGGGGAAATTGAATACATTTTTAGAACTCACATATGTAAATGAATAACATATGTCTTGGTGGAAATAATATCAGTGTCCAGAGCTAATCTCAATTGTATATTGCACCAATATCTATTGCTATATTACAAAATAGGATTTCTGAATTTGCCGTAAAATCCTTTTCTTGGAGTTCCGTAAGGGACATAGAAATTCAGATAGAGTCTGGTCATACTGCTGTTTATAGGAAGCTTGGACACTGACAAACAAAAAAAGCCCATCCCATATAAACCCTCCTCTAAATAGCAGACCTCAGTTTTGTGGCAAAGCAGTGTCAATGGCAGAAAAAACTGGGGGTGGGGGCAGGTGTTGTGTCCTTTAATGGACTCCAAGTAATACATTTTACAGTAAATATAAATTATGTTATTTTATTTTCTTGTCCTTTGAGGAACATAAATAATTCAGATACAGTTGGCACATCCAAAAGCAAAAACAGAGGGGTGGGCAATAACTACAAACAGCTGCAGAAAATGGACCAGCGCTAAAATATGAACTGAGAAAATTAGATGCCCCATGCAATTTATAATAAGGAGAATAGTAGATAATAATAGAGGGGAATAGTTCCACCTGAAGGAACACCAAGTCTGAACCAGTGAGCGAAGGGAAAGAAAAACACCATGATAAGTAGGAGATTTCAGGAGATCTCAGGATTGGGGTCAAAGATGGACAATTTACTACAGCCACTTTCTTTAAGAATACGGACCGCAATTCGTACATTTCTATTGACAGCTGTCACCATGAGGCCTGGTTAAAAGTCGGTGCCAAAAAGCCAGCTTATACGCCTGAAACGTAATTGCTCTGATCAGGGTGAGTTTTCAGCTCAGGCTGATGTCCTGATTGGACGTTTTCTTGAGAAGGGTTACCCTGAGGCCTTCCTTAAGGATACACTAGATGAAGTTAAAACCATTGATAGGAGTACTTTATTGATAACCAAAGCACCTATTCAAGATAGGGTACCTTCGATCCCCTTTATTACTACCTACTCTTTACAGCATAGAAATGTGGCTAGACTGGTCAGAAAACATTGGCATGTTCTCATGAATGACCATGTATTGAGTACCGTCCTTCCAGCCAAACCACAGGTGGTATATAAGGGTGCTCCCTCCCTTAGGGGTAGAGTGGCCCCCAATGTCCTTGATCCTCCTCCTACTAAGAAAGGGTTCTTTGAATATATGACTGGCTTCTATCAATGTAGGAAGTGTAGGGTGTGCTCTCTTAGTGGATGCACACACAGAAGAACACACAAGTTTATTTCCACCAGTTCCCTGACAGAATTTGAGATCAAATCATTCATCACGTGTTCTACCGAACGTGTTGTTTATCTCCTTCAATGTTCTTGCGGATTACATTACATGGGGAGGACTAAACGCCCCCTTTCTGTAAGGCTTAACGAACACATAACAAACATCTTAACAGGTTTTCCCAAACACCCGGTCTCCAGGCACTATCTCGAGGCTCATAATCGGGACCCCAGTAAGACCATTTTTCTGGGGATTGACAGATATACCCCACATTGGAGGGGGGGGTTCCCTGATACGTGGGATATCCAGGCTCGAGATGGCCTGGATATACAGACTGAGGTGCTATACCCCTTTTGGGCTTAACGTTAAGGTTGATCTCAATGCTTTTTTAGACAATTCATGATCTTTCTATTTATATGGTTTGTATATACTCGCTTAGTATTTTGGTTGGGTATATTGTATTAGTACCTACCATTAGGGTTGTAGAGGGAGAATTTTTAGGGATTCGTAGTTAATTCAAAACTAATTTAAATTTTTTGTAAACTTGCTCTGAATTTCCGGTGGCTTTACCGCATTATCGCCCAAATTGGTTATTAGGTAACTTAATTTTTGGGGTTTTTTTATTCATTCATTTTTTTGAGCATTATCGTCCCATACATGTTTATTAATTTTTGTTTTTCATTATTTAGGGAATATTATTCCATACTATATAACATTAAAACTAAGGGTTATGTACGTGTCTTTATTAATACCATCGAGAGAGAGGTCTTATGTCCCCTATGTGAGGTGCCTTTGGTACCCATATTGTGACCATTACATCACTCAATTATTCTTGTGTAGGTGTCCTATGGTCATCTTATGTGTCTTCTCCCATCTTTCCACTAGATGGCATAGTGGAACATTTAATTATTATTTTACATTTTATATAATATTGAATTTCTGTTTCAGATTAATATATATGTTTTTTAAGTAATATGTAGTCCCCATCCTTTTGTTATCATCTATCATTTTAGATACAGTTATCACACTCGTGATTTAATCGGAATCATTTATACACTTCCTTTTGTATGGGTGGATGTGGTGGTGGCACCGCCGGAGCTTCAGAGCGAGGCTTGGTTCTGTAATTGTATTATAAATAGCGATGAGTCAGTGCGTCGCCCGTTCCCATGACGACGTCTATTAGGACGAAACGTACGTCGGAAGGCTGACGCGCTGACGTCATCGTTTTTATCTTTTTCCGAACGGGTGTATGCAGGCCGGCCGGCTGTTTTTACCTTAGTTTATGCTTATATCCCTACTTTTGATGTAAGTGCATTACTTTTATTAATAAATTTGTATACACTGATTTACACTTTGGAGAATTTGTTTTTTATCCCTCTGGGTCCTCTCTGCTGAATACGTGGATTCACTTGATGGAGGGTTCCTGCTCGTCTTTCCTCTGTGAGGAGATCGTAGGTGTTGTCCCCTATTGAGTGGATATCCGTGTACAAGCCTTTACATAGCTTGCCTCTGGTACGCGTGTATTCCTATAGGTGGTGGATTTTTCACTGGGTGCGCATTGATGCAAGTCTGAATAATCACAGTTTGAACATTGATTTTGCCTCAGGGATCTTTGTCTCTTCAATCATCACCATCCATCTGCACAATTTTATGTCATTCATCGTTTTGTGTCTTTTACCACTTACCATCAATTTGGTTTTGGGACTTTTCGTTTCTGGCATTATCACATTTTTTAAGGTTAATTTTTTGTCACTTTTATTTTTCTGTCACTTTCATGATTGATTTGTAGTAGATTGATTTTCAATATTTTTATCTACTTTGTATTTTTTTTTGGTTTCACTTTCAGTAGTTTAACCATTCAATCTTGTAGCGCGGTTCTTTGAATTATTTCTGTTATGTTATATTTGTGTATGCCTCACAATTGGAACTGCTGCTTATTATACATTTTTTTCTTATTTGTGTAAGCGCGGTAATTTTGTATATTATAAGTAGGAGATTACTTGGCCAGACCACCAGTTTCACTAAACAAGATATCCAAAGATGACAGAGTCATTAGAGTCCAATAACCCATAAGGTTAGCGAAGTGGCCCCAAAAAATGCTAAACACATACATATGAATTTTTGTACTACAGTAAAATGTATTTTCAACTTTTTTGCACTCATGATACATACAGTATTTCACAAAAGTGAGTACACCTCTCACATTTTTGTAAATATTTTATTATATCTTTTCATGTCACAACACTAAAGAAATGATACTTTGCTACAATGTAAAGAAGTGAGTGTACAGCTTGTATAACAGTGTAAATCTGCTGTCTCCTCAAAATAACTCAACACACAGCCATTAATGTCTAAACCGCTGGCAACAAAAGTGAGTATACCCCCAAGTGAAAATGTCCAAATTGGGCCCAATTAGCCATTTTCCCTCCCCGGTGCCATGTGACTCGTTAGTGTTACAAGGTCTTAGGTGTGAATAACAACATGATAACAACCCCAAACACACCTCCAAGATGACCACTGCCTTGCTAAAGAAGCTGAGCATAAAAGTGATGGACTGGCCAAGCATGTCTCCAGACCTAAACCCTATTGAGCATCTGTGGGGCATTCTCAAACAGAAGGTGGAGGAGTGCAAGGTCTCTAACATCCACTAGCTCTGTGATATCATCCTGGAGGAGTGGAAGAGAGCTCCAGTGGCAACCTGTAAAGCTCTGGCGAAATCCATGACCAAGAAGGTTAAGGCAGTGCTGGAAAATAATGATGACCACACAAAATATTGACAGCACATTTACACTGTTATACAAGCTGTACACTCACTACTTTACATTAGAAGCAAAGTGTCATTTCTTCAGTGTTGTCACATGAAAAGATAAAATAAAATATTTACAAAAATGTGAGGGGTGTACTCACTTTTGTGAGATACTGTATATTATATACATATAGCCAGCTGAAGAAAAGACATTCAGTGTCCAAATACAAAGTAGTTGTATCTGATTTCCTGGGTCCCTCAATGGACAAAAAAAATATTTAATTCAAAATTTGAATACAGAAAAAAACAAAAGATGGGAAAAGCAAAGTCCAAAACTATTAAAGTTCTCTGCATCTATTTGACACTTACAGAAATTTAAACTCATATACAGTAGCTATGCTTTAGTTAGCAGCTGCAAATAAGGACTGGATGTCATAGAAGTCGTATACTGCGGGAATACTCAGCTACTCTCTTAAGGCCCGTACGCACGGTCAGAAAATCTGAAGATAAATTCCGTCCGATTAACGATCTGTCGATTTTCTGATCGTTAGTATGCTGCTTTGGACAGACGATTATGAATTTTCGGCAGACAAAAATTGGATGTGCAGGCTTGAAAATGTTTGTCTGATGTGACCACAACATCCGATCTTCTTTTCATTAGTAAAGATTTCTGACAAAAAAAAAATCTGAAGAGCAAGACTAGGCATGCTCAGGAATAAAAGAACACATACAAAACAATTCAACACATTGGGGGTTATTTACGAAAGGCAAATCCACTTTGCACTACAAGTGCACTTGGAAGTGCAGTCCCTGTAAATCTGAGGGGTAGATTTGAAATGAGGGGAAGCTCTGCTGATTTTATCATCCAATCATGTGCAAGCTAAAATGCTGTTTTTTATTTTCCTTGCATGTCCCCCTCGGATTTACAGTGACTGCACCTCCAAGTGCACTTGCAGTGCAAAGTGGATTTGCCCTTTGTAAATAACCCCCGTTACGTCACTATAGACGTTGAATTCTGTCGTCAGAAAATTTTCTGATGGGGAGTACCCTCTTCACTTTTGATTTGAGACTGGCATCCAACAAAAAACTGACGAAAATTTGTCCAATAATCTGACCTGTGTGTACAAGGCTTTACACTTCATGGCTTGCATGCACTTTGAGCTAGATATAAGTATTTTAGCCATATTTTTTTCTGTGCATGCCCAAGACCACTTTTAAGGTGATGAATGCAGGACAAAAAATTTATGAGACCAGTATATCCTGTATATATTTTATAACATCGCTGTTCACCTGGCAGCCTGTGGGCAACTTACAGGGACTCCAAATGTGGCTCTCCACCCTCCCTGTTACCCACATCTCTGAAACTGCAAGACACATACAAATCTGGCAGAAACCAGCAAATTAGCCATGGTATGTCATTCACTTTTTCTGACCCAAAACCAAGTTTTTCCCCTTAAAGAAGCATATTAAATTTTTTTTTGCACATTGTCTGTACCTCAGAACTGATTCCTGTCTCCAAGAGAGCGGCTGCGACATAAGCAGTTAGAGCTATTTTTCCATGATTTCCACCCTGTAACAACAACAGTACCCTTTTTATATACATTATATTTATTTTTTTAGCTGAGATATAAGAATAATTAAAAGTATAAGGAATGTGGTGTACTTAGTGTATTTAACACCTAAGGCTGCTCAAAATAACACAATTATTTTCAGTAAAATGCTGGAAAACAAATACAAATAACGAAGACTGTATTCCTTCCTCATATTGGCGGTCAGTAGAGAAAAGCAGCCTTACCCTGATGGTCAATGGAAAAGAGCCCCTTTCACTTGTGACCAATGAAATGTCCTCTTACACTGGTGATCAGTGAAATCTCCACTTACATCATTGGTTAGTGTAGTACCTTTTTACATTGGCCTGTGGAGAGGTGCCCCCTTACACTGGTGGTCAAAATGATCCCTGGTAATGAAAGGCTGGTCTAAATGTTTGTAATGGATACACATACATTTTCTTTCTACCTACATTTTTTCTCATATCCTTTTCTGTCTAGCTTAGTACTGATAATGATCTATTCAAAGTATTAAATATGTTTGCCATACTTTAGGTGATCATATACATTTGAGTACAGTAGACAATGATCTATTTAATGATCTATTCAAAGTATTAAATATGTTAGCCATACTTTAGGTGATCATATACATTTGAGTACAGTCACAGCATGGAATACCAATTACTAGCCTAGATAACCTAAGGAAAAGTCCATACGTAGAATGTGGCTGCAAATTTAGATTAATATAGTTGGGGAGTGTGTAAAGGTTAGGTTGTTATTTAAAACCATCCATAATCTGATGTACACGGATAAACTGTAAATTGAAAAGAATATACAGTATGCTATGCAATAATTATTATGAAATGGACCTTACTGATTGGAACATCCATTTATACTTTAAGGATCACTCTAGAGCAATTGTTTACAGTGTACCTCTTGGAAGTCATTCCACAGATCCTTCAATTTGGTCTTAATACTGTTTTAAGGTTTCCAACCAGGAAAATGGGTACAAACTAAGATCACGCTGTTATTTTAATCTCTTTCATACTCTACAAGATATTTGCTGTTGAAAAATGTGACACTGAGGATAACACATTATTACACATATTGTGGGAATGTCTGAACTTGCAAGGGTTTTGGCAGGATGTACAAAGCATTACTTCAATAGAGTACAGGAGTTCCAATTCTTGGGAACAACAATCAGGGAGGATCTGTCATGGACAGGGCAAATATTCCATCTGGTCAGCAACGCTTATCAGAGATTGCACTTCTTGAGGAAACTGTGGATGGCAGGCTTTTCTGAGCAGTGCCCACTCAGTTTCTATAAGGCTGTCATTGAGAATGTGCCTTATCATGTCTCTCTGGGCAAGGGACAAGGAATGTGCAGGATCCATGACAGAAATGCCTTACAGAGGGTGATAAAAACAGTGCAGAAGATTATTAAGGGGGCATATTTACCGAGCACTGAAGAACTGAAGGAGGAGAGGTACCTTTGGAGAGCTATTAACATTCTAAAGCAGTGATTCTCAACCTGGGGGTCAGGATCCCCTCGGGGTTTGAATGACGATTTGCTAGGGGTCACCAAATTCTGGGCTGTTCCTGAAGCCTGTACCGCTCTCCCAGCCTTTTCGCAGCCGCCCATTCAGTTCACGGCATGGCTGGGGGGCAGAGACTAGAGGTCAGCTGACTGGTGAGGAATGTGAAATGGGAGGGGATGGAGGAGACCCTATCTCCTGATTACGGCATAGGTGTCACTGCTGCGAGACACCACAAAAACGGAGACACAGTGAGTAACACTACCCGTGATTATAGTTGCCATTAAATTTACGCACTACAGTTCTCGGATGGCTGATCAGAACTCCCCCCAGCACTGCCACTGATCCCACCCCCCACCAGCACTGCCACTGATCCTACCCCCCACCAGCACTGCCACTGATCCTACCCCCCACCAGCACTGCCACTCATCCAACTTCCAACCAGCACGGCCACTCATCCCATTCCCTCCACCCCCCCACCAAGGAGTAAGAGAAGGAATAAAAATAGAGAATACATGGAAGGGAGAGGAAAAGAGAGGGAGGAACAAAGAAAAAGGGAGAAAAAGAATAAGAGAAAGAACAAAAAAGACAGCTAGGGAGAGAGATGGGGGGGGGGGGGAACAGGAAATTACGATAGAGAGAGATAAAAGGCAAAAGAAGGAGAACAAAGAGTGTGGTACATCCTAAAATGTACCATAATGGGTTTTAATACTGTACGAGTGAAAGAGACCCAGGGAGAGCTAAATGTCCATGGGTTAGGGTTGCAAATTACTTGTCTTGCCTTGGGTGCTGACAACCCTCGCTACCAAAATAATTTTTCTGTAAGGGGTCCCCAAAACTTGGGAAATGTTATCAAGGGGTCACAGTACTGGAGAGGTTGAGAACCACTGTTCTAAAGGATAGCTCCCATGCTGCAAATGTCTTGTATAAAGTGTTGGCTTTTGGGAGTCAAATTAGGAGTATTTCCTCATGTATCACCAGGCTGCAAAACAGCTTCCTTCTGCAGGCCATGTGGTTTTTAAATGCTAGAGGCTTTTTAGGGTTACTTTAAAGGTGCAGTATGTATTTATTATGTGATACATGTGTTTTTTTATGAAGATAGTGTTATACGTGAGGTATTTTATGTCTTTTATTGTAAGGGGCTGCACCAACATTTCATTTTATCATTTTATGACTTTTATTGTAAAAAGATAATACATTTTTATGATTCTGTCTAGCTATATTCTTGCTTTCCCGCCTACACATTATCTTCTGCAACATACTACCAGCCCCAAGAAACATTTTTTCAAAGTCTTAGCCATGCACATGATAAATGCTACCAGAATGCACATCCTGACGCACTGGCATGCTAAACAGACCCCTACATTACAGGAATAGTTCACATGAATAGATAAGGTTGCAAATATGGAGGAGATTATACATATAACACAGGACAGACAGTGCTCTGTGACCTGGGCTTGCTGGTTATCATTTAAAACGACTGTTGAATACAAGAGCACAATGCATTCCTTACTGGAGTTTTCATACAGGATTATTAGAATTGTTACATTTGACTCTGATGTCCTCTTGCCATTACTTGTGTCTCTTCAACCCCTATTCTCAGGTGTCCCTTCACCTTAATTTTCTCATAAGATGTGGTTACAATGATTTTACCATGTGCACTGCTTACCTGGATATCTTTATTTAGAATTCTACCCATAGCTGGAAAAGAGCCATCTTTCTTCTGGTGCTGAATAATCCAGTCTTTTGCTGCAGAAAGTTCTAATGGGTCTATATAGATGAAGCCCCTGGACTGAGCGAAGGATTTCAGCACAAAAGCTGTAAGCCTAATTAATGGATCAAAGAGTATTATAAAAATATGCAAATCATTATTAACAGGATAGTTCATTTTAGGGGAGTCTAACTGTTGTCTTACCACATACTTCCAGAAGAATCCCTCTCTCCAAAGGCACTATAGGACCCGTCTGGTCTCTTGTATGTTAGCTGGCGTTGGTAACCTGTTTAACAGGGAGATGATCACAATAAGCATTGTACTAGCTCTGAATATTAGTATCCCATTGGTCTGCAGGCAGTCAAAATTAAACCAGCCATAGACGGTTGGAATCTCGGCCGATTTAGCAGGGACAGGCCATGATTTGAACCACATATGGACAGGCTGATCTTACCCATTTACCCATGATTTTTATCCATCAATTGATTTGGGTACAAACAGCATATTGGATTTTTAGGCTGCAATTTTTGCCAGCGGCTCTAGCTGATAGCAATAATCACTGCTCCCCATAATAGCTGGATTGGGGAACAGAGGTAAGTGTAAATTACATGATTATACCCACCTAACCCCAGGTAAGTACAGGCATACCCCACTTTTAAGTACAAAATGGGGTTTATTTACTAAAGCTGGAAAGTGCAAAATCAGGCTCATTTCTGCATATAAACCAATGAGCTTCTAACCCCAGCTTGTTCAATTAAGCTTTGGTAATAAAACCTGGAAGCTCATTGGTTTCTATGCAGAAGTGAGCCTGATTTCGCACTTTCCAGCTTTAGTAAATAAACCCCATTGTGTACTTAAAAGTGGGGTATGCCTGTATCTTTTACATCCCATATATCTCAATATATATTGTGCAAACTTTTGCAGATGAAAGGGTATAAATTACATAGAACGGCAAACTTGGAAAGATTTTTTTGGTAGATTGCAACAGAAAAGCATAATACCACAATGTGCACCTTCAATTCAGATATTTCCCCCATTTCTTCTTCACTGTTAGCTGTCCATGTTCTGATTGTTAGCTGTCCTTGGTCTGATGTATATCATTATTTAACCCATTTGACTTTGATTCAGTTTTTGGGGTACAGTCTGACTTATTTGGTCCAGGGAAGATTAATCAGAGGTTGTTTTTTCAGAGGTCTATAAATTCATGTCTTAATTCAAAACAAAGTCCAATTTCCAATATAAAGCATGCATAGAAGCATAGAATGATGGTACTGACAGATTAAAATTAACCTTATCATGCGAAATCAAAAAATATGTAGAGGTCAAAGGTCTTCAACTTCCAACAATAAGAGAGCAAGATTTACAAACTCCACACATTGCCCCATCTGCTGTGCACATGTATGATATGTTTATCAGGCACTATTAGGAAGCTGGTCAAAATCAATAATGTTCAAATTAAGGATAGCCATTTACAGGTAGAATATTATTTGAATGTTTGTGGAAATTCTGAAAAATCATTCATCAGGGCATGCAACCGTACCATCAGTGACTCAACAAATTTTGTTAGAAAATCTCTTAAAAATCGAATTTGTTTGCCATTCCAACGGTTTGAATTTTAAAGTCCAGTTTGAGAATGCTTGGATGTTATGCAATGTTTGTTTGTGAACCTACAACAGGGGTCTCCAAGCTATGGCCCTCTAGTTTGTTCAGGAACTACAATTCCCATCATGCCTAGTCATGTCTGTGAATGTCAGAGTTTTACATTGCCTCATGGGACGTGTAGTTCTGCAACAGCTGGAGGGCCGTAGTTTGGAGATCCCTGCCCTACAACATACTATATGGAAAACAAATGAAGGGTTTGCCACAGATTACTTCTGGCCTGGATCAAACCTTACCTAGAAAATGTGTATTACAATAAGCATGATTTTTTCATGAACAGAAACCACATTCACATTTACAATTTTGTAGTCACAATTTTGTTTGTTCAAATAATAAATGAGAAAAAAGTTTCCATACTTCACCTTAGATTTTGCGGTCAACGATTGTCAAATTGTTCCCAATAACAAATCAAATGAACATTTCAAAAACGTCTGTTTTCAGACTAAATTTTAATGGAGGCACAGGTTGAATAAATAACAGTTAAACACACATTGGGGGTTATTAAGGAAAGACAAATCCACTTTGCACTACAAGTGCAAAGTGCACATGAAATTGCACTTAAAAAAGTGCACTTGGAGGTACAGTCGCTGTAAATCTGAGGGGTAGATCTGAAATGAGGGGAAGCTCTGCTGATTTTATTATACAATCATGTGCAAGCTAAAATGCTGTTTTTTATGTTCCTTGCATGTCCCCCTCGGATCTACAGTGACTGCACTTCCAAGTGCACTTTCACTGCAATTTCAAGTGCACTTTGCACTTGTAGTTTGCACTTGTAGTGCAAAGTGAATTTGCCTTTAGTAAATAACCCCCTGTATGTGATAAAACAGCATAGCATGTTGAGCCTAACCCACCTTGTAGAAGGTAGTCCACTGCCTCATTTTCCACTTCTGGACACAGTTGCGTTGTTTTTTGGAGATACTTGAGCACAAATACATTAGGAGCAAAGTGTATCATATTCTGCTCTCCACATCCAAACGGCAGACGGAGGAGGTTATCTAAATTACTCACAGTTGGACCCATCACATCTCCTACAGAAATAAATCAGTTACTAACAGATATTGTATTTTGAATTCTTAAGGATCTTTAGGAGTGTCACATTCTTCAAAATATTTATTTAGTAAAGGGATTACATCTTTACAATAACAGACAACAACCAGCAACCACATATTACATTAGTCTAACTATAGCCTCTGAACTCTGATTTGAGGTTTTAACATTTGTGTAAGAACATAAGTTATTGGTGGTTAATATGTCATAATAACAGGTAAACATAGAACCTATATGCTAATAATAAATAAATAAGCCACACACTACCAGCACTACCTAACAACATAACACAAAACCATTACCTTATAGTTTCAATAAAACATCCATTACCTGCATTGCCTTCCTAATATATCACTTAACTAATACCATCAGCATTGTACATTTGCTCCATGCTGAATAGTCTGACACATTAACCCTGTTAAGCAGTAAAACTAGCCTTTTATCCTTAAAAAAAAGTTTTTGTTTAAGAATATTTTCCACCTTGTCCTTTCAATAAAATAAGATTGAACTAAGAATATTAACCTATAATAGAAGCTGTAGCTCTTTCAGACCCTGGGATGACATTGTGTGGGACCCCCAGTGTGAAAGCCTCATTGTGGTTCTCATCTGTCTCTTCCTTCCTCCAGATTTTAAATTCCCCCATGGAACCCCAGCCAGTCGAAAAGCCGATGAACTTCACGTCCGGCTGCTTGGCCGCTGCCCATTCCACGATAATAAAGTCATTGGAGCCTTTGGTGCCGTGTCCTACCTGGGGAAGGTGGAGACAGAGAAGAAAGGGAGGTAGGTGGTCTGCACCCATAAAACTTTTACCACAAAATTAGTAGATAGATAGGAAACACCCTTTGAAATGAAAGCCTAACTCCAGACAAACAATGCATATATGGGAGCTGTTTTACCTGCCAAAAGAGTTTGACTCAGTCCTGCCAAGCTACAGAGACAGGTTGCTGACCTTTTTTTACTACAGTTAAGCCATACAGCTTAGTCACCTTCCTGACCCAGTCTGCGATTGGGCTGTGAAGGAGCAGCAGAATACTGCTCTCTCTCCTGTCTCCTCCTCTTATCATGTTCGTACATGTGTAAGAAGCACACTGGATTTGCTCATAGAGCTACCCCTTGTTCTCTCAGTCTAAAAGCTTCAATATAAGAGACTCTAGGTGGCTGCTATTAAATCAAATTTAGATAGCTGCACTACCTGCATCAAAAATACATTTCTTGATATTTTGACAAATACATATCTGCATTGTGTATTTTTAAACCTGGCTGGAGTTCAAAACATGAACAAACATAGATATAGAAAATAGAATCGCCTCCTTTACTAACATGGACTGCTATTACAATACCCCACAAAAATATATTAAAATCATGGCTAACTGAGATTTCTGTTCTGAATTCAACAATTCAAGACATTTTATTTAGACTTACCTGGATGAGTCCATTTTTCCAGCTAATCCAAAAAGCACGGAACTCATCCCAAGACAAGACAGCAGCGGTGTTTGCACTAGCAATGGGCTCTCCCATCTTGCTGGTTGTTATCCATGTTTTAGAATTCTGCTGTCCACCAATTACAATCTCAATCATTTCAGCCATGTCATGAGGTCCAGAAGACAGTGCAATATGGGCATCATTATGGGCTTTCACCATCAAATCAAAGTGTGTCATTCGTTGAGGTTTTTGAACGTACTGATATTCGAACTTGTTGGGAGTAGAAATCTGAATTTTCTCTAGGCCAAAAAAGATACTGCATAAATTTACACAGATTAAATAATTAAATAATTTTACAGAATGAAAGCAAAAGGGCAAACAGCAACTCGTATGTGAGAGAAAGGAACAGTAGTGTAATGTTTTCAAAGTTGGCCTGATATTGAAATGATGGGCATAAGGCATAGTAAGTACACCATGTGCAGCAATCTATACCAAATGATGAGAATTCAGATTAGGTGTTTTGGATAGCTGCACATTTGCTGCACATTTCCCTTCAGCTTTGCTCTTTCTGACATCCTAATGAATAAGCCTGTGTGAGTTAACAAAGGAAATTAAACCATGTGCGGTGTTATGTGTATATTCTAACAATTTGGAGCACACAAAAGTGTTTCAGTAACCAACACCAGTTTAGACCAAACCAGAACTAATGACAGTTTTATAGGCCTCTCAATAGGCTCGCCTATGAAGCCAGGGGCTGCTTGACTAAGACTTACAAAATTTGGGGCGAGTGGATTGCTAGTTTTGACACCAGGCTCCTTCTTCACCCTATTAATCGCAGATGGCTCAAACACTTAGGCCCCAATATGCCATGAGTCAACCTCTATAGACTTAACCTACAAATGGCAATTATATTGTACAGCACAATGGGTGAAAAGATCTTGTCAATCAACTTTAGATGAATGTACAAATTATACAACAGCACAAAGTTCCTGTTCATTGTTATTTGTTTATAGATAAATACATATAAGGCCCCTTGCACATGGGGCGGACTCCGCCTGCTTAGCGTGGAATCTGTCCGCTGATCCTCGCTGAGCAGGCAGATGGCTTGATCGTGTCCACTCTGCTTATGCAGAGCAGACACAGCCCGCTGTTCTCTATGGGCGGTTTACACCCGGTAGCCATCCGATCCAATTTGCCAGACGGATGGGGAACGGATCAACATCTGTCTGTTTTAAGTGCAAAGGATCAGATCGATGTCGGCTCCATAGTGGGCAACGGATGGTCCGATCGGCTTTGCATAAAAAAAATGATGGTTGGACCTAATCGGTCCTCCTGTGTAAAAGGGGCCTCAAACTTTGTATCCTGCTCAGTGTTAACATTGGTATATGCCTGCTTCTTACTCCCGTTTTTGTACAATGTGATTTTAAACAATACAGTATGGGGATTATTTACTGAAGGCAAATCCACTTTGCACTACAAGTGCACTGCAAGTGCACTTGGAAGTGCAGTCACTGGAGATCTGAGGGGGACATGCAAGGAAAATAAAAAACAGCATTTTTGCTTGCACGTGATTGGATGATAAAATCAGCAGATCTTCCCCTCATTTCAGATCTTCCCCTCAGATCTAAAGCGACTGCACTTCCAAATGCACTTGCAGTGCAAAGTGGATTTGCCTTTAGTAAATCAACCCCTATGCACCAGTGTTTTTACAGTTGTTCAATAAATCTCAGAACAAAAAAAAAAACTAGAACTACAGAGTAAAACAGACACAAGGAAAGATGTCTCTACACAGTAAACTTACATTGTCCCTTCTATGTCCTGTATCAACAAAAAGAGGAAAACTGGGAAAAGCAAAGTTTTAAAAATAAGCCATTTATCTATATCTAAACACCTTGGTGCATCAACCTTACTGTTAATTATTTTTTAAGAAATAGCTACCTTTAAATAAAGAGAGCTTTATGTAGCATGGTTAGCACGGTTAGCACCAATATTTCTGTACATGGTTTTTCATGTTACTGTATCTTTGTTACTGTATCATAAAAACGAAACAATACCATCTGTGATTAACAGTTGATTTTCCTACTTACTGTACGCACAAACATACAGAAATATGATAATACATTAACAAGATATTGTTTCAAATATTATCAAGTTTAGCAAACACATTTTTTGAAAGATTTATTTTCTTTAATTCACTTACCATTCGGGCACAAAAATACGCTGTATGTGTATTCTCGGGCTAAGCCCTCTGGCTGGAAAAAAGCACAGTAATATTTCTAGTGAATATTCAATTATTCCATTTGCTTGAAGCCTGGGTAATTTCAAGGGAATTGAAGTTGTTTGAATGAGTTCTGAGCAGCATTATGTGTAGTACATTTCAATGAAAGGCTATCACCTCCAAAACACTTGTGAATTGCATTGTCAACACCCATTCTACCCCATCTAAAACCAATCCTAACACTTAACCTCACACTGACAATTAAAAAACAAACATGCAATCAGCCCAAAAATACAAGTAAAGGCACAAAATTCAAGTACCGTATTCATCGGCGTATAACACACACTTTTTTCCCCTTAAAATCAGGGGGAAATCGTGGGTGCGTGTTATACGCCGAGCCCAGCCGATCTCCACTGATTGTGAGCGGAACGGAGCGAGCGCCAGCGATATACACATAGCCGAGTGTACTGGGCTATTCTCGGCTCTACTCACAGTCAGGGGCAGGACTGCGAGAGGAGCCGAAACTAGCCGAGTACGCTCGGCTATGTGTTTGTCGGCGCCACTCGTTTCTCTCCTCTCGCAATCAGTGGAGATGGCCGGGACTGCAAGAGGAGCCGAAACTAGCCTGAGTACACTCGGCTTTATGTATCTCGCCGGCGCTCGCTTCACTCCGTTCACAGTCAGCAGAGATCAGCGCCAATTTTAAATAAGCAGTGGCTAGGTAATGCTGCAAAGAGACTGGCAAGGCTGCAGAGGCACTGGGCAAGGCTGCAAAGGCACTGAAGAAGGCTGCAGAGGCACTGGGCAAGGCTGCAAAGGCACTGGGCAAGGCTGCAAAGGCACTGGGCAAGGCTGCAGATGGACACTGGGCAAGGCTGCAATGATGGACAAGGCTGCAAATGGACACTGATAAGGCTGCATTGATGGGCATTTAAATGTAAGTTTTTTTCCTTAAACTTCCCTCCTAAAAGTTTTTTCCCCCAAAATTCCCTCCTAAACTTGCATGTTATACGCCGATAAATACGGTATTTTACTTGCACAATTTGTCATTTCCATAAACGATTGTTTATTCACTTGTAATGTTCCTTTGAATTTGCTAGGGAACGGACACTCCAGAAAGTCTCAATTTCCTTACCACGACCTCCTCTCTCCTGGTACATCATAGCCTTCTCCCCTTCTCACAGTGTCTAAATACTGTCTGTAGTGGCCCAGATCCACCGTCCCTCCCCTTACCCTAAGAGGAATACCATAAAGTGACATTTGAGTGTCTTCTGCGGTTTCTGACATCACATCTAAGGCTTTTGGATTTCTACACAAGGAGGGTTTTTCGTAAAAATAATATGCCAAAAATATGTTAAATGCACATATAATCTTATGGGAAGATTGTTGCTGAATTCTTGTGTGGCGACAGTCTCTGTTTAACCCTATACATTCACTTTACCTTTAGCTACACAGATGTGGAACTATACATATATATCTTCTTATATGCCCTGATGGAACTTTGAGTACCATGAAAGAGGCATTGCACAGGGTCGTCCCCGATCAAGGCCATTGTTATTTTGTTATTTTAGAGAGATCAAGTTCCTGAGCTCAGCCCAAAATGGCCCAATCTTAGGGCATTCCCACCAGATGTGGATATGGAAGCCTTGTTGCCCGCATCCCTGCCAACAAAACAACTATCCTAGACTGAGGGGTCTGCGACGGCCAACATCTTCGGGACCCTGTACCATCTGGACAGAAGTTTATCATTTGTTTCCTGTATTTTAGTATTTATCGAAGCTGTATGTACCAGTTTTAACATATTCCGTTTCTGTAAGTCTGTGAAGTGATGGTCTAGCTCTGATTCCCACTCCCAAAAAATCTAAGGCCTGTGGTAACGATAAGTCCATTCAGCAGTCTATGCGAGATAGATAAAAAGCCACTATCCATTGGCTGTTTATGCCAAAGAGATTCAAAATCAGAGAGAGGTTCCGCCTTTCCAATCCCCTATTGGTGAACAGTACAAATATGCTGTAGTTGCTGATACCTCCAGGTATCCATTGGAAACGCGCCATATTTCTCTCTAAGGTCCCTCAACAGGCACAATCTCCCATTCTGAATAAGCTTGAGACAACTAGTGTCACCATCAGTCTGCCAAGATTTAAAAAAAAGTACCCGGGGAAACCAACAGAAACCCCCTAACGGTGATAATGGAGTGATTTTTTGGGCTAGGGCTTCTTGTTTATTAACTGAATCCCAAAGCTTCAAGGTATGGATAGTAAGTTTTAGAAGCCCTCTATATGTGCACGGGACTCATGGAGCTTGGGCTAAATCACGACCCGCCAATGTCTTTTCTAGTGTCTTCCAGGCCTTTTGAGTAGTGTGGTGTCTCCAGCTAAGAATTCTGGTTAAGGCAATTGCTCCATAATAATTCCTCAAGTTGGGTAGACCTTATCCCCCATCCTAATTAGGCCTTGTAAGAATATGATATGCCAGTCTTGAGTTAGTCTTTCGCCAAACAAAATCAGTAAAAATCTGGCTAACATTAACAAAAAATTACTTTGGAAGTCGAATAGGGATCACCTGCATAGTAAATAGGGCTTTTGGGAGCAACCCATCTTTAAAGTATTAACTCTCCCTAACCAGGAGAGGCTAGCTCTGTCCCAATTTTCTTCATATAACTTTGATAAATTTGCTGTCAAACTAATTCCTAGATACTTAATACATTGTTTATTCCATATGAAAGAAAAAGACTGCTTAACCTCCCTGGCGGTATTCCCGAGTGTGGCTCGGGGTGAATTTTCACTACCAAAAGAGGTAACCCCGAGCAACACTTGCGATAGCATCGCAGGATCCAGGCAAAGTTACTAACCTTGTTCCCAGGATCCTGCAATGTCCTCTCGCTGTGTCGTCCGCTTGATTCATCACAGTGCCAGGCTCCGTTCCCTGCGAGCGTCGCGACGCACGGAGACGGAGCTCAGCGCCAAATTCGAAAAGTGAAAAACACAATACGAATACCGTACATTGTAATCTTACAGATTACATTACTGTATCAAATCATTTCACATCCCTTTTGTCCCTAGTGCTTTGTCCAGTTCCCTGCATGCAGCTTTATATTATAAATACTGTTCTTTCTGCCTGGAAACTTGA
The DNA here is from genome assembly GCA_037952925.1 of Lithobates clamitans. Lineage (NCBI taxonomy): Eukaryota > Metazoa > Chordata > Amphibia > Anura > Ranidae > Lithobates > Lithobates clamitans. The sequence continues at coordinate 1,362,245 of JBBGZY010001129.1, read as the reverse complement.
GAATGTCCATAGCAACCAAAAAGTATCCCTTTACATCAAAAGCAGTTTTAGACCAGCTAGAAAACAGTGATAATGAATAAGAATCACTTGCAGAATTGAGCAATAGTAATTCATGTTGAAATTCGTCATCAAATACTGAAAGTGATGACAGCTACAATTCTGCAACTGAGCAAATTTCTGTGTTTTTTATTTGATTACATTATTGCATTTTATTATTATTATTATTTGTTATAGTCAAGCTGTAAAGCACTACGTAAACTGTTGGCGCTATATAAATCCTGTATAATAATAATAATTATTATTTATAGTTATTTATCATATTATAATTTATGATTTCATGTTTCAAACTTTATAATACCTGGGATGTCTACTAGACTCTTGTTTGGACAGATTTAAGTGTGTTATTACTAAGAATTACAGGCCTACAATATAAAACACCAAATTTCTATGCAAAACAATGTACCGCTTTCAGCATCAAAAATCTGACAAAATCATACCGCCAGGGAGGTTAAGAAAGTCCTCTATAAATTGGGGTATATGAAACGGCCAGATTTCAGATTTGTTATAATTTATTTTGAAATTCAACATAGCCCCAAATTCCTTTAGGTCCGCCATTAAATTAGGTAATATTAATGGATCGCAAATATGCTCTGCAAGGCCCACTTTAAAACCATGGATATTGGGGTTTTCTCTTATTTTTCATAACACTGCCTCTATAACCAGTGTGAACAGCAGGAGTGACAATGGGCATCCCTGCCGAGTCCCGTTATTTATCTCAAAAGGGGGAGAAAGGACGCTATTGACCTTCACCCTAGCCGAGGGTTTTCCAAAACAGGGCCATAATCCAGCCTAACATTTTTGGCCCAAGGCCCACGGCGGCCAGGGCCTGCTCAAGAAATACCCAGTCTACCCTGTCAAATGCTTTCTCTGCGTCTGCAGACAGGAGTAGACTGGGCATTTGTGTTTTTTGTCGGGTAGCCCAGTGGATCAGATGCAGGGCTCTTGAGTTTACTTTACCTTAATACTTAACCTAACTTTAAAAATTAACAATTAGCACATAACTTATGCTCTTACAGTTAAAAGAGAAGAATGGCTTTCCAAAAAAACTAACATTTAAACTTACCTAGGTGGATGCAGCATCAATCTGTCCCCTGCTGGCCCGGTAGTGAGAACTGAGCGATCAAACATCCCCGATCGCTCAGATCTCCCCTCTGCTCTGAGCAGAGAGCTGTGACTGTCAGTCAGTGGCTCTCTGCTCTCCCCTCCAGCGGGAGGGGCTGGCTCAGCCTCTTAGCAGATTGCTGAGAGGCTGAGCCAGGTGCCGATCAAGGCTTCTGGGTAGATCCTGACCATATGATTGGGATGTTTCTAGAGCCTGGACTGGTTCTGTGACATCAGCCAACAGCAGGCTTCATTCAGACTGCTTTTTGTTGAAAACAGAACACAGTACGAACATATAATATTGACGCTTGCATTCTTGATTATAAAAAATTACCATATTACCATACCAGTGTGATATGCATATAATTAAAATGGTAAGTAAATTGCCAATGTTTCATGGTTATTTTTCTGGAAACTCCACAGTACCACTCGTGTGATTATGACATTATTTAAGCTGAGAAGTATTTTAGGAGGTAACGGATAAGTAACAAAGTAACTAACAACAGGAATGGTCCTAAAATGGCTTTGTAATTACATTTTACTGCTTTCAAAAGATGAATATTAATTTGCCGGCTCAAAGAACAGCATAAACATGTCAACATGCACTGTAAAATTTAGTAAATTCCCTTGGGGAAAATCCAGTGATATTGCAACTGCTGTGTCTGATGATTTAGCTTTTTCCCGTGAATGAGATTCCATTAGACGACAATCTAAAAATGCTGAAGAAGCCTCAACTCTTAACAATGATACAAACATTACAATATGCATTCATCAAAGAAGACTGGAAATGTGACAAGCAATTTAAAATTCATGTTTTAGCAATAATACTTTATAATTATTGCTTCATATGTTAATTAGGAACAAGATCTCACCTCCACCATCAAACTTCTGCGAACAAAATCACTCCCAACTGGAGATTTCCTCTCACTAAGAACTTCTTCAATATATTTGCTGTTCTTCAGACTGTTACTTCCCTCTGACAGGCAGTTAACTCCTGCAAATGCCAGACCTCTGGCTGGGATATGACAATTAATTGATAAAATGAAAATGATATCATCACTTGCAATAAAAATTCCTAAAAAGCAGTTCCAAGCCACAAGCAAATTATTGATCAAACTGGTAGTTATATATAGAAAATACACTAAGTTAAAAGATCAGCTAACTTACTTTCTTTCTCTCTAATTATTATAAATTTCCAATTATTGTTTGCACTGGTTATTCAGCAGTGGTAGAATCACTAATTAATTCCACTAGCAACAAAAAACTATTGATCAGTAAAGGATAACCCACAACCATCATACCTCAGTTTTCTAGAAAAGTAGTTCTGATACCATAAAAATAAACATGGAGGAGAGGGACCTCAGTGGACTTCAAGAAGAGGATTTTAAGATGAGTATGAAAATCCTTTTTTTCTTTTTAACCACGGAGGGACACAGGAATTCTTTAGACTGTCTAGCTGTCAAAAAGTAATCCAAAGGAGGGCTGAGTAACATAGACACATGGTTAACAGATGCAAGGGAAAACTGGGAACTCCCTGCAGCTCAAAAAGACCACCTGAAGCACACAACACCTGAAGCTGGCATCAGATGTGGTGAGAATATCTGTTTGATAGAACTTAGAAAACAAATGCAGAAGACCAAGTGGTAGCCTTGCAAACTGGGAAAAGCTGTTTGATGCCACAAGTGGGTGGATTTCTTTGTGGTTGAGTACCTGGGCATTTGCCTCATACAAATAGTGTGGTGGCTACCCTTGGGACACCAGTTGTGCACCAAGTTGCACACCAAACCCACAAACAGTATCCAACTGCTTCTTTACACTGGTTATTTAAATACAACATATTTTTAGGTCCATCATTTGGAGCCAGGATCCCTGGCTTAAGGAGATGCAGCAACCTTTTTTCGAAAGGGACTATCCTCAATAGCTTAATGATCAGGAAATACAAAGGCTGAAGAGGGGATTTTTTTTAAATAAACTCATAAAGACTTAAACCAAAATAGGTCTCCTTTTCCACACAATGTAATGCCTACAGCCAATTTACAGTGCCTTGAAAAAGTATTCATACCCCTTAAAATTTTCCACATTTTCTCATGTTACAACCAAAAACGTAAATGTATTTTATTGGGATTTTATGTGATAGAGCAACACAAAGTGGCACAAAATTGTGAAGTGTAAGGAAAATGATAAATGGTTTTCAATTTTTTTTACAAATAAATATTTGAAAAGTGTGGCGTGCATTTGTATTCAGCCCCCCTGAGTCAATACTTTGTAGAATCACCTTTTGCTGCAATTACAGTTGCAAGTCTTTTTGGATATGTCCCTACCAGCTTTGCACAGTTTTTGAAATGTTTGCCCATTCTTCTTTGTAAAATAGCTCAAGCTCTGTCAGATTGGATGGAGAGTTTCTGTGAACAGCAATTTTCAAGTTTTGCCACATATCCTCAATTGGATTTAGGTCTGGACTTTGACTGGGCCATTCTAATGCCCTGTACACACGGTTGGATTTTCCGACGGAAAAAGTGCGATCAGATTGTGTTGTCGGAAATTCCGATCGTGTGTGGGCTCCATCGGGCTTTTTCAGTCAGAATTTCCGACACACAAAGTTTGAGAGCAGGCTATAAAATTTTCCGACAACAAAATCCGTTGTTGGAAATTCCGATCGTGTGTACACAAATCCGACACACAAAGTGCCACGCATGCTCAGAATAAATTAAGAGACGAAAGCTATTGGCTACTGCCCCGTTTATAGTCCCGACGTACATGTTTTACGTCACCGCGTTCAGAACGATCGGATTTTCTGACAACTTTGTGCGACCGTGTGTATGCAAGACAAGTTTGAGCCAACATCCGTCGGAAAAAATCCATGGATTTTGTTGTTGAAATGTCCGATCAATGTCCGATCACGTGTTCAGGGCATAACACATAAATATGCTTTGATCTCAACCATTCCATTGTAGCTCTGGCTGTATGTTTAGGGTCGTTGACCTGCTGGAAGGTGAACCTCCGCCTAAGTCTCAAGTCTTTTGCAGACTTTAATGCCCCGTACACACGGTCGGACATTGATCGGACATTCTGACAACAAAATCCATGGATTTTTTCCGACAGAGGTTGGCTAATTTATTCTGAGCATGCGTGGCACTTTGTGCGTCGAATTTGTGTACACACGATCGGAATTTCGGGCAACGGATTTTGCTGACGGAAAATTTTATAGCCTGCTCTCAAACTTTGTGTGTCGGAAATTCCGATGGAAAATGTGTGATGGAGCCCACACACGGTCGGATTTTCCGACAACAAGGTCCTATCACACATTTTCCGTCGGAAAATCCGACCGTGTGTACAGGGCATAACAGGTTTTCTTCTAAGATTACTCTGTATTTGGCTCCATTCATCTTCCCATCAACTCTGACAAGTTTCCCTGTCCCTGCTTAAGAAAAGCATCCCCACAATGATGCTGCCACCATGTTTCATGGTGGGGGTGGTGTGTTCAGGGTGATGTGCAGTGTTAATTTTCCGCCACACATAGCGTTTTTCTTTTAGGCCAAAAAGTTCAATTTTGGTCTCATCTGACCAGAGCACCTTCTTCCACATCATCCCCATGACTAAGCTCCGGGGGGCGGAGTAAAATGTGTTGGAGGCGTGGCCTGGTCAAAGTCAAGGCTGAGGTTGCCACTCTATTCATTGCAGTAGGACATCATGCTGGTAGGTTAATTGGCTCTAGTATGTGTGTGCCTGTATGTATGTATTGGAAATAGGGACCTTAGGTAGTAAGCTCCTTAAAAGCAGGGACTGATGTGAATGTACAGTATTTAAAGAGCTGTGTAAATTGTCAGCATTAGTATATAAATCCCTGTAATACATAAGCAAATAAATAAATACTGCAGAACTGGAGCATATACCTGTATACTAGTAAAATGTTGTAAATCTAATTATTCACCCTTCTCAAAATACAGAAATGAAAAAAAAAACACATTCTCACCTGATATATTTTCCTGTCCAAGTTCCGAAAATGAAAATACAGCCGATGTGGGCTTAGTCTCCCCTGGTGCCACACAAAGCTTACGGATCAGGTACTGTTTCCCAGGATAGCCTACAAACTTCATACCTTTTGTGATCATGATCTTTATGTGTACCTGTAAAGGCATTTAATCATCAAAATTAAACACTAAAGCTTTAACAGTTGTATATTGGCAATTCTTATATCTCTGCTTTGGGCCTGTTTAGTTTGTGATAATTTCGTCCATACTTTACCCCTTCCTGCCCCCTCCCATCAGCTCTTTAACTGGATCCTAATGCCAGGACAGACCTCCCGAATACATGATCACTATGATTGGCTGCCACAGTGATCACATGATCAGAAGCCTGTCCCACCAGCTCCCGACCATTAACAGAGTGGAAGCTGTATGTGTCAGCTCGGTCACTGTGTAAGGAGTGCGTTCTCAGCACAGAAATCTTGGCCACCATGTATGCGATATGTGGGCATTAAGGGCCCTTTCCTGCAGCCACATATTTGTGTTATGTGGTTCATAATATGTTAAGATAACAAAGTAATACATTTATATTTTCTTTGGAAGGGGGGGGGGGGGGGCAGCATTGAGGGACAAGTCTTTCCTTTTGTCCTGCAAAAAAATCACTTCAATTTCTATGCCCTGATCAGTGCTAGGTACTAATAATAATTTAAAAATAAATAAAATATATAACTTTCCAATCATGGCACTAAAATGATGATTCTCCTATAAAGTATTGCAAAGTTATTTACAAGTGGAATAAATGGATACTCCTGCTTTGAAATTAGAAAGAGATTGTTACTTTAGTTGTCATCATGGTATGAGGCTCAATGGCCATTTTGTTGTATCCCATGTCCCTGAAATAAGTGAGGACAGGAGTTTGTTAGGGTTGCATGGAAAGACCTACAGGGGTGGTATTTGCATTAAACAATAATTTTACAAATGGCATAGCGCGTTTAAAATTACTGGGGCACCGTGTCTACAAGGGCCAGTTTATGTAAAATGTGAACTTAGCCTGTAAAGGGTATTTCCATTTTCGTAGAGGAAAAATTAGCAAATAAAAAAAAATATTATAACATATACAATTACTACACAAATCATATTGTAATTGAATGTTTTTAAAAATTACATTTCCTTTTCAATCTGCAGCACTGTAATTCTCTGTAAAATACAATGCAGTATGGCAGTCTAGAGGCATTCTTCAGGAAATGTTATTTCCTGCTTGTGTGATTGGCTCACTGATTTTCCCATAAGTCTGCACTAAGATACAAATCAGATTTTGGGCACCCCCTGCAATAAAAATGCCATTTTTGGTGAGATACTCCGACAGGGAAATCACGTTTAAAGGCATGCAGACATTGCCAATTTCCTCATTAGAGCCCTGCAGCCATGGGGTTACTCTTTACCGCTTGCCGACCGGCTCACGCCCATATACGTCAGCAGAATGGCTCTCCTGGGCGAAATCCTCTATGGGTACGTTGTACCCTTTAGGAGCCGCCAAAGGGCACATGCGCCCGCTGCATGGCAGAGGACCTGATGCGCGTGGCTGGTGGGCGCGATTGCGGGCACAACCGACAGCACGGAGATTTGTGTGTGTAAACACACAAATCCCTTTTCTGCCAGGGGAGAGGAGACATATTGATCCACCCGCTAGCTTGTATACAATTTTTAGGCCAATTTTTAAGCATTTTGCCAAGGCACCCCTGAAGAAATCTGAAGGCACCTGGTTAAAAAAGGCTGTTATAGAGAACTTAGAGTATGTAAACCCAACATTTCATGTGCCTGCTGTACCAAGTATCCTGTTTTCTTTGTATTGCTTCCATTATGTGAAATCCTTGAGGTTCCTGCCAGTCCCTCTGCTTTCCTATTAAAAACTGACCACACTAAGCAGAAGAACATGCCATGGTCAGTTCTCTGTGCTGAGCCTGCTCTCCTCCAATGATCAGACTTGTGGGGGCGTGGCCTGCACGGGCATGTCACTGAGCTCCCGCTGAAGATCCGACACTTAGATCCTTTTACCGGCACTTCCTGCTCTCGTTGACCGCCTGAATCGAATGCCAGTGTCCTCTAGCAGCCACGGGTGTACAACCGAGCACACCCTGGTTCGTTATGACACGGAAAAATTGTGGGGGATCGGCGGTGGCCAAAATTCTAACATGGCGCTCAGCCATCCCTCCCACAGAGGACACCACGGGGCTCTGAGGATCCACAAAAGGACACAATGAGTAAAGCTCCTAAGTCGACCAAGAAAGATCCCAACGGGATATGCTATTTTTTGCACAAGAGCTACCGAGTCCCAGCACTCAGGAGCTGCAGGGAGGGATAGGAGGGGCCCTGGCTGCAGCACAGGCCTCACCATTGCTGAGGGGGGAGCAGGCAGATTCTGATACAGACGTAGATGCGGGGGGGCTTGACCCGCCTGAGGGCATGGAGGAGGAAGACCCTGAGCCTACTCTTAGTGAAAGACTAAAGGCAGTACACATTTGCACCCTTTCTGTGCACTCGGTACAAGACCAGCTGGGGAGGCTGAAGGTGGAAGTCTTACTGCTCTGGCAAGACATGCAAAAAATCCATGAATGCAATACTGCAGTGGAGAACCGGGTGAGAGATGTTGAGGACAAGCTGCCATCCCTGATTGCCAAGTCCCACTCCGCTTTCTGGCTAGGCGCAGCTAAATAACAGCACCCGCAATGAAAATTTTTCAAATTGCATGAGACTAAATAACGTCCACCTAGTGGGGCTGCCAGACGCATAGGAGGAAAGGACCCAATGGACTTCATAGAGCAATGGCTGGTCACCTTTTTTGGTAAAGATAACTTTACGCCACTCTTTGCAGAAGAATGGGCCCACAGAACCCCCACCCGCAGCTACCACCGGAACGTCCTCCCAGACCATTTCAGGCCAGGCTCTTAAACTACAAAGCTCAGGAGATTATATTGCAGCTTGCAAGAGAGCGCCAGGATATCCGCTATAATGGTGCAAAAGTTTCCTTCTACCCCGACTTCTCGGCGGAAGTACAAAGACAGCGATCCACGTTCTTCGAGGTTTTAGCTGAACAGACATGCCTGCTGATGACTGATTGTTACGAACAATAGACACCTGTAAGTCTTACAGGTGTTAGGCTCTTTGAAGGGTCCTGAAAAAAGCTGACCCTCCTTAGGAATGGTCATCTGCGCATTCCACATTGGGGATGCCTGGAAAAGGCACTAGGGTAGACATAAGGTCCAATGCTAGAAAAATAGTAGCAGGTGCATTCAAAAGATACTGAGGGGCCAGGTCCTTGTTAGGACCAACCATGTAGCTTAGGAAGTCCTTGACCAGGCACCACAAAAGATTTAACATTACCCAAGGATTTAGAAGGTAGTGGGACCCCACAGAGGGTGCAACTCTAGAATCCTAGTCCCCACTTTAATAGGAACAAGGGGTCCAAGGGTGCAGCAAACCCAGGAAGACCTAAGAAGTTACGGTATATTGCTTGTGCAGTAGCAAAAATACAGATAGTGAGGGGCAACTGCAAGAGCTACCAGACACAACTAGTTAGCTTGTGAACTGAAAAGGGTGTCTTGAGCACCCAAATGCTGGGGAGGCAAGTTACCCAAGAAACCATCTGGATATACAAACAGCCCCTCACTGAACTGTAGGAACACTGAAAGACCCAAGGCCTGGAACAGCAGGTTGATCTTCCATGTGCAGAATATTTTGCACAGCATCAGGAGAGTCAAAGACAAGCTCTGCAGGGGATGGTGTCAGACTGTGCTTAGAGCTCTGCTGTGGGCAGAATGCCCAAACAGCGAAGCACAAACAGTTAAAAAGCCCCAATTAGACACAGAGGTCCCTGTGGACACGGGGGAAGGACTCATCCTCACTCGTAGGATCTGAGAAAGACTCTGATGGTGACAACCCTATAACATTATGGGTCTCCGTTTTCAGGTTACAAGTGCTGGTCCCTGAGTAAACACCCCCAGAACCACTAGGGGAGTTTGGGCTGAGGTCTCACATGCAGCTAGACTGTCCTCTGTGCAAGGACATGTTACATTTGAGCAGGGATAGGGTTAATGTAACTAGGCTTAATATCATGCAAGTCCTCAGATACTCCAAACCATAGCAGCTGGTACTGATGAGAGTTTCAGGCAGCTGGAGGTGACCAGGACATTGTAGGCAGGCAGTGGAAAGAAACTAAAAACTGGAGATCCACGTGGTTAGGAGCAGCAACAGCGGAGGGATGGTTCTTCCTTTAGGCTGAATGGCGAAAGAGGCTAGAGCGCACAGCACCCAGTGGATGCCAGCACTTGGTCCCTTAACCCTGCAGTCAAACTGGCAGTAGTGGGAAGTTTGAAAAGGTGCCAAAAGGTGCAAACAGTGAGGTAGCTCCTGGTGCTTCACCCCAACCAGTTCTACTTAGTAAGTCTTCAGAGATAGTCTCCCACCTAGGGCTGTGACATGGCTCTGGACTTGGAAAACGCTCCATGGCTAACACAGTACACTCAGGTCTGAAGTGTGAAACAATGCAGAGCATAATACTTTTTAGGCTGGCTACACAAATCCAATCCAGACATGTCCAGGTGCAGCTTCGAAAACAATATAGAAACCAGCAGCGGCGTCAGTGAGAAATCTTGATGAAAATTGAAGGCTTACACAAAATAGTTAGTTTTTTTTTCAGAAGAAGCTAAAGAAAAGGTGTCAAACCTCCTAGAACACTAGCAAAACACAGAGGTATGCTGAGTAGAGGAGTGGTTACATGGGGACTGGCAGGGTTGGCTCTAGGGTTGGGGGGAGGCAGGGTTGGCTCTAGTGTTGGGGGGGGGTGAGCTGCCCCCCCCCTATATTTCAGTTGTGCTCCCCCAGGACAGGTGACATTGATATCAGGAAGTGGAGGGGCTGGGGGAACACTGATATGAAGGGGGGCTCTAATGCGACAGAGTGGACTCTGGTGTGATGGTCAGACTTTGATATAATGGAGGAACTTTGACGTGAAGAGCTATCTCTGATATACTGTGGGACCTGTGATGTGAAGGGGGCTGCCCCTGATGTGATAGAGGTGCTTTGATGTGAAGGGGGAACACTGCTGTGAAGGGAGGACCTCCCCATGTGGTGCCAAGGAGAGGGTGATATTATCTGGTGCAGATGTCAGTGTTCTTCAAATCGGCAAATACAGTTTTGGACTTGGGTGCCTCATGACTTTTTGGGTACCGTGACTAAAAAAAGGTTGAGAAACGTTGGCCCAATGCATGTCCTCTTTGTCACAGACACACAGAAATGCATTAGCATTCCCTGTTTACACCTGCACCGCCTCAGCACTACCCAGAAGTAAAGTCAGGCGTTATTTCCAGGTCATGACTTGTGGTACAGACGTGCACTGAATTATTAGAGATGGGTTCCCTGCAACTCTATCAGACTGCGTGTAAGACTGTCAGTGACTCACACATGGCCAATGCAAGCAGGAAGACCTGGAGAGACAGAAAAACAGGGAGAGTTAGCCAGAAAGGATAAAATGAATGTGTGCCGACAGTATGCCTTGTGACTTTGTTTACTGCACCCAGCAATCAGACACGCTAGATCCGGCCCTAGGGACTGGCTTCCAATTTTTCTGTTTGCCAGTGTCCAAAGAACCTGTAAGGACAGTTTCTGAATACGTATGTCCCTTAATGAACAATACGATAAAGATCACTTTTCATAGGCACAAAGTGGTATCTAAAGCACAGAACCTTGGTCAAAAAAAATCAGTCACAAAGCCACAGGGACAGGAAATGATTTAGTGTTTGTAACCTTTAAAAAATATTCACTGCCAGTCCCTCTATTTTATGCAGCCATAACACAGTGTAAGTATTTGTTGAAAAAGAAGCCTGTTACATAGTTACATAGCAGGTGAGGTTGAAAAAAAAACGTCCAACCTATGTGTGTGATTATATGTCAGTATTACATTGTATATCCCTGTATGTTGTGGTCGTTCAGGTGCATATCTAATAGTTTTATGAAACTATCGATGCTCCCCACTGAGACCACTGCCTGTGCAAGGGAATTCCACATCCTTGCCGCTCTTATGCCGCGTACACACGGTCGGATTTTCTGACAACAAAACCATGTGTTTTTTTTTTCCAGAAGGATGTTGGCTCAAACTTGTCTTGCATACACACGGTCACACAAATGTTGGGCAAAAAGTCGGAAAGTGAGAATGCGGTGATGTACAAAACTTACAACGAGCCGAGAAAAAGGAAGTTCAATAGCCAGTGCGGCTCCTTCTGGTTGATTCAGAGCATGCGTGAACTTTTGTGCGACGGACTTGTGTACACACGATCGGACTTTCCGAAAAAAGTTTTGGTGGCGGTAAATTTGAGAACCTGCTCTCAAACATTTGTGTGCGGAAATTCTGACAGCAAATGTTCGATTGAGCATACACACGGTCGGACTTTCCGACAACAAGCTCACATCGAACATTTCCTGTTGGAAAATCCAATCGTGTGTACGGGGCATTACAGTAAAAAACCCTCTACGTAGTTTAAGGTTAAACCTCTTTTCTTCTAATTTTAAGTGTCTTAAAATTAGTGTCCACGTGTCTTGTTAAACTCCCTTCCGCAAAAAAGTTTTATCCCTATTGTGGGGTCACCAGTACGGTATTTGCAAATTGAAATCATATCCCCTCTCAAGCGTCTCTTCTCCAGAGAGAATAAGTTTGGTGCTCGTAACCTTTCCTCATAACTAACATCCTCCAGACCCTTTAGTAACTTTGTTGCCCTTCTTTGTACTCGCTCCATTTCCAGTACATCCTTCCAAAGGACTGGTGCCCAGAACTGGACAGCATACTCTAGGTGCGGCCGGACGAGAGTCTTGTAGAGCGGGAGAATTATCGTTTTATCTGTGAAGTAGATCCCCTTTTTAATGCATGCCAATATTCTGTTTGCTTTGTTAGCAGCAGTTTGGAATTGCATGCCACTGCTGAGCCTATCATCTACAAGGACCCCCAGGTCCTATTCCATCCTTGATTCCCCCAGAGGTTCTCCCCCCACTGAGTAGATTGCATTCATATTTTTGCCACCCAAATGAATTATTTTACATTTTTCTACATTAAACCTCATTTGCCATGTAGTTGCCCACCCCATTAATTTGTTCAGTTCTTTTTGCAAGGTTTCCACATCCTGCGGAGAAGTTATTGCCCTGTTTAGCTTGGTATCGTCCGCAAATACAGATATTGAGCTGTTTATTCCAGGTCATTTATGAACAAATTAAATAGGATTGGTCCCAGCACAGAACTCTGGGGGACCCCACTACCCACCCCTGACCATTCCGAGTACTCCCCATTTATCACCACCCTCTGAACTCGCCCCTGTAGCCAATTTTCAATCCATGTACTCACCCTATGGTCCATGCCAACGGACCTTATTTTGTACAGTAAACGTTTATGGGGAACTGTGTCAAATGCTTTTGCAAAATCCAGACAAACCACTACGGGCCTTCCTTTATCTAGATGGCAACTCACCTCCTCATAGAAGGTTAATAAATTGGTTTGGCAAGAACGATTCTTCATAAATCTATGCTGATTACTGCTAATGACACTGTTCTCATTACTAAAAATATATAGTCCCTTATCATCCCCTCCAAGAGCTTGCATACTATTGATGTTAGGCTAACTGGTCTAATTCCCAGGGATGTATTTTGGGCCCTTTTTAAATATTGGTGCTAAATTGGCTTTTCTCCAATCAGCTGGTACCATTCCAGTCAGTAGACTGTCAGTAAAAATTAGGAACAACGGTCTGGCAATTACTTGACTGAGTTCCCCAAGTACCCTCGGGTGCAAGCTATCTGGTCCTGGTGATTTATTGTTGTTTACCAAGTCTAATTTTAATTCTGTCCTCTGTTAACCATGGAGGTGCTTCCTGTGATGTGTCATGAGGATAAACACTGCTGTTTTGGTTACTGAAGCCCCAGATTCCCTCGTGAAGACTGAGGAGAAGAATAAATTCAAATCCTTTCGCCATCTCCCCAATTCTTTGTAACCAGATGACCTTCCTCATTCTTTATGGGGCCAATATGGTCTGTCCTCTCTTTTTTACTGTTTACATATTTAAAGAATTTCTTGAGATTTCTTTTAATTTCCTCCGCTATGTGTCTTTCGTGTTCTATCTTAGCCGCCCTAATGGCACCCTTACATTTCATATTGCATTCCTTATAAAGTCTGAATGCTGATGATAATTCCTCAACCTTGTATTTTTTGAAGGCCTTCTCCCTTGCTTTTATATGCATTTTTACATTGGAGTTAAGCCATCTAGGACTTTTGCTCACTCTTTTAAATTTATTACCCAATCGGATGCATTGGCTAATGCCCTTATTTAACCACTAGACATCCGCGCTATGGCCGAATGACGGCCACAGCGCGGACCTGCATTCCCGGGAGGCCGTCATATGACGGCCTCCCCTGTGCACGCTCCCTGCGCTCGCCCTGCAGGGCACGCACCGGGCGCGCAGTGATCACCGAGTCACTGAGACTCGGCTGATCACTGATCCGAGTAAGGGGCCGGTCCCGGCCCTTTACCATGTGATCAGCTGTCAGCCAATGACAGCTGATCACATGATGTAAACAAAAGATCGGTAATCGTTTTTTTTTTTTACTCGCGCTGACAGCGCGAGTAGAGAAAAAAGCCGATCACCGGCTCAGATGTCAGGGACATCGGTCCCGAAGTGGAAACACAACATCTGCCTCATCAGTGCCACCTAAAAGTGCCACCTAACAGTGACCACAGTGCCACCTAACAGTGCCGACAAGTGCCACCTATCAATGCCAACAAGTGCCACCTATTAATGCCCACAAGTGCCACCTACCAATGCCCACCTGTAGTGCCAATCAGTGCCACCTGCCAGTGCTGCCCATCACTGCCACCCATCAGTGCCCATCACTGCCACCCATCAGTGCCCATCACTGCCGCCTATCAGTGCCCATCACTGCCGCCTCATCAGCGTACATCAATGAAGGAGAAAAATTACCCGTTTTAAATTTTTTATAACAAAATATAAAAAAATAACATTTAAAAAAAAAAAAAAATTCAGTTTTTTAAATGTTTTTAACAAAAAGTAAAAACCGCAGAGGTGATCAAATACCACCAAAAGAAAGCTCTATTTGTGGTGAAAAAATGATAAAAATTTCATTTGGGTACAGTGTTGTATGACCGCGCAATTGTCATTCAAAGTGCGTCAGCGCTGAAAGCTGAAAATTGGTCTGGATAGGAGGGGGGTTTAAGTGCCCTGTAAGCAAGTGGTTAATAAGGTCTTAAAGCAAACCCATCTCTCCTCCGTGTTCTTTGTTCCTAAGATTTTATCCCAGTTTGTGCCTTCTTAGCAAGGTTCGTAGTTTAGGGAAGTTGTCTCTTTTGAAATTTAGTGTCTTTGTATTCCCCTTATGTTTCCTATTTGTGTGATTTATACTGAAGCCAATTGACCTGTGATCGCTGTTTCCTAAATTGCCCCGTATTTGTTGGCAATCAGTAGATCCAGTAACGCTTTATTTCTAGTTGGTGCATCTACCATCTGAACCTTGAAATTGTCCTGCAAGACATTTAGGAACTGGTGAGCCTTAGACGAATGTGTGGTTCCCTCCGCCCAGTCTATGTCTGGACAATTAAAATCCCCCATTATATATATATATATATATATATATATATATATATATATATATATATATATATCTATAGAGAGAGACATACCCCTCCCTCTTTTTTACCCTCTCTATCCCTGCGATAAAGGGTATATCCTTGAATGGTTGCCAGCCAATCATGAGAGCTGTTGAACCAGGTCTCTGAAATTCCCACAAAATCTAAAACCTCCTCGTACAACAGTATCTCTAGTTCACCCATCTTGTCCGCCAGGCTCCTGGCATTGGTGAACATGTCACATAGTTTAAACCAGTGGCGTTGCTAGGGGGTGGCTTTTGGGGCTATAGCCCCGAATCTGGGGCCTATAGCCCCGAGTCTCTGCAGGGGTCCCTAAGGGGAGGGGGGCTCTCTGGGGACCCTGATGTAAGTGGGGGCTCTCTGGGGATATATATATATATATATATATATATATATATATATATATATATATATATATACACACACACACGTACACCCACATATTATATACATGTGTATGCCCGCCCAAACGTATGACTTTCTTTACTATGCTGCTATGGGCTCTAGCCCCAGATCTTTTGTAGACCTAGCAACGCCCCTGGTTTAAACCATATTGCATATCATCCTCTTATTGGGTGTTCCGAGATTGCAACTAAGACTAGTTACTATACTTACCTTGGGTTTATGTGCTTTAGTCAACATACCACTAATGCCCCCAATACTAGCCTCTGGAATATGTTCTGCACCGACTATCTCTACCTCTGGGCTCTCCCCCCTTTGCCTACTTTTACCTCTTCAGCCCCGTAAGATTTAACCCCCTTCCTGACCAGGGCCCTTTTTCCGATTTGGCACTGCGTCGATTTAACTGACAATTGCACGGTCGTGTGACGTTGCACCCAAATAAAATTGACGTTCTTTTTTTCCCACAAATAGAGCTTTCTTTTGGTGGTATTTGATCACCTCTGGGGTTTTTATTTTTTGCGCTATAAACAAAAAAAGAGCGACAATTTTGAAAAAAAAATATTAGTTTTTACTTTTTGCTATAATAAATATCCCCCAAAAATATATAAAAAAAACTATTTTTTTCCTCAGTTTAGGCCGCTATGTATTTTTCTACATATTTTTGATATAAGAAATCTCAAAAAGGGTATATTTATTGGTTATAGTTAGAAAATCTACAAAATAGGGGATAGTTTTATAGCATTTTTATTTTTAATATTTTTTTTATCAGTAATGGTGGCGATCTGCGATTTTTATCGGGACTGCGACATTATAGCGGACACATCGGACACTTTTGACACTATTTTGGGACCACTGTCATTTATACAGCGATCAGTGCTATAAAAATGCACTGATTACTTTGTAAATGACACTGGCAGTGAAGGGGTTAACCACTAGGGGGCGATGAAGGGTTAAGTGTGTCCTAGGGAGTGATTCTAACTGTGGGGGGTGGGATTCAAGTCACATGACCGCGACCACTGCTCACGATAACAGGGAGCAGTGATCTCTGTCATGACAAGCCAGAACGGGCAATTGCCTTGTTTAAATAGGCACTTCCCCATTCTGAGGCTCAGTGACACGATCGCCGGGGGACTAGCGGACATCGAGTCTGCCGGTCGCATGGTCACGCTGTACGTGTGTGCCTGCTATCCCCGCCTCTTAAAGGGGACGTACAGGTACGCCCATTTGCCCAACGCTGCCATTGTGCCGACATATATCGGCGTGCAGCGGTTGGCAAGTGGTTAAAAACATCTATCTTTTTGGCCATCTTTACTCCCAGCTGATCTGCACCCTCCACATTTAGGTGCAGTCCGCCCCTTCTATAGTACTGGTGATCGACTGAGAAGTCGGCCCAGTCCTCCAGGAACCCAAACCCCTCCTTGCTACACCAGCTCCTCAGCCACTTGTTTACTTCCCTAATCTCCCTCTGCCTTTCTGGTGTGGCTTGATGTATCGGTAGTATTCCTGAGAATACTACCTTGGAGGTCCTTTTCCTCAATTTAGCTCCCAAGTCCCTGAAATCGTTCTTTAGGACACTCCATCTGACTCTGACTTTGTCATTGGTGCCAACGTGCACCATGACAGCCGGGTCTTCCCCAACCCCTCCCAGTATTCTGTCCACCAAATGCGTGATGTGCCGATCGCCCGGTAGACAACATACAGTTCGGCGCTTCAGGTCTTTGTCACAGATTGCCCCCTCTGTCCTAAGAATACAGTCGCCTACCACCAGAATCTGTCTTTCCTTTCCCTTCACTCCCCCCACCCCCACTCTCACTGAAGAATTCGTCCCCTGGCAGCTAGGGGAGTCCCTCAGCTCCAGCAGTGCTGGTTCCTGACTGGTTTCACCAATGTCACCCTTTTCTAGTGCCTGCACCTCTTTGTCTCCACCTGCCTCTGTGCTGGCCCCTGCTGGCACCTGCCAGGTACGTTCCCGGCTCTCCTTTAGTATGGAGGGTCTTCTTAGTACTGACAGTTGCTTCCCCAGATTCAAGATCTGGGCTTCCAGGGAAACAATGTGCTTACATTTTGCACAGCAGTATTCGCCCTCGATCGGATGATCAAGGAATGAATACATGCCGCAGGATGTACACCGAGTCGCATCTCCACAACCGCTGGTCATCGTACCTACTAATTTAATGAGGATTGGGGATTATACCCTGTCCAAATTGATCTTATCTTGGAAATATTGCACTCAGTCTGGCACCCCTCTGTTCCCCTTTCTACACAGAGTTTACTAAGGGTGCTGCCTCCAGGTGCTGTACACACAAGAAAATGGACTTTTGATAGACTATTTTTTTTTTTAACAGAGATGTTTATTGTAAAAAAACAAATCAGCATTACAATGTCATAATCAGCAGAAATACAACCATACACAGATAGAAAACAGGATGAAGTCCGTAGCAATCTAGAGATCTAATCCCCAGACCTTCTAGGTAGTTATCGAGTTATTCCTAGCAACAACCAGGGTTCTCCACCAGCATAATCTGACCACATCCTATGCCCATTGGCGTCTATCCACCCCGACCAGACTTTGTTGAATTTTGCTGGGCATTGCCTGCTCTCATATGTGAGTCTGTAGAGAGGTAGTACCGAGTTTATAGAAAGGCACCAAGAGTCTCTTGTGAATGTCATACATAGCTTAGTATACCTGTCTCCCTGCACCACGTCTAAGTGTCTCAGTAGGAGGGCCAGGGGGTCCAACGGGATCTGTGTCCCACACACCTTGCTCAAGGTATCAGCGACTGCCTCCCAATAAAGTCGGAGTTTGGGGCATGACCAGATCATGTGCCAGAATGAGCCTTCCTCCCGTCTACATCTGAGCAACAACGGTTCCCATTGAGGGTATATACGGGCTAGTCTCTGAAGGGTGTAGCAGGCCCTGTGGAGAAATTTGAGTTGAATAAATCTGTCTTTCGCCGCTATCATCGAGGGAATAAAAGTGGAGGCACATTACTCCCATTCCTTGTCACCAAGAGTCTGTATGTCTGTCTTCCACTTGTCCAGAGATTGGGTCGGTTTAATGTCATGGGCAACCATCAAGTAAAGGTATAGAGACGAAAGGGGTTTCCCCATCGTACTGGAAATTAACAGATGCTCTATAGAATCCGATTCCAAAATGTTTCCGGGAATTGGGTCCTAAAAGCATGTCTCAACTACCAGTATCTAAATTCCCATGAGTTGGGTATCGAGTACAGGGAAAAACAGAAAAACCACCGCGCTATCAAAAACCCCCCAAAGTAGTAGCTGCAGTTCAACTGTGTATAAAACACCACAAGAAAACAAAAAGAAAGAACCGCGCTATACGTGAAATAGCAGAAATTACTTAGTGTAATAAATTAATATTCACAATAAACATGAAATAGCAAAAAAAGTGACTCTTGTGTAATAAATAAATATTCACAATCTCGAGTACAGGGCTTTTAATTCCTGAAATGTCATGAGTTTACCATCCTTAGCGATATATGTATCAAAGTCGTGATCCCTTTCCTTGCCCATAGTGAAGGGTCTGGTAAAGTATTAAGTTGGGATAGCATTGGATTCCCCCATAAGGACATGTGAGGGGATATTTTAAAAGGTTTTTTTATATACTGCTCTAGCTTCCTGTCAGAACCTTATTGTGGTCTTCATAGGGGTAGTTATGGAGGGGTCAGCCTGCCTCCCCCTAAATGCTAGGTTGCTCAACACTGCATATTAACCCCAGGATGGCCGCTTCTAATGTAATCACTGGGTTTTTTCTGGGCTGGGAAAACGCCTAGCGTACGGTGACAAGGACGGCTGCCCAAAAAGTAAATTTGGAAGTTTGGGAGCGCCAGACCGCCTCCCAAAAGGAGGAGGTACAGTATTCAATTTGCCACCCCAGGGGGGCTTCCCGGCCCAGACAAAGGACACCATCAGTTCCTCTAATCTCTTGAGGAAGCTTTTGGGGAGATGTGACAGGATGTTCCTGAAGAAGTTTAGAAATTTAGGTAAATACACCATTTTCAGTAGGTTGACCCTACCTACAGGTGTCAGGGGGAGTGTGCGCCATGCTGCACATTTGGTGGTGACCTGCGCCATAAGCGGCTGTATGTTATTGCTCATATAGTCTCCTATCTCACTGGTGACCTTAATGCCCAAATATTTAAACTCTTCCATCCATTTAAGCTGTGTCTGAGTATCAGGTCTAGTGGATGAGGGGTGCAGCGAGAAAAGTACAGACTTATCCCAACTGATGCATATGCCCGAGTAGCCACTGAACCGATCAAAAAGGGATTGCACTTTTTGAAGGGATGTGGATGCATCAGCTAGATAAAGCAGAGCATTATCCGCATAAAGGGAGAGCTTTTCTTTAATAGACCCAACCTGTATACCCCTCACTTCCCTGTCCGCATGAATCAGGGTGGACAGGGGTTCCAACGCCAGGGCAAACAGCTCTGTAGATAGGGGACACCCCTGTCTCGTTCCGCTTTTCAGTGGAAATGGTTCCGATAGACAACCATTCGTGTGGACCCTAGCTTGCAGATTAGCATACAGCATCTTTACCCATGACATGAATTTAGGGCCGAAGCCAAATTTAGCGAGAACTGCCCACAGATATCTCCACTTAACGGAGTCAAAAGCCTTCTGCGTGTCCAGAGAGGCCACCAGCCCCTCGCCTTAACGGCCTGCTCTGGCAATGTGGGTGAAGAGTCTCCTGATGTTGATATCTGTGCCTCTACCCGGCATGAATCCCGTTTGGTCGGGGGCTGTTAAAACTGTGTTTAGTCTGTTGGCTAATATTTTGGTTAGTAGCTTCGCGTCCACATTTAATAGGGAGATATGAGGAGCACAGGGAAGGGTCCTTCCCCGGCTTAGGGATCACTACTATGACCGCCTCTCACATGGATTGGGGAAGTGTCTTTGACTCCGCTGATTTGACCATCATAGCGTGAAATGTAGCGGCAAGGACGTCTGCATATTGTTTGTAGAGCTCTACTGGAATACCGTCAGGGCCAGGAGTTTTGCCGGACTGCAGTGTTTTGCATGCCTTGAGGATTTCCTCTACCGTGAGGGGCCCGTCTAGTCCGTTCCTAAAGGTGGAAGTCAGAACTGGGATATTTACAGTATCTCACAAAAGTGAGTACACCCCTCACATTTTTGTAAATATTTTACTATATCTTTTCATGTGACAACATTGAAGAAATTACACTTTGCTACAATGTAAAGTAGTGAGTGTATAGCTTGTATAACAGTGTAAATTTGCTGTCCCCTCAAAACAACTACACACAGCCATTAATGTCTAAACTGCTGGCAACAATAAGTGAAAATGTCCAAATTTGGCCCAAAGTGTTAATATTTTGTATGACCATCATTATTTTCCTGCACTGCCTTAACCCTCTTGGGCATGGAGTTCACCAGAGCTTCACAGGTTGCCACTGGAGTCCTCTTCCACTCCTCCATGATAACATCACAAAGCAGGTGGATGTTAGAGACCTTGCCTTCCTCCACCTTGCATTTGAGGATGCCCCACAGATGCTCAATAGGGTTTAGGTCTGGAGACATGCTTGGCCAGTCCATCACCTTTACCCTCAGCTTCTTTAGCAAGGCAGTGGTCATCTTGGACGTGTGTTTAGGGTTGTTATCATGTTAGAATACTGCTCTGCGACCCAGTGTCTGAAGGGGGGGGGTCATGCTCTGCTTCAGTCACAGTACATGTTGGCATTCATGGTTCCCTGACCTGTGATCGCTGTTTCCTAAGTTGCCCCGTAATGATACTTCCCATCCTTGCTGCCATTGCAAACTGTGATAGGAGGTCCGTCTCCCCCTCCTCCCTCATGTTAGGGGGCCTATAGCATACTCCCAGTATTTTTTCCTTGGTTTCCTCCCTTTATAACTCTACCCATAAGGATTCCACCTCTTCCCTTGCTCCATTAGTGATGTCATCCCTCACATTCACCTGTATATCATTTTTGATATACAGGCATCCCCTCCCCCTTTTTAACCCTCCCTGTCCCTGCTATATAGGGAATACCCTTGAATGGTTGCCAGCCAATCATGAGAGCTATTGAACCAGGTCTCTGAAATTCCCACAAAATCTAATTCCTCCTCATACAGTAGCAGCTCTAGTTCTTCCATCTTGTCCGCCAGACTCCTGGCATTAGTGAACATGTCTCGTAGTTTTGTCAGGAGGCATACTATCTTCTTAATAGGTTTTCTGAGGTTGCAAAAAGGACTTTTTTCTATACTTACCATGGGTTTAGGTGTTTTAGTCAACCTACCAATAATGCCCCCAATACTACCCACTGAAATACATTCCACACTGGCTATCTCTATGTCTGGACCCTCCCCCCCCGTCGACTAGTTTAAAAGCCCCTCTAACTTTTCGGCCATCTTCACTCCCAGCAGATCTGCACCCTCCTCATTTAGGTGCAGTCCGTCCCTTCTACAGAGCTGGTAGCCGACTGAAAAGTCGGCCCAGTTCTCCAAGAATCCAAACCCCTCCTTTCGACACCAGCTCCTCAGCCACTGGTTTACTGCCCTAATCTCCCGCTGCCTTTCTGGTGTGGCTCGAGGTACCAGTAGTATTTTTTCTTTTGGAATCACAAATGGGATGTGACAGGGGTGTCCCCTTTCCCCCCTGATCTTTATTCTCACACTTGAACCCTTTTTACATACGGTGAGACATAATCCAGATATTGCCAGAATTCATCTTGGCGAGGCGTTAGCTCCTAAGATTGCAGCATATGCCGATGACTTATTGCTTTTCCTGTCCAAACCATTGATATGCCTTCTGAACTTGCTTTCTGAACTAAAGACTTATGAAGATCTATCTTTCTTTCAGATAAATTTTCAGAAATAGGAAGCGTTGAGGACAGCAACCCCGGCCTTGTTAGGTAATCTAGTTTGAATGGATTTCCCTTTTAAATGGGCCGCATCCTGTATAAAATATTTGGGCATTTATCTACCTGAAAAAATAAACAAAGTGAGCGCTATACAGAAAAATAAAATGAAATAACAGCTGTTAGAAAAAAGGCAATATATCAAATCCTTAAAAGCAATAAACATAAAATACGCAGCGCTGTGATGATTCTAAAAGCTAGTTACATAAGCATAAAAAACAAAAAAAGTCCTCCTGTGTTAAACAAAAAAGTCCAATGTTCCCACTCATTAAGTGCAAACGAAGGTGTCCGACCACCACAAGGAGTGAAGGCTTACCAGAATTTGTGGCTACACAATTAAGTGCAGCAAACACGCTTTGATAATGCCACTCATGTGGAGTGTGATGAATCCTCTCCTTTGATCCTTATCTCTGGAACGCCAGATAGGCCGGAAATAGAAAAAAACGAATATGGTGTAATATTGTTACCACTCTGATAAACACCCAGGTGAGTAAGGTAGAAGACATTTTTCAAATTAATTTTCCCCCTCTCGACTGCTATTAAAACGCTGCCTAGCATCTTGGCAGCGTGGCTTGTTTTATTGGTTCGCCGGTGTAATATTGTCAAGATGAACACAATGCCTCACTTGCTTTATTAATTCCAGGCCCTTCAAATCCACATCCTAGGTCCCTTTTTGCGTGCAGTTGATCAGGCCCTGGTTATCTTCCTATGGGCTCAGAAGCCTCGACGACTTGCACAGTCAACTCTCCATCTACCAAAATTGCTGGGGGGCATGGTCCTTCCAGATGCAAGCCTCTATCACATGGCATACCATATAACCAGAGTGTTGGACTGGTGCTGTCATGATGGACCTTTGAAACAATGGGTTCGGGTGGAAAAACTATTTTCTGAAATTCCGTTGGAGTCATTGCCCTGGTGCCAACTGAACTTGCCTCCACGAGTCCTTGCTCACCCCACTGTGGGGGAGACCTGGCAGGTGTGTTCCAAGGCGTTTCGAGACCTCTCTATTGCCCCATTTCCCTCTCCGCTCACTCCCATAATTGGCAATCCTGCTTTCGGCCCTGGCCTCATCTACCCTAGATTTCGTGATCTGAGGCATGACGGGATGTTTCAGGCTCGACACTTCATTGTCAATGGGCGTTGGGTCTCTAGACAGCAAATCTTAGATGGTCGGGAGTATGCGGGTTTATCTCTTTGGCAAAAGTTGCAATTGGCTCATTTTATAAGCTCCCTACCCTCCCCAGACGCTTTTAGGAGGCCTCTTACATTGTTTGAGCTCCTTTGCCATTAGCAATCTCCTTTGCGCCATGTGGTGTCTCAGACTTACCGTTCCCCACCGCCGGACTTCAGATCTCCTTATATTGCCAAATGGGAACGGGATTTAAAGCTGAATCTCACAGATAAGCAGGTGGAGAGAATTATGCTGTTCTCTTATAAAACCTCGATATGTGCTAAGCATCAGGAAGCCGGGTTTAAAATTTTGACCCAATGGTACCATACACTGGTAAAGGTCCATAGGATGTTCGCCCAGTGCTCGGACCTTTGATGGAGGTGTGGAGAGGAATCCGGCTCCCTCTTCCACATTTTCTACAAGTCCTGCCGTCTTCTGCAATCATACTGGGCAGAGGTTCACCGTATAACCCAAAAGTTCACTGATCACGAGTTCCCAAAGGACCCTACATTTTTCCTTCTGCACCATCACCGGTCTTCGAGTAAGTTCTACAGGCGATCTATTCTACCTCTCCTGCTTACAGCAACGAAGAGCTGTATCCAGCTTTTTTGGAAACAGACACAGCCGCCATCTATTGCCGTTTGGGTGAAGAAAGTAGCTGAAATCAATGAGATGGAAGACTTGGTAGCTATGGAGAAAAGCCTCTGAGAGAAATTCCTTAAAAAGTGGTTCTACTGGCACAAATTAGTTTACACTGAGAGGTACAAGGAGCTGCTGATTTAAATCCTTTTATAAGTTCATTTCACTGTTGGGGCGCGTGGCCCTGGAACACTGGCAGATTGACTAGTCCCTCCTTTTTCTTTTGTCCTTTTTCCTTTCGTATCCCCCCCTTTTTTTTCTCCTTCTTCCTCTCTTTATTCTCCCTCTGATTTCTGCTATCCTTTATTCCCTAACATTTTCTGTCTTTGTGAGATCCAAGTGGTTGTTTTTTTGTTTTTTTTCAACTCCTCCTCCTTTTTTTTCTACACAAACGGCACTTGCCGAGTAAAAAGTCACACGGGGTACAGAATTCCTAGCATATATCTGCCTCCTCTGTATGTTCTGGTAGACACTGTTTTGACATTTCTGTGGAATTGTTCCATTATAATTTTGCCAGAGTTGTGGTTTTTGTACTTACCATGTGGTGTCTTGAAATAAAGTATTGAAAAAAAAAGAAAAAAAGAAAGCGAAGCCTGTGAATATCTTTTTCAGATCTCTTCAGGCCGGTCACATGACTCTCAGCCGCTCTCCTACTCCATCTACGGGCTACAGTGGGAGGGACCAAGATCTCCCTCTGACATCAGCCAGGGAGGTCATGTGACCGATGTGCTGGTCTTAGTGGCAGGAGGGGGAGGCAGAGACGTCTCACACATTCACACAGGAGCTGACAGGACAGGCAGGGAGGACGGATGACGGAGGCACGTAAACCAACCACGGTAATCAGGGCTCAGAAGGGGGACACAGGAACAGGCAGAATCAGCCGGGGTTTTTTTACAGCTTAGAAAGGGGCAGATTAGACACCACAAGCACTGTGCTGTTTAATCTGCTATAAGGGACAGGATCTCTCTTTTTTTTTTTTTTAAGGGTTACAACCACTTTAAGTAATAACTTCTTACCTCAACAGTGATGGGAAGATAATTGTAAACTGTGAGTGGTATTTTGACTTGCTCCCCTCGTATCACATGGTATGGCAGTGTGAAATCAATGAAGAAAGATTTGAATGTTTTCAGGTATGCTGATCTGGCAACTCCAAGTCCTGTTTCTTCAGACATAGAAATGACCTCTGTTACCCATGTAGTTATAGAGTCTGGGACCTCTATATGCAGTTCAGTCTCACCAGAAGTGTCACTGGGAAGACAGAAAAAGTGAATGCATTTATATAAATCAAAATAGTTCCTATTGTGATATTTAGTCTGACCTCTCTGGGAAGAGAGTATATGAAAGCTCCAACATCGCTACCTGCTATTTTCATATAAGAAATATGACAGTGCCCAATGAACTACACTAACTTCACTACATCTCTGCATATAATACTTGGTGACACCTGAGCACGACAGTATAATTTCTTGCCCTTTCTTGTCACCTTGACCATTTGTCCAGATGGTGGGCCCCTGTTGTACAAAGTCAGAAACTTAAAGTTGGTTAGAAGATGAAGGGAAACTATACACAATATAACTACAGGTTCTACACTCTGTACTGTCCATATTTCAGATTACTAAGAAGTCTCACGATACTTAGTTCCTGCACTGCATAAATTGCAATAAAATAAAATTTCCAGTGCAAGTCAAAAGTTTTGAGGCCTCATCGTCTAAGAATTAAATCTCTGTGAAAGTTTGGTTTTCCTTGTTTTCATTATTTTGTATTTTTTAAGAATTTATATTTTGACAATAAGTATACTATTATAGTATAAACAGTAATTTGTTAGGCCCCTTTCACATGGGGTGGATCCGTTTTGACGGACTCCGCTCCGCTGAGCCCCGCTGAGCAGGCAGATGACAGGTCTGTCTCCGCTCACTGTGCAGAGACGGACCTGTCAGAATCCCTCTCTCCTCTATGGGGAGATCATAAGAAGCCTGTCCGTTTTCATCCGATCCCATCCAGTCCGACCCACCGGAGGGATTGCGAACGTAAAGCCATTCATCTGTTTTCAGCAGATTTTGTCGGATCGGATGTCAGCGGACACATGTTCGCTGACATCTGCCTCCCCACAAAGGACAATGGGTGGCCCGATCGGGTCCGCCTGAAAAACGGACAGGCGGACCCGATTGGTCAGATCGTGTGAAAGGGGCGTAAATCTCTAAATCTGGCTATATACAGGCAGATATTAACCCACAAAAGAATCAAAGGCATAAACCCAGCCTCAGACAGTGTGGAGGATCCTAAAACAAGACTCGCCTGAAAAAAGGAAGTAGTACAGGCAATGTTTTCAAATTCCACCCTACTTCTGAATAGCAAGATCAGCTCCATCACCGAATGACTCGCTTTCAGGGGCGGTCTGACTATTCGGTCACTGACCGAGGGCCCCATGCCATTAGGGGGCCCAATCAGGGACAGACTGTAAAAATCTGTGTATTTTTACATCTATCCCTGAAATGTCTGACACCGACATCATTTTGATGTAAAATTTCGGAGGCTATAGCTGCTCCGCTCCTCCGCTACCTCCTCAGCCAATGGAAACACAGTGTACACACCCCTTCCCCCGCGCAGTTTCTTTGAATACACAGCAGGATATGCTGACAGCTGGAAGAGAGGAGAGGGAGGCGGGGACAAGGGTGCAGTGTGGGATGGACTTCAGGCTGATACAAGGTAAGCTGACTAACTTGGCTGGGTTAAATGTCGTTTTATCAGTGCTTTCTCTGGTGAGCAGAAGGGGGAGGTGGCTGTGTTTCCTCTAGCAGAGCTCTTGTCTCTGAGGCTGTTAGATCGTCTTTGTGTGTAAGAAGTGCACTTCTCCTGGGGGAAGGATGTTCTGAACTTTTCCTCCAATCTCTGCTACATCTCCCTACTGATTACCTGCCCACCAATACACAGGCACATCATCCTCCTCTTCTGTATTACCATAGAATGTGTCTGTGAGCTGCTGGGGCACTACAAGTCCCAGCATGTCAGGAGATGGGGCAGCAGCAGTGTGTTAGGCTGATTTCTAGATGAAAAGCGCTGGTGTGTGTATACTGTGTGTGTATGTATATGCTTAATGTGTGTGTATGTATGTATAATGTATATATACTGTGTGTGTATGTATATGCTTAATGTGTGTGTATATGTATAATGTATATATACTGTGTGTGTATGTATATGCTTAATGTACGTGTGTGTGTGTGTGTATGTAGTCTGTGTGTATACTGTGTCTGTACACTGTGCGTGTCTGTGTGTATACTGTGTCTGTATACTGTGCGTGTCTGTGTGTATACTGTGTCTCTATACTGTACATGTGTCTGTGTGTATACTGTGCATGTCTGTGTGTATACTGTGTCTGTATACTGTGCGTGTCTGTGTGTATACTGTGTGTGTGTCTGTGTGTATACTGTGCATGTGTCTGTGTGTATAATGTGTGTATACTGTGTGTGTGTGTGTATACTGTGTCTGTATACTGTGCGTGTATGTGTGTATGTGTGTATACTGTGTCTGTATACTGTGTGTCTGTGTGTATACTGTGCGTGTGTCTGTCTTTATACTGTGCATATGTCTGTGTGTATACTGTGTCTGTATACTGTGCGTGTCTGTGTGTATACTGTGTCTGTATACTGTGCGTGTCTGTGTGTATACCGTGACTGTATACTGTGCGTGTCTGTGTGTATACTGTGTCTCTATACTGTACCTGTGTCTGTGTGTATTCTGTGCGTGTCTGTGTGTATACTTTGTCCATAGGTGTGCGCAGCCTCTTGCATTAGGGTGTGCACCCCAAAGCTCAAATACATATGCATGTGTATATGTACTGATGGTGTCAGTAGGGCAGTGGACAGTGTCATTAGTTTTATTTTATTTTTTTATAAATTATTGTATTTTGTAACATTTTTTTGGGGGATGAAATATCAGTGGTCTAAACAGGGGGGAATATGCACCACACAAGGCGATTAGGGTGTGCCCAGGCACACCTGGCACACCCTGTGCGCACGCCTATGACTGTGTCTCTGTACTGTACCTGTGTCTGTGTGTATACTGTGTCTGTATGCTGTGCATGTCTGTGTGTATACTGTGTGTGTGTCTGTGTGTATACTGTGCATGTGTCTGTGTGTATACACTGTGCGTGTGTCTGTGTGTATACTGTGTGTGTGTATACTGTGTCTGTGTACTGTGCATGTGTCTGTGTGTGTACTGTGTCTGTATACTGTGCGTATCTGTGTGTATATTGTGTCTGTATATTGTGCGTGTCTGTGTGTATACTGTGTGTGTCTGTGTGTATACTGTGTCTGTATACTGTTTGTGTGTCTGTGTTTATACTGTGCATGTGTCTGTGTGCATACTGTGTCTGTATACTGTGCATGTCTGTTTGTATACTGTGCATGTCTGTTTGTATACTGTGTCTGTATACTGTGCGTGTCTGTGTGTAGACTGTGTCTGTATACTGTGTGCGTACCTGTGTGTATATTGTGTCTGTATACTGTGTGTGTCCGTGTCTGTATACTGTGTGTGTCTGCGTGTATACTGTGTGTGTCTGTGTGTATACTGTGTGTGTGTCCGTGTCTGTATACTGTGTGTTTGTGTCTGTATACTGTGTCTGTATACTGTGTGTGTGTGTCTGTGTGTACACTGTGATTGTGTGTGTCTGTATACTGTGTGTGTGTCTGTGTTTGTATATTGTGTCTGTATACTGTGTGTGTGTGTGTGTGTGTGTGTGTGTGTGTCCGTGTCCGTATACTGTGTGTGTGGCCGTGTCTGTAAACTGTGCCTGTATACTGTGTGTGTGTCCCTGTCTGTATAATGTGTGTCTGTATACTGTGTGTATACTGTGTGTGTGTGTCTGTATACTGCGTGTATACGATGTCTGTTTTTGTGTGTATACTGTGTGTGTCTGTGTGTATACTGTGTCTGTATACTGTGTGTGTGTCTGTGTGTATACTGTGTGTGTGTACTGTATGATCCATGTGTGCCCACTGCCGCTCAACAGAAATCGCTCTAACAATCCTGTGCCCATGAAAAATGCACTTGTTGCCATTTGGAGCCATCTGATTGGTGAACTGCTGAGCTTGGCCTCGGATTCGGCAGCAGATCTGGGTACACACCTGTGCAGTGACATCATGGCACACATCAAGCATGGCTTTTATTCACATGCCTCAATTCCCAATCTGTGGCCAACCACAGCAGTTCACTATTCAGCTTGTTCCACGACTCACATGCGCAGTTTAGAGCCTGCAACAAGTGCATTTTTTTTAAAGCCTTTTCCTGCCAGCTGCCTACCACACCAAGCACCAAGGTGCAAAGGTGTGTGTGAAGGAACACCAATAAAAAGGCGACACTCTGGGGGCTCTGCCATAGGATGCCACTGTGGGGGCTCTGTTGTAAGGGGAGATTCTGACGTAAGGGGTGACTGACTCTGCGGACTGTGATATATAGCGGGAATGTTGGGACTTGGTGTAAGGAGGGACTCTAATGTAAGGTGGCATTCTAGGGACTTTGATTTATAGGGATAATGTTGGGACTTTGATGTAAGGGAGGACTCTGATGTGAGTGTGGCGCTCATCCTGACTGCTGTACTCTATATGTTGTTTTGTTTGTTACTTACTCCTGACCTACGTACTCTATACATTATACTGTACATAGACTTGACCAAGGTGTTGTCTTAACAGTTGCTGGTTTTAATTAAAGGGATTATAAAGTCTTGTTTTTTTATTTATTTTTAAATAATAAGCATGTCATACTTACCTCCTCTGTGCAGTTGGTTTTGCACAGAGCAGTCCAGATCCTCCTCTTCTCTGGTCCCTCTTTGCTGCTCCTGGCCCCTCCCACCTATGGAGTGCCCCCACAGCATGTAGCTTGCTGGGGGGCCGCAAAATCTCCTATTGCCCAGGGGCCCCATGAGTTGTCAGTCTGCCCCTGATCGCTTTAAAAAAAATTGGGAAACTTCCATGAGCGCTGGTTGCTGACACTGACAGTACTTGTCATTGATTCCTAAGTTATCCCTAAATGATCCACAATCAGGAGCGAGATAAGACTGTGTTCACCATAAAACAACATTGTGTGGGATGAATTTATGAATTAAAGAAAAACGTATGTAACTGTTCAAAGTATGCAAAAATGATGGAAAATATGACAGATTGTCATTCAATGTGTTTTGTAACTTTTAGCTGTAGCTTACCTGACATTGAAGCAGTGCCAGACCAGAGTTTCAGGAAAGAAAGTCCTTTTTCTCCTCTCAAATCTGTAAGAAAATCAGTCATAACTGTATACGAATGTTTCAAATGTGTCAAATTTCAATATGCTGCTTAGCACTGTGTAAACTCATATCTAGGTTCCAGGCTCTTCTCTGTTTCACTCTACTAAATTAGAGGAGGTTAAGACAGAGAAGCACAAAAATGTTTTCATTCGAACTATCCCCAGTGCCACCAGACAAAAAATGTCGATAGTGCTCAGGAAACATAGGGGGTTATTTACGAAAGGCAAATCCACTTTGCACTACAAGAGCAAACTACAAGTGCAAAGTGCACTTGAAATTGCACTGAAAGTGCACTTGGAGGTGCAGTCGCTGTAGATCTGAGGGGGATATGCAAGGAAAATAAAAACAGCATTTTAGCTTGCACATGATTGGATGATAAAATCAGCAGAGCTTCCCCTCATTTCAGATTCACCCCTCAGATTTACAGCGACTGCACTTCCAAGTGCACTTTCAGTGCAATTTCAAGTGCACTTTGCACTTGTAGTTTGCACTTGTAGTGCAAAGTGTATTTGCCTTTTGTAAATAACCCCTATAGCCTTGGTCAATTTTACATTTAATATAAATCACTAGAGATAAACTGGTACATTTGGACCTTGCTATTTGATAGACATTAACTGTTGTAGTAATCTTTCCTGAAAAAACAAGTTTCTGTTAACTTACCGGGGTGCTACTCTGTTATGAGAAGATGTCACCAGCGTTCCTGTGTGTGGCTGAAAAGCTGGAACTGCCTCATCTGTGTACATTCCATCGCTCTGTCTGTAATTTAGACTTACCACATCTGTCATCACAACCAATCCTGTCTCCTGGATAGGGAACAGGAAAAAGAAAAACATTTATGTTAGTTTCTTGGACCCCTTCTTTATAGAAGCACAGGACTTTCCTTTAAACCGATTATCTCGCTACACAAGCTGCTTCTTAAACAAGTATGGAGGATGAAGCCAATGTGTGTGTGCGCATGTCTGTGTATATATACACATATACAAGCATAGGGGGTTATTTACGAAAGGCAAATCCACTCTGCAGTGCACTAAAAGTGCACTTGAAAGTGCACATGGAAGTGCAGTCGCTCTAAATCTGAGGGGTAGATCTGAAATGAGGGGAAGCTCTGCTGATTTTATCATCCAATCATGTGCAAGCTAAAATGCTGTTTTTTTTTTTTCCTTGCATGTCCCCCTCAGATCTACAGCGACTTTACTTTCAAGTGCACTTGCAGTGCAAAGTGGATTTGCCTTTAGTAAACAAACCCCATAGTGTGTGTTTGTGTGTGTGTATATATATATATATATATATATATATATATATATATATATATATATATTATTCTCTTATTCTCTCTGGAGAAGAGATGCTTGAGAGGGGATATGATTTCAATATACAAATACCATACTGATGACCCCACAATAGGGATAGAACTTTTTCGCAGAAGAGAGTTTAATAAGACTCGTGGCCACTCATTAAAATTAGAAGAAAAGAGGTTTAACCTTAAACTACGTAGAGGGTTCTTTACTGTAAGAGCGGCAAGGATGTGGAATTCCCTTCCACAGGCGGTGGTCTCAGCGGGGAGCATCGATAGTTTCAGGAAACTATTAGATAATCACCTGAATGACCGCAACATACAGGGATATACAATGTAATACTGACACATAATCACACATTGGACTTGATGGACTTTTTTTGATGGTCTTTTTTCAACCTCACCTACTATGTAACTATGTAACTATGTAACATGGCAGCAACTCAATGCATTAAGGCACCTAGTTGTGGTGAAGACGACTTGCTGAAGTTCAAACTGAGCATCAGAAGAAAGGGAATTTAAGTGACCTTGAACGGGGCATGGTTGTTGGTGCCAGAGGGGCTGGTCTTAGTATTTAAAAAACTGTTAATCTACTGGAATTTTCACACACAATCATCTATGGGATTTACAGAGAATGGTCCAAAAAAGAGAAAATATCCAGTGAGCAGCAGTTGAGTGGACGAAAATGCCTTGTTGATGTCAGAGGTCAGAAGAGAATGGGCAGACTGGTTCGAGATGATAGAAAGGCAACAGTAACTCAAATAGCCACTCGTTACAACCAAGGTATGCAGAATACCATCTCTGAATGCACAAAACATTGAACCTTGAAGCAGATGGGCTACAGCAGCAGAAGACCACACCAGGTGCCACTTCTGTCAGCTAAGAACAGGAAACTGAGGCTACAATTCGCAGAGGCTCAACAAAATTGGACAATAGAAGATTGGAAAAATATTGCATGATCTGATGAGTCTCTATTTCAGCTACCACAATAAGATGGTAGGTTCAGAATTCGGCATAAACAACATAAAAGCATAATTCCATCCTGCCTTGTATGAACGGTTCAGGCTGGTGGTGGTGGTATAATGGTGTCAGGGATATTTTTTTGGCACACTTTTTAGCCCCTTAGTACCAATTGAGCTTTGTTTCAACGCCACTGATTATTGTTACTGACCATGTCCATTACTGTGTGACTACAGTGTACCCATCTTCTGATGGCTACTTCCAGCAGGATAATGCACCATGTCACAAAGCTCAAATCATCTCAAACTGGTTTCTTCAGTCACCAGATCTCAAGCCAATAGAGCACCTTTGGGATGTGGTGGAACGGGAGATTTGCATCATGGATGTGCAGCCGACCAATCTGCAGCAACTGCGTGATGTTATCATGTCAATATAGACCAAAATCTCTGAGGAATGTTTCCAACACCTTGTTGAATGTTTGCCACGAAGAATTAGGGCAGTCCTGAAGCCTAATAAAGTGACCGGTGAGTGTGTGCGCGTGTGTGTGTATATATATATATATATATATATATATATATATATACACACACACACAGTATCTCACAAAAGTGAGTACACCCCTCACAAAAAGCATTAATATTGAATATTGTAAATATGTTATTATATATTTTATTATATATATTTTATATATTTTCATGTGACAACACTGAAGAAATGACACTTTGCTACAATGTAAAGTAGTGAGTGTACAGCTTGTATAACAGTGTAAATTTGCTGTCCCCTCAAAATAACTCAACACACAGCCATTAATAGCTAAACCGCTGGCAACAAAAGCGAGTACACCCCTAAGTGAAAATGACCAAATTGGGACCAATTTGCCATTTTCTCTCCCCAGTGTCATGTGACTTATTAGTCCTCATGCACACGGACGTTTTTACAGCTGCTTTTTTGAGCTTTTTTTGCAGCTTAAAAAGGCCTGTCTATGTTAGTCTATGGCTTCATGCCCACCTAGGCGTTTTTGAGCTGCAAGTGGCATAGGCGTTTTTAAGCTGTAAAAAAAAACCCAGGACCAGTGGGTTCTGAGAGACGTTTTTCAGCTGTAAAAACGCTCTAACGCTGAAAAACGCTGAAAAACGCTCAAAAACGTCATTCACCGTTTTTTAGCGTTTTTGATCCATTGAAAAAAAAAAAAAAAAAATTTGAAAAAAAAAAACGCTCAAAAACGCTCAAAAACGCTATTGCAAAAACGCTGAAAAAAGCTGAAAAAAAGTTAAAAAAAGTCACTGCAAAGATACTGGCGTTTTCATAACGTTTTTTTAACAGCCTGTGTGCATGAGGGCTAAGTGTTACAAGGTCTCAGGTGTGAATGGGGAGCAGGTGTGTTAAATTTGGTGTTATCGCTCTCGTTCTCTCATACTGGTCACTGGAAGTTCATGGCACCTCATGGCAAAGAACTCTCTGAGGATCTGAAAGAAGGAATTGTGGCTCTACATAAAGATGGCCTAGGCTATAAGAAGATTGCCAAGACCCTGAAACTGAGCTGCAGCACGGTGGCCAAGACCATACAGCGGTTTAACAAGACAGGTTCCACTCAGAACAGGCCTTGCCATGGTCGACCAAAGAAGTTGAGTGCACGTGCTCAGCATCATATCCAGAGGTTGTCTTTGGGAAATAGACATATGAGTGCTGCCAGCATTGCTGCAGAGGTTGAAGGGGTGGGAGTCAGCCTGTCAGTTCTCAGACATATGCCACACACTGCATCAAATTGATCTGCATGATTGTCGTCTCAGAAGGAAGCCTCTTCTAAAGATGATGCACAAGAAAGCCGCAAAGTTTGCTGAAGACAAGCAACTAAGGACATGGATTACTGGAACCATGTTTTGTGGTCTGATGAGACCAAAATAAACTTATTTGGTTCAGATTGTGTCAAGCGTGTGTGGTGGCAACCAGGTGGGGAGTACATAGACAAGTGTGTCTTGCCTACAGTCAAGCATGGTGGTGGGAGTGTCATGGTCTGGGGCTACATGAGTGCTGCTGGCACTGGGAGCTACAGTTCATTGAGGGAACCATGAATGCCAACATGTACTGTGACATACTGAAGCAGAGAATGGTCCCCTCCCTTCAAAGACTGGGCTGAAGGGCAGTATTCCAACATAACGACCCCAAACACACCTCCAAGATGACCACTGCCTTGCTATAGAAGCTGAGGGTAAAGGTGATGGACTGGCCAAGCATCTCTCCAGACCTAAACCCTATTGAGCATCTGTGGGGCATCCTGAAACGGAAGATGGAGGAGCGCAAGGTCTCTAACATCCACCAGCTCCGTGATATTGTCATGGAGAAGTGGAAGAGGACTCCAGTGGCAACCTGTGAAGCTCTGGTGAACGCCATTCCCAAGAGGGTTAAATATTGACACTTTGGGCCCAATTTGGACATTTTCACTTAGGGGTGTACTCACTTTTGTTGCCAGCGGTTTAGACAATAATGGCTGTGTGTTGAGTTATTTTGAGGGGACAGCAAATTTAGTTATACAAGCTGTACACTCACTACTTTACATTGTAGCAAAGTGTCATTTATTCAGCGTTGTCACATGAAAAGATCTAATAAAATATTTACAAAAATGTGAGGGGTGTACTCACTTTTGTGAGATACTATATATATATATATATATATATATATATATATATAGGGCTGTTACTGATTAAAATTTTCATGTTCGATTAATCAATTTTTTTTTTAATCGATTAATCGACTAATTTCGATTAATTATAACGCACATACAGGTCCAACTACTTTTAGCTGATTTAGCACCGTTGTTATGGCAACGGCCAAAGCTGGACATGGTGGGGCATGGCTAGGATGTCACACGCCATAAACTCAGCCTCACTGTGCCCATAATTTTAGCCTTACCATGCCCATAATCGCATCCTCACCATGCCCATAATCGCAGCCTTACCGTGCCCATAATCGCAGCCTTACCGTGCCCATAATCTCAGACTTACCGTGCCCATAATCGCAGCCTCACCATTCCCACAATGCAGTCTCACCGTGCCCATAATCGCAGCCTCACTGTGCCCATAATTGCAGCCTTACCGTGCCCATAATCGCAGCCTCACCATTCCCACAATGCAGTCTCACCATGCCGATAATTGCAGCTTCACTGTGCCCATAATCGCAGCCTCACCGTGCCCATAATCGCAGCTTCACCGTGCCCATAATCGCAGCCTCACCGTGCCCATAATCGCAGCCTCACCGTGCCCATAATGCTGTCTCACCGTGCCCATAATGCTGCCTCACCGTGCCCATAATGCAGTCTCATCGTGCACATAATCGAGCCTCACCGTAGTCAGTGCCTGTGCCTGGATTATACAGTCTGCGGGCATCTCCCGCTGTGTGTCTCAGAGTGTGAAAACTTTGGCCACGCTGTGAGAAAAGTCCCGCCCTCCTCCTAGATCAGCTCGTGTGATATACAGAGTACTGCGTCTATCACACGAGCTGATCTAGGAGGAGGGTGGGACTTTTCTCACAGCGCAGGCCAAAGTTTTCACACTCAGCTTGGAGACCATCAGCGGGAGATGCCCGCAAACTGTGTATGACATATAGTGGAGGAGGAGGGAGCGGAGCGCTGCAGCCACAGCTTGGCCCAAAGCGGCCCCAGGGCAGGCAGCCTACCGATCAAAAAAATTTTGATCGATCAAAAAAATTAGAGATTAATCGAGGAATTAATCTTTCATTTCCACAGCCCTAATTATATATATATTTATGTATGTAAGTCTTGGAGGAAAAAACGTTGGTAGCACGGTGTAAAATCTACATAAAAACTGATTGCAATAATTTTCAAATCACATAAAGCCATATTTTAATCACAATAGAAAATAGAAAACATATAAAATGTTTAAACTGAGAAAATGTACCATTTTAAGAAAAAAAAAATTGGTAATTTTGAAATTGATGGCAGCAACACGCCTCAACAAAGTTGGGACAGGGCCATGTTTACCACGGTGTAGCATTGCCTCTTCTTTTAACAACACTCTGGGGGTTATTTATGAAAGGCAAATACACTTTGCACTACAAGTGCAAAGTGCACTTTAAATTGCACTGAAAGTGCACTTGGAAGTGCAGTTGCTGTAAATCTGAGGGGTAGATCTGAAATGAGGGGAAGCTCTGCTGATTTTATTATCCAATCATGTACTGTACAAGCTAAAACTGTTTTTTATTTTCCTTGCATGTCCCCCTCGGATCTACAGCGACTGCACTTCCAAGTGCACTTTCAGTGCAATTTCAAATGCACTTTGCACTTGTAGTGCAAAGTGGATTTGCCTTTAGTAAATAACCCCCACTGTCTCTTCTAGTTTTGCCCAGTCACCCCGCCATTCTAGAGAGATATCCATAATATACTGACTAATATCTTAGGAGTTAGCTTCACACCTTTCCCTTGTTTTTTTCTCCTCCCCTCTGAAACTTCTCTCCATTTACATCTAAATAACACAGGTCAAGCTGTAATACCTAGACCTGCGCTCCACACATATCCGTTACGCAATGAAATGGATAAATCAGCTTAAATTCATCTGTGAGGTGTAAGAACAAACAGAACAGGCTTGACACCTTCAACTCAATGAGGTGTGGTACTGCTGGAAATACTTAATTTACTCTCAAGACTACATGAAACGAATGCATTGGTGGACACGCAGCAAGCTGACGCCACTTCTGATCAGGCACATGAGGTTTTTTTTTACACGTAGTTGAAAGAGAAAAGTGATGTAATAGCAACAAAACCTCCTGACCCCACTCTCCTTTTTCAACTCACTCACTATCTTTTCTCACCATACTTTCCTCACCATTTAACCCTTCTCTCTTCTTTTATGTATCCATCCTACTGTCCTCACAAACATCAAGCTTGTCCCCACAGGCTCACATCACAGCACCTCTGCTTGAAAACCTATACTTTCTACTGCTCCCTCACTACCCTTCATTGGATGGTATGTATTAAGGCAGGGTTGGATAGAAAGCTGAATTAAGAGAAATAGAGAGCTGAATTAAGAAAAGAGTGCACACCAGTAGGGCAAAGCCTATTCCTCCCCCCCTTTACCTTGGCTTTTTTTTTTGTGATGTACTATACTTGCCACAACAAACTGTCTACATTGCATATTGTACATGTTACATTCTAAGAAGTATGTACTTAATAATGTGGCAATATACAGCACAGCATACCTTTTGTAAAACCATTCTTTATAATGGTAAAATGTAAAAAATGAATAAAAGAAGAAAACTGCAGACATTATATCAGTTTGAGCTGTCATTTGAATTCCTTACTTCTATCTGCTTTTATAGTTTTACAATGCTCTCTTCACTTTTTTGTGCAAACTATAAAAGGTCTCCACAAAGCCATTTTTCACTTCTATTGGCCTCACTTACTGTGAAAGCAAACCTAGCATCCTTGGTAATATCCCAATGCCATGAAAAAACTGATGAACGTCTTTTCCTCTGAGAACCCAATCCTGGCCACCAGAAATGTCCTTCATCCTTTCCAGTCCCAAAAGCATCGGAAACATCAAAAGTGGCAAGTTCCTGGAATATCTGCAAAAACCAAGTGAAAGAATGTTTAGTACTTTTAAATTAACAATCTCATACCCTCTTGTACTATAGCCATTAGTTGTCCACAAACCTATAACCATAATTTTGACAGAATAGGACAATAATTTGGCTGTATATGGGGTAAAAACCATGAAAAACAAATTTGACAGATAACCATTGAGGAGCTAAGCTGGCCATACACTCTTTTTTAGAGAAGGTTGTTTTTACACTTTTGTAAACAACAGAGAAATAACCTGCCACACGGAACAGACAATAGGTAGAGATACAGAAAAGATTCGTCACCTCAGAGGCCAGAAGCTGATAGTGTCCACATAAATCTTTAGGTACAAAGTACTTATGTAGTGTCTCGAAATAATTAAGTACATGCAGATACAGGAATCTTAAACAACCAAAAAAGCTCCTAGAGATTCAAGTAAGAGTAGGGTATGATCTCTCTCCACTGGGACCATATGGCGTCAAATTTTCACATGGCATTTCTAAGATAGTGGTTGGGTTTTTTGATGGTAATAGAGCAGTTAAGATCCGTTATCCTTTTGGACAGAGTGGACATTCGGCGCAAAACCCAATTATGTGTAATTAATCTGCGTGCAATAAATAACGCTCAAGAGATGCTAAACGCCAATAACATTGGGAATTTTAAAGGAAGGCGATACAGCAATGTAAGGTACCTTAAGTATCAGATATCAAGTCTTTAGTGGATGAGGCTCATACAACTGTGTCAATAATGAGCATAGGAGAAAAGAAGACCGTGGCCAAAGTGGGTTCAGCTTGGATAGCATGCCTGATCTGAAAGCATTGATAAAACCATTTAGGATTGAGGGCAAAATCCTTTTGTAGTCTTGCATAGGATTTCAAAGTGACGTTGTCATACAACTGTAATAGGTTATGTATACCTGCCTCCTCCCACCTCTGGAAGCCTTAAAGCCTAGCAATTTCAGGAAATAGTGGTTGCCCCAAATGTGGCTATATTTAGTGAATGAGGCATTCCGCAGTAATTTTGATTTCCCATTACCCATTAACAATGCAGTGTGTAGGGTAACCTGCAATGCGTTAAAGGTAGGCACTTCTAAAGTAGATAGGGAATGTCTGCCCTGGTTAACATATGAGAATATATAGTACATTAATATTCTCCTGCGCTCAAGGGTGGTGTAATGGTGACAGATGTATCACAGGTTCTTGGTGGTTCAAATGAAAGCACAGGTTTTGCTGCCCTCTGAGGGTCAGAAGAAAAAACCCAATGGAAACACTGCTGCAAGGGCTGGGACAGTGATAATAATGGGGGATAACTACCCCAAAAATTGACTGGAGTAATGGCACTGCAGGAGCAGTTAAAGGGCAAAAGTTTATAAACATATTACAAGACAATTTTATGGTCCAGTTCATTGAGGCCCCAACTAGGAAAGATGGTCTGCTGGCCCTGGTAATCTCAAACCATGCAGAGCTTATTACTAATGTTCATATAAAAGAACATCTGGGTAGCAGTGACCATAACATGATTTCATTTAATGTTAGCTGTAAGCAACAAGCTCCTACTGGAAATATAAAAACACTTAAAGGAGAAGTCCACCTTGAGCTTGTTTGGCTGGGCTTCTCCTATGGGTCACAGGAGTGCAATTCATTTTGCACTCCTGTGACCTGTTTTCAGCAGAGAGCGGTCTGAAGTCTGCTCTTTGACGTCACTGGAATCAGTCCAGGCACAGCGTCATCACGACAATAACATCTGGATCCGCCAGGTTCCTGGACTGATGCCTGTCTCAGCCTCTCAGCGAGCCGCTGAGAGACTTAGACGGCCGCTCCCACCCCTCCACAGGGAGCGTGGAGGAGCAGAGAGGAGAGCTGCTGATTGACAGTCAGAAGCTCTCCGCTCGGGGATCTGTGAGAACTGAGCCGAGTCAGCGATGTTCGACCGCTCAGTTCTCAGTGCAGAGACAGCGGGGGACAGATGCAGCATCGAACCGCTGAACCGCTGTTCTGTGTTCATCGGATCGATGAACACACAACAGATTACAAGAATCCAACACTTCATTCCAATCTGCATCCTCTATCTCCCCCACGTCTGCCATCCAACGGTCTTTCAACTGATATGTAGAGGTCGTGGCAGATGGCAGAAGACAATTGTAGAATGTAGAGGTAAGCTTTTTAGACTCCGAGCCCAATATTAGTTCCAGAAGATACAACTGTTCATGGTATGGGGAAGGGCTGCCAAATTGAGCCTGCAGAGCATGGTAGAGCTGAAGCTAGCGGAAAAGCATCAAATTGGGGAGCCAAAATTTATTTTTGAGTTGCTAAAATGATTTTACACCACTCCTACAATAAATGAGAAATATATACAACACATTTAGATATCCACAGTTCACAATCGGGTACAGACAATAGTTCAGTGAGACAGGGGTTGTCCCACAGGGGCGTGTGAGCATGCACGGGTGGAGTGCTAAGCGGTTTCCGTGCCAGCTCCCAAACCTTACAGTGGTAGTATAACAAACCCTTCCAACTCCCAATGGTTGAGGGGTCTCGTATATATCTAAATAGGAGATGAAAAGGATGTGTAATTACCTGGGAGAAAGGGGAGCATACCAAGGCAAGATACTGATCCCTGTCCCCCTTATCGAGGTGGAAAAGGTGTGATAGCTGTGCTGCCAATTAGTAGAGAATAAAATCCAGAAGTGCAGTACCCCCTAAATGTGTGGGGTTTGTTAACGTATGCCAGGATAGTTTGTGACAGGAGTTACCCCATACAAAGGTATTAAGAATAGCTTCCAGAAATGTAAAGATACGTAATGGTCAATATATTTTAGCATGCCAAAGAATGTATAGGATCTTGGACAACACTACCATTTCATTTAAGTTGATGCGGCCCATTCTCCCCAAAGGAAGCCTGACCCATGCCTGAGTTTTGGATTTCAGTACTGCATACAAAGGTTCTAAATTTAATTTGACATAATCCTCAGGGGATCGAGTAATCAAAACCTAAAGATACTTTATAGAGCTGACCCAAGCAAGGGGGAGTTTAGCTTGTACGACTGTAGGGACCCCAATATCTATGGGAAGGATCTAGCACTTATCCCAATTGATTTTCAGGCCAGAGTACTGCCCAAATTGCTCTATTACGCTCAATACGCACTGTAGGGAGGGACCTGCATCTTCCAAGTACAAAAGCATATCATCCACGTAAAGGACAAGTAGACCCCTAATTGTTGGGTACATTCTAAAGGGAATAAGGGGCAGCCCTGGCGCCTACCCCTGGATAGGGGGAAGGATTTAGAAACCCTACCATTGACCAAGATCCTGGCTACAGGTGCTTAATATAAAAGTTGCAGCCATTTGATATAATTTGGGCCAAAACCGAATTGATAAAGGCATTCCCACAAGTAGTCCCATTCGACAGAGTCAAATGTTTTGGCCGCATCCAAGGACACAAGGACTCTGGAGCCCACCTGGTCATGCTTGGCCTGTAAGTTGATAAATAATCTCCGTAAATTGAACGCTGTGTTTTTTGCGGGCATAAACCCAATTTGATTAAGATGGATTAAGCTGAGGATTACCGTATTTAACTGCAAAGCCAGGATCTTGGCCAATATTTTGATGTCCAGCTGAAGGAGAGAAGTTGGTTGGCATGATTCTGGGAACATGGGGTCCTTACCAGGTTTGGGTATAAGTACAATTAAGGCTTCCCCGTGAACCTAGGGAGGGAAGCGTACTTAAAAATGTAAGTAAATAGTTCCCACAGTTTGGGGACAATAGATTCACAAAAGCATGTATAAAACTCAAGAGGAAGCTCACCGGATCCCGGTGCTTTGGAGGGAGCGAGGTGTGCTATAGCTTCTTCAATATTGTCAGTAGAAATAGGGGGCTCCAGCAGTGTTACCTGTGCAGGGGTTAAAGAGGGGAAGGTGATGGTACTGAGAAGCTCAGTCAAGTCTTCTGGAGAGTGGTTGGTGGTGGAAGAAAATAAAGATGCAAAAAATGTGCGAGATTCTCCAGCTACTAAGTCAGGGTCACTAATGGGTTGGCCAAATGCAGTGTGTAGGGAAACTACTGTCACAGGTTTATGGTCCAAATGGGCCAGGTAAGCAAGTAGTTGACCAGAGTGGATGTTGTTAACCAGTCGGGCCTGCATTTTAACCCGGGCTGCATTGTCAGTCAAGGGATTGTTCTGGAAGACTCGCTCCATTTCCACCATGTGCTCCTCTGCATGATGGAGCAGCCATTTGGAAGAGATTTTGTATCTAGAGATATGTTTTGAAAGGACTGTACGGGCATGAAATTTGAAGGAGTCCCAAACTATCCCAAATGGAGCCGAGTCCCGATTCACACTGAAGAATTCCCACTCATCTCGTACTCCTGCCAGGTCTGGAATAACGGTCAACCAAAAGGGGTTGAGTCTCCACATATGTGAGGGAGGAGGGGAACGCAATTGCAGTGTAATCCAATATGGTGCTTGATCAGAGAGTACCCAGGGACTAAAACCCACGTTGTTTAAATTAGGCAGTAGGGATCTAGATACAAGGATAAAATCTATATGAGACATAGTATTATGCATTGTGGAAAAGCAGGAGAAAGTCCTATCATTGGGGTGCTTATGTCTCTAGGTATCTACCAGTGTGAACTCGGACAGGAGTTTACCGAATCTCGTGATGTGAGATGAGGGAGTAATGGGCCGGTCAGAACCAATCTTATCAAGACCAGGGGTTTTCATAGTACTCCCAGCCACGTAACAGGGACAGTGGGATATTGCACCATGAAGGCCAGGCCCTCTGTCAGGACATTAAATTGAAATGGAGGCTGAACGTAGTACGACAATAATAACATTTCAACCCCATTTAGCATAGCATGAAAGAAAAAAAAACTGCTCTGTGGATGCTCTGTATGTGAACTCACTGCAAAGTATATTACCAAGGGCAATAATTTTAAAAGGCCAAAAAAAAACCTATGTGGCTCACAGCCAAAGTTAAAAAAGCTATAAATAATAAGAAAAGAGCTTTTAAAAATATAAACATGAAGGAACACTATCATCATTTAAATGTTACAAAGAGTGTAACAGAATATGTAAAAAGGAAATCAAGGCTGTAAAATTCAAAATGAACGTCAGATTGCAAAAAATAGTAGGACAAACCCCCAAAAAATATTCAAATATATTAATAGTGAAAAGGTCAGGTCTGAGAATGTAGGCCCTTTACAAAATAATCTAGAGTGGGTGACTGGGGACAAAGAGAAGGCTAATTTAATAAATACATTGTCAGTCGAGGGGTTGTTATGGAAGACTCGCTCCACTTCCACCATGTTCTGCTCTGCTTGATGGAACAGCCGTTTGGAAGAGTTTTTGTATCTAGAGATACATTTTGAAAGGACTGTACGGCATGAGATTTGAAGGAGTCCCGAATGATCCCAAATGGAGCCGAGCCCCGGTTCACACTGAAGAAGAATTCCCACTCATCTCGTGCTCCTGCCAGGTCTGGAATAACAGTCAACCAAAAGGGGTTGAGTCTCCACATATGCGAGGGAGGAGAGGAACACAATTGCAGTGTAAATAGTTACATAGTAGGTGAGGTTGAAAAAAGGCACAAGTCCATCAAGTCCAACCTATGTGTGTGATTATATGTTAGTATTACGTTGTATATCACTGTATGTTGCGGTCGTTCAGGTGCTTAGCTAATAGTTTCTTGAAACTATCAATGCCCCCCGCTGAGATCACCGCCTGTGGAAGGGAATTCCACATCCTTGCCGCTCTTACAGTGAAGAACCCTCTAACCTAGTTTAAGGTTAAACCTCTTTTCTTCTCATTTTAATGAGTGGCCAAGAGTCTTGTTAAACTCCCTTCTGCAAAAAAGTTTTATCCCTATTGTGGGGTCACCAGTATGGTATTTGTATATTGAAATTAATGTCCCCTCTCAAATTCAGTGCTCGCAACCTTTCCTCATAACTAATATCCT
The DNA here is from genome assembly GCA_037952925.1 of Lithobates clamitans. Classification (NCBI taxonomy): domain Eukaryota; kingdom Metazoa; phylum Chordata; class Amphibia; order Anura; family Ranidae; genus Lithobates; species Lithobates clamitans. Next base: position 1,318,263 of record JBBGZY010001129.1, on the reverse strand, counting down.
CCAGACCCATTATTAGCTTTGTTGCCCTTCTATGTACTCGCTCCATTTCCAGTACATCCTTCCTGTGGACTGAACCAATATGGCGCGTGATCAGAGAGTACCCGGGGACTAAAACTAAATGATCCACAATGGCTCAAAAGTCATATGGTCCAGAAATATTTAGACAGAATAAAGGTGGATAAAGCACCTGGACCAGATGGCATGCACCCACATATCCTAAAAGAATTGAGCTCTGTCATTTCAAAGCCATTGTTTCAAATTTTTAGGGACTCTTCAATGACTGGCATAGTACCACTGGATTGAAGGCCAGCGTGGTGCCTATATCAAAAAAGGGATCAGTCTTTACCAATAAACTATAGACCTGTTAGTTTAACTTCTATAGTTGGGAAGATACTGGAGAGTTTAATAAAAGACCACATAAATGAGTTCTTGCTGGAAAAAAATATTTTAAGCAACAGACAGCATGGATTTGTGAAAGACAGAAGTTGTCAGACTAATCTAATTTCTTTTTATGAGGCGGTAAGTAAAACCTTGGACAGAGGGGTGGCTGTGGACATGGTATACTTGGATTTTGCAAAAGCGTTTGACACAGTTCCGCACACACGGCTAATGTGTAAGGTAAAGTCTACAGGCTTGGAAAGATCAATTTGTAAATGGATAGAAAACTGGCTAAAAGACCAAATTCAGAGAGTAGTGGTTAATTATGCTAATGCCCCGTACACACGGTCGGATTTTCCGACGGAGAATGTGTGATAGGACCTTGTTGTCGGAAATTCCGACCGTGTGTGGGCTCAATCACACATTTTCCATCGGAATTTCCGACACACAAAGTTTGAGAGCTTGCTATAAAATTTTCCGACAACAAAATCCGTTGTCGGAAATTCCGATCGTGTGTACACAAATCCGACGCACAAAGTGCCATGCATGCTCAGAATAAATTAAGAGACAAAAGATATTGGCTACTGCCCCGTTTATAGTCCCGACGTATGTGTTTTACGTCACCGCGTTCAGAACGATCGGATTTTCCGATAACTTTGTGTGACCGTGTGTATGCAAGACAAGTTTGAGCCAACATCCGTCGGAAAAAATCCATCGATTTTGTTGTCGGAATGTCCGATCAATGTTTGACCGTGTGTATAGGGCATTACTCTGAATTGTCTAAGGTTATCAGTGGTGTACCCCAAGTTTCAATGTTGGGACCGTTACTTTTTAATATATATAATGTCTTTACATGATGTCTCCAACTTACAAGCCAACCTCAATACACTATTTAATTGGGCAACTAGGTGGCAAATGAGGTTTAATGTTGATAAATGTAAAGTTATGCACTTGGGGGGCTAAGAATATGCATGCCTCATAGGGGGAGTACAACTGGATGAATCAATGGTGGAAAAGGATCTGGGTGTTTTGGTAGATCATAAGCTTAATAATAGCATGTAATGCCAAGCTGCGGTTTCCAAAGTAAGCAAAGTCCTTTCTTGTTTTAAGAGAGGTATGGATACCAGAGAAAAAGATATAATTTTGCCCATGTACAAAGCGACCGGGTCACCAAGACTGTTCCCAGCAAGTTGGAGGACTTTTCAGATGGCTGACGTGTTTCGAGGGGAGATCAAATCACAATTTGGCTCTGAGGAAGAGGGAATCTCGCCTCAAAACACGTCATACATCTGGAAGGTCCTCCGACTTGCTGTGACCCAGTCGCTTTGAGTCTACTATGGACCTTGATATGCTTTTATCAATAATTTGTTTGTGAGTATACGTCTTTTCAAACATTATTAAAGATACCACTTGGGTAATGGGCAAGGTTGGTGCGCCCTCTCTTTTTGTTTTTTAATATGAGAATATACGAAAGGAGGAGCTGGTGGTGTCTAAAGGGCCCACCCGACCAGATGCTGTAGTTTGCCAGAAATTAAAAAGATCCACGGATTAGGGGCAGAAAATCCACCTGCACCTTTAGGGTACTGAAGCAGTTCCAATCAAATTCTTGTTGATTTTCTCCTCTAAATCAGATCCCGAAATATAACTGTGACCTTTATGAAGATTCTCAGGGGGGCCATACACTCTTAAAAATAATTTTCAGGCTTCAGATGGATGAATCTCCCACCAGCTCTCAAAATACCCGAACAGCGGCTACACCTGATTGCAATCAGGAGCTGTTTGGCCGACAAATTTCTGCCCGGCTCCTTTGATTTTTCATTTTTGGTAGGGGGCTGACAGGGCCACTCACCAAGCAAATTTCAGATGGTTCATCAGGGACTGGCTGAAATTCGCTCCGTGTATGGCCAGCTTTAGATTTGCCAAGCTAAAAAACACTGAATGATATTGTAAATATCAGATAGTGCATGTTTGTTGTATATTGTTTACAAAAGATGCATTATTATGCAATGGTGCAATTTCCAGTGCAGAAAAAAAATGGACATACCAACATGTATTTAGCTACAGTCTGTTTACACCATTATGTTATGTTGCAGTATCCTGCAATACCAATTCTGCATGCTGCATTGCATACAAATTGACCTGCAGCTGCCATTCATATTAATTTATTTGTCTTTCAAATACTGCATTCAATACTGCAGTCCATCCAAAACACATGTACTAATATGCAAAAGTGATCTTGTGTCTGCAGCCAACTATCCACCACATTCACATGCAAAATACACAGCATGTTTACTCCTCTCCTCCTTCACTTAACTAAAATTTGATATGCAAATCATTTTAACCGCTTCAGCCCCGGAAGATTTTACCCCCTTCCTGACCAGAGCACTTTTTGTGATTCGGCACTGCATTGCTTTAACTGACAATTGCGCAGTCGTGCAACGATGCACCGAAACAAAATTGACGTCCTTTTTTTCTCCACAAATAGAGCTTTCTTTTGGTGGTATTTGATCACCTCTGTGGTTTTTATTTTTTGCACTATAAACAAAAAAGAGCGACAATTTTGAAAAAAATGCATTATTTTTTACTTTTTGCTATAATAAATATACCCCAAAAATATATTAAAAAAAACATTTTTTTTCCTCAGTTTTTGGTAAAAAATCGCAATAAGAGTATATTGATTGGTTTGCGCAAAAGTTATAGCGTCTACAAAATAGGGGATAGTTTTATAGCATTTTTATTTTTTAATTTTTTTTTTTTATTAGTAATTGCGGCGATCTGCGATTTTTATTTTTAAGAGTGTCCTAGGGAGTGATTCTAACTGTGGGGGGGTGGGCTACTAGTCACATGACAGGGAACGGTGATCTCTGTCATAACACCAGCCAGAACGGGGAATCGCCTTACATAGTTTACAATCGTTTACATAGGCACTTCCCCGTTCTGAGGCTCCGTGACACGATCGCCGGGAGACCGGCGGACATCGAGTGTATCGGCGTGCAGGGGTCGGCAAGTGGTTAATTATGTTTTTATTTCGTTCATTCGTCGTTTTTTTCCTCATCCTGAAAGCTTAAAGGCTAAATTAACCTTTAGGAACATGTTACATATGTATTCAGGGTGTAATACGTTCCTAAGCCCCCAAACCCAAATCTCCCCTTTCCCCCCACAGCTGCTGTCACATTTAAGATTGGCACAGATTTTCAGGCTGAATGATTAAACTACAAGTCCCATCCGCAGTAGTCAGCACACTCATAGTCCAATACACTTCCTCTAGCTTTGTAACTGAAAGCCCATACAGAGGTACGGGCAGATAACCTGGAGGACATGTCTGCAGGAACCTGACATTGCACCCGCTATCCACTGATTGTTACTACTGTTGGCTACTGTAGAAAAAAATAATAAATACACATTTTTTTCCTAGCAAAACTATGTGCATTTATAATTTTTTTCTTAAAAGGTGAACTTAACCTTTAATTTAACCTGAATATACCAATAAATGTAACCCCTATACCCACCCCTGTCCTGAATTTACCACTACACTTTACGTGCCTCTGTTGCTGTTTAAAGAAATTTAAGGACAGGCAACCTGTAAAAGAAGAACTTTGTAATTATCATCCTGATGGACAGAGTCAATGGGAAGTAATATAGGTGTCAGCGGGAAAAACCACCTCCAAGCTCCTGATGGGCAGGAACACAGTAGTGATATAGGGGTCAGCGGAAAGAACCACCTCCCAGCAGAAGGAAAGTTATCTGATACACATAGAAGTGTCAGACAGCAGCGGTGTCCAGAATTCTTCAATGATGCAAAGAATTAACACACCACCCATTAGAAATGTAGATACAACGCTTATTTTACAGGTTGCCTTTCCTTCATTTTTTTACACAGCAACAGGGTCACGATAACCCTTGAATTCCAAATAACCAGTAACATGATGACTCTAGAACCCAAATCATGTGCATGACTGAAGTTGTTTATATGCCACATTACAATTCCAATAAACCTTGATATAGTAACTAACCTTTTCAGGAGTTATCTGGAAGCCATTACCCAGGAGATATGCACTCTTATCCACCGTAGATACACACACACAGCTTCCTCTGGTAGTCTTAACTTTAATATTTACAGCATCACCTGGTCTAGAGTCATTGGTGGAGAGTGACACTGACACCTGTGGCACATAGTGAGCAATCACAAATGTTAGCTATTGTATGTGAATAGGTCAAAGAACCAAAACATATAATTACTATTAAATACAGTACCAAACTACAAAATACAAGGAGGATATGAATCGCATCTAAAAAAAAAAGAAACAAGACCTAGTGTTGGGACTGAGCCTTTCATCAAGCCTCCTCCCTTCTTGGAATTATTTATACCCCAGTGACTATCTCCAACATAAAAGCAGAATATATTCATGTTTAACCAACATCAGACCTACTCCTCAGCTAAAACATGCTTTAGCAAGACAGAGAATTGTAGCATTACTTCAAGTACTGTACCACCTTAATCCAGTTGAAGTAGTGGTGTATAAGTGATTACAAGATGCCAAAATCTAGTCAGATTGAAGGATTCACGCTAGTTGCATTTTGAATACATTTATTGTTTTTTTTTCAAAAAAATATATAATTGCATTTTACATCTGCCTGCAGTTCAGCTATAAACTTTAAAATCATAGCATATACGTCGTCACTATATTATCATTATCATTTACGTCATCACTATATTATCACTTTACCTTGTTCTCAAAGGCCGGTTCTATGGGTATCTGGGCACTGTCAGTAATTCCTTCTCCATTCTCCCTTACATAATAAACCAAGAGTCGACTTAAAGGAGCCATATTATGAGTTATAGGAAAATGTACATATGTCAGCCACACTTCAGAGTCAGGAGGTGAATGGTCTGTCGAATCTAGCAGAAACCAAAATTAAAATTTTGTATGAACACTGCCCAGCAAACAGGATTGTATACAGCAAAATAAAGTGCATCTAAATCCAAAAACAAAAAAAGAATATGCTGCAGCTTATAAACCTCCATTACAACCAGAAATTACACCTTTTTAATATTGCAAGGTGCACATTACAGTTATAATTCTGAAAACATATTTAGAAAAATAACATTTACATTTATTAAATAGCAGTTGTCTTTGTTCTCATATTGTCACGGGTCCTACTAGCAATAACAACCAACTCCACTGAAAAATGGGGAGCCAATTAACTATAATTCTGTGGCACATATTCTTCCAATAGTATTTTTGTCTTATCTGTAAAATCCTTTTCCGGGAGTACATTACAGGATACAGGATCTTAGTTTTGGACCCTGGGTTATGCAGCTGCCTTCAGGTAACTGAACACTTTAGTAAAAAAAAGTTGTAGGGACAGCCATAGCATAGCCCCTCCCACTTTCAGCAAGCCTCAGTTTAGTAGCAAGCAATAAGCAAAAAGTAAATTGGGACTGGTAGACTGGGCGAGTACAGTACTACTGTACAGTACTCATACCTTGGTTATGAGAGCCTTCCTAAATTGAGATTGAGCTATAACATCAGCTTAATTTTGTTTAATGTTAGGTTAACAAATTTTTGTTGACTAGTAAGGGCTTGGAAGAGTTGGGGATACCTAAAGAATATAGATCTTGAAAGAGAGAAGTCTGAAGTTGCTGGAAGTACTTAAACCATATTGTGATTTAATATTTTTAAAAATGATCTTTCCTTCTCAATATGCAGCGCTGTCATTTTCTGTTAAATTCAATGCAATATGGCAGCCTGCATTTCGTACACAGGTGGTGTATGGAACGTCCATGGAAATTTTATTTCCTGCTTGTTTGATTAGCTCACTAATTCTGTACTAAGATTTTAGGCATCCTCTGCAATAAAATTTTTAGCTTTGGTGAGATGCTACTAGAGCGCTAATCACTTCTAAAGTAATGCAGACCCTGCCACACTCCTCATTAGAGCACTGCAAGTGCATCAGCTAAAAAAAAGAATTACAAAGTCACTCTCATTCAAAATCAGTACCCAAAAGACATAGAACATGGATCTTCAAACTACGGCCCTCCATCTGTTGCGGAACTACACATCCCATGAGGCATTGTAAAACTCTGACATTCACTGACATGACTAGGCATGATGGGAACTGTAGTTCCTGAACAACTGGAGGGCCATAGTTTGAAGACCCCTGACATAGAACAAACAGTTTTTCTTCACAGCAGAAACTGGTAAGATTCTGCAACAGGGCTCTGTTAAGATCCTCGCAATGTGCATAGATCATCCAAAGGGAGTCATTTTTTTTTTCAATAAAACATGGAGTTCCTCTTTAAGTGTGTCATTGAAATATACTTGAGACAAAAGGGTAATTCCAGTTTTCTCCCACAGGTCTCATCCCTCTAAGTCAACCAATTCTGTTAGGTATTTATTTCCTCGCAAAAAGGTGCATTTATTAAAACCCTGGTATTTAAGAATTAATTTTATGTGGAGCCAAGGCTCATGATATAATTGAGGGTTAGGTGATGTATACGTTTTAGATTGAAATATCTGCTTGTGCAGGAACAAGGGAGAACTTTGTTAGCATATATTAGGGAAAATAGGTACTGTCCCCAAAAAGGTTGCAAATGTGCTGCCAGATAATATAATCAGGAGTTAAGAGATCACCAATCCTCCTTCCTCCCAGGAGAGGTACAGTGTTTCTAATTTTAATTTAAGAGGGTTTCTGTTGCAGGTTAACTCTTGCAAACAGAGCGCCTATCTTATTAAACCATTTTTAGGTATAAAAACAGGTGTACAGAGATTTTTATCAGGTTTTCCCTGCCCTATAATCAAAGGCAGTGGAGTCCAGCTTTTAGATATTTCTTTGAATTTACAGAGCAGGGGGAGTAATGTAAGTTCTACATACAGCAAAAATTCAGCAGAAATTGTTACCCCAGGATACAATTTGCTACAAATTTGCTACACACAGTCAAGGAAAGGGTGATGAACAGGGTCAAGTGTCAGTAAAGTATGAGGGGCGTTCAAGTCTAACTGGAAATTTTAATTTTTCAGTTATAAAAAGGGATGCTAGCATGGGTTTACTACATGCAGTAGTAAGTGGCAAGTGTGTACTATCACATGTCGTAGCCCACTCCAGAGACCGTTAACCACTTCAATACCAGGCACCTTCGCCCCTTCCTGCCCAGGACAATTTTGAGCTTTCAGTGCTGTCGCACTTTAAATGACAATTGTGCGGTCATACAGTGCTGTACCCAAACTAAATTTTTATCATTTTCTTCCCATAAATAGAGCTTTCTTTTGGTGGTATTTGATCACCTCTGCGGTTTTTATTTTTTGCTAAACAAACTAAAAAAGACCGATGTTTTTGAAAAAAAAAAAAGTTTTTCTTTGTTTTTGTTATAAAATTTTGTTTTATCCTTCACTGACGGGCACTGATGAGTCGGCACTGATAAGGCGGCACCGATGGGCACTGATGAGTTGGCACTGATAAGGTGGCACTGATATGTAGAATCGATGGGCACTGATAGGCGGCACTGATATGCAGTACTGATGGGCACCGATAGGTGGCACTGATATGCAGCACTGATGGGCACTGACAGGCAGCACTGATGGGCACTGACAGGCGGCATTGATGGGCACTGACCGGCGGCACTGATTGCCACTGATTATTGGGCCAAAAACAGATATATTGATAGAGTGATTTGTTAATAAAGGTTACAAGAGGAATATGTTGGAACACACAAAAAAAAAAAAAAAAGTAGGTGACATAAGCAGAGAGTCCATGCTGATTGATAAACCTAAAAAATCTATGGAATTTAATGAACTAGCCTTTATTGCAGGGTTTAATATAGAATATAAGAAATTGGAAAAAGCTATAAGAAAGCATTGGCCAATTATATGTAAGAATCCACATCTGAGTAAAAAGCTAACCAGTAAGCCCAAATTTATTTATAGACGGGCACGTAGGACTAGGGATAGTATTGTAAAAAATGTACCAGACTCTCCCAGTAAAAGGACCACCTTTTTTGATGAAAAGGGTTTCTTTACATGTGGGAAGTGTAAACCTTGTAGAACCACCATGAAAGGTTACAACAAATTGCAATTGAATCAAATGAGGCAAGAACACCCCATTTCCACATTTTGTCATGTTACAACCAAAAACGTAAATTTATTTTATTGGGATTTTATGTGATAGACCAACACAAAGTGGCACATAATTGTGTAGTGGAAGGAAAATGATAAATGTTTTTCAGAATTTTTTACAAATAAATATCTGTAAAGTGTGGCATGCATTTGTATTCAGCCCCACCTTTACTCTGATATCCCTAACTAAAATCTAGTGGAACAAATTACGTTCAGAGGTCACCTAGTTAGTGAATAAAGTCCACCTGTGAGTAATTTAATCTTAGTATAAATACAGATGTCCAATGTTGTGGAGAAGTTTAAAGCAGGTTTAGGTTTTACAAAAATATCCCAAGCTTTGAACATCTCACGGAGCACTGTTCAATCCATCATCCAAAAATGGAAAGAGTATGGCACAACTGCAAACCTACCAAGACATGGCTGTCCACCTAAACTGACAGTCTAGGCAAGGACAGCATTCATCAGAGAAGCAGCCAAGAGGCCCATGGTAACTCTGGAGGAGCTGCAGATCCACAGCTCAGGTGGGAGAATCTGTCCACAGGACAACTATTAGTTGGGCACTCCACAAATCTGGCCTTTATGGAAGAGTGGCAAGAAGAAAGCCATAAGAAGTGCAGTTTGCGTGAAGCCATGTGGGGGACACAGCAATTATATGGAAGAAGGTGCTCTGGTCAGATGAGACCAAAATCTAACTTTTTGGCCTAAAAGCAAAACACTATGTGTGGCAGAAAACTAACACTGCACATCACCCTGAAGACACCATCCCCACAGTGAAACATGGTGGTGGCAGCATTGTGTTCTAGGGATGCTTTTCTTCAGCAGGGACAGGGAAGCTGGTCAGGGTTGATGGGAAGATGGATGGAGCCAAATAAAAGGCAATCTTAGAATAAAACCTGTTAGCGTCTGCAAAAGATTTGAGACTGGGGCAGAGATTCACCTTCCAGCAGGACAACGGCCCTAAACATACAGCCAGAGCTACAATGGAATGGTTTAGATCAGCGGTTCTCAACCTCTCTAGTGCCGTGACCCCTTGATAAAATTTCCCAAGTTGTGGGGCCCTCAACAGTAAAATTATTTTTGTAGCATGGGTTGTCAGTACCCAAGGCAAGACAAGTAATTTGCGCCCCTAACCCACAGACATTTAGCGCTCCTTGAGTCCCTTCCACTCGTACAGTATTAAAACCCCTTATGGTACATTTTAGGCTTTCTAGCCATCTTTCTTGTTCTTTCTCTTATTCTTACTCTGCCTTTTTCTTTGTTCCTCCCCCTCTTTCCTCTCCCTTCTATGTATCCTCTATTTTTTATTCCTTATCTTACTCCTTGGTGGGGGGAACGGGATGAGTGTCAGTGCTGGCGGGGAGTTGGGCTGAGAAGCAATGCTGGGGGGAGTTCTGATCAGCCAACTTAGGTGCTCTTGATCAAGGTCATCTGCTGATCTGAGAACTGTAGTGAGGACTTTTAATGGAAACTATAATCACAGGTAGTGTTACTCACTGTGTCTCCGACTTTGTGGTGTCTCGTAGCAGTAACACCTATAGCGAAAGCAGGGTCTCCTCAAGCCTCTCCCATTTCACATTCCTCACCAATCAGCTGACCCATAGTTTCTGCCCCCCAGCCATGCTGTGAACTGAATGGGTGGCTGCGACGAGGCTGAGTGGGCGGCCGCAGGCTCCAGGAACAGCCCAGCTGGGTGGCCGCAAGTAGGCTGGGAGAGTGGTGCGGCTTCAGGAACAGCCCAGGATTCAGTGACACCTGGAAAATCATTATTCGACCCCCAGGTTGAGAACCACTGGTTTAGATCAAAGCAAATTTATGTGTAAAAATCTGTGCAAGAATCTGTGGCAAGACTGCTGTTCACAGACGCTCGCCATCCAATCTGACAGAGCTTGAGTTATTTTGCAAAGAAGAATGGGCAAAAATTTCACTCTCTCGATGTGCAAAACTGGTAAAGACGTCCCCAAAAGACTTGCAGCTGTAATTGCAGCGAAAGGTGGCTCTGTAAAGTATTGACTCGGGGGGCTGAATACAAATGCACTCCACACTTTTCAGATATTTATTTGTAAACAATTTTGAAAACCATTTATGATTTTCCTTACATTTCACAATTATGTGTCACTTTGTGTTGGTCTATCACATACAATCCCAATAAAATCCATTTACGTTCTTGGTTGGTACATGACAAAATGTGGAAAATTTCAAGGAGTATAAATACTTTTTCAAGGCACTGTACGTGCTGGAGTGTAGCTGTGGACTCCAGTACGTACAGTAGGAAGGACAATCAGACAACTATCAGTTAGAATAGGTGAACATATTAACAATATAGTGAAAGGGTTCAAATACCACAGCGAATCCAATCTTTTCAGGTTGAAACACAACAAGGACCCCAGAACCCTAAAGTTCTATGCAATAGATAAAATAGATTAAAAAAAATTGTAGGAATTTAAACCTCAGGAGAGAGGTTTCACATAATGAAACCTATTAGGATTTATATTCTAAATACTTTAACCCCACTTGGATTAAATGTAGAATTAGATATAAATCATTTTTTGGATGATTATTAATTTTAATATGTTTTAGTATATATTTTTCATTATTTTTATTAATATTTAACATTTAGAATCATGCCATGGGGGTAGGTAAAAGTAGTAGGTAAATATATTGTCTCCGACCAGAAGGAAATATTATTGTACCTGTTTTTTTTTTTTTCACAAGAAATTTGTACCTGTTTTTTACTGAAGTAGGAATTTGTATTATGTACAAGTATATCCAGCCACCCTATTTTTGTCCCGTAAAATGAGGCGCCCATATAGAATAAATAAAGATTAATAATAGTAATATAATAGGATCTGTAATAAATATATGGTAGAATCGATGTTTTGAATTGTAAAACATTAGTATGGAACTAAGGGCAAGACAGTATTAGTGCTTGGATTAATTAAAATGGTGGAATATGCATTTCCGGTTTTGGTAATATGGTGGTGGACGCACTTCCGGAGATGTAATTGGTTGAACTCCTAAAACTAAGGGCATAAATATGTAAAATGGCGCCACTAGCTTCCTTATGATGCACTGAGTATGTGGAACTTGTCGAGGCAAAGTGACACGATGGACATGTGAATTCCTGCCTTTGGTGAACAGCACAGCTGAGATTTGAAATGCACCCCAGCTTCAATGCAAGGAGTGACGTGACATAGACGGTGCTGGATAGACGGTGCCGGTCGGAGGGCACTTGTAAATGTGAGTTGGCATTTTATTTTAACACTGTACGCTTTTATACGGAATAAATATGTTGTGCAATTATAGCATCTTTTTTATTATATGATTGAGTGGGAGAGGAGTGCAATATGACATACAGGACCCCTGAATGGTTAAAAAAGATCAAGGTTACATTGATTATCACAGTTGATTCAGCACCCCTGATGGAGTGGATGATTATGCTTAAAGCGGAGTTCCATCCATTTAAAGGTCAGCAGCTACAAAAAGTGTAGCTACTGACTTTTATTAAATCAGACACTCACCTGTCCTACAGTCCAGCGATGCGGGCGTACGAAGCCCCGCTCCTCTCCCCCTCCTCTCCGAGGCTCCAGTATTCAAATTGTGGGCGCCCAGCTGTGGCTTCACAGCCGGGTGCGCACTGCACATGGGTGAGCCGCGCTGCGAATGGCTGGGCAATCTTCTGGGACCTGTGACGTGTCCCAGAAGATTGCAGGGAGAGAGGGGGGAGAGGTGATCTTCCTTCCGGCGCCACAGAGCCAGGGGAGGAAGTGGGAGCTGGGTGCCTGTAAAAACAGGGTACCCGCTCCTCCCCAAAAAAAAATGACAAGCCAAATGTGGCATATCAGGGGGTCACCTGCACTTAAAGCAGAAGTTACATTTTTGGGTGGAACTGCGCAATAATATTGGAGGTTTTCTGGTGAGTGAGAAGATTTGGCGGTATAGGATATATACACAGTGGTGTGGAATAGCATGTACGACACTGATCACACACCGATTTTATTTTGCACAAGTGGATTTTCTGTATACATTATCAACTCACACATGGATATATGAATACGTATTAAGTTAATTAGCGCAGCTATCATTTAATAGTATTTGCTTATCTGAAATTTCACATTGGAGTGAAAACACTGTAGCTGCAGCTAAAAAATATACACTAGAGATTAATTAACTTTACATTTATATATTTTGTGCCCGGTGACACAATTATTATGTACTGACAAATCTCTCTAAGCCAAAGCTTTCCAGGCATTAGTTAAATGCTGGGATACGTGTATAAATGTAGCAGAGGAGTATGTAAAAAAATAAATGCAGTTTTCACTCCTTGAAATTTGTTATTTTATTATAGAAACTCAAAAGTCCCGGTTTGACTTGAATGCCCCTCGTAGCTTTGTCCCAATTTATCAGGCCTAAAAAAATCATCTGCACATAGGGATATTTTTGTCTTACTTGTTTGATCTGACAAAGCCTTTTAATATTGGGATTTTGTCTAATAGCTGCAGCAAGGTGCCCATAGTAAAGGTGTGACCAGGCATCCCTGTCTAGTGCCTCTCCCGAGTGGTAATGAATGTGAGAGAGAGTTGTCAACTAACACTCTAGCCATAAGAAAGAATATATCATCTGTACCCATTTAATAAATTTCAGGCCCAACCCAAGTTTTCAGAGCACCCCCCACATCCAGTGGCTGTGTGTCCGTTAAGAGCGCATGGGCGCCGCCCCCTCTCTCCAGCCTACCCCTCTATGACCAATGGATAGATTCATGCATAGCAATATGTCAATATGTGACCTATGCATACCTCCTCAAAATATTGTTTGACAAAAAATAGTTTATTCCTTGCCTTAATTATAGATGTGAGTTTTTCAGGGGTTCCAGTGCCAAACAAGCAGGTTGGGTAGAAAGTAGAATGCCCCCCTCTATCTTTTCTATGGCAGTCATCAACTCCAGTTCAATGGAATTGAGGACTGTTGATATTAGTTATATAAAATATGAATTACTTCCTTCCTAAGGAGGACCCAAAGGAAATCTTTAAGAGGGTCTCAGATCCTCATCTTTCGGTGATTAGAACCCCTACTACAATGTCATTGTCTAGAGCAGTGATCTCCAAACTCCGGCCTGGGGGCAAGATGTGGCCCTTTGTTTGCCTCTATCCAGCCCTTGTGCACTACTTCTCCAACTGACAGCAATGATGGGACACCCTTCCACTCACTAAAAGCACCAATGGGGCACTATTTCTCCCACTGATTCCAACAAGGGCACTATTTCTCCCATTACAACCAATGTTGAGACACTACTCCTCCCACTGATACCAACAAGGGGCACTATTTTTCCCAATAAAACTAATGATGTGGCATTGCTTGCTTCCACTGAACACAGTGCGCCCGTCTAAAACCTGAAGGACAGTAAACTGGCCCTTTGCTTAAAAAGTTTGGAAACCCCTGGTCTAGAGGAAACAAACAAAGCCAGAATGAGTTAAGTTTCCACATGACACCCCCAGATAAATTTCCCCATCCCATTCAATTCAACTAAAAGAGGGGAATGATCAGATAAACTTGTAGACTCAAATGTGCTGTGCTGAACTGTTATAGGAAATGCCAAGAACAAGATCTATTCTCAAATGTCCCATAGGTGCAGGAGCAACATGACTTTTGAGGGCCATCTAGGTGTTACATAGTTGGCAAGGTTGAAAAAAGACACCAGTCCATCCAGTTCAACCTGTGGTGTGTGGGTGTGCTTGTGTTTATATCAATAGTACATTGTATATCCCTGTATGTTGTGATCGTTAAGGTGCCCATCTAATAGTTTTTGAAACTATCGATGCTCCCTGCTGATAACACGGCTTGTGGAAGAGAACTCCACATCCTTACCACTCTAACAGTAAATAACCCTCTACACAGTTTAAGGCTAAACCGCTTCTCTTCCAATTCCAGTGAATGGCCGCGTGTCTTTTTAAATTCCCTCTCACTGAAAAGTTTTTTCCCTATGCTAGGGTCACCAGTACAGTATTTGTACATCGATATTATATCGCTATTGTATCCCCTCTCAAGCGTCTCCTCTCCAGAGAGAATCAGTTCAATGTTTGTAGTCTTTCCCCATAGCTGAGATCCTCTAGTCCTATTATTATCTTTGTTGCCCTTTTCTGGACGCTCTCCAGTTCCAGCACATCCTTCCTGAGGACTGGTGCCCAGAACTGGAATGCATACTCAAGATGCAGCTGGACCAGAGTCTTGTAGAGTGGGAGAATTATCATTTTATCTCCAGAGTGAATCCCCTTTTTATGCATGCTAATATTCTGCTGGCTTTGCTTGCAGCAGCTTGGCAATGCATGCCGTTGCTGAGCCTATCATCTACTAGGACCCCCAGGTCCTTGTCCATCATAGATTCCCCCAGAGGTTCTCCCCCTAGCAAGTAGCTTGTGTTTGTATTTTTAGCACCCAAATGCATTACTTTACATTTTTCAACATGAAACCTCATTTGTCAGGTAGTTGCTTACCCCATTATTTTATTTAGGTCATCTTGTAAGGTTTCCACATCCTGCTGTAAAGTTATGGCCTTGCTTAACTTTGTATCATCCACAAATATTGAGATTGAGCTGTTTATCCTATCCTCTATATCGTTTATGAATAAATTAAACAGAATTGGTCCCAGGACAGATCCTTGGGGGACCCCACTTACCACACCGGACCATTCTGGGTACTTGCTATTTATCACCACCCTTTGGACAAGCCCCTGAATCCAGGTACGCACCCTATGGTCCATGCTGACAGACCTCAGTTTTTAAAGTAAACGTTTTGGGGGAACTGTATCAAATGCCTTTGCAAAATCCACCACATCCACAGGCCTTCCTTTATCAAGATGACAGCTCACTTCTTCATAGAACGTTAATAAATTGGTCTGGCAAGAACGATTCTTCATAAATCCATGCTGATTACCACTAATGATATCGTTTTCATTACTAAAATCTTGGATATAGTCCCTTATCATCCCCTCCAGTAGCTTACATACCATTGATGTTAGGCCAACTGGTCTGTAGTTTCCAGGGATATATATCTGCCCTTTTTTAAATATTGGTACCACGTTGGCTGTTCTCAAAATCAGCTGGTACCATTCCAGTCAGTAAGCTGTCTATAAAAATTAGGAACAATGGTCTAGCTATAACTTGGGTGAGTTCCTTAAGGACCCTCAGGTGTAAGCCATCTTGTCCTGGTGACTTATTTATGTTATGTTTTTCAAGTCTATTTCTGATACTCTTCTGTTAGCCATAAGGGGGCATTCTGTGACGTGTTATTAACATTACAGTCTTGGTTACTATATCCCCCTGATTCCTTTGTGAAGACTGAGGGGAAGAATGCATTTAAAACCTTTGCCTTCTCTTTGTCTTTTGTAACTAAATTCCCTTCATCATCCTGTATGGGGCCAATATGTTCTGGCTTCACTTACTATTCTCTTACTGTTTATATATTTAAAGAATTTCTTGTTTTGTTTTTTTTTTTTAACTTCCCTCCGCTATGTGCCTTTCATGGTCTATTTTAGCTGCCCTGATAGCACTCTTATTGTCTTGTTGAGAGTTGCCAGTGTAGTAAGTAAGCTTTCAGCAATACCAAAAGCGGTTCCAATTTTGTCCCAAGATAAATCCATAACATTACTAAAATCACCAAGGCCTATTGTTGGTTACTCCCTATAGGAACTTCAAAACTGTAAATTGTTTGAAGGGGACATACACATTAGTATTAATACATAGAGTATTATCTACATTACAATACAAGAAGATGCATCTTCCTGCCTTGTCAGTTTCGGTTTGCTTGCAGGTGACCGGTATAACCTTTCTAGAATAAGAGATGTGTCAAGAATAAAGTGCAATTGCACATTGTGATCTACCGAAGAGATCAGTGGTGTCTTGTTAAATGCATCTCCTGAAGGCAAGCTATGGCTGGCTAGTATTTTTCTAAAGAAAATACACTGGTTTCCTTTTAATGAATTCTCATAAAATACCTTAATTAGTTCATAAAGTACTTCAGTCAGTGCCAGCTCCTCTTGGGTATCAATGTTAAAAGGAGCAGGGGTAGCCAAGGGTTAACAGTGCCCCATGTAATAGATTCCCTCTGGTATTATTTTAGTAATTCGAGTGGGTAGCAATATATATAATCGCTGGCAGATATGGGGAGAATTCTGGTACCTACAGGAACACAGAAGGATAGTATAGTACAGTAGTGGACTATATTGCTATTGGGTTTAGATATGCTTTAACCACTTGCCGACCGGCCGCTCTATTGCTTTAAGCGCCCTACCGGTACGACACTTCCTGAAATAGCTATAGCAGGCGCGCGAGGGAAGCAAAACGTGGATCTGCCAGTGTAAACAAAGCAGATCCCTGTTCTGACAGGGGAGTAGAGAGAGATCGTCTGCTCCTAGTGAACAGGAACAGTAATCTCTCTGTACTCCCAGTCAGTCCACTCCCCCCACAGTTAGAAACACCTCCCTAGGGAAGACTTAACCTCATTGATCACCCCCTAGTGTTAACCCCTTCCCTGACAAGGTCATTTATACAATGATCAGTGGCTAGTTTTAGCTCTGGTCACTGTAATAATGTCACTGGTACCAAAAAAATGTCAAAAGTGTCTGATCTGTCCGCCACAATGTCGCAGTCCCGCTAAAAATCGCTGATCACCGCCATTACTAGTAAAAAAATTAAAATTAAATAAAAATGCCATAAATCTACTCCCTATTTTGTAGACACTATAACTTTTGCGCAAACCAATCAATATATGCTTATTGCAATTTTTGTTACGAAAAATATGTAGAAGAAAACATATTGGCCTAAACTGAAGAAATGGTTGGTTTTTTTTGTTTGTTTTTTTTTTTGGGGGGGGGGGTATTTATTATAGCAAAAAGTAAAAAATATATATTTTTTTTCAAAATTGACGCTCTTTTTTTATTTATAAGTCAAAAAATATAAACCGCAGAGGTGATCAAATACCACGAAAAGAAAGCTCTATTTGGGACAAAAAAGACATCAGTTTTGTTTGGTTACAACATCGCACTTCCGCGCAATTGTCAGTTAAAGCGACACAGTGCCATATCGCAAAAAATGGCCTGGTCATTAAGGCGGTAAATCCTTCCGGTCCTTAAGTGGTTAAAGAGACAAAGTTTCTTATCAATTGTCTGAGCAAATTTATAGGTACAGGTAAGGGTTTTTGCAAAGCATGTGTATGTTTGTGTATGTGTGTGTGTAATATATATATATTTTCGTCATACATTCATGACCTGGTACCTGATCCATTATCTTCTGTTTCATTAAAGTTTCTGTCAAATGTAACAGATGTTGATCTCTTTGTCCTCTGTAGAGTGATATTTGTTGACTGCATTCCAGACAGCACAATGTTTCCACGAGATGCCACTTCATAGTGCAAAGTGAAATTGCATAGACAGGTGGACTTTAAAGTAATTCGGGCATCCTCACCCACCTGCCATCAGAAGAAGTGAAACAAGGGACAAGACTCATACTTCACTTTGTTCAAATTCATTGTCCCTAATCCTAGCAAATATTTGAAAAGAAGGTAAGTTTGCAAAAAATTATGTTAATAATTATAATATAGACCAGTGATGGCGAACCTTGGCACCCCAGATGTTTTGGAACTACATTTCCCGTGATGCTCATCTACACTGCAGAGTGCATGAGCATTATGGGAAATGTAGTTCCAAAACATCTGGGGTGCCAAGGTTTGCCATCACTGTTATAGACAATATTAAAGATAACCCAATGGTACTCAGCATGGCTGATTTAGTAAACAAGTTGAGAAACTTCTAGCAATGAATTCTGTGAATATTCACTCCAATTATCCAATCATGTAAAAAGCAATTGATTGGATAACTGAATTGAATTTTCACACGATTTATTGTAAAAAAATGTCAGTCTCATTTATTAAAGCAGCCACTATTTGTGGCTCTAATTACATATACTGTACTGTATTTTAACTAAAAACCAAAGGGCAAGGGTGACTTAAAGCAACTCTGTAATGGAAAATAAAACATGTTTGTTCAACAGGGTGCAAATCTTTGGGCCCCATTTTGATGCACAAACCTAAAGCACTACCTGGAATTGTTAACATTTGTGAGCTCTCCGCTGCCTCAAACACATTCATATTTGCATAGAACTATTACAGGCTACCTCACTGCTCAATACTAATGTGAGGGAGGTGGGGGGACAGCATTTAACCCCTCCTGTCCAGACTACCTGGATATTTGTGTGTGTTGGCAGGGATTCAAGGCTACTGAAGGCACCTTTGTATTACAGCTGGCAGACGTGTTTTAATTCTTCAACATTCTGCAAATATGTCTTCCTAGGACCCTTTTCATTTCAAGTATAAGTAGTAACCAGCCCTACATGCATAATATCTTTGCTGCTCAAAGACAAATAATAAAATGACCATGAAAAGAGTGGACCATATAATCTAGTATACAGTATATACAGTGCCATGAAAAATTATAATTGTGAAGTGGAAGGAAAATTATAAATGGTTTTCAGAATTTTTTATAACATAAATATCTGTAAAGTGTGGCGTGCATATGTATTCAGCCCCCTTTACTCCGATACCCCTAACTAAAATCTAGTGGAACCAATTGCCTTCAGAAGTCACCTAATTAGTAAATAGAGTCCACCTGTGAGTAATATAATCTTAGTAGAAATACAGCTGTTCTTTGAAGCCATCATAGGTTTGATAGAGAACCTTAGTGAACAAACAGCATCATGAAGGCCAAGGAACACACCAGACAGGTCAGGGATAACGTTGTGAAGTTTAAAGCAGGTTTAGGTTTTACAAAAATATCCCAAGTTTTGAACATCTCACGGAGCACTGTTCAATCCACCATCCAAAAATGTGAAGCAATGTGGGGGACACAGCAAACATGTGGAAGAAGGTGCTATGATCAGATGATACCAAAACTGAACTTTTTGGCCTAAAAGCAAAACACTATGTGTGGCGGAAAACTAACACTGCACATCACCATTAACACACCATCCCCACCGTAAAACATGGTGGTGGCAGCATCATGTTGTGGGGATGCTTTTCTTCAGCAGGGACAGGAAAGCTGGTCAGAGTTGATGGGAAGATGGATGGAGAAAAATAAGGGCAATCTTAGAAGAAAATCTGTTAGAGTCTATTAGAGTCTGCAAAAGTCTTGAGACTGGGGAGGAGGTTCACCTTCCAGCAGGACAACAACCCTAAACATACAGCCAAAACTACAATGGAATGGTTTAGATCAAAGCAAATTCATGTGTAAGAATGACCCAGACAAAGTCCAGACCTAAATCCAATTAAGAATCTGTGGCAAGACTTGAAAATTACTGTTCACAGACGCTCTCCATCCAATCTGACAGAGCTTGAGCTATTTTGCAAAGAAGAATGGGCAAAAATTTCACTTTCTAGATGTGAAAAGCTGGTAGAGACCTCTATCCACAAAAGACTTGCAGCTGTAATTGCAGCGAAAGGTGGTTCTACAAAGTACTGACTCAGGGGGCTGAATACAAATGCACGCCACACTTTTCAGATATTTATTTGTAAACAATTTTGAAAACCATTTATAATTTTTCTTCCACTTTACAATTATGTGCCACTTTGTGTTTGTCTATCACATAAAATCCCAATAAAATCCATTTACGTTTTTGGTTGTAACATGACAAAAAGTGGAAAATTTCAAAGGGTATGAATACTTTTTCAAGGCACTGTACAGTATTTCTAACCACCCCAGATATCAATAACACTAGGGCACACAGTAGTATTTACTGAGGGCTTTTTGTGTTGTAGGTTTAGTGCGCACAATAATTAAGTGTTCATGCTCAAATTGCCAAGTAGTCCTGTATCTAGTGACTAACTGGCACTTTAGAAATAATCTTCTATACTCCCAGTACTCACCTGTAATGGCTTTTCCAGAGGCAGAATCAGTAGATGGCATTTGCTTGGAGAATACCAGCTACTTATGGACAAGTAGTTGGGCAAATATTGATCTCCTGTAGATTTCCCATCAATGGCTATTACTTTAGACTTTGAAACAGATCAGACACATAAAAAGAAGAAGAACAGAATATCTTTTATACACTAAACACACAGACTACCAAAGAGTGATGGGTAAGCCTGAAATATACAATGTTATCAAACTCACCTCCAGCCACACATACTGAGCGGCTGTTGGTATAGACGGTATCTGGAACTCTACCAGTCCATTCTGAGATACAAGCTCCGTAGTGTACACATTGTCTTTGGGGGCAAGTTCAGCTTTGATTCTTACAGTCACTCCATCTGCAGGGCTTCCATCTGGATAGGTGACCTCAACCTAATATCCAATGAGATAGATTGTGATCAAAAGCAGTGCATCAAAAGAAGTGCAGGACGACTTGGTAGATACTTATTTAAACTTTTCACATTAAGAGTTTTCACTGTCAACATTTATTTCAAAATATGCACATAAAAAAGTAGCCAGTTCAGGTCCTCTGTATTTAAAATCAATTGCCATTTCACTTAAACTTCCATTGGACTGGTCAGGTATTTTGTCTGGTTATAGTGCTGCCAACAAGTCAAAAATACATTGTAGGC
Source organism: Lithobates clamitans (assembly GCA_037952925.1). Taxonomy (NCBI): domain Eukaryota; kingdom Metazoa; phylum Chordata; class Amphibia; order Anura; family Ranidae; genus Lithobates; species Lithobates clamitans. The sequence continues at coordinate 1,297,186 of JBBGZY010001129.1, read as the reverse complement.
CAGCCCACAATAACCCCCTCCTACATGCCTCAGTTTTGTATCAAGCAGTATCAAGAGCATAATCAAAACACAGAGGGTTGGGAACTGTGTCCCTCAATGGACACCAAGAAAAGGATTTTACAAATTGTATTATTTTCTTTCTTGTCCATTGAAGGACACAGAAAGTCATATACTCTCGGGACAATCCAAAAGCAGTCCAACTGAGGTGTGGGCCAACAGCAAACAACCGCTGACAGGCTCAAAGTAAATAAAAAATGAGGACTGCCTGGAGATCAAGAGCCACTCAAGGAACTAATGACTAAAGTTGGCACTAGCAGAACCCTTGTAAGGTGGCTGATAACCAGACCAGCAGGAGATGGGGAACGATGCCTGATGCCCAAGGATCAAGAAGAATGGTTACCTAACCAGAGACAAATGGACCGATATGGGAGAGACACCTAACAGTCCAAAAGCATGAAGTTTGCCAACATGATCCTGTCAGAAACCATGAATCAGACCGAGACAGAAGTACAGATAATCACACTTGTTTAATAATAATAAAAAGGTAAACCGAGTAAGCTTAGTCAATACATAGCCATAGTTCAGCAGCCAGATTGGGTAGTCAGCCAATGCCAATGTCAGAGAGCCAGAGATCAACGTAGTAGTACAGCAAGCAGGATCAGGAGCCAGAAGGGACGTCAGCCGAGCAAGTCTTCAACAGGAACGCAGGAGAAAGTCTCTGAAATGTGACCAAAGGCGAAGGCAGAGATGAAGTGAGCTGGACGGCTTTAAGTAGGCAGGACTGACGAGCAGATCATCAACAGCTGAGACACTGTGGAGAGAAAGGAGCTGGCAATTAGCCGACAGCTGAGCGGCCAGCTCAGAGAAGGAAGGGCTGAGCCCAGCCCTGACAGCACCCCTCCCCAACGATCGGAGGATCACTGGGGTTGATGGGAAAACATCTATGGAAATCACAGAGGGGGACAGGGGCATGTACGTCCGAGGATGAGACCCAAGAGCGTTCCTCCAGACCGTACCCCTTCCAATGCACCAGGTGCTGTATGTGCCCACGGAACCTACGGGAGTCAACAATGGATTGTACTTCATACCCCTCATGGTTCTCAACCTGTATAGGGTGAGGACGTGGCACCGAGGTGGTAAAGCTGTTGCAGACCAAAGGTTTCAATAAGGAGACATGAAACACATTAGAGATGCGCATACCAGGAGGAAGGTCCAACGCGTAAGCCACTGGGTTAATCCTGCGAAGGATACAGAAAGGCCCAATAAACCAAGGTGCGAACTTCATATAAGGAACACGAAGTCGGAGGTTGCGAGATGACAGCCAGACTCTGTCTCCAACCTGGTAGGAAGGCGCAGGCAGGCGTCTGCGGTCAGCATGGAGTCGGTACCTATCGTTAGCATGTCGCAAAGCCTCCTGGACTTGGGCCCAAGTGGAACCGAAGACCACGGAGATCCTCCTCTAATGCAGGAATACTCTGCGGAACAAACGAGGAAGGCAACGCAGAGGGTTGGAAACCATAGTTTGCCGTAAACGGGGACAAACGGGAAACTGAATTCAAGGCACTATTGTGAGCAAACTCCGCCCACGGTAAGAGGTCTGACCAGTTGTTATGATGGTCAGAAATATATCAACGCAGGAATTGCTCCAAGGACTGATTGGCTCGATCTGCGGCCCCATTAGACTGCGGGTGATACGCAGAAGGGAAAAGCAAGCTGAATACCCAACTGTGCACAAAAGGCTTGCCAGAACCGGGACACAAACGGACTACCCCTGTCTGAGACAATCACCTTGGGTAGCCCATGTAAGCGGAAGATCTCCCAAGCAAAAATAGAAGCCTGTTCCTTAGAAGTAGGCAACTTCTTGAGTGGAATACAATGCAACATTTTCGAGAACCGGTCAACCACCATAAGGATAACTGTGTTGCCCTGGGAGTTGGGTAACTCCACAATGAAATCCACAGACAGGTGGGTCCAGGGCCTCTCATCATTGGGTATAGGTTGTAGGAGGCCCACTGGAAGGTGTCGTGAAGTCTTACTCAAATGGCCCAAAAGAGTTGATTCTACCCAGGGTGACCAGCAGCCTTGGGAGAATGGTAAGTCTGGAGCATGGCAGTACGGAGACTCTTGGGAACAAAGCAGCGGTCACAAGGTTTCTCAGGAGGAGCATCGACCTGAGCAGCAAGAATTTTGTCACCCAAAGGAGAAGTAAGACTGGTGTGAACCGCAGCCAGAAAAAGATCAGGAGGAATCACAGGAACCGGAACGGACTCCATCTTGGAAGTGGAAGAAAACTGTTGTGACAAGGTATCAGCCCTTACATTCTTAGTACTGGGTAAGAATAAGACAATGTAATTAAAACTCGACAAGAAAATAGCCCATCGCGCCCTTCTGGGAGAGAGGTGCTTAGCCTCAGACAAGAATGTGAGATTCTTATGGTCAGTAAGAATGAGAACCGGCACAGTGGTACCTTCAAGGAGATGGGCTAAAATGATTGCCAACAGCTCTCTGTCACCAATAATTGCACTCTGCCGGTAACAATTTCTTGGAAAAGTAGCCACACGAATGCATAGCGCACTCAGAGTTAGGACATTGAGACAGAAGGGAGTCAACTCCAGTCTCGGAAGCATCAACTTCTAGGATAAAAGGCAGCGTAGAATCAGGGTGTGCTAACACAGGAGCAGAAACAAAGGCAACCTTGAGTCTCTCAAGGGCCTTAATGGACTCCGGAGACCAACTCTGTGGGTTGCTGTCTTTCCTGGTCATATCAGTCAGGGGCTTGACCAGAGACGAGAAGTTACGCATAAACTTCCGATAATAGTTGGCAAAGCCAAGAAAACGCTGCAGAGGACGTAAACCCACGGGTCGAGGCCACTGTAGGACTGCTGAAAGTTTCTCTGGGTCCATCGAAAAACCAGCAGTGGAAATGACAGGAATTTCACCTCTTCACAATGGAATTCACATTTTTCCAATTTACAATAGAGATTGTTCTCTTGTAATCTCTGAAGCGCACGACAGACATCTGTGTGGTGGCTCTCCAGGGACTTGGAAAATATGAGGATATCGTCAAGATAAACCACCACACATAACTGCAACAAATTTCGGAGGACATCGTTACTGAACTCCTGGAAAACTGCCAGAGCGTTACAAAGGCCAAAAGGCATTACGAGATACTCATAATGACCTGATCTGGTAGTAAACGCAGTTTTACACTCGTCGCCCTCCTTAATCCTGACGAGATTGTATGCCCCTCTCAAATCAAGCTTCGTGAAAACCGTTGCTCCCTTGGGGCAGTCAAATAACTCTGTAATCAACGGAATGTAATAGGCATTCTTAATCGTGAAACGATTGAGACCCCTATAATCGATAGAAGGTCTCAGTTCCCCACTCTTCTTCTTCACAAAAAAGAAACCAGCACCAGCAAGAGACGAGGATTTGCGGATGAAACCACGAGAAAGTGCGTCTGCAACATACTCTGCCATGGCCTTATCCTCCAAGACCGACAAAGGGTAAACCCGGCCACGCGGGGGTATGGCACCAGGTTGAAGGTCAATTGCGCAATCATACGAACCGGTGTGGAGGCAAAGTACTGGCTTGAGGGGCCGATCTTTAGAGCCTTATCAGCGGGAGATAGATGGCCACACCTCCATGACTTCCTGGATCACGGTGGCCAGCTCAAGACAACCGCGGGAATAGAAATCCTAGACAGGCCATTGGACTTCCTGAGTGGTCTCCAACTGCGTAATTTTTTGCGCCGAAGCGCCCGAACTCTAGGTCCCCCACGCCCACTTACGGAATTGGAACGTATCTGCCACCGCAGAGAGCCCATACGCCACTCTTTATCCCTGATCTACCTCTCTTTGATCGCCCCGGCTGAAGGTTTTGTCCCCCCCTTCCTTACTAAGTGGGAGACGGAACTGGGAGCGCATTTTGATGAAACACAAAGGGAAAAGATCTTACACTTTGCCCAAAAATCTTCTCTGGCCACAAGGGTCCAGGAGACTTGCTACAAGATTGTGACCAGATGGTACAGAGTACCATCCACTCTTCACAGGTTTCTCCCGCAGGTGCCGGATCTATGTTGGCGTTGTGGAGCAGGAGAGGGAACAATGTTGCACATTTTCTGGGACTGTCCCAAGATTAAACCGTTCTGGAAAGAGGGGACGGATACGGTCGAACATCTGACGGGTGTCGCACTGGGGGGAGACCCCGGGGCCTGTTTACTGCACCTTTCTAGAAGTTCAATTAAGAAATATAAAGCCTCACTCACCATACATCTGCTTAATGCGGCCAAGGCCTGCATCCCTCTATTTTGGAGATCGGTAATCCCACCAACGAAGATTCAGTGGTATGCGAGGGTCAATGATCTGCGGGACATGGAAGATCTTACGGCCACCCTGCATGACAGGGAGGAAGCCTTTCGGGAGACCTGGCGCCCCTGGCAACACTTCATCTACACCGAGGCCTACCTCCGGGAGATGACTTAATGCGGACACTCCTTGATACGAGGACCCTGCCTGGCTGGAGGGTGACACCGCCACCCTCCTCTCTTTACCTCTCTCTTCCTCTCCCCCTCCACTTCGCCTCTCATTCTCTCTGGCCTCTCCCCCCTTACTGTTTCCCGCTTTTCTCCCCTTCCCTCCCCTCCCCTCTCTCCCTAGGTTCTCACACAACCCCCTATATTTTTTCAGTTAAAGGAAGATTAGATCAGATATGTTGAATATCATGGTATTCATTACTCTACGTTAGTTGCCCCTTGCCGGACTCTACTGATCGGCAAGGAATATCTCCACCCCCGGTCAGTGGAGAGCTTCTCTCTTTGTTATCTTGGTTTATCTATATGCCTGTTGTCTAAGGATAAATACACGAGCCTTTAGTTTAAACGAGGCATATCTCAGGGAACTGCTTGCAAATGGATAGTATGATAATCATAACATCAGACTTTCCCATACACTCAGGCTCTGCTTTCATTATGCAGACCGTGTAAACTAGAGGAATGAATATGTGTTCACGTCTTTAGTCCACGGTAGTTTTCTGTTAAAGTCCTCTTCATGCCTCTGTTTTATCTTTTTTTTATCACTCACTAAATGTTATAGATCTTGATAACATGTATATCACACTGTAACAAGCATTGTTGAAATAAAATAAAGGAATTTAAAAAAAAAAAAAAAAAAAGTACTGGTTTGACCTTTGTCAAAATCATCGCTAAAATCGCAGTACTCCCCCGGCAGGGAGGAGAGTGAAGAGGTGCACAGGACCTTGGCTACCTTCTGGAAGCATCTCTCACTGCACTGTGGCGAACAGGACAGAACCTCAGCACGGAGCCAATCAAAAGAAGGGTTGTGCCTCTGTAACCAAGGATAACCAATGACCAGCGGAAACTTAGGTAAGGAAATAACTTAGAATTGGATAGTCTCGTGGTGAAGGGCCCCTACTGCCATGAACAACGGAACCGTCTCATGAGTCACATGGGCAAGCTATAGAGGTCTCCCGTCAAGAGCCTCAATGGCAAGTGGAGGGTCACGCAGCTGCAGTGGAATCGAGTGCTTCGATAAAAGAGCAGCATCAATGAACAGGCCTGCAGCCCCAGAGTCAATCAGAGCCTGTATCTCGATGGATGACTTAGCCCAAGACAGGGTAACCGAAACCAGGGGCTTATCTTTCTGGGAAACTGGAGACGAAACAACGCCACCTAAGGTCTGTCTGTGACGTTCGGGCGTTCCCTGGATGGGTAGGAGAAGACTTCAAAAAGTGACCAGCCTGGCCACAATAAAGGCACAATCTCTCCCTCCTCCTAAGGGCTCTCTCATCTGCAGAGAGACGCATGAAGCCCAAGTGCATGGGTTTATCTTCACAGACCGAATCGGTACCAGGAGGCATGGGAGGTGAGAGGGGCAAGGGTGGGACTGCAAAGCTCGGAGACAAATGTACAGGAGGCTTGCGCCAGCGCTCCTTAAAAGAGAGTCTTGCTCTGAGTCTGGAGTCAATGAGGATGGCAAATGTGATCAACCTCTCCAGCTCATTGGCTATATCTCGGGCTGCTATCTCATCCTTGATGTTATCCGAGAGACCATGAGAGAAGGCAGCCACGAGGGCCTCATTGTTCCAAGCAACCTCTGCTGCCTTGGCAGCATGGCGTAATCGGCAACAGTTCTCGTACTCTGATGGACATGAGGCTCTTGGCAACAAAAGCGTGCAGGAACGTCAAATACCCTTTTGAAGGAAGCCACAAATTCTGGGTAACTCAGCACCACGGGTTTTTGCGTCTCCCATAGAGGGTTTGCCCAGGCCAAGGCTCTCTCAGAAAGCAAAGATATCATGAAACCTACTTTGCTTCTGTCCGTGGGAAATGCCTGGGGCAGCATCTCAAAGTATATCTCAACCTGGTTGAGAAACTCTCTGCATAGAACTAGATCGCCCCCAAATTGCTGGGGAAGCGGAGAGGTAATACACGAGGCGGGTGCCTGCACAGAGACTGGAGCAGCAGCAGGGACGGCCTGCAACACAGGTTGTACCGGAGCAGCCATAGTGGAAGATTCCAGGTGAGCCATGTGACTCAGGAGCGTTTGTAACGTCAAGGCAAACTGATCCATTCAGTGATCCTGGTCATCCAATCTGGAAAAAATATTACCAACAAGTGGACTGACTGCATCCTCTGAATTCAAGGCCTTCGCCTACTGTCAGAAACCATGAATCAGACCGAGACAGAAGTACAGTTAATCACACTTGTTTAATAATAATAAAAAGGTAAACAGAGTAAGCATAGTCAATACATAGCCAGAATTCAGTAACCAGATCGGGTAGTCAGCCAATGCCAGAGAGCCAGAGATCAACGTAGTAGTACAGCAAGCAGGATCAGGAGCCAGAAGGGACATCAGCCGAGCAAGTCTTCAACAGGAACGCAGGAGAAAGTCTCTGAGATGTGACCAAAGGCAAAGGCAGAGATGAAGTGAGCTGGACGGCTTTAAGTAGGCAGGACTGACGGAGCAGATTATCAACAGCTGAGTCACTGTGGAGAGAAAGGAGCTGGCAATTAGCCGACAGCTGAGTGACCAGCTCAGAGAAGGAAGGGCTGAGCCCAGCCCTGACAGATCCAACCAGAAGAGTGGAGCAAACAGCAACTCTCTGAGAGGAACAGACTCTTAATTTGAACTGTGATAAATAGGAAGAGTGGGAATTTCCTCATAAAAACCTATTGACTATGCCCCTGGAGAAGGAAAGCCAGAACCAGTCTAATGAAATAAGGTCCTAAGCCCTAGCTCACCTAATCCCATAAGGGCTAAGGAGACCAAAAACGACATGTCTATAAGGGCTTCCAAAACAGACATTCACTTTTTAAGCATAACAGCTATCAGGGAAGAAACCTGAGCCTGGCTTAGGTCAAAAAACACCTCCAAAGAGTGTGAAATCCCAGGGAAAAGGTTGAATTGGTCAGCCTGACCAATAGGAAGAGGTAAATAGGAAATTCCCTAAAAGGGGTGATAGAAAATGGGAGGCTGACCTTCTCATTGCAAGATGGCAAGGTAGACTACAAATTGACATTTTTAAATGCCAATTTAACACACCCATCAGCAAGGAATCGACCTTGGGGTGAAGCCCTAAGAAAAAAACTTGTTGAAAATCCTACCTACTGTGGAACTCAATGAGTCACAGGCCTAGAGCAGTTCCTTAATAGTTAGATTCCTTAATGTATCAGGGTCAGTGGAGCGAGAAGACCAGGACGCCACTCTGTATAAATGTATTACTCTGCGTATCACTCTGCCTGTTTTGCATTTGAGCCTTTGAACAAGCCAGCAGTATACACTCATTTCCTGATTATTTTATGAACCTTGTTTAACCTCTTGCCGACCAACTGCCGTCATTATACTGTGGCAGGTCGGCTCTCCTGTACAAACAGCCGTAGGTGTACGCCGGTCTGTGCGGGGATTCTAGCACGTGCGCGCGCGGTGGGAGCGTGCCTGTGGGTCCCGCGGACTCGATGCCCGTCGGCGACCCGTGATCGCGCTGTACAGAGGCAGAACGAGGAACTGCCTATGTAAACAAGGCAATTTTCTATTCTGCCTAGTGACATGTCAGCGATCTTTTGTTTCCAGTCATCGGGAACAGCGATCTCTCTCATGTCCTAGGTAGCCCATCCCCCCTACAGTTAGAACACACCCAGGGAACACAGTTAACCCCTTAATCGCCCCCTAGTGTTAACCCCTTCCCTGCCAGTGACATTTATACAGTAATTAGTGGCTATTTTTAACTCTGATCGTTGTATAAATGTCACTGGTCCCAAAAAAGTGTCAAAAGTGTCCGATCTGTCCGCCGCAATCCCGCTAAAAATCGCAGATCGCCATTACTAGTAAAAAAAAAAATAATAATAATAAAAATGCCATAAATCTATTCCCTATTTTGTAGACACTATAACTTTTGCGCAAACCAATCAATATACGCTTATTGAGATTTTTTTTTACCAAAAATATGTAGAAGAATACATATTGGCCTAAACTGATGAAGACATTTGTTTTTTGTTTTTTTAAATTTGGGGGATATTTATTATAGCAAAAAGGAAAAAATATTGTTATTAAATTACTTCATGGGGGAAATCCTATCCTTGATACATTTATGACATAAGGCTATGGCCAATAGGGTAAAGTAGAACCAAAGTAAGTTAGTTCACCAGAGAGTCTGGGAAACAAACAGCCAAGATCTGGTGCACAAATCCCATGGAGTTAATGGACCATTCCCTGCTACAAGAAACTAGCTTGGAAAGCATACAGATTGCTCAGGAAATCATTAAAGTGTTACAAAAACCCAAGACCCTACATTCACTATATCTGGTCTCCCACAGTACACAGAACATGGAAATGCAATTATTTTAGTAAATATAAACTGCTAAATACCTTTTCTCATCAGCAGTATATAGCAGCCTTGTGACTTCTATCAGAGTCCAGATGAGCACTGGTTAAAGCTTGTAGGAGGAATTTTCATTCACCTCTGACTGTTCTATGAGGCCACTGTCCTGACCCTTTGTCTGGACAATGCTGATTGACCCTGTGCTGATCACATGCACACTCCCAAAAGAAAGAAAAAGAAACTCTCTAGCAATACACACCAAACTGAGCATGTGCAGAGTGCCCCCAAGGCTCTGTACTATCAGGAGATGTATTAGTGACTATGGAAGAAGGGGAGGATCAGAGAAGACAGGCTCAAACAGCCTTTTTTCCCACAATGAGCAGGATTAACCCCTTAGGTTCCACAGTGATTATAACAAGCATGCTTTACTCCATATACAGACGTATTTTACTGTTGTGGGTTTAGTAACACTTTAAGCCTCCCTCTGGCATCCTTGAATAGCACCTAGGTGCCTGGACCACTTCTCCTTGTCTAAAAGTAGACATTTGGGAAACTGACCTTTGAAAAGAACAGAGTGGTCATGAGTGGAGTACAAGGCTGTATCCAAGTCATAATCCAAACTACCTTTCTCGTGAAAGCAAGATCCCCTGTTTATCCTCGATGGTAGAGGCACTCCATCACTTTGATATTGTCTGATGATAGCTGTATTGGGAGACCTGTCCAGGGAATGATCCCATGTTGTAGGGAGTACCATCTGTTTTGGCACTACAGAATGCAGATCAGGAGATGAAGGTTCTCTAAAGACATGACCTTCCAGAAAAAAAAAGAAAAACAACCTTCACTAATCCCATACGACTGAACTTCTGAGTCAGAAACAACCTGTTTCTTGTGGGATGGCAGTTTTGCCTACCTATAAACTTTATCCACAAAAGCAGACAGAAAGTCTGAAGTAAGCAGGGAAGAGACTGGAGTAAGAGAAGTGCCTTTGATGAGGATGCCTCCTCAACCTAGAACCCTCCTGCAACTGCTGAAAGGTGTAACCTTCTGATCAAGAGAAAAAAAATATGAGGGTGAGGAAGCTGTAGAGTCTTCTAAAGCAGAACCAAGCTGGTTTGAGCTGCCTGTCATTGACTGCTGATACAACATCCAGCCAAATCTCTGAGGCATTTTGACCTACAGGTAGGCATTGTCCACTAGACCCCACGTTCACCATGATCTGTATGTGAGGTCGCTTGAGAATCCAACCATATGGATGCAATGGAACATAATGTGGATGCGATGAAGCAGAAGACACTGAGACAAATTCTGTGCAATTAAGGTGCAGCGACAAGGCTGGAGAACTAAAGCACAAAAGAGTTTGATTAGCAAACTCTGCGCAACATGGCTAACCATGAGAGTCAGAGGGTCCTTCTAGGAATAAACAGCGATCATAGATCTGGTGGATCCTCTGTAAAGCTGCTGGTATTATATGTCCAAAAGGTTAGAAACATTCACTCTGTTAGGGGGGAACCTAGAAATTCTAAAAGACAAGATACACAAGAGCGCACAAGGACTGCCAATTGTCCCCTTCACTTGAAAAAGTGGAGGCACACCTTTATGCTAATGAAGTTTTCCCCGAGTGTTTAGCAAACCTTTTGCCCCTGATCTTGCAGGTGGCTGGAGAACAAGGTTTGGAAGCCTTGGGAGTACCTACTAGGAGATATAGGATATAGATAGGATATAGAAGTAGGAGATATAAAGGAAGTGAGCTTAACTGACCTTTCCCTAGATTTCTTGCACTGAGGCAGGTGGATGCTCTAGCCTCCAGCGATCTCCCCAAACATGAAGAGTAGGTCCAAAGAGATGTCATCCCTAGAGGATCAAGTGAATTTGGCGTTCCTTGGATGCAGTGTCTGCATTCCAGCATGTTAACTAGAATGCTCTGTGTATTTGCATGGACAATAGGCCCTTACAAGAAACAGCCTGAGATGCTTCCAGGAGGACATGACAGCTAAGCATAAAGTTCCAGGTATCTGCTTCACACTTGCGATCAGTAAAATATTCACTGCCACAGAAAATAGATCCCTTTTGAGGGGTTTAGCTCATTCTACCACTTCTTAACAAATTGATGTCACAGCCTGAATAGGACAAAAAAAATCAAGCCCACTGGCAAGAACTTAAAGAGGAATTTTAACTGATTGTATATAGAATCTTTGAATGTGAGGATGACTTCTGCTGACCTAGTGGTTTCACTTCTAAGGGGGGTCACTAGTAGATTCACAGTGGGTATAAATTACGGTTTAGCAAATTCCCTCCCACATAGAAACAACTCCAGTAAATGCTCAGGGTGTGCCCAGGACCCACCAAGGTGCTTCCAATTGCATAAATGAATACCTCAAAGAGTGGATGTAATGGGCAGGCCTTTGCAGCTGTAAGAGCTATGAAAGACCTGAGATTGGAGATAATGGGTTGATCCTCTAAACGCAGGGTAGAGTGTGAGCTGGGGTCACCTTTTGGAGTGGGACCATACCCTTTGTGTCTAGATACAGACATGATGCGGTAAGGCAACTAAGCTCAGGATATGAGGCAAGGCCTCAGGTACTCACAAAATCCAGACAGCTGGCAGCCAGTGAGGGCTGGATGGACAATGGTCACTGTAGGTAGGCAGAAGAACAGAGCAGAGATTGGAATTCCATGTATCTCTTTGCAAAGCATGAACAGCAGCTGTGAGATTCTACCTCACATTTGTTAGCACTCTGTCCCTCAGAGTTAACCTCATCTGCAAAGACACCAGCATAGAGCAGGAATTTAAAAGGCGTTCATTGGTCCAAATGATAAGGTTGCTGGTACTCAGCCCAATCAGCTTAAGCAAAAGGCACTTTCAGGGTAGCCCCATTGCATCCAGTTCAGCAGTGCTCCAGATAGCTTCAATTGTAGAAACCAACTGAAGCAGTGATGTAGTGAAGAATCTTGAATAAAGAAAAAATGCTAGCAAAAAAATGGTTAGACTTTTCCTAGAAGAGCTTTTGAAAGATATCCTCCTAGGACACTAGCAAAACCTGGATACATGGCAGTTGTAGGAAGGGTTATCCTGGGCAGGCCTACAATTTTTTAAATTGATATATGTGCACTAAACAATCATATATAGACTGTTGTATAGCATGCGCCATCTTTTCCTTTACCCTATCGAAAATTATTTAGAGGAAGATTTTAAATTGTTTTAAGTGAAATTAATAATTGCTATTGTCGTCTCACAATTTTGGGGGAACCATTTCAAGTCAGCAAAACTCAAGAACACAAGCAAAGACACAATTAAAACGTTTGTGCTAATAATCCTCTCTGCTATCTACTTTACCTTGCAAATGAGTGTAGAAGATTTGTTCCTACGTGTAGCACTAACACTCCATCTCGAAAAAACTCAAAAAATGAGAAGCCACATCTCTAAACTGATGAGTTATCAATTTAGGTACATCAGGAAAGTAAATCAGAAAAGGTGGTCATGTGCATTTTGTTGTAACTTACTTTTCCTTGATAAGGCAAGCCTGGCTTGAACTGTTTGCGAGTATCCTTGCTATATTTGATATCGATTAACTGTTTTTGGACTAGGGTGGTGTCATCAAAAGTAACCTGCTTGCTGCCATCTACAGCTGTTACAGTGGCCCAAATGTTGACCGTCCCTCGAAAATGCTCTGAGAAATCTATTGGCATCATATCTTTGGCACAGATGTCAAACATTCCTGATCCATAAATCTGCAGTACAGAAAAGAATCACAATGTAAATATTTATCTATGCGACACAAAATTCAACTGCAATTACTAGGTGTTTCAGAACAAAAGACTCCTCCTAATGCTGCGTACACACGAGCGGACTTTACGGCAGACTTTGCCCGGCGGACTTTTCGACGGACTTTACGATGGACTTTCTGAATGAACGGACTTGCCTACACACAATCAACCAAAGTCCGTCGAATTTGTACTTGATGACGTACGACCGGACTAAAACAAGGAAGTTCATAGCCAGTAGCCAATAGCTGCCCTAGCGTGGCTTTTTGTCCGTCGAACTAGCATACAGACGAGCGGACTTTTTGACCAGACTCGAGTCCGTCGGATAGATTTAAGACATGTTTCAAATCTAAGTCCGTCCAACTTTTGAGAAAACAAAGTCCGCTGGAGCCCACACACGATCGAATTGTCCGACGAAATCCCGTCCGCCAGGCAAAGTCTGCCGTAAAGTCCGCTCGTGTGTACGCGGCATTAGGGGTATTCTCAAAAGACTCCTTAGGGGTATCCAAGAATTTTTTGCCATCCCAACCTTTAATAAACTGGCACTTTACTGGTCATAAATATTGTGCATTTACAAAGGGTACCTCCACATATCTATCTTGTGCAGGGAGAATCCTCTAAACCTCTCTGCTCACCAGAAATCTTTAAAATGTATTTTGAGAAAATGCATTACTAATAATACATTTTTGTGCATTTTTTGTGATTTTGCTGTGTTTGTCTTACATGTTCTTACTTATTGTACATAATGTGTGTTGAAAAACAGTAAACACATGTGGTCTCTAATGTGCATACTGCTGCAGTAAAATTCATGCGTTTTCTGTAACATACTGCAGCACAAAGCTAAAAACAGACCTGATTGGTTTGTGTGATAGTTCCATGGTTGCTGTCATCTCCCTGTAGTAACTAATATATTATACCACTGGTAAATGCAGCCTAGCCCCTCTGGGGTAGCCATAAGAGAATGTAACTCAGGCCCCATCTAGCCACAGGCCCCATGTGCGTTCTTGAAAGCTTTTAATCCCAACACAGTCACTGATTTCAGCAAACCTATACTAAACCTATACTAAACCAAAGCAAAGATGAGTTTGTATTTTTTGGATTGTCTTAAAAGTGGTTGTAAACCTCAGGCATGAAATATGAACAAAGCATTTCCCTCTATAGCCGTGATGGCGAACTTTTGCCCAGATGTTTTGGAACTACATTTACCATGATGCTCATGCACTCTGCAGTGTAGTTGAGCATCATGGAAAATATAGTTCCAAAATATCTGGGGTGCCAAGGTTCGCCATCACTGCTCTCAATTAAGAGCACCAAGCGTCATTTCTGTCTGCTGCTTCTTTCCTCTGCTATCAGCATGAGTCACTTCTGACAAGTTTTCCTGACACCAAGAGAAAAAAGGTGACAAGGGAGGGAGCTCCAGCATACAGCTTGTGATTGACATCCTCCCCTCTGTTCCTGTGTGATTAAGGGGGGCGTAACTTCCCTCCAATCTCCCCTCTGAGCTCTGTAGAGTGTAACTTTAGCCCTCCGTCCCCTGTTTTACTTTAATGGGTATATGGGAGGGTTTACAACCACTTTAAGCCCTTATACACACTAGTAAGCTAAAAACTGCTGTAAGAACGCCAGACAAACGTGTTTCTGCCGGTGTTTAGCAGGGTTTAGCCTAGTGTGTAAGCTACGTTTAGTAGATGCAGTGTTAAGCAGCAGGGCTGCCAGCGTCCTTAACAACCAGTGAATAGCTGGTTGTTAAAGAGCGGGCAAGGAAGCCAGCCGCTGCATCCTTATCAACGGATGAGTCATCGGCTGTCAGCGGGCCTCCCCGCTGACAACTAAACGGAAAAAAACCCCATTGCAATAAAAAAAAAGGGTGGAAAAAAAAAAGGGGGGGCCCGCAGATCCCATCCCTATGTGAATGAGTATGAGGTATATTGTACCCCTACTTGTTCACCAAAAAATAGAGTGTCAAAAAGAAATAAAAACACACACAGTTTTTGACAATTCCTTTATTAAAAATAAAAAAAAATGTCACCCGATGTAGATCCATCTTTGATTTTCAGAACAAGGCCTTACCCAATGCCCTTGCTGTGTTCCATAGAGAGCTTTATAACTTCCTGGTATTTAGATTTGGGACGCGAGAGCCAGCAAGACACAGGCAGCAGTTTACCAGCTGACCTCATTAGCACACACTCTGGACCCATCAACTAGGTTTGCATGGCGTCTGTGCATCCTTCCACAAGTGCATTTGCCTGGCTTGTCAATGTAAGCTGCCACAGCTGCTATGTTTGCACAGCATCCCCAGAGTCCCTCCAGACAGACCCAGGCTGCATGCTAAACTCCCTGAGGCTAGTACAAGGGCCTGCCTGACTGGATACAGAGTGAATGGATAGATAGGTGGGTCCTTCTATTCCATAGTTTTGGTAAATCTAAAGGAAATAGTACAGAGATTGTACAATCAGATTATATATGGTGTGTGGCCACCTTTATACACCTAAAATTAACTAGTCGCATTTTCAGTGTCATTAATTGGTAATGGCACCCCAAATGTGGACGCAAACACGGGCTTTCAATTAGAAAGCTGGAGGAAGATTCAATGGACTGTGAGTGCTGAGACTGATTACCATGCTCGTAGTCCATCGAAACTACAAGTTCGTCCGCTGCGATGGCAGATGGGACTTGTCATTCACAGATCTCTGTAAAATATGTGGCTGTGCAGGCGGTGCAAATTTTAAATGAGAAAGTGTCTGTCACTTCAAGGGAAAAAAAAGCGTTTAACCCTGGGTACTACCTTGGTTACCAAAAAGCTTTTTAAAAATATCTTTCAGTTGAATGTCAAGAACCTTTTTCATGGTTCAGATAGTGGAGGATTCTGCAAAGCTATATTTAATTCTAAAGTAAATATGTCTGATGGCCCCCCTTTACACAGCTGTATCGATCAGGTCCACCTGTCAGTTTTTCAGGCGGACCTGATTGGAAGGTCCATTCAGCCCCATGGCCAGGCGGGTATAAATGGACTTGTGTCCTTTTGCACCCACCTACCTCTGTGTCCGATCAGGTCCATGGAAGGGGAACCGTCCTACTGTCCTCTTCCGTTTAGGCATAGCGTTTAGGAGAATAGTTGGGTGTAAATGGAAGTCCATTTACTCCTGTATGTCCATAATGCAAAAATTTTGTCCATGTCCACTCTATAGAAGCTGAGCGGACTTGGATGTGTCATCTACCTGCTCTGCTCTGATCAGCAGGGATTTGTAAGCTGATCACTTGCTGATCAGAATGAAATCCGTGAGGGGGCGCATGTGTGGCTCTTGGTAGATGGTAGACGTGTGTTCCGTGAACTCTGGACCCGCTCGGTTTTCCATGACCCTTGTACAGCTGATCAGAATGAAATCCGTGAGGGGGCGCATGTGTGGCTCTTGGTAGATGGTAGACGAGTGTTCCGTGAACTCTGGACCCGCTCGGTTTTCCATGACCCCTGTACAGCTACATTGGCTTCCATCCGCCACGGGGGTAAGACACATAGACCCCTAAAGCCTCCTAGCACCCCATGGTAAAAATCAGGGACCAACGCCTTTACTACCGGACCCCGCTAGTGCTGCGGCCTCTAGTCACGATGGACCGCTACCTGACTAGGCCTCAATCCCCGGTCTCAATTATACAAGACCCGGAGAAGTACATTAGCACCCTGATGGCGGACAACTCCCAGCAAGCCCTTCCTCCACACCTTCCCTCACCCACCCAGTCCGTTTTAATCCCTGAAATGCTCGATGTCAAACTACAGGCCCTAGCACACCAGCTTACAAAGGGAATAGCCCAGGAGGTGGGGAAGATTTCTGGGGCTTCCCATTTCGCCTTAGTGCAACAAAGGATGGAGCCCAACATACACTTCAAGATCTGCAAGAAGGAGATTCCTTCCTCAAAAACCTGAGCCTACCACCATTGCCAGCGGATGAAGGGCAACCAATGCCTACCACCCCCGACTTTCTTTAGCTCCATTATCGATCTGGATCCTGGTGCGAGGAAAAAAATGAAGGGCCTACTCCACTCCTCAACGTCCTCAAAGGCCTAGGCAACCTACCTGATCCCCCGTGAGTCATCCCCCAGGAGGCTTTTCTTTCTTTGGGATCACAGATCCTCATAACATCTTCTGCCGGGTTCAACTTGTTCCGATCCACCTTGTTGCCGACGATGGAAGATTGACTGCTCTGTTCCTGTTCGCCCTCTCTTACCATTGAAGTGCTTCGCATTGTTGTTTTTTTCTGTTTCCTTTGGTTGGATCCTCTGATTTACCACACAAGATTGACTATGGAGTCTTTTGTCTGTTAACGCCACCACCGGAGTAGCACAGCGGGTCCCAGTGCTTCACCCAGTTGGAGGCCGCCCTTCTCCCCCACTTGTCCCCCGGCTGCGGCCGAGGACTCCCGAGTGGCAGATGCCACTCAGGCCTACACATGTTGTTAGGACTTTTTTTTCTAGGCCAACCTGGCCTTTTTGTTATATCGCAGCTACTCACCCTCAAACTTTTTTCTGATTTTTTGGGGGGATTTTTCCTTGTTGTTATGCTCTCTTTTTTTATTTATTTCTCTTTCATATGTCATTTTTCTAACGTCCTCCACAGTACAATATGATATGTTGATTAACACAAGGCTATTAACCTGCATTTTCGCAATTGGGAAGCTACCTATTCCACTACATCTACATTGGCTAACTTTTATTACCTTGGTATGGCTCTGAAGTTGTCATACAATGTAAAGGGCCTGTAAAACTCCATTAAAAAATGATGGCTGGCCTTGAAGGAGTTCAGGGCCTCCGGTGCGGATGTGATCCTGATTCAGGAAAACCACTTCCGCGCTGGAGGTTCCTTTAAATTTGCATCCAAATATTTTCCAACTTCTCACACGGCGTCTGACTCATCTGGTAAGGCTGGAGTCGCAATACTGATTAGACGCAATACTGATTAGACGCTCCTGCCCTCTCCAGATCCAGTCCACGCACTTAGACCCACACGGTCGCTACATAATAATGCAATGTGTTTATATGTCTCATCCCATTACAATTATGAATGTATATGCTCTTAATTCAAGTGAGCTCAAATTCTTAACGGAAGCATTCGAACAGCTCCAACGCTTCTCACAGCCCTTCACGGTGATAGGTGGAGAGTTTAATGCCATACTCTCCCCTACTCGCGACAGGAGATCCCTATTCTACACCAAACTACCTCTCCCAGCGCAACACTGACACTTGGAGGATCAAACACCCTACAAGCAAACAGTTTTCATTCTATTCTCCCCCTCACAAAATGTTCTCTAGATTGGATCACTTTTTTGTGACAGCCCCACTCCTACCCAACACAGTGTCAGCTGTATTCGGCCTCATCACCTGGTCGGATCATGCCCCCCTGACCCTAGACCTCTCCGAAACAGGCTAAAGTCCCTAGGGATGTCAGCTATAGAAAAATCCCTCCTATGGGCTAAGCAAAAATTCTACGAGTTCTCCAACAAACCACACAGAATGTTAGTCTCCAGACTCAACCCTAGGCCCTTCCATTTTTTTCGGGACCACCTTAAACAACCTGATGGGACCCCCCACTTACTGTGCACAAACCATCACTCGGGTCTTTGGTGAGTTTTACGCTAAACTCTACAACTGTCTAACCCCAGAACTCCACCCCCCATTTGAACAAGAGTCGTTCAAGACTTTTTCATCAAACATTAAACTACCAAAACTGACCAAACCGAACCTACTCGTCCTAAACGCCCCCATTACAGGAGAAGAATTAGCTAATACAATTAAACACCTACCCCTGCACAAATCCCCTGGCCCAGACGCCTCCCCTACTCCTACTACAGGACTTTCCTACCGATTTTGTCACCTCACCTATTATCTTTATACAATTTTCTTCTACAAGGCAAGACACCTCACCAACCCTTTCTTCACTCCTACACCTCGGTAATTCCTAAACCTGGTAAAGACCCCTCCACTCCAGACAATTACCGCCAATTTCACTCCTTAATTCGGATTAAAAACTCTTCACCAAAATTCTGGCCCATCGCTTATCCCAATTCCTAACCAAATTAATTGATAGAGACCAAGTGGGCTTTGTCTCTACAAGACACGCAGGGGACAACACTAGGTGCATCACCGATATCATTGATATGCTGAATAGAGTACGCAGACCTGCACTGATCCTCAGCCTAAATGCCCAAAAGGCGTTTGATAGACTAAGCTGGCCCTACATGTTTGCTATTCTTTCCAAATTTGGGTTTCCCGGTCCATTCATGTCTGCCTTATTGGCCCTCTATTCAGGTTCAAATGGCCTCATTTACATCCCAGACCTTCCCTATGTCCAACGGTACCAGACAGGGCTGTCCCCTATCCCCGCTTTTATTCATTCTATGTCTGGAGCCCTTGGCAGAAGCCATACGGTCCCACCCTGATATTCAAGGGGTTCCAATGCGCCACAGGGAATATAAATTATCCCTATTCGCGATGACATTCTGCTGATCCTCACCCACCCTCACATTTCCCTCCCATCCCTACATGCTCTCCTATCTTGGTTCAGCTCCCTATCTGGTTATAAAATCAACCTATAAAACGTAAGCAATGCCTTCCCTAAAAAGCTCATACCCATACCTCATGCACCTCATCTCTTAAATACCTAGGCGTACAAATTACCCCTACCTATTCCTCCCTATACTCAAACAACTACACATCATTGTTTAAGGACATCAATGCCATGTTAACTCGCTGGAATCTACTTCCAATCTCGCGGTTAGGCAAAATTAATATGTTTAAAATTTCGGTCATGCCTTAACTACTATACTTTTTTTGAGACCCTGCCAGTTCCCATACCCACGTCTCAACTGAAACTGATCAAACAATGGTTCCTAAGATTAATTTGGGGAATAAGGCACACAGAATAGCGAGCTCAGTGATCTTCTCTCCCAAAACCGAAGGGGTCTGGGGGCCCCTGATGATCACAAATACTACCTAGCCTCACATCTTCCAGCAGTGATATCCTTGTCTTGCCTTTCACCGCCAAATAGGTGGTCAGAGATCGAGGTGGGCTCTCTGTTTCCCATCCATCCCTGTTCCCTAATCTGGTCCCATTGACTGCTCCAAGATCTCAAGCTTCAAAGTCTATGCCTAGGCCCTATGTTGTTCTCATTAAAGATATGGCATACCTGTGCTACAAGGTTCTCTCTCTCTTTGTCATGCCCCCCCTCACTAACATCCTCTATAATCCCTTAATCCCAGACAGTTTGTCCCACACCCGAATGCATCCCTGGGCTCAAGCAGGTCTCTTTCAGCTCCGCCAATTCGCCCATCTAATTACAGTAAGCTTCGGACCTTTGCAGACCTCCAGTCTAAGCACCAGATATCTACTCATATCTCCAAGTGAGACATTACCTATCCACTATCTCTTTGACCCATACTCTACCTAAACCAAAGGCCTTTGAGCTCCTTTGTTCCCAAGGTCCCAATCAATGGCGGCTAGTATCTACCATATACCAATTACTGCAGGAGTTCCTCTCCACTCTCTGAGGACTTACACACTTTCATGCAAAAATGGGCCCATATCACTCAAACACCAATCTCCCTTTCTCAATGGTCTAAGATCTGGACTCGTACATCCAAAGTATCCAGGTGCGTGACGCAGAGAGAGACAGCACTTAAAATACTAATCTTCTGGTACAGGACCTCAGAATTACTGCATCATTTCGATCCTTCCCTCCCTCCTCTTTGTTGGAGGTGTGGTAAATCCTGAGGCACCCACTACCTTCTGGCAATGTGAATTGATTGTGCCCTTCTGGTCCATGGTGAAGTCCCTGCTTCAGCGTATATTTGAACACCCCATTCGGCTGGATCCGATACACCTCCTTCTAGGTCTCCCCTTCTCTGAACTAGGGAAAGCTTTGAACAAATTAGCCTCCTATATGTTGCTGGCCGCCAAGCAAGTTATCCCAATCTGTTGGTTGTCCCCCTCCCCCGCCATCTCAGGACAAGTTTCTACAGGTCATCACCGAAATACGCAGAATGGAACAAATGACAGCCCAGGTAGATGCAGTGGACAGATTTGATAAAGTTTGGGATCTGTGGGATAATTCTGAGTTCAGTATCACACCCCTAAACCCAACCTAATACACACATACCCATCCAACATCTCAGTCCCTCATCTTTAGTCCTCAACCTCTCCTAGGTTATAGCCCTCTGATCTCGCTCTTTTGTATTCCCTTTGATAGAGTTACATATCTTGTACTAGATCTGTTTGTTGTTATTAGATCTAAAATTGATTCTTTTGAATTTCATTGTACTTGATGTGCTTTTTGTCTGCATTTCTCAATTTCTGTTCTCACCATGTTTTATTAAATAAAAACCACAATTTAAAAAAAAAAAATGGAATCCGCCCCATGTGAAAGGGGCTTTAAAAAGGAACTGATTTAACAGAAAAGTGAATATATTTGGGTGGGTAGTAATAAACATTGCAGAAGCTCTTACCTCCATGGTTTTAAGCACCTGGTGTCCAATCTCATGTCTGTAATACCCAACACCTGTCACAGTCATGTTGATAGTCAGCATTCCACTCACAGGTTTCTCAAAAGTATACCTAGAATCAGAGAATAACTGAGGTGAGGGTGAACTGAAGCAGCCAAGTCATGGAGCAGAGTAATTCACATATCTGTTGGGCTCTATGGTAACATGAGCACTACCTCCTCCTCTAATGAACAAAATACAGCACTGCACAGCAGTAATTACAATGCCTACTACACACAAGACCTATTGTACTGTTTTTGCATAAATGAAAAAAGAGGAACTTTTTAATAAACAATTAAGTTGGGTAACAAGCATATTCTGTTTAGGGAGGACTCAGGCAAGATCTAATCCCTAGCTATGTTATTAAAGTGTCTGGAACCATAGCACCTTGTCAGATGTCATTTATGATGATTGGATGATTTTGAGGCTCTCAAATCAACCAGCAGAAGACCAAACTCTCCAATTCTATCCAAAAATTAATAATTGTAAGTGGAGCTGATGTTAAAGCAGTATTAAACCCAAAACTAAAAATGATTTATATTGCAGCTTACCAATCATTAGATGTGGTGGCTGCATCAGTTTTCTTTTCTTTGGCCCTTTTCCCCTCTTTTTTCACCTGGTGATCTGGGCAGTAACACCCTTTCTGTATAAGTGAGACACAACTCTGGATGAATGAGCACCGGAGGCACAGCAGACAGCAGCATTGTCAGTCTGGGGGGAAGGTAGTGTTAAATGTATTAGCAGGTTTAAATACACTAACAAATGGAAGCCAAACTCCAGCTCATACTTTATAATCAGTTACAGAAAACAGTTATTTTTTCTTTTGGGATAAAGGTTTTGCATGAATAAATAATAGCCAATCCTTTTAATAACTTCTGCCAGTGTGAAGTGGTTTGTCGCATCCATGTAAACTGATATATTCTGCTGGAGAGCTGAAGTTTTTGAAAAACAACTGACTCACTGGCTGGATCACCAGTTGAAAATAGAAGAAAAAAAAACTAAAAAAGGAAACTAATACAGCTATCACATCTAAGAATTGGTAAGTTGTAATATATTAAATATTTGCTTTTGGTTTTAATACTGCTTTAACTGTATCGTGAGTAACACATCAGTAGGAACAATATAGAGGACAAAAGTAATATAATAGGACAAAACTAGAAACGGAATCAGAAAGCATTTAATACAAGCACCAGTGTAAACGCATTCAGATACTGTACCTTGCATTGACTTTGCCTTTTTCACAGACATTGATATCCCATATATAAGGCGGGGGTGTTAATCTTAACTCAAACTTTGGAAGCACTAAAAAATAAATCAGTAAAACATATATGATATGCATATTTACAATATATTTGCTGTATCCCATAGTCGAAGTCAGATAAAGTAAACAGGGTAAAACTGGTAATTGTGGTTGCTATCAGTCATCTGCTCCTGTTAAATGATGAGGAGAATGTATTCAGTCAGATTTCTGGGAGCCATCACTTCATAAGAAGAAGACAGGCTAGTTAAAGTAAACCCTAATATTGGATTTCTCTCATTTGCTCTATTTGTTAACCAATTGTGGATACTGGGCATGCTTACACTTCCCCAAAAAAACTAGGAGTAACTTCACTTCTGTTGAGGAAAAAAAAGGTACATTGCAAGGATTTTAGAAAAATTTGTAGCAAATTTCTACTTTTTGTTGCTTTGAAGTAATAGCTACAGTGCCTTGAAGAAGTATTCATACCCCTTGACATTTTTTACATTTTGTCATGTTACAACCAAAAACGTAACTGTGTTTTATTGGGATTTATGTGATAGACCAACACAAAGTGGCACATAATTGTGAAGTGGAAAGAAAATGATAAATGGTTTTCCAAATCTTTTTACAAATAAATATGTGAAAAGTGATGTGTGCATTTGTATTCAGCCCCCCTGAGTTAATACTTTGTAGAATAACCTTTTACAACAAGTTACAGGGTGTGTGCCATGTAACTGAGGTCGGACACTTCAGCAAGCCTGATTCCTTTCACCATGTTTGCGCCGTGCTAATGCAGCACAAGCATCACTAGGTTTTTGTTTATTCCCCTATGTACAAATACATACCTGAAAAGTGTGGCATGCATTTGAATTCAGCCCCCTGTGAAGCCCTTAGAGGTTTGTTAGAGAACCTTAGTGAACAATCAGCATCATGAAGGCCAAGGAAAACACCAGACAGGTCCGGGATAAAATTGTGGAGAAGTTTACAGCAGGGTTAGGTTATAAAAAAATATCCCAAGCTTTGAACATCTCACGGAGCACTGTTCAATCTATCATCTGAAAATGGAAAGAGTATGGCACAACTGCAAACCTACCAAGACATGGCCGTCTACCTAAACTGACAGGCCGGGCAAGGAGAGCATTAATCAGAGAAGCAGCCAAGAGGCCCATGGTAACTCTGGAGGAGCTGCAGACATCCACAGCTCAGGTGGGAGATCTGTCCACAGGACAACTACAGGCGGTCCCCTAGTTACAAACATCTGACTTACAAACAACTCCTACATACAAACGGATGGAGACAACAGGAAGTGAGAGATAATCTCCCTCTAGGAAGGGAAAATCACTCCTGTAAGAGTTATCATGAGAAAAAGGTACCTCCGCTGAAGCCTTATCACCAAAACTTGATTCCACAACAACCCAAAATTTTCAAAATCCAATTTGTCATTGGGACAGAAAGTGAGGTTAAATCTTCTGAACAGGGGCACAGACAGCCAAACAAATGTTACAGGGGTGTTAACCCTTCCCTTAAAAATTGTTTTTTTGGCTGAAGCTACACTTAAAAAATGTACCTGTTCCGACTTACAAACAGATTCAACTTAAGAACAAACCTACAGACCCAATCTTGTTTGTAACCCGGGGACTGCCTGTATTAGTCGTGCACTCCACAAATCTGGCCTTTATGAAAGAGTGGCAAGAAGAAAGTCATTGCTGAAAGAAAGCCATAAGAAGTCCCATTAGCAGTTTGCGAGAAGCCATGTGGGGGACACAGCAATTATGCAGAAAAAGTTGCTCTGGTCAGATGAGACCAAAATTGAACTTTTTTGCCTAAAAGCAAAACGCTATGTGTGGCGGAAAACACTGCACATCACCCTGAACACACCATCCCCACCAAGAAACATGGTGGTGGAAGCATCATGTTATGGGGATGCTTTTCTTAAGCAGGGACATGGAAACTAGTCAGAGTTCAGAGTTGATAGGAAAATGGATGGAGCCAAATACAAAGCAATCTTAGAAGAAACCCTGTGGCGGAGGTTCACATTCCAGTAGGAGGTTCAACCTTCCTGCAGGACAACGACCCTAAATATACAGCCAGAGCTACAATGTAGGGATCGACCGATTATCGGTAAGGCCGATTATTGCAGGCTGATATCAGCATTTTCAAGAAAATCGGTATTGGTCACAAACTAGAGCGATATTACCGATATTGGTCTCCACGGGCCGCGGCCATCTTTTTGGGATCCAGAAGCCTGCAGAGTGCAGACGCGCGCGGGACACGTACACAACGTCATTAGGCCTCCGTGCACTGGGCCTATCGAGTCTGACAGGCCTCCCTAACCTCGACACTCGGATGGACGGACATGCCAGTCGGCCAGCCGGCCACAGTAAGGTGCCAGGCCACTGAGGCCAGTCAGCCAGCAGCCACCCACCCACAGGAAGGTGCCAGGTAAGCCAGCAGCCACCCACCCACAGCAAGGTGCCAGCCAGCAGCCACCCACCCACAGCAAGGTGCCAGCCAGCAGCCACCCACCCTCATCAAGGTGCCAGCAAGGCCAACCAGCAGCCACCCACAGTAAGGTGCCAGGTCAGCCAGCAGCTAGAGGTCGACCGATATATCAGACGGACCTAGATATAGAACATGTTTCAAATCTGTCCGATGGACTAAAAATCGAGAAAACCGTTCGTCTGTGTGCTGGTCCGACGGACCAAATACGACACAAGGGAAGCTACTGGCTATTGAACTTCCTTTTTTTTGTCCTGTTTACGTCATCACGTACAAAATGAACAGACTTTCGACCAGACTTAGGCCCCTTTCACACTTATACGACTTTAAAGTCGCGCGATTTTACAGCGATTTCGCGGCCCCGATTCTGCCGCGATTTTACCGCGATTTGGGAGCAGTACTACTTTGTACGACTTTGCCACATTTTTGGCATTAACAAATGAAAACATACAGTAGTTGGTATGAATCATAAGGGGGAACTCCACGCCAAGTTTTAAATAAAAAAACTGGCGTGGGTTCCCCCCCAGGGGCATACCAGGCCCTTAGGTCTGGTATGGATTGTAAGGGGAACCCCCTACGCCGAAAAATCGGCATGGGGGTTCCCCCAAAATCCATACCAGACCCTTACCTGAGCACGCAGCCTGGCCGGTCAGGAATGGGGGTGGGGGCGAGCGAGCTCCCCCCCCCCTCCTGGACCGTACCAGGCCACATGCCCTCAACATGGGGGGGTGGGTGCATTGGGGCATGGGGGGCGCCCTGCGGCCCCCCCACCCCAAAGCACCTTGTCTCAATGTTGATGAGGACAAGGGCCTCTTCCCGACAACCCTGGCCGTTGGTTGTCGGGGTCTGCGGGTGGGGGGCTTATCAGAATCCGGGAGCCCCCTTTAATAAGGGGGCCCCCAGATCCCAGCTCCCCGCCCTATGTGAATGAGTATGGGGTACATGGTATATAAATAATCAATAAAAAACACAGTTCACAGGTTTTTAAAGTAATTTATTAGACAGCTCCGGGGTCTTCTTCCGACTTCGGGGGTCCTCTTCCGACTTCGGGGGTCTCTCCGGCATCTTCTCCCGGTGTCCGCATCTTCTGCCGGCTCCACCGCTATCTTCTGGCGCTCATTTTGCCAGCGGTGGTCCAGACCTCTGGATCGTCTTCTTCCCTCTTCTCTTCCAGAGACGTTGACACGACGCTCTCTCCAGCTGCAATGGTCTCTGAACGCTCCGCAACGGACTTATATAGGCGGTGACCCCGCCCCCTTATGCCGTCACAGTCCCTGGGCATGCTGGGACTGTGACGTTATAGGAGGCGTGGTCACCGGGTGATGGCCATGCCCCCTTATGATGGCAGAGTCCCGGCATGCCCCGGGACAGTGACCTCATAAGGGGGCGTGGTCACCGCCTATATAAGTCCATTGCGGAGCGTTCAGAGACCATTGCAGCTGGAGAGAGCGTCGTGTCAACATCTCTAGAAGAAAAGAAGAAGGCAGAAGTCCGGACCATCGCTAGCAATTGAGCTGCAGAAGATAGCGGAGGAGCCGGCAGAAGATCAGGACACCGGGAGGAGACGCCGGAGAGACCCCGAAGTCGGAAGAGGACCCCGGAGCTGCCTAATAAATTACTTTAAAAACCTCTGTACTGTGTTTTTATTGACACTTTTTTGCCTAGGTGAATGGGTAGGGGTACCATGTACCCCATACTCATCCACATAGGGTGGGGGGCCGGGATCTGGGGGCCCCCTTATTAAAGGGGGCTCCCGGATTCCGATAAGCCCCCCGCCCGCAGACCCCGACAACCAACGGCCAGGGTTGTCGGGAAGAGGCCCTTGTCCTCATCAACATGGGGACAAGGTGCTTTGGGGTGGGGGGGCCCGCAGGGTGCCCCCCATGCCCCAAAGCACCCACCCCCCCATGTTGAGGGCATGCGGCCTGGTACGGTCCAGGAGGGGGGGGGGGCGCTCGCTCGTCCCCACCCCCATTCCTGACCGGCCGGGCTGCGTGCTCGGATAAGGGTCTGGTATGGATTTTGGGGGGGACCCTACGCCGATTTTTCGGCGTAGGGGGTTCCCCTTAGATCCATACCAGACCTAAGGGCCTGGTATGCCCCTGGGGGGGAACCCACACCGGTTTTTTCATTTAAAACTTGGCGCGACGTTCCCCCTCAGGATTCATACCAGACAGCTGTCAGCACTGCCTGTCGCTCATCGCGAAAGGAAAAAAAAGTTTTCCTTTCCCGATCAGCGAGCCAGGCTTGTGCTTACAAAGTCGTACTGAAGTCATGTCTATATTATTCAGGCACGACTTGCATGCTACTTCAGCGTTTAACATTGAGGTCTATGGAGTACAACTCGCATAGAAGTTGGACCAAAGTAGTGCAGGGACTACTTTCAAGTCGGCACGACTTAAAGTCGTGCCAATATGAATGGTAGTCATTGAAAATCATGGAGAATGACTTGTCATACGATTTTGCAGTACAAAATCGTGGGACAAGTCGTAAAAGTGTGAAAGGGGCCTTAGTCTGTTCGTGTGTGGCCAAGTCCGTTAGTTCTGAAAGTTCGTCGGACCTCTGCCGAAAGTCCGTCGGGAAGACCGCTGGACCTAGTTTGCCGGAAAGTCCGGTCGTGTGTATGCTGCATAAATCTTTTCTGACACTTGTTGCTTACGAGTAAAAATCCTGTATTTTCTGCTAGAAAATCAATTAGAACCCCCAAAAATGATATATATTTTTTTTTAGCAGAGACTGTAGGGAATAAAATAGCGGTTGTTGCAATATTTTATGTCACACGGTATTTGCGGTCTTTCAAACACAATTTTTTTGGAAAAAATACACCAATGAATTAAAAAAAAAAAAACAGTAAAGTTAGCACATTTTTTTTCGTCCAAAACTTTTGATTACCTGTTTTTGAGTATTTAATATTTAAGATATAGTTTTTTTTAATCTAAATTATACATACAAGTGAACTGATTGGAGGTTTGTTTTGTTTAACCATCTCAATACAGGGAATTTTAACCCCCTTCCTGCCCAAGCCATTTTTCAGCTTTCAGCGCTGTCACACTTTGAAAGACAATTGCGCGGTCATGCAACACTGTACCCAAATGAAATTTTTATTATTTTTTTCCCACAAATAGAGCATTATTTTGGTGGTATTTGATCACATCTGCGGTTTTTAATTTTTGTGCTATAAACAAAAGAAGAGGGACAAGTCTGAAAAAAACACAATATTTTTTACTTTTTGTTATAATAAATATCCATTTTTTTTTTTTTACAAATTTTTTCCTCAGTTTAGGCCGATACGTATTCTTCTACATATTTTTGGTAAAAAAAAAACGCAATAAGCGTATATTGATTGGTTTGCGCAAAAGTTATAGCGTCTACAAAATAGGGGATAGATTTATAGCATTTTTATTTATTTTTATTTTTTTACTAGTCATGGTGGCGATCTGCGATTTTAATTGTGACTGCGATATTGCAGCGGACATATCGGACACTTTTGACACATTTTTGGGACCATTCACATTTATACAGCGATCCATGCAATAAAAATGCACTGATTACTGTATAAATGTGACTGGCAGGGAAGGGGTTAACACTAGGAGGTGATCGAGGGGTTAACTGTGTTCCTAGGGAATGTTTCTAACTGAAGGGGGAGGGGACTCACAAGGGGAGGAGACCGATCTGTGTTGCTCTGTACTGAGAACACACATCGGTCTTCTCTCCTCTCTGACAGGACGTGGATCTGTGTGTTTACATACACAGATCCACATCCTGCCGCGTTACTGGGAAATCGCGTGTCCGCCGGGCACGCGCATCGGGTGCCCAGTGACCCCGCGGGCGCACGCGACTGCCGTCGGCGGCGCGTGCGTGCCCCCTGGTGGGTAGGGAAGGCGAGGGCGTCATATGACGCCCTCCCAGAACGAGAGCCGCACCGCCTGGCCGTCATATGAGCAAGCAGTTAATAAATGTTTAAATGTAAGAAATTTTCTGTATCACTTATTACTTAAAGTGGAGTTCCACCCACTTTTACAACTCTTCAGCATCCCTCACTAAACTGTGCACTGTAAATAAATTGGATATTTTTTTCTTTTTTTTCTCAGCACCTACTGTATATCTGCTCTATTCATTTTTCACTTCCTCCTCCCTGGCGGCGGCCCATCACATCATTTCCTGTTTGCAATGCCTTCTGGGAAGGGGTGGCAACTTCCTGTGAAACTGCCGTTGCTATGGAAACCTGACCTGAAACCTATTACACTGCTTGTGCTGCACTGAGCATGTGCGAGATCTGCAATGATGAGATCCAGGAAGAAATACAGTCTGGCTTCAGATGCCCACACTGAAGATGGCCACAGCCTGCTGTAAGTTTATAAAATAACAAACTACTGCTATAAACTAACAAAACAGACCTTGGTTTACAGACTAACTTTACTAGAATACATTAAGCTTGTGTATTATAGGGGTATTTTTATTCAAAAAATATAATTTCGGCCGGAACACCACTTTAAGGCTGCTTTTACACTAGAGCGGGCAGGCGTTGACGGTAAAACACTGCTAGTTTTAGCGGCGCTTTACCGTCATTTTAGCAGCGCTATTCGGCTGCTAGCGGAGAGCTTATAACCCAGCTAGCGGCCGAGGAAGGGGTTAAATGTGCCCGTGAAGCGCCGCTGCCGAATCGCTTTGCAGGCGCTTCGGCAGTGGTGCACATTCATTTCAATGGTCAGGAGTGGTGGAGGAGCGGTATACACCGCTCCAAAGATGCTGCTTGCAGGACTTTTTTTTAACATCCTGCCAGCACTCGGGCTTTCACACTGAGACTGAAGGGGAGCCGTTTTGCAGGCACTTTACAGGCGCTATTTTTAACCCAAAAGCGCCTGAAAAACACCCCAGTGTGAAAGGGGTCTAACTGTTAGATTTTATGAGATGAAGGAAAAAAAAAAATAAATAAATAAAAATTGGCCTAATATATCGGCCCAAAAAAAATCAGCATCATATATTGGCCATCGGCCGCCGCGATTTCTAAATATCAGCATTGGCCAGAGAGAAACCCATATCGGTCGACCTCTACCAGCAGCCACCCACAGCAAGGTGTCAGGCCAGCCAGCAGCCACCCACCCACAGCAAGGTGCCAGTCAGGCCAGCCAGCAGTCACCCACAGCAAGGTAGTAGCCAGGACAGCCAGCCAGCAGCCAAACACAGCAAGAGGCCAGCCAGCCAGCAAACCACCCACAGCAGGATGCTAGCCACCCACCCACAGCAGGGTGCCAGCCAGCAGCCACCCACCCACAGCAAGATGCCAGCCAGGCCAGCCAGCAGCAACCCACAGCGAGGTGCCAGACCAGCCAGCAGCCACCCACCCACAGCAAGGTGCCAGCCAGGCCAGCCAGCAGCCACCCACAGCAAGTTAGCAGGCCAGCCAGCAGCCACCCACACACACAGCAAGGTGCCAGTCAGGCCTACCAGCAGCCACCCACCCACAGCAAGATGCCAGCCAGGCCAGCCAGCAGCCACCCACAGCAAGGTAGTAGCCAGGACAGCCAGCCAGCAGCCACCCACAGCAAGAGGCCAGCCAGCCAGCAAACCACCCACAGCAGGGTGCTAGCCAGCCATCCACAGGAGGGTGCCAGCCAGCCAGCAGCCACCCACCCACAGCAAGGTGCCAGCCAGGCCAGCCAACAGCCACCCACCCACAGCAAGATGCCAGCCAGGCCAGCCAGCAGCAACCCACAGCAAGGTGTCAGGCCAGCCAGCAGCCACACACACAGCAAGGTGCCAGTCAGGCCAGCCAGCAGCCACCCACCCACCCACAGCAAGATGCCAGCCAGCAGCCACTCACAGCAAGGTGGTAGTCAGGCAGGCCAGCCAGCCAGCAGCCACCCACAGCAAGAGGCCAGCCAGCAGCCAGCCAGCAAGCCACCCACTGCAGGGTGCTAGCCAGCCACCCACAGCAGGGTGCCAGCCAGCAAGCCACCCGCAGCAGGGTGCCAGCCAGCAAGCCACCCACAGCAGGGTGCCAGCCAGCAAGCCACCCACAGCAGGGTGCTAGCCAGCAAGCCACCCACAGCAGGGTGCCAGCCAGCAAGCCACCCACAGCAGGGTGCCAGCCAGCAAGCCACCCACAGCAGGGTGCTAGCCAGCCACCCACAGCAGGGTGCCAGCCAGCAAGCCACCCACAGCAGGGTGCCAGCAAGCAAGCCACCCACCCACAGCAGGGGTCCAGCCAGCAAGCCCACCCGCAGCAGGGTGCCAGCCAGCAAGCCCACCCGCAGCAGGATGCCAGCCAGCAAGCCTACCCACAGCAGGGTGCCAGCCAGTGGGCCACCCACAGCAGGGGTCCAGCCAGCAAGCCACCCACAGCAGGGGTCCAGCCAGCAAGCCACCCACAGCAGGGTGCCACCCAGCAAGCCCACCCACAGCAGGGTGCCAGCCAGCAAGCCCACCCACAGCAGGGTGCCAGCCAGCAAGCCACCCACAGCAGGGTGCCAGCCAGCAAGCCCACCCACAACAGGGTGCCAACCAGAAAGCCCACCCACAGCAGGGTGCCAGCCAGAAAGCCCACCCACAGCAGGGTGCCAGCCAACAAGCTCACCCACATCAGGGTGCCAGCATTTTTAACCTTACTCTTTCAGTTTCAAATTTCAATGCAGATGGATGCAGAGAGAAAAAGTAAAAGTGTGGTCTGGGACTATTTCTCTCAACAATCTCCAGGAAAAGCAGCAGTGTGCAACACATGCACAAACAATGTCAGTATGGGATCGACAACTGCAAAAAACAAAAAATACGTCAAATCTTTGGGCCCATCTAATGCCCTGTACACACGGTCGGACATTGATCGGACATTCCGACAACAAAATCCATGGATTTTTTCCGACGGATGTTGGCTCAAACTTGTCTTGCATACACACGGTCACACAAGGTTGTCGGAAAATCCGATCGTTCTAAACGCGATGACGTTAACCACGTACGTCGGGACTATAAACGGGGCAGTAGCCAATAGCTTTCGTCTCTTAATTTATTCTGAGCATGCGTGGCACTTTGTGCGTCGGATTTGTGTACACACGATCGGAATTTCCGACAACGGATTTTGTTGTCGGAAAAATTTATAGCAAGCTCTCAAACTTAGTGCGTTGGAAATTCCGATGGAAAATGTGTGATGGAGCCCACACACGGTCGGAATTTCCGACAACTAGGTCCTCTCACATTTTCCATCGGAAAATCCGACCATGTGTACGGGGCATAAGAGTTCATCATGTTGAATTATATAATGAAGCACAGAGAAAACAAACTGAGGTGTCCGTTTATGAAGCAGTGAAATCTATTCACTGCTTCGTTCTCCGGCATTCACAGTGAAGAATCTTATCCTCTGTGTGCCAGTTTATGAAGCTTTGTAGATCGCTTCACCTTTGGAGGAGTGAAGAGATCTACAAATGCTTCAAATAGTGGAGAACGGCCCCTGATACTGGAATCTGGAGACTTTATGAGATTACAGTACCAGATGTCAGGTTATCAAGCAGTGATAAATTATCACCGCTCAACGGCGTGGATTAATGTTAATAAAATAACGAGTACCCCTACATTATACACATATGTATACACATACACACATTATATATACATGTATATACACACACATGATATATATATACATATACACATTATATGTATATATGTATATATATGTATACACATAAATATAACAGGGGGACATGCTTACAGTGTTGGGGGTCTGAACGAGGCATAAGGAAGTTAAAAATCTTCCTCCTTCCCCCTCAGATCCCCCCAGATTTCCTCTTCACTCCCCGATTCACCACCTCTGAGCTGGTGAACCTGGGAGTGTGAATTCTGACACAAATCACCAGTGAAGCGGTGAGATCACCGCTTCATAAACTGGCCGTTACTGTGACAGTCAATGAGGATTCTCCGTGTGTAGAGATAATCAGCGGGAGAACAAGTTCAAACATGTTCTCCCCCGATTATCTCTGTTTCATAAACCATTTATGGACTGTGATCATCGGCGATCCTCGGGATCACTGCTTCATAAACGGACACCTTAATCACAAAGTGAAATACCACAATCGCACCAAACAATAAACAATATGTTTCAGAAAAAAGCTAAGTGGCTAAATTTGGATGGAAGATCCCAACAGCTGGACAAAGCAATCACAGAGATGATGGTTACAGATAACCAGCCATTTACAATGGTGTCTGACTGGATTTCAGCGGTTGATGTCCATAGCTGAGCCAAGGTGCCCACTGAAGAATGAAAAGTATTACCGAACTGAAATGCTAGGAAAGATTCACCAAAAGGTAGTTGAGAAAGTAAAGGCTATGCTGCAACCAGAGAATGCTGGCAACTCACTCTCATTCACGACTGACTGCTAGTCAGGACCAACAGAGTCACTAATGAGACTTACATGCCACTTCATTGACAGCGGATGGACAAAAAGGCAATTGGTGCAGAATACAAAGGTGATGCATGGATCCCACACTGGGGAGTACCTTAGAGAAATTCTAGACATGCTTGAAGATTAGGGAATAAACAAAGACACAGTGATGCTTGTGCTACGTGACAGAAGCGCAAACATGGTGAAAGGAATGAGGCTTGCTGAAGTGTCCGACCTCAGTTACATGGCACACACCCTGCAACTTGTGGTAAAAGGTTATTCTACAAAGTATTGACTCAGGGGGACTGAATACAAATGCACACCACACTATTCACATATTTATTTGTAAAAAGATTTTGAAAACCATTTATCATTTTCTTTCCACTTCACAATTATTTGCCACTTTGTGTTGGTCTATTACATAAAATACATTTACGTTTTTGGTTGTAACATGACAAAATATGGAAAATGTCAAGGGGTGTGAATACTTTTTCAAGGCACTGTATTTTTTTCTCCTGACTAAAGGAATACTCATTCTGAATGGGAGGGTCTGGTTCATTAATAATCAAGCAAATGCACTTTCTGTGTTCTAATGAGGTAAGCTGCAGTGTCTGCATTTTTTTAAAGGAATTAACCCTAGGACAGTATCAAAACAAAATTTACATTTCTATTGCAGGGGGTGCCTAAAATCTGACTTGTATGTTAGTGCAGACTTCTGCAAAAATCAGTGGCTTGTGTAGCAATTGGCTTTCAACATGGCTTGTGTAGCAATTGTACATATGCTATATTATTTTTTTGCTCTATTTTCTCCCACAAAGTGGAATTATCCTTTAACCACTTGCTTACTGAGCACTTAAACCCCCCTCCTATCCAGACCAATATTCAGCTTTCAGCGCTGTCGCACTTTGAATGACAATTGCGCAATCATACAACACTGTACCCAAATTAAATCTTTATCATTTTTTTCCCACAAATAGAGCTTTCTTTTGGTGGTATTTGATCACCTCTGCGTTTTTATTCTTTGTTAAAAAAAATGTAAAATGACCGAATTTAAATTTTTTTTTTTAATATTTTGTTATAAAATTTTAAAACAGGTAATTTTTCTCCTTTATTGATGTACGCTGATGAGGCGGCACTGATGGGCACCGACAGGTGGCAGTAATGGGCACTGATGGGTGGCAATAACTGGTGGGCATTGATAGGTGACACTTGTGGGCACTGATAGGTGGCACTGGACACTGGCAGGTGGCAATGGCAGATGGCACTGGCAGGGGGTAGTGGTGTGCACAGATGAGGTATAATTGCCTCTTCCTCTTCGGGACCGATGTCCCTTGCAGATGAGCTGTCAGCGTGAGGAGAAAAAAAAAAACGATTACCGAGCTTTTGTTTACATGATGTGATCAGCTGTCATTGGCTGACAGCTAATCACATGGTAAGGGGCCGGGAGCAGCCCCTTACTCGGATCGGTGATCACCCGAGTCTCAGTGACTCGGTGGTCACAGCGCGCCCCACAGGGCGCGCGAAGGGAGCGTGCACAAGGGAGGCCGGAAATTCTGGTCTGCACTGTGGCCATCATTCGGCTATAGCGCAGATGGCAAGTGGTTAAACAACGTACACAGGGTTGCCAATCCCCCCCCCCAACTTGCCAGCAATTCCCAGCTGTCAAAGTGACAGCCAGGAGTTGCTGTGTAAACACAGCAGCAGCAATAGCTGCTGCTGTCAAAATTAGGCTTTTCTGACAGACTGGTCAGACAGAGAGAGAGAGAGATACAAAGTAGTCCGCAATAAACACTGATAGCACATCTCTCCCCTACCGGTATGTTATGGCAATCAGAAGAAGTAGTCATACCACCATCTTTAATTGTGGGTGACAGCACTGTTCCTTCATACATAACATACAGTGAGAGTTGTCTAGGACTAGCTGGTTCACAAAAAAGCCAGAAAAAACAAAACCCATGCAGCCATTACATCTGAGGACTCATGTGTTGCAGCATTTTAAATTTTTTGGATATGAATTTTAAGTATATGACACGAAGACATGAAGAGCAGCATTAAAGTGTTGTAAAGTCAGGTTTTTTATTTTAAAGAGGAGTTCAACCTGTACAATTTTTTTTTTAAAGTTGGCATCTACAAATACTGTAGATGCTGACTTTTAGAATAAAGACACTTACCTGTCCAGAGATTCCGCAATGTCGGCACACCAAGCCGATCGGTCCATCGGCTCCGGGTGCAGGCGCCAGCATCTTCGCTAAGGGAAACAGGAAGTGAAGCCTTGTGGCTTCACATCCTGTTTCCTACTGCACATGCGCAAAGAAGGCAGCAGAGGCGAAGGAGGGGTCGGACACTTCGTAGATCGCCGCGCGATTACCCGGAATTGGGAACGAGTACCTGGTTTTGACAGGAGGTATCCCCCCCCCTGAAAAAGGTGCCAAATGTGGCAGCAGAGGGGGGGAGGAAGCAAACAAGTGGAGCATGCATTCTATGCATTAAAATCAAAAACCTTGTGTGTGCAGCAGCCCCCCTAATACTTACCTGAGCCCATCTCGATCCAACGAAGTTGCATGAGGGACTCGGCTCTCCGGGACTCTCTCTCCTGATTGGCTGAGTCAATCAAAGTCAGTGAGCCAATGAGGAGAGAGGGGGTGGGGCCGAATGGGCACATGGAGCAGCGGCTCGGGTGCCCCCATAGCAAGCTGCTTGCTGTGGGGGCAGGAGGGAGGGGCCAGGAGTTCCAAAGAGGGACCCGAGAAGACGATCTGAGCTGTTCTGTGCAAAAACATTACACAGAGCAAGTAAGTATAACATGTTTGTTATTTTTATACAAAAAACAAAAAAAAAACCCACAAAACTTTAGTATCACTCTAAGTCCACATGGATGTAAGGGATTCAATTCACATATGCATACAAACACCCTTAAGCCACCAAAAAGGGCAGAGTAAATGTCTTTAACTCTTCACTCACCATATTTCTGTACTGAAAACGATTTATTAAAAATATGGCCTTGTGTTTCTGCAAATATCAGCCACTCTCCGAACACAGGTTGGTCAGAAAGAGGAAAACTCATGTTAACAATTCCTGTAAGACAGAGATACAAGAAAAATGACACACTTAAACATGGAGAGCAAAGTTTGACAAAAATTCCCACAACTTAAAGCAGCAGTATTCATCTTTTAAAAGTGCGACTGTATTATTACACTGTGGGTTTTTGTTTTTTTTACTAAAAGAGTATGTTTACCTACCTTACTACATCCACTTACCTTACAATATTCATTACTTTGCTATGTTCAAGCTATATTAACCACTTTGCAACCGCTGCACACCGATATACGCGGGCACAATGGCAGCGGTAGGCAAATGGGCATACCTTTACGTCCCCTTTAAGAGGGGACGCCGGTCCCGCGTGCCCGGCGGACTCGATGTCCACTGGTCTCCCAGGGATTGTGTCATGGAGCCACAGAACGGGGAAGTGCCTATGTAAACAAAGCATTTCCCCGTTCTGGCTTGTGTCATGGCTTGTGTCATTCCATTGTACAATGGAAAATTTTGGGACTTTGAGTGAGGCATGGGGCTGTGCCTCCATCCCGAGTTCAAGAAAGAAGGAGGGGGGGGGGGGCAATGGGACTTTGAATGAGGCAGTAGACAGATTGGGGTAGAATAAAAAATTGTGTGTTCAAGTTTATTATGTAGAAAAAAATACCGGTGTATATCCCATGTGAAGGGTTACGTGTGCATACGCACAGGACATAGCCTACATAAATGCATGTGTATAAAGACAGTCATCATCTGGAGCAGTGATCGCTGTCATGTGATTTGAAGCCCATTCCCCCCACAGTTAGGATCACTCCCTAGGACACACTTAACCTCTTCATCCCCCCTAGTGGTTAACCCCTTCACTGCCAGTGTCATTTACACAGTAATCAGTGCATTTTTATAGCACTGATCACTGTATAAATGCCATAAAACTATCCGCACTGGACTGCATGTGGTGTGAACTGGCCCTAAATAAGGACGTGTGTTCCAGTGTGTTTTTGGTGTGTTCCTGTGCATTCCAGTGCATTTTGGATGTGTTTTACAGAGTTCCAGTACAGTTCAGTGCAGGAAAAATGCAGCATGTTCTACTTTTTTTTCTGGAACTGGAACGCAAGCACTAGTGTGAACTATGCAATTGAAAACCATATAACCTATTTTCCAGAAAAAAAAACGCACTGGACTGCATGTGGTGTGAACTGGCCCTAAATTTCAAGGTCAACAACTTACCACAGCAAACTGGACTCAGGTCTGTCCACTGTAATATCCTAGATCCTCTTGGATCCTAAAAAGAAAAGAAACACTATAAAACATAGTATAGTTATTGTGCTTACATATATAATAAACATGTACAATATAAAAATACACATATAAAAAGGCATTAGATGGCTGCAGCCAATATGATAACTACTATAAATTAACATGTCAACATGTGCCTGCGCTTTGAGCCAGACTGGCCACAAACAGATAGGTTTCTTTTATTTAAGCCGAGGGTGGCCCTGCAAGCACCTCCCGACTCCACAAAAGACAATTTAAAAATCTACTGAGCCTAAAAGATGTACTCATTGTTCAGTAGCACCACAGTATTTATGAGAGAATTAAGCCATGTAGGGCAACCTTAAGATGGTTTGCTCTTATTTGCTTGCATGCTATATGCTTGAGTAAATAATAACATTAAAAACAAAAGAGTTTTTCAGATTCCTCTGGTAAAAAATAAAGTTACAGGAAATATCATGTAATCATTGTTTTAAATATGAGTTTAAATGTTTTTGGTATCTCCAAATATATTTCCCAACTGAAACAAATTCTAAATATTTTCTTTTCCAAATGATACCATTATTCAATTTTATGTTTAAGGGCAGTTTACTATCACACATAATTATCTCCATACTACAAGTTATTTTACATGAATATTGCACTGGGAAGCCAGGGTAGTCCTTTACGGGTGTAATTTCTTATGTGAAGTATAAAAATAGTTTAGTATTCCTAAGAATTGTTTATCTTGCAGGTGGGGTGAAAATGTAGCCAAAGTAAAAAAGGGCACTGGGAAATTACCGAGAAATGAAAACCCTGACCTAAACTGTTTTCTGACTAATTTTTGATAAGGATACATTTAAACATATACAGATAGCCACGTTGTAGAAATGGGTAAATACATTGTTGCAGCATTGTGCCATTCTTGTTCTGCTTTGTTTCCAAGAAAATGGTATTCATTTAGTTTATTGTAATTGTGATACCCCTCCTTACCTTTAAATATTGTGTTTGAGTGGGTCTTCATCAAATGAGTGTAGAATAGCGAATAGCCCATTACTGATGTTTAATATGGGGATAGCTGTGTCTTGTCATTTGAAGACACACTTATAATCCCTCATGCTTGTGCGGAGATCATTGTTCATTCATGGATCCCGCAGTCGCATTGAGAATAGGGAGAATTCACAGCATAGATATTAGGTGGATAATGCATATAGATATTAGAGAGGGTGAGATATGCAATAAATATTTGCACATTTTAAAAACATTTTTATACAGTTTTTTTCATGTTATGATTATGCATATTGCTGAAATAATATCTGTAATATTTTAGGGATCAGACAGATCTCATTATAAAGTTGGCGTGTTGATGTCAGAGTCCTACTGCTCAGTGAGGAGGTTGTATGACGAAACTAGTAGAGCAATTCTAGGGCGCTGGGATCATCACGCTTGCTGGGTCTGCACTCACGGCTTCTTCACTGCAGCGGAAGGTTATTGGCACACATTAATATGAATCGCTTATTCCCTAGTGTCAGGTTGACACTTATAACATGTGAGTGTTCTGAGATGTTTTTAAAAAATAAGCAATTTTAAACATTTTTACGTTTTGGAGATTTTCCTTCCTCTCCCTCATACAAGCCCTATGCATGATTGCGTTACATTCTAGAAAGGATTTAGGAGCAGCAGCAGCAGAGGATTTGTCCCAGCTACCCTTTGGACTTTATGTGATTTTTTTGAATGGACTTTTTTTTAATTTTTATGCTTTTAAATTTTTTTCACTTTATGGATGCATGTAGGTGTTTTTTTCTTGCACTAAACGCTTTTTTTTAGCACAGATTATTTGCACTTCTTATCATTTGCACTTTATTAATTGTTTCATTGCTAATTAATAATTGTTTGCACTTAGATGTCTTATGTTTAGACATATTGAACATGTAGATATAGAATTGGTTATGCACTACACAAGTTCACATACCAAATTTTGGTTTAGTAATGGGTGTAATAGGTTTGGTGGAGGCATTATA
The DNA here is from genome assembly GCA_037952925.1 of Lithobates clamitans. NCBI lineage: Eukaryota > Metazoa > Chordata > Amphibia > Anura > Ranidae > Lithobates > Lithobates clamitans. The sequence goes on along the minus strand of JBBGZY010001129.1, from coordinate 1,257,644 downwards.
AGATTGTGCTGCTCCTCCTTCCTTTGTAATTACATTATCAGTGTACCACTGACAAGTTAGCAGCAGCATTCATGCTCAATCCCTCAACCTTTCCACCAATATCTCTGGCGCAGTATTTTTTCTTTCTTTCCAAGCATTTGTGGCTGTAGCAACATCAACTTCATAAAATTTAGTGCATGTGTCAACTGACAACCAGGTGGCTGCCATGCAAATGTGGGAGACAGACACCTGATGAAGAAAAGTTCAAGATGTGCTAACTGCTCAAGTCAAGTAATAGGAAAAGGAGGGGACTGATGTTTGATAACATAAGCCAGTGTTCTGATCAGATTAGGTAACGGAAGTGATGTTCCATCAGCTGCGCATGTGTCCACTGCTACCAGGTTTGCTAATCTGACAGAACACCTGCAGTCAGAAGAAGCGGCAGTGGACATCTTACTACACCCAGCTACGTCTTGAATTTCACAGTAATTTTACCAATAAAGTGAGCGTATATAAATATAGTATATTGACATCTGTGATGCTGTTTTCATGTTAGATTTTGAAAGAAGCTGGACGCCAGCAGTAGGAAGGTGGCGGAGGCCATGTTGGTACACCTCGCACTGCTCAGCGCTAAACCTTTAGCCTTTCAAAATGAAACATCCAAACAGCATCACAAATGTCAATATACTATATTTATTTTTATACGCTCAGTTTATTGCTAAAATTACTGTGAAATTCACAGGGTGTAGTAAGATGTCAGCTGCCTTCTTCTGACTGCAGATGTTCGGTCAGATTAGGAAACCTGGTAGCGGTGGACACATGCGCAGCTGATGGAACGTCACTTCTGTTACCTAATCTGATGGGTCGCCAATTCTGACAGAACACCAGAACAATGGTCTGTCTAATCCATCTCTAGATATTGTGCAAGAGGGTTGCTTAAATATTGCATGGCTTCTACACCCCACGACTACAAATGACATCAAAGCAATGTAAAGATATTTATTTTGGATGTGTCTGTCAGGCACAGAGAAAAGGAAGGATGATATGCCCATTAAGATGAAAAGCACATACTACCTTCAGCAAAAAAAAAGTCTTGGACAAAGGACCCCTTTGTCCCGTGCAAAACTAAAAATGGAAGCTGGAAAGACAAGGCCACCAACTGTGAAATTTGCCACATCGAGGTGATGGCCGAAAAAAGGACACAACTATTTGAATTTCCTGAATATTTCCAAACAGTGGTTTCTGCAGTACAGAAAGCACTAAATTCAGATCCCACAGTGACATCAGAGGTCTGACTGGAGGAAATACACCTTGAATAAGACCTAAAATTAAATTGAGAATTAGCAAATGAGAGGACAAAGGTGGTTGAAAGAAGACCACTAATACCAACACCAGACCTTTAATATCACTTAAGGCTACATGTGGGTCCAAACTGTGGCTCAATCGCTGGGTTTTACCGCCTTCCAACCTCACGTGTGCATGAGCACTGATAGTGCACTGCAGCCAGTCACAGTGTCACCAGATCAGTTTAGCTTGAATCTTGTTCTGTGTTCTTCATTGCCACCACACCAGACCAGCTAGCAACAGTTTTCCTGATCACTATCACAGTGTCAACAGACCAATGTGTGCCAGCAACAGTGTTCCTTACAACCGCCAAACCAGTGTTCCTGATCACCTCTACACAAGTCCCAGTGTCATCAGCCTAGTTAAGCCAGCAATTGTGTTCCTGTTTAGCACCACACCAGTAGACTGTTGCCTCTGCCTGCCGCTTGTACTGACCCTTGCCTGTTTATTGACCATGTTTCTGTCTGCTGCTTGGACCCATTCTTTGCCTGTTTGCTGACCATGCCTCTGCCTGATGCCTAAACTGACCCATCTGCATGTCTGACTGACTACGCTCCTGCGAGACACCATTCCTAGTCATACACTGCAGATAGAATAACAGGCACTCTTTTGTTCTTCCTTTATTCAGCCTCCTGTACTTTCTGGCCAGTGAGAATGGCATTCTCGGGCAGCTACATACAAGTAGGCTAGGCTTGCTTGGCTTATATGAAATGTGATTGCAATAGGTGACAATACACCAAGATATATTCCCTGACTGCTCGTATACATGCAGAGCTTATTACTTATGTTCATATAGAAGAACAACTGGGTAGCAATGGCCATAACATGATTTAATTTAGGTTGGGTTCACACTTACGCGAATAGGATGCGAGTTTCCCCGCATCCAATTCACATGACAGGAGAGTGTGGCCGGCTCTCAATGGAACCAGTTCACACACCCCTGGGGCGGCCGCAGAGTGCACTGCAGAAGTGTGCTGTTTCAGGTTCGAATTTAGGCAAAGACTTGGACCAAGTTTGCCCCTGTAACAGAAAACAGGAACACACCGGACCCCCTGCTGCGAGTGGCTTCGCAAAAAGTGTGAACCCAGCCTTAATGTTAGCTGTAAGCAATAAACACATATGGGATCCTTTGATCTTCACACAGGCACCCGGCAGGGGTGCCCGTTATCCACATTGCTGTTTGCTTTGGCAGTAGAGCCTCTAGCCATTTTGATCCACAATGCACCAGGGGTTGTAAGGTTTCGCAGAGGCTTGCTGTAAGATCAAATATCCCTGTATGCGGATGACGCACTTATCTATTTGGGCGACACCAGTGACTCTCTGCAGACAGTGATGGGGATTATAACTGATATCGGCGGATTCTTGGGCTTTACCATAAATTGGTCCAAATCAATTTTGATGGCCATTGACCCCCTGGCGGCACCTTTGACAGCAGAAGCAAGTCAGATTGATATTGCGCACAGCTTTAAATACCTGGGGGTAGTGGTATCCCCAGATCCGGCAGATTACCTTAGATTGAACTTGGGCCCGCTACTAGACAGGCAGAAGGCTAAATGTAATAGTTGGTGTGGGCATCCCTTGTCGGTGGTGGGACGAGTGAACCTAAAAAAAATGGTATGGGCTCTGCAACTCTTATGCCCCGTACACCCGGTTGGGTTTTCCAACGGAAAATGTGTGATAGGACCTTGTTGTCGGAAATTCCGACCGTGTGTGGGCTCCATCACACATTTTCCATCGGATTTTCCGACACACAAAGTTTGAGAGCTTGCTATAAAATTTTTCGACAACAAAATCCGTTGTCGGAATTTCGGATCGTGTGTACACAAATCCGACGCACAAACTGCCACGCATGCTCAGAATAAATAAAGAGATGAAAGATATTGGCTACTGCCCCGTTTATAGTCCCAACGTACGTGTTTTACGTCACCGCGTTCAGAATGATTTGATTTTCCCGACAACTTTGTGTGACTGTGTGTATGCAAGACAAGTTTGAGCCAACATCCGTCAGAAAAAATCCTAGGATTTTGTTGTCGGAATGTCCGATCAATGTCCGACCGTGTGTATGGGGCATAATATGCGTTCCACAATTCACCTATGTGGATTTCAAACAAATGGTTCAAACACATTGATTCTCTAATGCGAGAAAAAGAAAAAAGCTAGGATTAGCTTAACCACCCTACAATATGGAAAGGATAAGGGAGGACTAGCGGTACCACAGAGGATGCAGGAGACGAACCCGTAATTAACCTGGTCACCATGTCCAGCCCCACATTGAAAGCAGCCTCCCATATGGAAATGGACTTGCTTAGTATACCACACTCAACCCCCACAAGCGTTCTCCTTAGGAAAGCGTGGCAGGAATTTCCGAAAGCTCAGGCACTTAAAGGACCATTGCCCTTTACCCCATTGTGGAATAACCCTAAATATTCAGAACTTCAGGAATTACAGGGGTTCTCCCCCTGGAGAGAGAGGGGGATCTATTTTTTCCCACAGCTATTTGAAGGCACAGTGCAGAAAACGTATGAACAGTTATGTAAGGAATTCCAATTAGCCCCAAGGGGCTTCTACAAATACCTCCAACTTGCACATGCCCTGTGGACACAGCAACAGACCCACTCTTTAGCAGTGTCATCATCTCCTCTGCTGATGGACGTCCTCCGGGCCGAGACCCGGAAGGGACTTATATCTAGGATATATGCAGAATTGCTGTCCTCTGTCCAGGATCATGCCTCTCTCAAAATGTAGAAGCAAGTGGGTGGAAGATATTGGAGTTATAGATGGGGACCAGTGGGACATGGCCCTAAGGTCAATACCTGCGGCATCTGTTTCAGCCTCTCATAAACTGTCACAATTATTTATCTTACACAGAACCTATAGAACACCAATACAGCTCCATAGCTGGGGAAGTAGAGAATGCCCCCTGTGTCCAAAATGCAAAGTACACCAGGGGGACTTCATACATTTACTCTGGAGGTGCCCGAAACTCCACCGATATTGAGTGGAGGTGTCTCAATGCATCAGATGCATCACCAGACTAGCACAGATTCCTGTTCCCCTGAACCCCCTGATGTACTTGCTCGGGGCAATTGATGAGGAAATATATCTGAAAGGAATGTACTATATGATCACTAGGTTGATGTATTTGGCCAGGAAACTTATAGCAAGTTACTGGATGGCACCCACGGACCCCACAGGGAAACAGTGGATTGCTTACATAAATTCTTTACTTCTCAGGGAGCGCTTGGCCTACAGCCACAGGAAGGCTGCGAATAAATTTGATCTCATTTGGCAGCTGTGGCTGGATGACCCTAGTCTTGCCCCTCCACAACTGGTATTAGACAGGCTCCTTCTGTAGAGGTTGACAGTTGATGTCGGGGGGGGGGGGGGGGGTATGAGAGAGAGGTAGGAAACACAGGTTAAATCACGTTCAAAGGTTATGCATTAGACTCTGTCTTAATGTCTTATCCGTTAGCTGAAGAAATGTCTAATGCGGTTTTATTATAATGGGTTGAAAGTGCTGGTTGATGTTTTTTGGGGTGGGGGGGTAAAAGAGTAAAATTCACTATCTGCACTTCTATTATTGCTCAGCTAATAATAGATGCTCAAAGAAAGATATATTCTGTATGTACTGTCTTTTTATTTTCATACTGCAGTGATTGTATGTATCTTATGAGACATTTATTAATAAACAAGTTTTGATTAAAAAAAAAAACACATACGGAAAGATAAAAACACTTAAAGGAGAAGTGCAGCTTGAGCTTGTTTGGCTGGGCTTTTCCTAAGGGCCACAGGAGTTCCACCAGCTTTGCCCTCCTGTGACCCGTTTTCAGCAGAGAGAGGTCTGAAGTCCGCGCTCTGCTGACATCACACAGATCAGTCTAGGCACCGCGTCATCCCAAGTCTGGGAGTCTGGATCTGCCAGGTGCCTGGACTGATGGCTGTCTCTGCAAGCCGCTGAGACAGCTGCTCCCCCGCCCCTCCACAGCTCAGCACTCCAATGAGTGTGGAGGAGCAGAGTAGGAGAGCTGCTGACTGACAGGCAGCAGCTCTGCGCTCGGGGAGCTGCCGACTGACAGGCAACCGCTCTCCGCTCAGGGAGCTGAGAGAACCGAGCCACTGGCGGTGTGCGATCGCTGGGTTCTCAGTGCAGTGCGGCGGGGGACAGATGCAGCAATGATCCGATGCTACCTCCACCTAGGTAAGTATGATTATGGGAAAAAAAAATTCCCATAATTCGATTTTAACTTTAAGAGAACAACATTTCCAAGGATGAGGGCTGCTCTCCGAGACTTAGACTGGGAGGGAATATTGGCATCAATGAACACATTTCTTCAAAGCGATTGTATGTGAACACACTGCAAAGTATATTTCCACGGGCAATACTTTTAAAAGGATAAAATTAAAACCTATGTGGCTCACATTCAAAGTTAAAAAAAACTATAAATAATAAAAGAGCTTTTAAAAAATATGAAAATGAAGGAACACCACTATCATTGTTTAAATGTTACAAAGAATATAACAGAATATGTTAAAAGGAAATAAAGGATGCAAAAATGCAAAAGGAACGACAGATTACAAAAGACAGAAGGACAAATCCCCAAAAATTCTTCAAATATATTAATACTAAAAAGGTCAGGTCTGAGCATGTAGGCCATTTACAAAATAATCTGGAATGGGTGACTGGAGATAAAGACTAGAGGTCGACCGATATATCGGCCGATATTTGGCTTTTTTTACTTAATCGGCATCAGCCGATTGTGCTGATAAAAAAAGCCGATTATAACTTCAGCGGGACTTGCAAATGACTTCTGTAATAGAAGTCAATGCAAGTTGCCTAAAAGTTATCTGTGGAGAGGATTCTCTCCTCCCTGGGCAGCCTGCCAAGTCTGATAAGAAAAAACATTGTATCTTTTCAGGTTCTTTTATCAATAGACTGAACTCGTGTAGAAGCTCTCAGTTTAACCATTTAAAGACTCAATCTTTTCTGACACTTGTTGCTTACAAGTAAAAATCCTGTATTTTCTGCTAGAAAATCACTTAGAACCCCCAAACATTATATATATATATATATTTTTTAGCAGAGACCCTAGGGAATAAAATAGCGGTTGTTGCAATATTTTATGTCACACGGTATTTGCGCAGCGGTCTTTCAAACGCAATTTTTTTTTTTTAAATACACTAATGAAATAAAAAAAAAAAAATCAGTAAAGTTAGCCCATTTTTTTTCGTCCAAAAGTTTTGATTACCTGTTTTTGTGTATTTAATATTTAAGATATCGTTATTTTTTTCTAAATCTAAATTATACATACACGTGAACTGATTGGAGGTTTGTTTTGTTTAATAAATGTTTAAATGTAAAAAAATTTCTGTATTACTTAAGGCTGCTTTCACACTGGAGCGGGCATGCGTTGACGGTAAAACGCTGTTCGTTTTAGCGGCGCTTTACCGTTATTTTAGCGGCGCTATTCGGCTGCTAGCGGGGCGCTTATAACCCAGTTAGCGGCTGAGGAAGGGGTTAAATGTGCCCCTGAAGCGCTGCTGCCGAAACGCTTTGCAGGCGCTTCGGCAGCGGTGCGCATTCATTTCAATGGGCAGGAGTGGTGGAGGAGCGGTATACACCGCTCCAAAGATGCCGCTTCCAGGACTTTTTTTAAACATCCTGCCAGCGCATCGCCTCAGTGTGAAAGCACTCGAGCTTTCACACTGAGACTGCAGGGGAGCCGTTTTACAGGCACTTTACAGGCGCTATTTTTAGCCCAAAAGCGCCTGAAAAAGGCCCCAGTGTGAAAGGGGTCTAACTGTTAGATTTTATGAGATGAAGGGAAAAAAAAAATCGGCCTAATATATCGGCCCAAAAAAAATCGGCATCTTATATCGGCCATCAGCCACTGCGATGTCTAAATATCGGCATCGGCCAGAGAAAAACCCATATCGGTCGACCTCTAATAAAGACAAGGCATATTTATTAAATACCTTCTTTAGCTCTGTGTATACAAAGGAGCATGGGGGAGTTCATGTCCATAATGGGGATTATATTGACAGAGCCCAAAATGAACCACTATAGCTCAAAATTGATATGGTCCAGAAATATTTAGGTGAATAAAACACCTGGACGGGATGGCAGCATACACCCACAGATTCTACAAGAATTGAGCTCTGTCATTTCAAAGCCACTGTTTCTAATTTTTAGGGACCCTTTAATAACTGAAATAGTACCACCGGATTGGCGTAGGGCCAGTGTGGTGCCTATATTTAAAAAGGGATCACATTTTTTACTAAGTAATTATAGATCTGTTAGTTTAACTTCTATGGTTGAGAAGATACTGGAGTGTTTTAAAAAACATAGATGAGTTCTTGCTGAAAGCAAAAATGTTCTACGTAACAGACAGCATGGATTCATGAAAGACTGAAGTTTGTCAGACCAATCTGATTGCTTTTTATGAAGAGGTAAGCAAAACCTTGGACAAAGGAATGGCTGTGGACATAGTATATTTAGATTTTGTAAAAGCGTTTGACACAGTTCCCCACACACGGCTGATGTGCAAGGTAAACTCTACAAGCTTGGAAAGATCTATTTGTAAATGGACAGAAAACTGGCTAAAAGACCGAATTCAGAGAGTAGTGGGTAATGATTCATACTCTGAATGGTCTAAGGTTATCAGTGGTGTTCCCCAAGGTTCAGTGTTGGGATCCTTACTTTTAAATATAAATGATATAGGATCTGGATTTAAAAGTACCATTTCAGGGTTTGCTGATGACACTAAGCTATACAGTGGAATAATGTCCTTACAGGATGTCTCCAACTTACAAGCTGACCTCCATTCACTGTTTCATTGGGCAACTGTGTGGCAAATGAGGTTTAATATTGACAAATGTAAAGTTATGCACTTGGGGGCTAGAAACATACATGCATCATACATACTAGGAGGAGAACAACTGAGAGAGTCAATGGTGGATAAGGATCTGGGTGTTCTGGTAAATCATAAGCTTAATAATAGCATGCAATGCCAAGCTGCAGTTTCCAAAGCAAGCAAAATCCTTTCTTGTATTAAGAGAGGTATGGACTCCAGAGAGATAGATATCATTTTGCCCCTCTACAAATTATTAGTAAGACCTCACCTGGAATATGCAGTTCAGTTTTGTAATATTGGGGAACTGGAGAAAGTGCAGAGAAGAACAACCAAGCTGATAAGAGGCCTGGAGGAGTCTTTCCAAGATACACATAATATAACTGGATTCTAATAATTATAGGAAAAGCTGATCCAGGGAATATCCAATTGCCTCTTGGGGGATCAGAAAGGAATTTTTCCCCTGCTGGAGCAAATTGGATCATGCTTTATTGGGGTTTTTTTTTTTTTTGCCTTCCTCTGGATCAACTGTGGGTATAGGATTGTATTTGTGCGTGTGTGTATACTGTATAATATATATATATATATATATATATATATATATATATATATATATATATATATATATATATATATATATATTGAGCATCTGTGGGGCATCCTTCCTCAAATGGAAGGTGGAGGAGCCCAAGTGGAAGAGGACTCCAGTGGCAACCTGTGAAGCTTTGGTGAACTCCATGCACAAGAGGGTTAAGGCAGTGCTGGAAAATAATGGTGGTCACACAAAATATTGAGACTTTGGGCCCAATTTGGACATTTTCACTTAGGGGTGTACTCACTTTTGTTGCCAGCGGTTTAGACATTAATGGCTGTGTGTTGAGTTATTTTGAGGGGACAGCAAATTTACACTGTAATTCAAGCTGTACACTCACTACTTTACATTGTAGCAAAGTGTCATTTATTCAGTGTTGTCACAAAAGATATAATAAAATATTTACAAAAATGTGAGCGGTGTACTCACCTTTGTGAGATACTGTACATATACACACACTTACAAAACACACTGTATGTATAAATAAAGACAACACTTTTGTGAGATACTGTATATATATATATATATATATATATATATATATATATATAATTATTATTATTATACAGGATTTATTCAGCGCCGACAGTTTACGCAGCGCTTTACAACATTAGGGCAGACAGTACAAGTACAATACAATTCAATACAGGAGGAATCAGAGGGCCATATATATATATATATATATATATATATATATATATATATATATATATATATATATATATATATATATATATATATATATATATATATATATATATGTATATATTTAAAAAAAAATTTTTTCCTTCTATTGGTTGAATTAGATGGACTAGTATCTTTTTTCAGCCAGACTAACTATGTAACTATGTATAGAGGTGACCTTTACAGTACATTGTTTTTTTATACAATTGGTTCATTTGTGTGATACACAAAATACGATGTCCGGTACATAATCAGTCCAAACAGTGAAAAAATCTCACACATGTGGTATCCCCATACTTGGAGGAGTAGCAGAAGGTGTTTTGGGGTGTAATTCTAAGTATGCCTATGCTGTGTGTTAGAAATATCTTATTAACTGACAACTTTGTGTAAAAAAATACATTTTCATTTTCTTTCCTGCATTTTTCAAAATCTTGTAGCAAAAAAAATTACATGTTTAATAGACTCACTATGCCTTTCAGAAAAAAACCCTGGGGTGATTGTTTTCCAAAATGTGGTCATTTTGTGGGTGTTTATCCTGTCCTGGCACTTCAGGGATTTAAAAAATATGACAGGTAGTGAGGAAATAAGATGTATAATTTATGCTCCTTAAAAGCCCAAAGCTGCTGATTGGATTTTGGGCCCCTTTACGCACATAGGCTATGAAAAAGTCTCATACATGTGGTATCCTCATACTCTGGATGCATAGCAGAATGTGTTTTTAGATGTAATTGTAACTATGGCTATGCTGTGTGTGGAAAATAACTTGTTAATTTGACAGCTTTGTGAAAAAAAAATAATTTTGTTTCCTAATTTAAAAACAGATTGTAACAAAAATGTACAACTTAAAAAATCTCCCCATTGCTCTTATTAAAAACCCTGGAATGACTATTTTCTAAAAAGGGGTCATTTGAGGGGTGTTTGTACTGTCCTGGCATTTTAGGGCCCCAGGAAATGAGATATCCAGTCAGTACATCAGGACTCATCAATTTTCATATATACTGTATGTATATATATATATATATATATATATATATATATATATATATATATATATATATATATATATATATATATATATATATATATATATATATAATATATATATACATAGACACACTCTAGGGATCGTCTGATTATCAGGGTGGTCGATATTCACTTTTTTTTTTTATCGTCATCGGTCACAAAACTGACCGATTTTACCGATATTGCTTCAAGGGGTTTTACCAGCTGCAGGCATCACCCCATATTGTTCTTTAGAGCGGACGGTCAGCTTTATTGTAATAACAACAGATGCGGCTCAGCAGCCGCTCGGCTGTTATTACAAGCAGCGGGAAGGGATATCCTGTCCCACCGGGAGGCACGAACAACTAGCCGGCACGTCTGCCGGCTGGCCGAAGACCCCAACAAAGCCGATGCTTCTCAGATCTCAGCAGCTAGTAACCTGGAAGGGATGTCATGACATCACTTCCCGGATTACTGGCATCTTAAAGGTGCCAGCTTTTAAAAATAAAGTATTCAAAAACGTTGATCTTGACGTTTTAAGTACTTTCAAGTGCAGAGGAGGAGTTTGGGGTCTTATAGACCCTCGATCCCTCAATAAAGAGTACCTGTCACAAGGGATATTTACATTTTTTTTTTTTTTACATGTACAGAATATCGGCACATAATATCGGCTTATCAGCCTGAGAGGTGGCCGAAATATCGGTATCATATCGGCACCGAAAAAAATGATATCGATCAATCCCTAATATATACCATAGTTTGTAGACTCTATAAATTTCACACAGACTAAATAGTATATACTGATTTGGGTTATTTTTACAGAAGAAATGTGGCAGAATACATTTTGGTTTAAATTTATGAAGGATTATTTCCAAACTGATGGTCAACAAGTACCCTATGCCCACACTTGAAATCCCACCACTGCGCCTATAGACTAGAAGTATACCTGTACAATGTAGCTGCCACTTTAAATAATGTGATAATGTGAAAAATATTTAAACCTCTAGCAAACATGAGATAAAAATAGTGGCGCTAGAATCCAATATTAAGTGAAACATACATATATATTGACAAATATGCATCAATAAATATTCAACACCCAGTGACAAGTGTGAAAATAAGAGAACAAATTATCTATAATAAAGACTCCATAAACAAATTCTTCCAGTATTAAAACTTGTATAGTGTCTTCACATTTCTTCCACCACACCAGTATGTGAAAGTGATTCTGCTCCCCTCAGAAAACAGACTCTCACCAACTTCCAATGCCTTACACTCTTGTGCTTGGCTTAAACGCTTTCAACCACACACAACGGGGTTAAGTGAGCTCCAGTATCCAACCTTGAACATCAATCAGGATCTCTCCACATGTAAATAACAAAGTGCTCCAAATAGTGTGATAACGTAAAAACCAGTTTAATTAAAACACTCAAAAATCTTCAATCATTGCACTCACATCAAATAAATTCATTATAAGCAAAAGTAAAATCACAGCAGCTCTTCAGGTAATAGCAGTGGTGTATAGTGGTCACGGCGGACCCCAGGTGTGCTGACAAAAGATACACTCTCACCCGCCCCTCAGGCTCGGAACAGATCTCCACTTCCTAGTTCAGTGTGAAGCATCAAAAGTTACATGTGATTGCCGTACAGCCATGCCCCGACATGTTTCGTCATACCGACTTAATCATGGGATTGCAACGCTGCTATTACCTGTTTGTCACTGGGTGTTGAATATTTATTCATGGTTATTTGTCAATATATATGTATGTTTCACTTAATATTGTATTCTAGTGCCACTATTTTTATCTAATGTTTGCTAGAGGTTTAAATATTTTTCACATGAAGTATTATTTATTTGCAAAATTTTGAAAAAAAAACTAAGGAAAACGTTTTTTTTCAAAATTTTCAGTCCAGTGGTGATTAAATACCATTAAAGAAAGCTCTGTCTGTCTCAAAAACATCAAATAAAATTAATTTGAGTAGAGTGTTGAATGACTGAGTAATTGTTATTCAAAGTGTGACAGTGCTGAAATTTGCAAAGCTGGCCTGGCCAGATAGGAGGGTGAAACAGCTTGGTCTTGAAGTTGTTAATGAACAGAAGAGATATAACGTGTGACTTCTGTGTGGTAATAAGAAAACACACATACTTACCATGACATATGCATTAACCTGCAAATACAAGAACATTAACAAAATAAGAAAACTATATAACATAAAGTGTTCTAAATTCATTTCTATACTACAGTATATATTATTAATATTCTTACAAAGATCCTTCCTTTAAAATGTATAAATATTTACAAAATATCAGTAAGGACCTGTTCACAACTGCAATTGTTTATATAACGTGCATCACGGCTTATGCTATGAAATGGCCCTAAGGCTCCATTCACATGAACTCATCTCCAAAGTCACACGATTTCCAGTGTGACTTTGGAGCGTGACTTTGATGTGACTTTTGGTGTGACTTTGATTTGACTTTACATTCTCTGTATCAAAGTCGCATCAAAAGTCAAACCAAAGTAGTGCAGGCATCTCAAATGAGTGCCACTGAAAGAATGGGCTGCGATTTGTCAGGCGACTTTGACAACCAAAGTCGCATGACAAGTCACACAAGTGTGAATGGAGCCTTAGAGTAAATGCTATTTTATATCTAAACTAAAAAAAACATTTTTTTAAATTATAAATCAGCTTGAGTAACTAAGGCTGTAAACACATAGCCATTGCTTAATCTCACTTTATAGCAAACATTTATAAAGCATTTAAGGAGCTTTGGGCTAATTTCTTGAAGTTCCTAAAGCACTCCTCAAGCTTAGTCCTAAATACACATCCTAATGGTAGTGTGTGCGGTAGTTTTAAAAATTTGGCTAAGCTTTAGCAAACCTCAAGCAGTGTTGTTGCTTGTTAAAGCTGGCCTTATGCTGGATTCACACCTATGCAGTTTTAGTGCTTTTTGCATTTTGCAGATTTGCACTACAGTCCATTTAACATGGTTTCCTATGGAACAAGTTCTGTAGTGCAAATCTGCAAAATGAAAAAAAGGACTAAAAATGCATAGGTGTGAATGGAGCCTTAGGCTCCATTCACACCAAAGCGTTTTTTCATGCTTTTTGCAGGACATTTTTTTTTAACATGGGTTCCTATGAAGCACTTTCACATTAATGCATTTTGTGCCTCTGCATTTTTGGAAAGGGTCAGGGACTTTTTTAAACACAATGTACTTCAATGAAGAAGCTGCAGAAAAGCACGTAGTGCGTTTTTAGCGCCGTTTACCCCGATTTTGCCGCAATTTGCATTTTGCGTTTCCTAATCTACCCAACAACAAATTTGTAAAAAAAAAAAAAAACCCAAAACGCAAATCGTGGCAAAAACACTGTAAAGTCATGGTATAAAAAAACGCAAAAAGCACTGCAGAAATGCTGAAAAGCAACATGCACAGATGTGAATCAAGCCTAAAGCATGAATAAATCAAGAAAGGGTGTCATTAATAGAGCAGTTATTCCTCTCGTGAAAAGTTAATTTGTCAATGGGTTGCTAATGAAGTCTTTGCCAACAAGAAAAAAAAAAGGCAGGTAAATGACTAGTCACCAGTATTGCCCTTAGGCTGTCTGTAGCCAGTCTTACCATGCCTTGTTCTGCACTGTCTCTGGGAAGGCAACCATTTTAGTACAGGCAGACCTTTGCTTCCTCATGCAGAGCTTCCAGGAAGGAGGACAGTGAACAATTTGTCAACTAGAAAACCTTGAAAAACTAGATGTGACATCACTCCAAATCTCCAAAGACTAGCAATCACAGACAGCAGTGCCTTGAATCTCACACTGCAGTGATACAGCTACAAGGCTGTCGGCACAGGAGTGCCTATGAACACTCACTTGCCAGGAAATACACTGCTATATTTCAGGAGGGATTCCAGCCAAAAAGGTACATTTTCAGACAAGAAGATGTTATCCCTATAACAAATCAAATCTTCACTTTTTTAGGTCAACTTTAAAGAGTATATAGTTTAGGGTGGATTGGAGAAGGATGAGAACCCCTGCCAGGTTTTACTGCTGTCCCCCTCCCTTTCTGTACTAAAGATGTCAAGTTTCATTAGTCAGAAAAAGGTGGAAATACCCCTTCTTTAGTTACGTAGGGGAAGCCTAGAACCTCTGTCCGCTTTTTAATGCTGTCAGATTCTGTGCTGCAGATTTCCCATCACTTCCTGTGTACTAAAAAGTGTCACCAGAACAGGAAGTGAGAGCAATGGAGCTCTGGACATCAGTAAAACTTGACAGGGGTTCTTACCCTTCCTCACTCTATCACAGAAAGCAAAACCAGTCAGATTTTGACATCCATACTCAAACCTGCTTTGCAAAAAAATATCTGGTATCCAATTCATTCCCAGAAACAAGAATCAACGTTTTGCTCTTGTTTTCAAAAAGCAGGCCCTTTGCATGTATTACCTTACCTTTTCACTTGCAGGTCGTAGATTCTGTGTCACCATATACATATTGATCATCACTATAAAGAGAAATGTCAGAGACAAAGGGTAGTGAAATTTGATTCAAAGATGCAAATCTCCTGCTCAAATTCATAAATCAATAAATGTACAGTTGATCTCCAGCCAAAACATTTTTCTACTCTTGGATAGATTAGGAAAGGGTTACCTGAAGGGTTTACTGTCTGCGTCACAACCATAGAAATTCTATCTTTCTATCAGCCCTTTCTGACCATTGTCATATAAAACGAAAATGAAAGGATATCAACGTTTGATAAGCATTTGATAGAGTTCCCCATAAATGTCTACTGTACAAAATAAGGTCTGTTGGCATGTACCATAGGGTGAGTACCTGGATTGAAAACTGGCTACAGGGGCGAGTTCAGAGGGTAGTGATAAAAGGGGAGTACTCAAAATGGTCAGGGGTGGAAAGTGGGGTCCCCCAGGGTTCTGTCCTGAGACCAATCCTATTTAATTTATTCATAAACGACCTGGAGGATGGGATAAACAGCTCAATCTCAGTATTTGCGGACGATACTAAGCTAAGCAGTGCAATAACTTATCTGCAGGATGTGGAAACCTTTCAAGAAGATCTGAACACATTAATGGGGTGGGCAACTGCATGGCAAATGAGGTTTAATGTAGAAAAATGTAAAATAATGCATTTGGGTGGCAAAAATATGAATGCAATCTACTCACTAGGGGAAGAACCTCTGGGGGAATCTAGGATGCAAAAGGACCTGGGGGTCCTACTAGATGACAGGCTCCGCAATGGCATGCAATGCCAAGCTGCTGCAAGCAAAGCAAACAGAATATTGGCATGCATTAAAAAGGGATTAACTCCAGAGATAAAACGATAATTCTCCCACTCTACAAGACTCTGGTTCGGCCGCACCTGGAGTATGCCGTCTAGTTCTGGGCACCAGTCCTCAGGAAGGATGTGCTGGAACTGGAGAGGGTCCAGAGAAGGGCAACAAAACTAATTAAGGGACAGGAGGAACTTAGTTATGAGGAAAGGTTGCGAGCACTGAATTTTTCTCTCTGGAGAGGAGACGCTTGAAAGGGGATATGATTTCAACGTACAAATATCTTCTACAGCAGTAATAAGGGAGCTCAACTGACATTTTCAAAAGTCATTCAGCTGACAAAATACAAAAATACTATATATCTGTAGACTCTGTAAACCTGACATTCCTCCAGCACTCCTTCCAGGATTTTCCGACGGGAAATGTTTGATGGGAGCTTGCTGTCGGAAATTCGGACCGTGTGTAGGCTCCATCGGACATTTTCCGTCGGAATTTCCGACAAACATAATTTGAGATCTGGATCTCAAATTTTCCGACAACAAAATCCGTTGTCGTAAATTCCGATCGTGTGTACACAATTCCGACGCACAAAGTTCCATGAATGCTCGGAATCAAGCAGAAGAGCTGCACTGGCTATTGAGCTTCATTTTTCTCGGCATGCCGTACGTGTTGTACGTCACCGCGTTCTTGGCGATCGGAACTTCCGACAAGATTTGTGTAACCATGTGTATGCAAGACAAGTTTGAGCCAACATCCGTCGGAAAAAAACATGGGATTTTGATGTTGGAATGTGCGATCGTGTGTGTGCGGCATTACTGTATTGCAAACTTAAGCATAAAAGCAAAGAGACATGAGACAGTCACAATATTCTTACTGGGTGATCCAGCCACTAACTGTAAACTGTTTGTTTTGTTTCACACACAACATACTGTATGTGTACATTTCTCACCTTTTTGTTTTGGTTTATACACTGGTTTATCAGTCTGTATAAAGAGTGACAGTCCTTTGCTATCCACTGTAACAGTTGTAGAGTTGTGAAAAATTAATCCTCCATCATTTAGGTGGCGGTTACCCCAAACTTTAAGGTGCGCTTGACCTCTTAGTCCTGGTGGAACCTGCAAAATATCCAAGAATAGACAGTCTTGTTAATCTTCATGATAAAGTGCAAACTCGTTCTTTTTCACTCTGATAAAATTGAGCAACAAATCGTCAGTCACAACTGATTTTTTGTGTACAGTATTAAGAAATATAGCCTGTTGAGAAAGTCTGCCTGACACTTTTCCACCCTGGTTGGGCCAATGTTAGGCATTTTAAACCCAGTTGGATCAACTAAGGCAAGTGGGAATGCAGAAATCTCAATCCTCCCCTCAAGCTAGACTTTGCACATTAGGTCCTTATTAAGTGGGTCACTCACATTGCAGCACGACCGCTGTTTGATGCCAGACATGTTGCTAAAGGAAGTTACCCACCTTCTTCAGGAACACTCACAGACCAGCCTCAATACATCATATAGCCTGCTAGCCACTCACTCATGCCTGGTTGACACCAGTGCGATTTAGGATGCGACTTGAGTTGCAAAGAATCGCACGACAATGGAAATCACATTGTTTTCAATAGTGTCCGTTCACATTATTGCGACTCAGAATCGAGCGATTTTGGAAAAGGTTCCTGTACTACACTGGTGTGATTCCAGTGCGATTTTGGCCCCATAGAGTATACAAATAAAAGCAAACCTTATCAAAGTTGTATCCAAGGAGCACTACATATTCACACTGAAAGTCAGATCAAAATTGTATCGCAGCAGTGTGAATCTAGCCTAAACCTGAGTTTCAGATAAGGGGTCAGAAGCAAAACTACCACAGCTCTGGTCCACATAACTCTGCAAGGAATTGATAAACTGGCCTCACATAAAGAGGAGTCCTGTACTAACTGAAACACAGACCCAACATATAGCCTGCTAGCCACTCAGAAGAAGTGAGCCTTCAGAGACAGGGGCAAGTGAACTACTGCAGATCTGGTCCCAAATAACTCTGGAAGAATTACCCAAATAAACTGGCAGACCTGAAAAGCAGAGTCCTGTGCTAAATGGAACATAGGCAGGTTGTGTTCCAGTTAGCTTGTAAAGTACAGTATGCTATCACATAGGGGACTAATGCATCCTCATGTGATAGCAATAAAGATGAGTGAAAAAAAAGTAACATACTGTAAATTAAAAAAAAAAAAAAAAGGCACATAAAATGTGGCTATGTACGAAAAAGACGATTGATGATGCATATCACCACACTCACCAGAGCAAGAGCAATCATTCTAGAGCCATCATTCACAGATAACTCTAACCCAATGACTTGTAAAGCCTTTTAAAGTGTTGCCAAGTTTGTCACAGTTTCACGGATGCATAGAATTTTAAGGCTTGACATGTTTGGTATCCGCTTACTCGATACAACCTCATCTTTTATATTTTACCAAAAATGGGTAACATATTTTGTTTGTGTGCACTAACCTTAAGGCTACTTTAACACAGGGGCGTTGTTGCGTCGTTTTGCGGCCCTTTTCGGACGCTAGTGGGGCTCTTTTAACCCCTGCCAATGGCCGAAAAAGGGTTAAAAGCGCCCACAAAACGCCGATACAGCAGCGCTTTGCCGGCACTTCGGCAGCGCTGCCCATTGATTTCAATGGGCAGGGGCAATTTATGAGCGGTGTATATCCCGCTCCTGCAGCACCTTAAAGATGCTGCTTGCAGGACTTTTTTTAGCGTCCTGGGCTTTCACACTGGAGTGAGAGGAGAGGCTCTTTATAGGCACTATGTAGACGATATTTTTAGCAGTATATCGCCTGTAAAGCACCTCAGTGTGAAAGTAGCCTAGCTTTAGTGTATGTTTTACTGAAATTATGATGTTGCCTCCACCTCTCCCAAACAGAGAACACCTAGTGTTCATTAAAAAAAACATAAGGCGTTCTGTGAATGGATGCAGTGCCAAGCAAGTGAGCCCCTGTGGTTACTATACAGAAGGGTGGTTAAATAATATTAAAGGTATTTTTTAAAATTACAAACATGTTACACTTACCTGCTCTGCGCAATGTTTTTTTCACAGAACAGCATCTTCTTGGGTCTCCCACCGGCGCTCCTGGCCCCTCCTCTTCTCTGAGTGTCCCTTGCTATGGGGGTTCTCATGCATGCTCACTCCAAATCCCTGCTTTGTGTGTCCATAAGACACATAGAACGGGGCTCGCCCACCCCCCCCCCCCCCACAGCTGTGATTGACAGCAGCAGGAGGCAGAGACCCCAGAGAGCAGCCGCTCTCATGCACATCGCTGAATCGCAATCAGGCTTGGGTAAGTACTAGGGGGGCTGTGGGGGGAGCTGCATACTGAAGAAGGTTTTTCACTTTCATACATGGAATGCATGAAGGTAAAAAACCTTCCGTATTTAGAACCATTTTAAAGAGACCCTAACAAAAAATGCCCGTAAAAGCACAGAAAAACAAGAATTTTGTTTATTTGCAATGTTTTTCTTTTCCATAGATTATTTTTTATTTACTTACAATGTGCCTGTAAACTTGACTAGTCAATTCCTTCACACAGACCCCCCCCCCCGCATATCATAGCCCCCCCTCTTCTGGGAGTGTCTAAATACTGTCTGTGCTGCCCAAGATCCATTGCTCCTTCCTTTTGTAACCTTTTATGTAGCTGCTAGGAGAGGAGCAAAGGGGAATACTACAGTGGAAGTTAAAGTGAAAGTTCAGACTAAAACTAAAATCCCTGCATCTATAGTAGGGGTGCGCATATTCACTGGCCTCACGATTCGATTCGATTGCGATTATCCGGTTCACGATTCACGATGCATCACGATTACTGCGCACGGTTTTCATCCAAAAAATTCAAGCAGTCAGAAGACCTCAATTTTCTAAATTTTATCTATTCTTAAAAAAAAGACAACACTCCCTGCATGTAGCAAAGTGTAAACACAGCAGACAACTTAACCTCCTTGGCGGTTTTCCTGAGTGTGGCTCGGGGTTAAAAATCAGGACCATTAGCGGTAACCCCGAGCCACACTCGGGATTACATCGCAGGATCCTGGTGTGACTTTACTTACCTTGTCCCCCGCAGTGTCCATGGGCTCTGTCCTCGTCCGAAGCCTCTCCTTGCCAGGCTCCGTTCCCTGCGAGCGTTGCGACGCACGGGGGCGGAGCCTGGCGGCAAATTCAAAAATGTCAAAATCATAACACATACAGTACTGTGATCTTACAGATTACAGTACTGTATGAAATGATTTCACATCCCTTTTGTCCCCAGTGCTTTGGCCCATGCCCTGCATGCAGTTTTATGTGATATATACTGTTCTTTCTGCCTGGAAAGTGGAGATTGTCCATAGCAACCAAAAAGTGTCCCTTTACGTCAAAAGTGGCTTTAGACCATCTAGAAAACAGCGATAGTAAATTAGAACACTTGCAGAATTGAGCGATAGTGAATCGTGGGGACATTTATTTTATTACTATTTATTTTTATTTTTTTTTATTATTTATTTTTATTTATTATATTATAATTTATGTTTTTGTGTTTCAAACTTTATCATACCCGGGATATCTACTAGACTCTTGTTGGACAGATTTAAGTGTGTTATTGTAAAGAATTACAGACCTACAATATAAAACGCCAAATTTCCATGCAAAATAATTGTACCGCTTTCAGCACCTAAAATCCGAAATAATCATACCGCCAGGGAGGTTAAAGAGGAGCTCCACACTGCCCCCAAATGACTACAGAAGATGGTCAGAGACTGCAGACATGATACAGGAGATGGTCAGAGACTGCAGACATGATACAGGAAGTGATCAGAGACTGCAGACATAGTACAGGAAATGATCAGAGACTGCAGACATAGTACAGGAGATGATCAGAGACTGCAGATATGATACAAGAGTTGGTCAGAGACTGCAGACATGATACAAGAGATGGTCAGAGACTGCAGACATAATTTATTTATTTCAGGTACTTCTATAGCGCCGTCAATTTACGCAGCGCTTTACATATACATTGTACATTCACATCAGTCCCTACCCTCAAGGAGCTTACAATCTAA
The DNA here is from genome assembly GCA_037952925.1 of Lithobates clamitans. Classification (NCBI taxonomy): domain Eukaryota; kingdom Metazoa; phylum Chordata; class Amphibia; order Anura; family Ranidae; genus Lithobates; species Lithobates clamitans. Next base: position 1,236,832 of record JBBGZY010001129.1, on the reverse strand, counting down.
GGTCCCTAACTCACATTCATACATACTAGGGACAATTTAGACAGGATCCAATTAACCTACCAGCATGTCTTTGGAGTGTGGGAGGAAGCCGGAGTACCCGGAGGAAACCCACGCAGGCACAAGGAGAACATGCAAACTCCAGGCAGGTAGTGTCGTGGTTGGGATTCGAACCAGTGACCCTTCTTACTGCTGGGCGAGAGTGCTACCCACTACACCACTGTGCCGCCCACATAATACAGGAGATGGTCAGAGACTGCAGACAGGATACAAGTGATGGTCAGAGACTGCAGACATGATACAAGAGATGGTCAGAGACTGCAGACATTATACAAGAGACGATGTATGCCTTTTTATTAATTATGGTTTATGTATGTCTTAGCGACTGATTCACATTATAACAGCTTCATTGATACTTTTTTTTGTTGTATAATTTATGGTTTTGCTTTTTACTGCCCCACACATGCAATGCATGGCTGCATGTGTGGGGCAGTGATGAGCAAAACCATAAATCATACAAAAAAGGGTATCAATTTCAAATCAATGAAGTTGTGATGTGAATCAATCAATAAGACAATAGACAAATGGCATACATAAACCATAATTAATGTTATGATATTGTATTGTTACATCGTTCAGTATTTCCATTAATAACACATCGCTTGTTTGTGATCACTAGGGAGATCAATCACAAATTGCTATATGTATGATCACCAGATATGGGATGGGGGGATACAGATCAGGAACATGGAGTGTAATCAGAGGGAACCGAGTAATGGAAGTGTACAGTGTAGGGGTGACCAGAGCACTGGGGCGGAGGAGAAGAGATCACAAAGTAACAGAAGAGGCTCAGAACTTGTTGGCACAGTCCTTCCCCCTCCCGTGTACACAGCGATCCTCACCCTCTGTTTCACTCATTGGTATCATCCGCGGCGGCTGCAGTAAGCAGAGATAGCAAGACAGACACAAACACAGCAAATCCTGTTCATGTTCCTCCGCGATCTTCACCCTGACCAAGAGTGCACAGCACGTGACACTGCCTATCAGCCCCGCCTATTAGTGACGAGGCCATTTGCTTCTTTCATTGTAACATTTACCACCGCCCCTATAGACTCGCAGCACCAAGCTCAACGATGGGCAGCTGGGGATGACGCCAGCGGGGGGGGGCGGGAAAAAAGGCGTGGCTAACGCCCACGGCTCCTTCGGCTGTTTTCGGCTCAGTTCGGACTCGGAGGCAAAGGATATAGCGTTGACGTCATCAGAAAATCGTTTGTGCAAGGTCGTAGCATTGATGCCGCATCGTGGGTGGTCAAATCGCGATGCATCGATGCTACGATTAATTTCAACAGCCCTAATCTATAGCCACCAACATTCTAACACTAACCTATTAAGCCCTGTAAAGCAAAAATCAGTATACATACCTTTTCTGCTGGCGATCCCACCAGATCTCCAGCGGAGGAAGCTCTGATCCCACACTGAGCTGTCAGCTGCGGCTTCGCTGTGTGGGCGGGTGCAGAGAAAACGGAAGTACCATAGTAAGCCTATGGGTGACTTCACTTCCCATTCATTTCACAGCCATTGTCGGCCATGTCCTCTGCAGAGCTACCGCTGTTGGAGATATGTATACTGTTTTTTTCTTTTCAGGACTAGATAGGTGTTAGACAGTTGGTGGCTATAGATGCAGGGATTTAAGTTTTAGCCTGGACTTCCACTTTAAGTGACAGCTCTAAATCTGCTGACATCACATCCAAGATGGTGGCGCCCAAAAAGAGTCTCAGTGCTTTTGGATGTCTACACAACGGAGGCTTTTATAGGAAAATACCACACGTAAGTTATGTTAAATGCACTTATAATCTTAAGGGAAGATATTTGTTTAAGTAAATTATTTGGTGTTTATTTAAACAATGAATTCTTGGAATATTCTCTTATTAAATAATAACTGGTATTTTATTGTTTAAATAAACAAACCAGTTAAATTTATGCTGAGATTGCATAAACACGTCCAATATATTCCATACCATTCACTGGCTAAATATCTTAATAACCGGGTAAATGTGATGTTTTCAGGCACTGTACAAACTGCTCCATCATGTAGCTGACCCTCCTATATAAATGACTAATATGCGATAGAGGCGTCCCCCTGCTTAAAAATGCTCTCTCATGGCTCCTATCCCGCCACCTACACACATTTGTGTCACATCACACAGTATGACTATCCCTGTGCTCCGCGCCCTTTCACAGGGGAATAATTTAACCACAAAAAGCTAAAAAATGGAAAATCTGATACACTCTTTCATTTGTGTATTTATTTCTATTGCGTTTGCTGTGTTAATTTACTTTCCTATGCGCAATACTACAAAAAAAGTGGGTACTAAAAATATATACACACAATTGCTGAAATACGTTCAATCCACAAGAAGAAAATAGAAGTGTTAAATGTGAAAGCAGAAGTCTCAGTGCCTTGTTCTATTTTATCCAGTGAACAACAGGTTTATTCATCAAAATGAATGGCCATAAATTTAGATTACAAATCTATTTGAATGCAATTTTTTTTCAGATTAAAAAAAAAAAAAAAAAAAAAAAACAAGACTGAAAGATTTATGAGTTGTAGAGAGTAAACTAAACTCCAAACTCTGGTTTTAAAATCCATTCAAGTATGTATTCTTAAAGGGGTTGTAAAGTCTCAAGGTTTTTCACCTTAATGCATTCTATGGATAGGTTGATAGCAGTAGGAGACGAGTCCTGCTGTCTGTCTCAATGGAAGCAGCAGCAGGACTCTGGAGTGCGCCCACATGAGTGCCCCCAGGGAAAGCGCTTCTCCATGGGGGCACTCGAGAAGAGAAGGAGCCAAGAGTGCCACTGAGGGACCCCAGAAGAAGAATATCGGGGCCACTCTACGCAAAACCCCTGCACAGAGGAGGTAAGTATGATATGTTTGTTATTTAAAAAAAAAAAAACAAGCTTTACAATTATTTTAAAGTAGAACTGTAGGCAAAACTTTTTTCCCCCATTTTGGATAGAGTAAGGTAGGGTTATTACCCCCGTCACATTTTTTTGCCATCTGTGTTTCATTTCAAAGATTTCCCTTTACTTCTTGTCCCATAACCAAACATGAATTAAGCGCAAAACAATGCAAGTTAAGGGAATTCCTTGGGGCCTCCATTGTACCAGAACTGGTGTCCCCATTGGAAGATTTGCCCTCTATTATTTTTCTGGGGACAACCCAAACTTTGGGATTTTCTTTTATTTTCACCCTCAATGATAACGGTAAACAGGACAAATAGAGAGGGTGAAACTCCCTAATGGGGGCACAGACAGTAATAAAACCTGACAGGTGTTGTAAGCCCTCATCATGTGGTGTCCATTAAAAAGGTAATCCAATGCTGTGATTATTTTCAATCTGTCTAAACACAAAAAAATGTGATTTACGGAATGGGAATGGAACAGATATAATATATATATATCATAACTAATTACAGTAAGCTGCTGGTCATGTTAAATTATAAATATATTATATATATATATCATTACATAGAAAAATGAGTTGAATTAAACACGGTAAAGAACCTTGTTTCATGCAAACACCTTCAGGCAGTGGTATACATCTTGCAGGGGTTGCTTTATGTCTACTCTGGCCTAAATGTATCCAAAGCTCAAAGTTATTTAGTTTTGGATGGAATGTGACTGGGAAGGCTGACCCTCTCTATTTGTCCTGGTGATCATTGTCAGCGCAACAATAAGTAATGTTAAAGTGGTTGTAAAGGCAGAAGGTTTTTTACCTTATTGTATTCTATGCAGTAAGGTAAAAAGCCTTCTGCATGCAGCTCTCCCTGCAGCCCCAATAAATACATACCTGAGTCTGATCTTGATCTCGTGATGTGCACGAGAGCCAAGGCTCTGTTGCTCCTCATTCGCTCAAATATAGAAGCAGGAGCCATTGGCTCACGCTATTGTTAATCAGAACCAGTAACGAGGGAGCAGGGGGTGGAACCACCATTCTGTTTGTCTTATGGACTAACATGGACACACAAAGCAGGGCTCAGGAATGAGCATGCATGTGTGCCCCCATAGCTTGCGGTGGGGGCGTGTGTGGAGCCAGGAGCACCAGCGGGGGGACCCGAGAAGAGGAGGCTCGGGGCTGCTCTGTGCAAAACCAATGCACAGAGCAGGTAAGTATAACATGTTTGTTATTTTAATAATAAAAAAAAGCTTTACAATCACTTTAAATCCAAAACTTTACAATTATTTCAGTTTATAGTGATTACTGTTGTGTCTTCTTCACTGAAGTCAAGGAGAATCTTCTGCTGGGAAACAGATTGTGTAATTAAAGTGCACCTAAACCCCAGAACAAATATTATATTATTGCATTTGTGTTTTTTCCCTTGGTGATCCTGCTAGTAACACACTTTATGTCCTCAAAAGCTCACTCGCTATACTGTATCTATGGAGGAGCAGTGTTATCAACCTAGGTGACCTGGGAAGAACTGATAAGACATCTTGAGATTTCAGTGCAGCTCATGTAGAGTGCACAGGTAATTACATGCTCACTAAATTTTTGGCAAGATCATCAGAGATTTTTTTTTTGCATTTTTCAAACAGGTTTACAAATCCACTTTCAACGGTATTACTAACAGACCAAAAGTGAGCAAATAAGAGAAGTTTATTTTAAGGGTTTCCATACTCCTTACTTTATAGTAGCAACTTCAACATGTAAAATTATTCCTGAAGGATTTATTATTATTATTATACAGGATTTATATAGCGCCGACAGTTTACGCAGCGCTTTACAGCATTAGGGCAAACAGTACAATTACAATACAATTCGATACAAGGGGGGAATCAGAGAGCCCTGCTCTTTAGAACTTACAATCTAGGAGGGAGGGTCAAGTTATACAAAAGGGTAATAGCTGTGGGGGATGAGCTAATGGAGAAAACAGTGCAGTTGTTAGATGGAGGCAGGATAGGATTCTTTGAAGAGGAAAGTTTTTAGGGATCGCCTAATAGTGGATACATTTGGAGACAGTCTGACAGATTGGGGTAGCGAATTCCAGAGGATGGGCGAGGCTAGGGAGAAGTCCTGGAGGCGGATATGGGAGGAGGTAATGAGGGAGCTAGAGAGCAGGAGGTCTTGGGAGGAATGAAGAAGGCGATTAGGTTGGCATTTTGAGACTAGGCTAGTGATGTAGCTGGGGGCAGAGTTGTGGATGGCTTTGCAACTTATTGTTAGGATTTTTAATTTAATTTGTTGGGCAAGTGGCAGCCAATGGAGGGATTGGCAGAGAGGGGTAGCAGACACTGAGCGGTTTGTAAAGTAGATGAGTCTGGCAGCAGCATTCATGATGGACTGACGGGGGGATAGTCTATTTAAAAGGTAAGCCAATAAGGAGGGAGTTAAAGGAGTCAAGGCATAAGATAACCAGGGAGTGAATCAGGAGCTTTGTGGTTTCATTGGTTAGAAAGGGACGTAGTTTAGAGATGTTGTGGAGGTTAAAGCGGCAAGCTTTGGAAAGTGATTGGATGTGGGGCCGAAAGGAGAGTTCAGAGTCCATGATAACATGGGGAGGAAATACTATAAGTTCGGTTTTGGGCAAGTTGAGTTTGAGGAAGTGGTGTGACATCCATACAAATATGTCTGTTAGTAAACTAGTGATACGTGAGGAGACTGATGGAGTGAGTTGAGGGGTGGAGAGATGGATTTGTGTGTCGTCAGCGTAGAAATGATATTGAAAGCCGTGAGAGGCTGACCCAGGGAAGAAGTGTAGATTGAAAATAAAAGAGGTCCAAGAACAGAACCTTGGGGGACCCCGACGGAGAAGGGAAGAGGAGTGGAGGAAGTAGAATTGTACAACATACAACATTGTATAAAAAAATAAGAAATAAAGCTTTCATCAAATGGAAAACAGCTAAAGCATTTTTTTAAATTAAATCCTTATACACTCTGAGGGCAAGTATGAGGACCGCATGACACCCAAAAAACTCCAGTTTGACAAGCCTACTCTAAGTGAAGCTGAGACCAGCATCCTACTGCTGTGACCACTAGGTAAATAGCATCTGGCCCTGCTTTCCCACAGTTTATACTGGTAGGGAAACTACAGCTACAGCGTCTGGTAATGAGGGGGTTGGTGGGCTAAATGGAGCAAAATATCCATTTCAATGATGAAGGTTACAAATCAGTCCTCAACGTATGTACTTTTCAACAAAAGTTTTATGTGGTAAGGTGCGACAGCAGGATCAAGCTATACTGTGTACAATAAGTAGTTCGCTTCCACACCACATAGAAACTGAGTTTTATCAGGGGCAGGTATGACTACCTCATACCGACACAAAGCATTAGGCGCCTTTCAGGGCTGTGCATTGTGATATAACTCAGGGACAGTAACACACAATCAATGGTATTTAGCATTGTAGTGGCATACCCCACTTTTAAGTACACAATGGGGTTTATTGTATACTTGTCACGGCTGCAATGATTTGCTTCACAGCGCGGCAAAAATGACACCCCCTTTCACGTTCTGCAGGCAGTACCAGCTGCTGAACACGACCCATTCAAGTGCCCCATAATGATGGATCGCGCTTCAGAAAACAGCGCTAATGTAAACAAGCTCTTAATGAGTTGCATTAGCACACCTAATTGAATCTTGCCATGCAGTGCATTTATTAACAGTACCTGATATGCTAATATAATGGATCAATTAGAATTCAATGTTCCTTTCATGGTCTCTCATAACTGCACCTGTGTTTACTAACTCACCTTGACTTTCACTGTGCCTTTATCTGAAAGAGAAACATTTGTTAAGCAATAAAGATCAAATGAGATAAACATGTTTAACACATATATCAAAATATTCATGCATGTTTTTTTTACAAAAGAGAAATATATGTACAGTATATCTAGATATTTCAGCAAAATCACATTGGAATGGATAGACTTTTAATAGACTTTTAGACTGCAACTTAATATAGAAAGCTATAATCTACACTAAGAACAAAGATCTCATGCTGACTCAAGAAATTCCAGGTGTACCTCCATAGAATTCCTGTTGTCCAAGGAAACAGACTACAACCCATGCTGTTCAAAGAATGCTTTTGCGAGATGTTAGGAATATTTCTCGCTTGTTTAAAAAACTACTTATATGTAAATCTTTATGTCAATGTCTATTTGGTTTTAAAGTAATATTATGTTATACTATCATATATATGTATAAAATGTATAGTTATATCTTATTCTATAAACTTCCATTTTGGAGGGCAATGAAATTGTAGTCAGGACAGCTAGCAGAGCTGCTTTTTACTGGGAAGCTGTCCCAAAAAATGTATGTTTATTGGAAATCACTGACTTTGGCAGAAATTCTATGTTGTGCAATGTGTTCATTTGAGAGATTACTTATTACTGAAATTTTTTTATTGATATATTAGTCAAAAGGTCTATGAGATTGTACCCGAAAAGGCATTAATACATACACAGATAACTACCCAATAATGTAGTAACATAAGCAAAGATGTAGTACCGTAAATAAAATGCAAAAGGGCTGGGAAACATTTCTTTGAAGATAATTACACTTACAATGTTGGTTTGCTTCATTGCATCAATGTACGCACACCCAGTAATCATGATCCCCTTACCAATCTGCTACTACATACATGTACAGTATAATGCATATACTGCTGCCCCAGTTTGCATCCAAATACTGCCAAAAAATTACCTTTTATTCAGACAATGAACAATAAGGATTGTGTGTTAGGATTCTATCTAAACATAAAAAAGCAATGTGACAAACAGCACAATTTCTCACTTGAGTGTAAAATGCACAGGTGCCTAACAAAGGAAAAGTTCCAAAAGACCAGTACCTTATTCTGTGGTAGCAAAAAGGCAGTTATTGGACAGGTATTATTTACCAGGACCTTCATTCACAGCATATGAAATCTTGTATCTGTGCTTCCTGTGGTCAAAGCCTGCACTTCTGTATTATAGTGTATGAACATGTACTGTAGTTTGCCTCATGAACAATGGCATTTTCTACTTTCAATAGTCTTTAGTGATTTCAATGCACACTTCATATGGTTTTGTTCCCACTTAAAATGCACATACAAGGATGCTCCTGCATTGCATTTGGTCCTGCTCTAAGCTCAACCACTACTGGAAGGAGGTCCACCGAATTGTTCAAAAATGTACAGATTACTCTGCCCCAGATGATCGGGCATTTTTTCTTCTTCATGGTACTAATATATCATCCAAAAGCTACAAAAGGTCACTTCTGCACCATCTTCTAAATGCTGGCAAATCATGTATCTCCCTTAGATGGATGGACCAGCAACCTCCGTCCATTGGGTTCCAGCTACGCAAGGCAGAGGAGTTGAATTCAATGGAGGATTTCGTACTAACAAACCAGCACAAACCTGAGGTGTATACTTAAGTGGACTCTATGGAACACGTTTGCAAACTCTGAAGAAGGAAAATCTCTTGTAAAGATTAGGCTGACTGTTAGACACAAGTGTCCCCCCTGGTGTCGGAGGAGATTGCAATCCATCCATTTTATCCCCCTCCCCCCTTTTTTTTCTCTCTCTTCTAATTTTGTTTCTTTTTTTTCTTCCTTTCCTCCATTCCTTTTCTTCTTGTTTTCCCTCGCCTTTTTCCTTCCGGGTTTAGTTTATTTTTAAAAAAAAGTGGTACAACAGTATCCTTCAATGTCCATAATGATTATGAGGATTTCTGTATAGTGTTATTTCCGAGAGTCCTTGGTTTGCAGGGATCCCTGTCATTCTGAGGGATTGTATGATGGAAGCCTGTAATTGGATGCACCCATTAGGGTGGTTTGTTACTTTTAACTTCAATCTGGGTATATTGTTATACAGTTTCTGTTTTACTGCAATGTTTTATGTGGTTGGAAATTGCTGTCTTATAAATAAAATATTTGGGGGGGGGGGGGTGCATGCAAATAGCTCAGATATCACACATTTTACTTTTAGGTACTCCAGCACTGGTGTACAATTAGGAAACTAAATTGTATACTCCTTAGCAAACCACATTTGTCAATAAAGTGCAGGTGCACAATAACTCATTTGTGACTGCAATACACATCAAAACTGCCCCTTGCCATGAGAACGTTAATTAACCTTCCAGAGAACTAGGAGTGTGTGTGTTCCTAGTTCTTATGCCCTGTGTACAAATGAAAAAAATAGTCACAGATTTACAAAGTTAACTGATGCACAATTTCACTAAATATAAATTGGACTAGGGCCAGTTTGAGCATCCAAGCCCAAAAACTCTGGTTACAAAAGGGATAAATACTGAGATGTTACCATATATGCTTAGTAAATCAAGTCTAATGGATCTTCATTGAAATTACCACTATATCAAACAGGTTAAAAAAAAAAGGAAGACTTACCCAATACTGACCCATGGCCAACAGCCACTGTCTCCCCTTTAACAACGAGCTTTACCTGGACCTTGGTTTCAGCAGCTGTGTTAAAGATGGTTATACTCACTGCCTCTTCTACCCCAGAGCGAAAAACAGAGGGAGCTGCTATCAAATAGCCCCTAGGAAAATTATAAAGATAAGACTACAGTTATGACAATGAATCTACAAGACATCTGCTCAGTAGCAGCAATATGCTATGAATACAACATCAGATGTTACTGGGAAGGAATGATGGCAGCATACACCTTTATACAATATTGCTAGGCTAAATACTGTTCACATTAAAATTTGCTATGACATTTAAATCCATAAAATATAATTATTTACCACACACCACCATTTTGAGGAGTCTGTCCCTGGAAAACAAACATCCCAAGTGATGCACTAGTGTACCTGTGCCTGGGTAGAGAGATTGTGCACAGTGCTACAGAACAGTTGAAAATTGAGTCATATTCCTTTAAGCCCCCGCCACTGTAATTTGGCCACACTCACTTTTCACAGCACCATGCTATGCATCATTTCTCTCCATACAGTGCCCAGGGGTTCCCCAGTTCATTCTCAATCCTAGCAATATGTCTGTGCTGCTACGTAGCCTTGTTAGGGATGGTACCAGTATGTACTGAGAGCAGAGGGAGCCACTGGCTCCTGCTGCTGTCAGTCAAAACCTGTGAGCAGAGAGCGGGGGGCGGGGCCAAGCCACCCTGTGTGTCTGAATTAATACAACATAGCAGAATTGCGCCCGTGGGACTTTAAATGTGGTGAGCACAGAAAGGTCAATGAGAGTATGTACAGTACACATGGTGAATTAATTTATTAAAAATTGTATGACATTCATAGTATATAAAACATGTACAAAGGTGCCAAACCACTTGACAGTATTATATGCAACATTACCAAACGGCCACATACACATGTACTTGGAATTGTTGCTATACAGTAATACACAGGCATCAAAAAACTTGGCGCGTTTCGCCAGTCACTGCTCGCTTTTTCAGGAGTAGATGTATATGCAATGTGTCTACAGAGTAAAGAAAACGTGTCAAGTTTTATGATGCCTGTGTATTACTGTATATCAACAATTCCAAATACATATGTATGTGGCCGTTTTGTAATGTTGTGTATAAGAATGCCAAGTGGTTTGGCACCTTTGTACATGTTTTATATACTATGAATGTACATTTTTAATAAATTCATTTACCATGTGTACTGTACATACTCTCATTGACCTTTCTGTGCTCACCTCATTTAAAGTCCCACAGGTGCAATTCTGCTATGTTGTATTAAGTTTGGGGATGGAGGTGTGTCACAGGCAACACCAGACCATTTTCTCTTTGTCTGTGTCTGAATAGATGCCAAGAGCCTGGCTCAGGATCGAGCATGCTTGAGGAAGGGGCTTCTTAAAGGGGCACTCGGTGGGGGGAGGAGCCAGGAGTGCCGGCAGGGGACCCTAGCAGAGGAGGATGGGGGCTGCTCTGTGCAAAACCACTGCACAGAGCAGGTAAGTATTACATGTTTATAATTTTAATGAGAAAAAAAATGTAAAGCTTTACAATCACTTTAAACCATTCTTTGCATTAAGGTAAAACACCTTTCCATGTCAGCTCCCCCAGGCCCCTTGAAACACGCACCTGAGCCTGATCTCGATTCAATACTGTGCCTGTCTGCAGCAGCACTGCTCTTCTCTTTCCTCTTTTTACAGGAGGCTCGGCTATCAATGAAATCCTATGAGCACAGAGAGTGGAGGCGGGGCTGAGCTGCACTGTGTGCGCCAATAGATCGAATGCACACGAATACCCCAAAACCATTGCACAGAGCAGGCAAGTATGGTATGGTATGTTTATTATTTTAGAAAAATAAAAAATAAACTTTTAAATCACTTTAAAGTCCTAGTAAACCTGGAGATGGCTTTGCGAAAGAAGGCTTAAGAAAAAGCAGAAAAAAGATATATTAATTTAATAAGGCGGACTCCGTTCCCAAGGAGCCCACCTCGGTCCGCCGGCTCAGCGGGAGATCAGTCCATTGATCTCCGCTGAGCCGGCGGATGACAGGTCCCTCTCTGCTCACTGAGCAGGGAGGGGCTTGTCAGGTGCCGCTGCCGCCTATGGAGGGATCGGATGAAAACGGACAGCATGTCCGTTTTCATCAGATCTCACCCGATCTGATCCGCCAGCCACGGACCTGGACGTAGGGCCAACCGTCTGCTTTTAGCGGATCGGACCGGGTCGGATGTCAGCGGACATGTTTGCGCTGACATCCGTCGCTCCATAGGCTAACATAGAGCGCCCGTTCAGGTCCGCCGTCAGAACTGAAAGGCGGACCTCAACGGTCCGATCGTGTGAAAGGGGCCTAATAGAGAAACAAAAATATAAAAACACGTGCACACAGAAGGTCTTGAAACTGTTAGAAATGTATTCATAATTGTTACTAACCACCAGAAACCCACAGAAAGAAATGCTGGAAAAAATACACTGAGAAAAAAGAAAAAAGCAAGCAAAAACCCAGATACTTGGAATTCCTAGACAATTATTTCCAATATTCTATTTTAGTTTGTCCTCCAATAATCACATGAAACAGCATGATGGATTCTGATCACTATAATTAGCTAGCGAGAAGATTTTGTTCAAAGCGTGGTTATGAGTTAGCATTAAGTTAACCATTTTGGCAACTGAATAAGGTGTTTGGGAAATATATTTTCAACTGCATGTGCACCTCCCAACTTTACGAGCTGAGATGTACTAAAGGACACCTTTGAGTACAATATTGTGTTGGCGAAAAACATACCCCTACTACGCCCCCAACTGCACAGAGAATGAAGAATTAACATGTAAAAGAATGATTGGTTAAACCCAAAAGTGTTTTTTACCACTACGTTTCCTCTAAACTGGTTATTCAAAATAATAATTACATGGATGATAGGTTTAACACAGTACACTACTTTTGGTAATTAAATAGCACATTTTTTGCTGAGATTTATACTTTAGATCAAAAAAAGGTACAACTGAACAGGAGAGCCTGTTTGTTGGGAGCCCAAATGGGGTTCCACAGTTTGTAATTAGGGTTGTCCCGATACCGATACTAGTATCGGTATCGGCACCGATACCAAGCATTTGCCCAAGTACTTGTACTCGGGCAAATGCTCCCGATGCTTCCGCCGATACCTTGACTGTCAGCGGTGATGGACGTGTGGGGGAGTTACAAGCTTCTCCCCCCGCGGCTTTCAGCTGCTTAGTGACATACAGCGGTGATCGGTGCTTGTAATTCCCCCACACGCGATCACCGCTGACTGTCACCTCCTCCTCCTTAGTCCTCCTCCGTTCCTCTGTCCCCCTCCGCTGTCCTGCTCCATTGCTGTGTCCCCCTCCGTTCCTCTGTCCCCCCCGCTGTCCTCCTTCTTTGCTCTGTCCCCCTCCGCTGTCCCCATCCGTTCCTCTGTCCCCCCCGCTGTCCTCCTTCTTTGCTCTGTCCCCCTCCGCTGTCCTCCTCCGTTCCTCTGTCCCCCCCGCTGTCCTCCTTCTTTGCTCTGTCCCCCTCCGCTGTGCCCATCCGTTCCGGCTTTCCGTTGTCCCCCTCTCTCTTCGTCTGTCCCCTCCGTTCTGCTGTCTTTCTCTGCTGTGTGTATGGAGAGAGTCAGCTGACTCTTTCCATTCACATAACTGAAACATTGTAATCTCCTGTGATTACGATGTGTCAGTTTATGAATGGAGAGGAGCCGTTGTCTTCTCTCCATTCATTCTCAGTGCAGCTGACGCTGCAGAGAAAGGGACTGGGGAATCTCTATCCTCAGTCTATTTCTCTGTCTCAAGGGGGAGATATCAGAGGTCTGTTAAGACCCCTGATATCTCACCAAAGCCCCCCAACAGGGCTGATTAAAAAAAAAAAAAAAAAACACACACATAGTGCAATAATGAATAAAAAAAAAAAATTGTAAAAAATAATAAATGTAAATGAAAAAAACCAAAACCAAAACACACACACAGACACCGTTCACTATACCCCCACTCCCCCCCCACTGCCACCCCCCCCCCCCCCTCAAAAAAAAAAAAAAAAACTGTCACGTGACATTAAAAAAAAGTATCGGTAATCGGTATCGGCGAGTACTTGAAAAAAAGTATCGGTACTTGTACTCGGTCCTAAAAAAGTGGTATCGGGACAACCCTATTTGTAATGATAGTCTACTAATCAATGGGCTGTTTATTTTTTGGACTATAAAGTTTTTTTTTAAACAAAATATAAGTAACAAACATTTCTATTAATAAACATGTCATTACAAAAAAAAGAAAGCATATTTAACAAACACCATATACAAGGTACACAGGCACTATTGGTATTCTTGAATAATAGACTCCGTTTACCCCACTTGAGCTCAGACTAAAAACAGGGGGCTTATATTATAAATTATAACAATGGATCAAAGTAAAGAAATGAAAGGGCTCAAAGCTACATATTACACAAACCTCTCACACTATACATTACATTATATTTACCAATGCACTGCTTTTTATAAAAGAACAATGACAAAATGGACAGCTGGGGACCCTGACACTTTGGAACATAACTTAAAGTGATTGTAAAGTCTCATTGTTTTTCCTATAAAAATAACAAACATGCTTTACTTACCTGCTCTGTTGCAGTGGATTTGCACAGAGCAGTCCGGATCCTTCTCTTCTCAGGTCCCTCTTCTGTGATCCTGGCCCCTCCCTCCTGTTCAGTTCCCCCACGGAGCCCTGACCCAGCCCCACCCCCTCTCTTCCCTGATTGGCTAGCTGACTTTGATTGACAGCAGCGGGAGCCAATGGCGCCGCTGCTGTGTCTCAGCCAATCAAGAAGAAGAATCTCGGACAGCCGAGACATTCGTGGACATCAATGGACTGAGAGGGACCTCAGATAAGTATTATGGGGTGCTGGGGAAGCTGCTGCACACAGAAGGATTTTTATCTTAATGCATAAGGATAAAAAACCTACTGCCTTTACAACCCCTTTTAAGTTTAACAATGTTCTGTATATTTCATTAACCACTTAAGGACCGAGCCTCTTTCTGAGATTTGTTGTTTACAAGTTAGAAACATTTTTTTTTTTGCTAGAAAATTACTTAGAACCCCCAAACATTATATATTTTTTTTCTAACACCCTAGAGAATAAAATGGCAGTCGTTGTAATACTTTCTGTCACACCGTATTTGCGCAGTGGTCTAACAAACACACTTTTTTTGGAAAAAATACACTTTTTTTTAATTAAAAAATAAGACAACAGTTAAGTTAGCCCAATTTTTTAAAATATTGTGAAAGATAATGTTACGCCGAATAAATTGATACCCAACATGTCACGCTTCAAAATTGCGCCTGCTCGTGGAATGGCGACAAACTTTTAGCCTTAAAAATCTCAATAGGCGACGTTTAAAAAATTCTACAGGTTACATGTTTTGAGTTACAGAAGGGGACTAGGGCTAGAATTATTGCTCTCGCTCTACCGATCATGGCGATACCTCACATGTGTGGTTTGAACACCGTTTTCATATGAAGGCGCTACTCACGTATGCGTTTGCTTCTGCACGCGAGCTCGGCAGGACGGGGCACGTTTAAAAAATTTTTTTGTATTATTTATTTTACCTTTTATTTTTACACTGTTCTTTTAAAAAAAATTGTGTCACTTTTATTCCTATTACAAGGAATGTAAACATCCCTTGTAATAGAAAAAAAGCATGACAGGACCTCTTAAATTTGAGATCTGGGGTGAAAAAGACCTCAGATCTCATATTTACACTAAAAATGCAATATAAAAAAAAAATTTGTAATTTAAAAAAAAAAATGGCCCTTTAAGTGCTATGGGCGGAAGTGATGTTTTGACGTCGCTTCCGCGCTGCAATGGTATGGAGATGGGTGGGGACCGTCTTCCCCTCATTCGTCTCCAAATCCGCCGCAGAGACCACTATTATCGGAAACTGGACCGCCGGCCGAAGAAGAGGATACCAGGGTTATGGCAGCTAGCTGCTGCCATAACACAGATATCCCTCTTCAAAGTTAGGACGTATATCGGCGTGCGGCAGTCTGGAAGTGGTTAAAGTGGAAATTCATCCAAAAGGAGAAGTTCCACCCTTCCCTCTCGCCCCCCTCTCCTCTGTGTACCCGCTCCAACTTCCGGTTGGGTCACCGCGGCGGATCCACCAGCAGTTCTCCCACTTCCTCCCTGCCCGCAACCTTCTATGATACATCACAGGTCCCAGAAGGCTGCAGGACTATTCGCAAAGGGCAGCAGTAGACTGCTAGGCCATTACTGGGTTTTTTTTGGAATCTGTTTTTTGTTCGTGAATAATTGTGCATACTAAGTACACAATGGGGTTTATTTACGAAGGCTGGAAAGTGCAAAATCAGGCTCACTTCAGCATAGAAACCAATAAGCTTCTAACCCCAGCTTGTTCAATTAAGCTTTGGTAATAAAACCTGGAAGCTCATTGGTTTCTATGCAGAAGTGAGCCTGATTTTGCACTTTCCAGCTTTAGTAAATAAACACCATTGTGTACTTTAAAGTGGGGTATGTCTGTATTGTAATTAACCTCCCTGGCGGTATGATAATTTCAGATTTTTGGTGCTGAAAGCGGTACCATTATTTTGCATGTAAATTTGGCATTTTATCATCCTGGGTATGATCAAGTTTGAAACACTAAATCATAAATTATAGTATAATAAATAACTATAAATAATTATAAGAAATAATAATATAATAATAATAAAAATGATTCAATAATGTAATCAAATCAAAAGCACTGAAATTTGCTCAGTTGCAGAATTGTCGCTGTTGTTAATTTCAGTGTTTGATGACGGATTTCCCCACAAATCGATATCGCTCAATTCTGCAAGTGATTCTAATTTATTATCGCTGTTTTCTAGCTGGTCTAAACCTGCTTTTGATGTAAAGGGATGGTTTTGGTTGCTATGGACAATCTCCATATTTCAGGTAAAAAGAACAGTTTTTATAATATAAAACTGCATGCAGGGCACTGGAGAAACCACTAGGGACAAAAGGGAGTTGAAATAAATTGATACAGTAATGTAATCTGTAAGATTACAGTGTACTGTATATGTATTGTGTGTTTTACTTTTTGAATTCGGCTGCATTCTCCATCCTTGTGCGTCGCAACGCTCACAGGGAACGCAGCCCGGGCACAGTGATAGATCGAGCGGAGGACGGCTCGCTCACACTGCGGGGAGACATCGCAGGATCCTGGGGACAAGGTAAGTAAGCTCTTCCTGGATCCTGCGATGTGATCTCGGGTCTGGCTCGGGGTTACTGCTTTTTGGTACTGAAAATCCACCCCGAGCCAGACTCGGGAATACCGCCAGGGGGTTAAACCTCTTTCATACATCTGGGTTTCCATTCAAATAGCAAGTCTTAATGCAATTGTAAGAGCTTTTGAACGAAATGGCTATGGCAAGAAAGAATGTTCTGACAAACAATTTTTCAGAATTTCCATATGAACGTTCGCATGAGAATCTAACTGTGTTTGGCCAGCTTTACTCTCCCTACCATACTGAAAACTTTCATTATCTTCTTCATCATAATGGCCCGTACACGCGATCCGAAAATCGGACGAAAAATGCCGCTTTCAAAGCGATCATACGATAATCAGATCGTTAGTACCGAGTTTGAGAGACGATCACGACAGTTTTTTTTTAGTTTTTTTTTTAGTTTTTTTATTGCATTTTCAAGACAAACAATACATATACAACTTAAAAACTAAAAAGAAAAAAAAAAAACCTGTGGTGCCTATATAAAGTATCCCACACATCACATGACAAGATATTATAATTTGTGTTATTTATCACATGATGAGTTAACCTATGGCTCGCTTCTTTTTGTATCTATTTAGAGGTCACTTGAGACGTCAAGTCCTCTCTCCAATCGTAGCCAATAAGTTCTCACCACTCCCCCCCCCCCCCCGCAACCCCCATCATAATATTGAAGACTCAACCAGCTGTTTCCACATCCTTTAACCATGTACGCCAGACTCTATCATACTTCAGCGGGCACCCTCTATTGAAGTATGTGTCTTTATATAAAGGAAGGTTATTATTGACCAGACTTTTCCATTGTGTCAATGAAGGGGGGGTGGGCTTCTTCCATTGCATGGCAATGTTTTTCCGGGCATAGAATAGAAATAGCCCTACCAATGTGCGTTTTGCCATTGTTGGTACAAGTGTTTCAATTAACCCCAATAGACAGACTTCCATGGCATGTGGTAGTGTAGTTGATGCAACTCTATTTACCGTGTCGAGTACCTCACTCCAATATTGCTGAATTTTAGGGCAATGCCAGAAAATATGAGAGAAATCTCCTGGGGAGATTCCACATCTCCAACACTCCGATGGACATGTAGGGTTCATTTTATGGAGTCTATGTGGAGTAAAGTACGCTCTATGCACTATTTTAAATTGGATCAGCCTATCCCGCATAGAAACTAAGGAGCGGAAAGGGAAATCCCAAACATCATCCCAATCATCATTGTCCAGCGAGGGTATATCAAGCTGCCAGCGAGACCAGAGCTTATCTAAAGGTGGGAGAGACACATAGACCAAATGCTCATAAAGCTGTGAGGTAGGTTTCTCTGTACATTTAGTTCTAAGTGTCTTCTCCAGTCCTGACTGGACAACGATGCAGGAAGCGCGTGGAAACTGCGCAGCAAAAGCATGTGACAATTGGAGATAGCGAAATTGGTAATGATGAGGTATGTTATACATGGACAAAAGGTGTGAAAGGGGAGATAATGACATTTGTGACACTATGTGAGAGATAATTTTTATACCATATTTAGTCCATGCAAAGGGGTCTGGAAGTTTGTAAATGTGTGGCAAAGTAGGGTTCAGCCAGATCGGGGTGTTAGGAGAGATCTCGGTTGATTTGTATTTTTCTATATCTAGACCTGCCTGCCAAGCCCGCAGGGTGGTATGCATAGAGGGTGTCAAATGATATGGGGCTCGAGGGCCTCTGAATATCAGGAATTGCAAAGCTTCAAAAGAGCGTGGCCTCTAGGGCTGTGGAAGAGTTAGTTTTGTCAGGGTGCAGCCACCAGGCCACTGTCACCAGTTGGGTAGCCAGAAAATATTTGTAGCAATCAGGAAATGCCATACCACCCTGCGTTGTCGGCCGCATCAAAGTCGACAGCCGATACCTGGGTGGCGAGGAGCCCCAGATAAAGGATGAGAACAATTGATTCATTGTATTAAAAAATGATTTAGGTATCCACTGAGGGGAGTGGCGGAACAAATACGTGAATTTGGGGATAATTTTCATTTTAAGGAGATTTACTCGTCCCCAGACTGACAGAGGTAAATTACTCCACGTTTTAAGTTTTGTCTTAGTGTCCAAGAGTATAGGGGTAAGGTTAAGCGAGATGAAATCTGATGCTTGTGTGGATATATGGACCCCCAGGTACTTGAAAGTTTCCACCCATTTTAGTGAACAGTCTGGGGAGGAAGTAGTTTTGGCCGCCTGGTCTATCGGAAAAAGTATGGACTTGGACCAGTTGACCTTTAGCCCGGTGACTCCTGCAAAGGTGTCTAACACATTCAGAACACCCTGTAAGGACGGGCCAGCATCATTGAGGAACAGTAGCATGTCATCCGCGTACAGGGCCAGCCTCTCCTCCAGCAAGCCAATACGAAGACCTTTAATATGCGGGGACGTACGGAGCGCCTCCGCCACTGGTTCAATAGCTAAGGCAAATAAAGCTGGAGAGAGAGGACAGCCCTGCCGGGTTCCTCTGGTGAGCCTAAAAGGGGCTGACAGTCCACCTCCCAGTCTTACCGATGAAGTGGGGCATTTGTACAATACCTGGAGCCATTGAATAAACAACAAGGGGAACCCCATTCTACGCAATGTTTCCCAAAGAAAAGGCCACACGGTATCAAAAGCCTTTTCTATGTCAAGTGAGGCTATAGTTCTCGAACCCGTGTTGTGATGTTGGGCATGTATGTTGGTATATAACCTTCTGAGGTTGACATCCGTGGATCTACGGGGCATAAAGCCAGTTTGGTCCCAATCAATGACTGAAGGCAATAGGGGATATAGTCGTAGAGCAAGTAGTTTGGTCAAAATTTTAAAGTCGTTATTTAGCAATGCAATTGGCCGGTACGAGGCGCAGGAGGTTGGGTCTTTAGAGGGTTTGTGTATTAAAGTCAGATATGCAAGATACATGGAGTCAGGTAGTTTGCCATCCTTCAGGCATATATTATATAACTGGGCCAACAGGGGTGCCAGAAGGTCTCCATGCGACTTATAAAAGTCAATTGGAATGCCATCCGGCCCCGGCGCCTTACCAGTTGGGAAGGATTGGATGGCATTTAGAACTTCTAGGGCCGTAAATGGCCTAACTAGTGTCTCACGCTCCTGATCCGACAGCCAGCCCAGCGCCAAGGGATCTAACAGGTCCCGTAGCCGCACAGGCTGAAAGTCAGAGGGCAGGGTGGAGGTATATAACTTTTCGTAAAAAGCAGTAAACGTTTGTAATACCTCAGAGGGTGAAGTCACCATGTCTCCATCAGCAGTCTGCAGAGTGGAGACAAGCGTGAGTGGTTGGTCATTCTGCGCCAATAGGGCCAGCAGGCGACCATTTTTGTCACCCTGTTCAAAAGTTCTTTGTCTGCCCCTATGAGTTTCAAGTCGTGTAACCTCTGTCAAGTGAAGATTCAGTTCTCTCTGAGCTGCCATAAGTGAGTCAAAATGAGATGGTGTGGGGTCCGAGCTATAAGTAGAGGTATGATTTGTCACCGACTGTTGCAGTAGTTGGGTCTCCTTTAATTGTTTCTTTTTAATATGGGCAATAGATGAGATGTATTGTCCCCTCGTATATGCTTTAAACGCATCCCAAGTGATTTCAGGAGAGGAGGACCCAGTGTTCCGCTCCCAGAAATCAGTTAACAGGGGGGGTATACTCTCAGCTAGGTCCGGATGGGAGACCCAATGAGCCCCCAGTCTCCACAGTGCCGCACTCCGGGATGCAGGAGAGCAAAGCGTCACCACCAATGGGCTGTGATCAGACAGTCCACTTGGCAAATAAGATGCCTCAAGCACATCCGCCAACAATGGGGGATTAGAAAAGGCCAGGTCTATACGTGATGCAGTTTTGTGGGATGCTGAGAAACACGAATAGGCTCTGGTTGTAGGGTGCTTCCACCTCCAAATCTCTTCTAGGGCTACTGCCTGAGCCCAACCAGAGAGATCTGTGCAATGATGCTTGGGTGGGGCAGGTCTATCTAGATCCGGGGACATGATAGCATTAAAGTCTCCCATAATTAAAATCTTCCCAGGGCAAAAGGGGGCAATCTTTTCCATAACCGCGTATAGTATTACAGGTGAGAAAGGCGGAGGGATATACATATTAATGACAATATACCTGTGAGACCAAAGTGTAAATACAACAATAACAAATTTACCCTGTGGGTCCGTGCTCACCTCTTCAATCACACAGGGGAAGTTCTTGTGTATAAGAATCGACACCCCTCTTGCATACGTAGAGTATGTGGCATGTATAGCCCTCTGTATCCACGGTTTTTTCAATGTCAGGATTTTGCTGCCCATTAGATGGGTCTCTTGAAGAAGAATGAGTTGGGGGGAGTGAGACTTTAGGTACTGCAAAGGAGAGCTCGCTTGAATTTTGATCCAAGGCCCCTGACATTCCAGAAAAGGACCGTAAAGGAATCAGCACGGGGATTAGCCATCTACATTAAAAGGTGAGAACCAACTAGGATGAATGGGAGAGCGAACCATGAACAGCAAAATCCTTGACACAGCACACCATGTAGTAGCAGCATTTAGATTTATCCAATATTGTGCACCAAAAGAGAAAAAAAGAAAAGAAACCTTTAGAACATTTTTAAACAAACCCAAGCACAATGTGCTTTTCCTACTATGCCCCATCTCTCTTCCGAAACGAGGGAGAAGGATGGGGATAGTTTTACCCCTAAACCAAAAAAACCTTGTAGCTGTAGTGGCAACCTAAAAACTCAGTGCACTACACTATCGTGCCAGTCCAGAAACCCTTTGAACTTGACTCGTATGGTCACGTCCTGGACCAGGGTGAGTCACCGTAACTGGCAAATGTCCTCGTCTGAACCTGAGCGCGGGGGGGGGGGGTGTCAAGGTGAAAAAAATCAGGAACGGATCATCGTTTAGGAGTCAATGACAAAAAGTCTGCATGGTATTTACTGGAGCTCCTCGGACAGGAGGAACTAGTTTCAGTTCCATCAGTAACAGGTGTATAGTAGCAGGTGAGGATGATGACGTGGTGTCGCAGTGCAGAAAGATGCGGTAGCCGATAATGAATTGTGCTGGGAGTCAACATGGGGTAGAAGGAGGGTCATTATAGGAATTTGGAATACTTATCTGAACCCAGCAGATCGCATATTCAACACCGGTCCAATTTTCATTATGACACTAACGTGTGTCTAACCATGCCGCTGCGGCCTCAGGGGTATCGAAGAAGCGGGTGTTGTCGCCATCCGTGATCCTCAATCTGCTGGGGTATAGAAGGCCAAAACGTATTCCCTTCTCTCGGAGTCGACGTCTGACATCTGTAAAAGATTTGCGGCGCTGCTGCACCTCTTGAGAGAAATCAGGAAAGAAAGATAGCCTGGTGTTCTCATACTTGATTTCAGGCATGGTTCGGGCCGCCGCCAAGATGCGGTCTCGATCACGGTAGTTCAGCAAGCGTAACAGGAAGGGACGTGGAGGGGCCCCCGGTCTTGGAGGAAGTGGCGGAACCCTGTGAGCTCTTTCCACTACAAAAGTGGGCGACAAATCCCCCAGATTAAACAGGGTGGATAATAACTGCTCGGTGAATTCAGCTGGCTTGGAACCCTCCGCTCTCTCAGGCAGACCAAGGATGCGGATGTTGTTGCGCCGGAGGCGGTTCTCGGTGTCTATGGCTCGTTCTTGGAGCGCCTTCACTTGGAGCTGTAGGGCCCTCACCTCTCTGGAATCTGACCGGACCACATCCTCCACCGTGGAGACTCTGTCCTCCACTTCAGCGATACGGGATCGGAATTTATCCATGTCTTGGCGGATTAGACTGACATCTACAGTTAGGAAGTCTATTTTGGCAGTTAGGGTTTCTTTACATGCTGTAATGGCCGCCAGGATCTCTGCTCCTGTGGGGGACTCCGCAGCCCCTGACTCCGCCACTGTTTTCGCGTTCGCCACCATTTCTGCCGCCGGCAAGCGCCTGGTCACTGACGGAGCGGTATGAGAAGCCTTTTTTTTTTAATGTGAATAACGGGTGTTAGGAGGGCCCATCCGCAGTGTGTTCTGCTCTGGATAAGGGCTGTGCGGTTGGTGAGAGACAGCAGGCAGGCACCAGAGCGCAGTGGGCAGGGTAGAGGATGCACAGGGTCAGGGCCTACAGGGCATAAGTTCTACGAGGATGGCAATTTGGGGAAGGCAGGACAGCACCAATGGGACACAGTACCTGTAGGTGGGGGATGCCTCAAGCACCATAGGCCTGGAAGATGGTAGCAGGCCTCAGATCCAGTCCATGTAGGAGTCTCCTGCGGCCTCGGGGTCTCCACACCGATCGACAGCCTCCCGGGGACCCCCGCCGCAAATGCGGATGTAGCGGCCGCCTCTCGCTCCGCCGATCGCGGTAATCGAGCCCGGGGATGCTGGAGGCTCTGTAGGCCTCAAAACGGAAGCCGGCCGCGGCGCCCGGGAACAGTGCAGGCTAGTCCTCCGGCGGTCATCCTGGCCTCCTCCCACCTCAGACACCTCCAGGGGGGGGATCGCCGCTGCCGGTGGAGCAGCCGTCCGTCGCTCCTCCAATCGCGGCACTTAGCTCGGGGATGTTGGAGGCCTATGCAGGCCTCAAGATGGCGGCTGGCTGCTGCTGTGTGGAGGCGGTCCCGGCCCGTACGCGCTCACTCGGCTGGCCGAGCTCCACAATTTTCCCAAGGGCTGGTGCAGAGGATGTCCGAGGGTAGCAGGGATAAATTTGGAGGCACACCAGGTTAGTTAGGTTACAGGATGGTGGTGGATTAGATCAGGATCGCGGAGCTCCTTAGTAACGCGTCCTGTTCTTTCTACATCCGGACACGCCCCCCGACGATCACGACAGTTTATCTGATATTATTATATATCAGAGAAACACAAAAAATTTTCTTGTACGATACCAGATCGTATGATTTTCGTGTGGGAAATTTAAAGAGACAGTGCACAGTCTTAAAAACGTAACTTTACTGCAAGTAAGTGCTATAGCTAGCAATATGTAAGGAAAAAAAAGTGGGGGGGCCACATGCAAATGAAAGTGTGCCCAAATAAATTAAGTCCACTTGAGCATTCTCAAACAAGAGGTTAGCAATGGCAGTGGCTGTAAAGCATTCGAAGCCAAACACAGCCAGTCGATTTGCGTTTTCAAAAGAAGGCCAACAAAGGTTCTCTTTTAAAGCAAGTTCCTAATACTATTTTCACACCTACTAAATACATTTAAATTATTTATTTTCTACACCAAGAAAAAGGCCCAGGGGAAAACGTATGTTTTCTCTTTTAGAGTAGATTCCATTCCCGCAGTAAATAAATGGACAGCTTGTTGCTACTATACTAACAAAATTATACTAGGACTCAAAATCAAGTGGTCCTTCTGGAAACTTAAAAAAGCTTATCCATTAACATGAAACCTTCTTATTAACTGGTGAATTAATTTTTAAATATATTTGCACGTTTTCCAGTGCTCAAAATGCAGAAAATGTCCAAGGAAAAAAACAATTACATAATTTTTATGTCCAAACTACCTGAAGAGTGACAGGACTTATTAAAGCGCAGACCCTGCTGACCAGTATAATCACTTCTGATTGTAACTACCAAAAAAAATAAAAATGAACGGCATAGTTCAGACGAAAAAAATGTCAGCTATGCACAGAGAATACTCTTCTGTATTTATCCAATTGCAAACATTGATTGTAGTAATGCTCTACCACAGTGGCCAATATGCAGTCTTGTGAACCGTGCTGCCAGTCTTTTACATGAAGCTGAATTGTAGTTGTGTTCAGTACTCTGAGCTACTGAATATCACATTGTTTTCAGGCTGTCCAAACACAAGGAATGTTAATACACTGACCATGCAAAAATACTAAGCAGCCTTTGAGTAACGACATTATCTGAGGACAACAGTACAGCTTGCCAAAACTAAATTTGCTAAATTATAATATTTAGCAGCAGAGCATTTAAGTAAAAAAAGAAAAGAAAACAAGATCCTATGACATTTTAAATAATTATTATATAGATAAATTCAGAGTTGGTCCATGTAAGGTATTTTTCAACTTTATTGGCTTGTTTATTTACTAAAGACCCAAACTATTGCTGCTACTGTTTTACATCATTTTTGTGTCCAATAATTGTGTTTTTTTTTTACAGTTAAAGTGGTATTAAACCCCAAAAAGAAAAATGTAATATATACCAGCTAATCAATCTTTAAATGTGGGGGCTGCATTACCCCTGTACTATCAAAGTAAATACCGTACTGAAAATTAGCAAGCAGGCAGTGGTAATTAATTTCCAACTCTGACCTAGAGCAAAGGGCACTGCTTCTCTGTTGTGACCCTAAGTACAGTAGTAGGCCCTTTAACATTTTGGAAGAGATACTAAAATGAAGGTGTGCACTGTAGTGCTTCAAGCTCAGCATAACCCACAAAGAAGCAAGGGTATAATAAGCAGCCATGTGCATTGCGAATATACATATTTAGTTCAATACGAATCAATACAGAATCCCTGGTTTGTCCTGGAAGTGCTAGCGGAGAAGAGGGGGAACTGCAGAGATTTCAAATCCCCGAACAACTGGAGCAGCTGCAGGGGTGCTAAGAGCTCAGTAACCCTGGGGGTAAGTACAGTGTGTGTCAGGGGGGTAGGGAGAGATGTCTACTGTTAGTTCACCTTTACTTTTTCCTACTTAAACCTGATCGTTCCAGCGACGGGAACAAGCACAGCAGCTCCACCCGCTGTCTCAGGTCCTCATTGGATAGACTGATAGCAGAAGTAGCCATTAGCTCCCGCTGATATCAATCAAATCCAGTGAAATGGGAGGCGGGGCCGAGTCCTGCTGTCTGTGTCAATAGATGCAGCAGCAGGACTCGGAAGCATGCCCGCACGAGTGGCCACATGGAAAGCGGCTCTCTGTGGGGGGGACGTCAGAAAAGGAGCTGCTCTGTGCAAAACCCTTGCACAGAGCAGGTAAGTATAACGGCAGAAGGCCATTATTCTGTTTCACAGTTTCTGTAAATACAAGTTTAACATATGCCAATACATTTTTTATTTATTTTCAACTTGAGAACTTGTAATTTATTCCCTAAGTTCTCTCCTAAGGTGTCATAGGCTGCATGTGCGATATAAAAGTGTATGTATGTAGCTGTGGGTTACATACATAGTCATACAGTAGACCGCACTGTGTTCCGGCCCCCGGGTATGAGCGGAGACTTCCCGGAACACAGACTTGTCTACAGCAGTGGTGCTCAGCCAATCACAGCAAGCAATGTAGACTAGTCTGTGTTTCTGGAAGTCTCCGTCCATACCTGAAACACAGTGCGGTATAGTGTATAGTACTGGAGTATGTAGACAGCCACAGATACAGAACATACAGTTTTGAATTTTCACCTGCAGCGGGCTGACAGCTTAGGGAGAGACGTAGTTTGACCCAACAGCAACAAACTATGTATGTACAGTAGTTCAAAAGCTGGAGCTCTCTCTTAAATTGAAGAAGTGCAAAAAACTGTAGAAGAACTACAATGAACAACCAACAAATGGCACAACTAGACAATTGGAACATACTAGGTAGTCAGTCATACTATACTATGTATATATGTTCCAATTGTCCAATAGCACAGTCCAATACCAATTCATTTACTATGTTCAACATGGTAAATGAATTGGTCTATGTTACGGATTTATAAATCTATTTCAGTCAAAGTGGCAGATTTCGCTTTAAGAACAAAAGTTGTTCAGCTTTCTCACAGAAGAGACGGTTTCTCTTCTCATCAAGAATATGAGATGCTGGACTGAAAAGTCTCTCACTCTCTATACTGGTGCTTGGGGCAGATAAATATCTGCGTGCAATCTGTGCAAAGTTAAACGTTGTTTGTTGATGTACCAGTACTCAAGGGATTGTCTCTTCTGGCGATAGGCTGTTCAGCTAAATAAATGTCCAGCTGTTGGGTAGCTGCACTTGTTGTGGCACTGCTATGGACCGGGGTGCATTAATGTAAAATTTCTTCAAACATATCAGATATGGAGGGAGCGTGTTCCTCTTCACTTGTATGCAACCGTTTCTTCTCATTTTCCTCTGTGCTACACCTCAAAACTCCTTCACCAGATGCTTCCACCACCTCCATTTGTGCCTGTATCATTTCCCGTGTACGCTGCTTTTTCTCCACATTAAAATAATGCTCTTTAAATCGAGGATCTAGAACTGTTGCAATGCAGTACAGAGAGTTGGACTCGGTGTCTTGAAACCGGTTGGTAACGGCCTCCAGTAGAGTGGTTTTAGCCGTTTTTAGGCCATGGTCTGTTTCTATCCCTTTTTCTAGCAGATGCTTCAGTGCAGCAATCAAGGGAATAACTTCAGCAATGGAAGCATTAGTTGAGCTTTTTTCTTTTGTTAACTGTTCAAACGGAGATAGAAGAGATAACCTATTTTCAACTAACATCCACTGATGTGCGCTCAGTGTTGTCGGCAGCTCGTAATCTGCAATGTATGCAACTAAAACACTCTTTTGTTCAAAAAGACTTTGCAGCATATAGTAGGTGCTGTTCTGAGTGGCTACATCTTGCTGCAGTCGTTTCGGTGCCATTCCAAACTGCATCTGCAAAGCCTGTAATCTGGAATAAGCAAGCTGAGAATGCTTAAAGTGACCCACAATTTTTCTTCTTTTTGATACGATATCAGATATGGTGCGCTGACTCAGCAATCCTTTATTCACAGCCAATTGCAGCGTGTGTGCCATACACGGTATGCTCTTAAGTTCACTGGTCCCCATTGCCTTTGCCATGTTCCGCGCATTATCTCGGACAATCAAATGCACTTTAGACTTCTCAATGTGCCAAGTGTCATGCATGGTTTTTAAAGCATCAGATATTGCTGCTGCAGTATGTGATCCGACAAACTCACGTGCGTTAAGTAGGATGTTTTGCAATTGAAATTTGTCATCTATCCACTGTGCTGTCAGGCTAAGCATATTCGTTGGACTGACGTCTGAACTCCAAATGTCGGTAGTAAAACTGAATGCTATGGTAGCCATGAGCTCATGAACGTGTTTTCTAACACTGCAAAACAATTCAGGTAGACAGGTATCTGCAATGTAGCGTCTGGTTGGTAGTGAGTAATGCGGCTCAATATGTTGCATGAGCCTACGGAATCCAATGTCCTCTACAGCAGAGAATGGCTTGTCGTCTAATGCAATAAATTCCATAATTTTATCTGTCATGGCACAAGCTTTGGGACTGTCACTTGCATATTTTTTAACCTTTTCAAAGACTGTGGCCACAGATGGTGTTAAGCCTGAGGCACTTTTTGGAGGTGGCACCGTTTTCTTGCAATCTGAATGCTGAACTGGATGACGTGTTTTAAGGTAGTGTATCAAACCTGTTGTTGAAAAATGCCTTGGCACTGTACTCCCTCTTAAAATTTCTGCTGAGCAAAGACTACAGATTGCAAATTTGAGAACTTTAAAATATTTCCACACTGCAGACATGGTCCACCTTAGCTGGTATCGCACAATAGCATAGAATGATTTATAGTGGGAGTGAAATCTGAGGGGGGGGGGGGACAAAATCAATTTAAAAGCTAAACCCCAGGAGGCAGCTTTAAAAAATAAAAAACTAACCAATCTTTTTTTTTTTTTTTTACGGTGCAGCTCTTGCCATGGTAGTTATGTCTGCACTGCAGTACATCTGACTTGTACCAAAAAGATAACTGAACTGATTAAATTTGATTTGAAATGGAATGGATTGCTTGCAAATTGCAAATGCATGCTATTTTTTTTTTTTGAGCTATTCTGTAGTATACTATAAACTTCATACGCTTGTTGTCATTGAATTTGTCACTTTGTCAGCGTAGTATTATAAGTTATACAGTTATACTACACTGACATAACAGCAAGCGCATTAATTTTTTAAAAATGACAGTATGTAATAAATATAATATATATTTATTAAATATATATTTAATAAATATAATATATATTTAATGAATATATATTATATTTATTGCGTACTGTCATGTTTAAAAAAATCATTTGTTTGCAGTCATGTCAGTGTAGTATAACTATACTACGCTGACAAAGTGACAAATTCAAAGACAACAAGCGCATAAATTTTATAGTATACTAAAGAATAGCTCAAAAAATAAATAGCATGCAATTGCAATCCATTCCATTCCATTTCAAATCATATTTAATCAGTTTAATTATATAAAATCTTTTTGCTACAAGTCAGATGTACTGCAGTGCAAACAGACAGACTATTTAAATACTAGTATTGCATGGCAAGAGTGCTGGCTTGTTGTTTAACAAAGACCAAGTAGTAAGTAATGCATGTTGTTTGACTGCTATAGACAGAAAGATCATCATTTCAGTTTCAGTACTATAATAAAATAAATAATACTACTAGTTGGATTGTTTCTGTAAGTTTAAGTAGGGCAAAAGCGGCAATGCTCACCAGTGAATAGTAGTAATGGTAGCCATCCAGAAGGGACAGTGCCCACTCCTGTACTTGAGTATGCTATGTGCAGCCCTCTATGAAGCCGTCTCTCGGGTCCCAGCAACGTCTCTCGGGTCCCAGCAGCGTCTCTCGGGTCCCAGCAGTGTCTCACAAGCACGAGGAGCGTCCACGGGGAAGGTACCAGCGTCTCAACAGGGAACGTGCTTACGAGTGCGGGGTCAACCGCGAGGAACGTGCACGTCACCCACACAAGTGACGTCCCCTGCTGGTTCTCCCACCGCTACTGCGCATGCGCGATTTTCTGCCCCATTATCGGCAAGAATTCTCTTTCGGCAAATTGCCAAAAAGGCCATTTTCAGCCGATATGTTTCAGCGGCCGAAATTTCGGTGCATCCCTATTTCTTATAATTGAACAGCAATTTTTGAGCTCCTGTCAGGAAACTATGACTAGGCTGGGATTATGTCATCTGTCTTCTGCGGGCAGGAAGAAGTATTTTCTTAGTCTCCTCTTTCTCAAACTGCAACACTGAAACTTTGTAGCAAGTACCAAGGTAAGAGGCTGCAGCAGGGGATTGATCTGCGTTATACCTTTGTGAACACAGCCAAGAACTGCACAGGCACCAGGATTAAAGTGGTAGCAAACCGCGGACTTAAAAACAAAAATAATTCCCTGCAAAGCAATGGCATAATGTGCTAGTATAAGGAAGAAAAAGCCGCGCTGACAAAGTCCAAATAGCAGATAATTGATTGTAGAAATGGACAGACATCTCTCATATGGCAAAAAATGTGGGATAATATTCATCAATTGTTCAAGTAACACCACAGTGAGCTCATTCAATTTCACAGACATATTCAAACACTGGTGACACCGCTCAATCCAGGACCACTAAACCAGCAACTCACTCAGCAGTAACCCAGAAGAAAGAGAACTACTGGGTTACTGCTGAGTGAGTTGCTGATTTGGTGGTCCTGGATTGAGCAGTGTCTCCAGTGTTTGAATATATCTGTGAAATCATTCATCCATTGCTTATCTCTACGATCTTCGGTGCAAGCAAAGGCGTTGGCTGGGCTATAGCCACATGCTGGTTTTGCTTGCCATCTGGTAAGGAAGTTTTTCTTAAAGTGGTGGCACACTCATTGAATGAACTCACTGTGTTGTTAATTGAACAATTGATGAATATTATCCCACATTTTTTGCCATATGAGAGATATCTTCCATTTCTACAATCAATTATCTGCTATTTGGACTTTGTTAGCGCGGCTTTTTCTTCCTTATGTTTTTCTGTGTATATCTCACATTGAGCTGCTACTTATTGTAAAAAATTTTTTCTTTTTTTAGTGTTTATTTCCAATGATACATTAGCGCAGTTTTTTCCCCTTTATATAATGTGCTAGTATGCATCGCATACGATCACTTTATGAAATACTTACCTTAGAACGAAGCACCCTTTCATGCTGTCACCTCTGACAGTGCTTACATTTTCCCCTGGTCTTCCTTCCGGGTTTGCTGGTTCTGGTCTTGTAAATGGCTGAGCCATGATGACATAACTCCGGCGCATGCACACGGGAGTCACCGTTTATGGCACAGAGCTCATGTGACAGTGACATCACCAGCTGCATCCAGTGTGAATACCTCCTAAACACAGGACATTTAGGAGATATTTACCGTATCTACAGGTAAGCCCTTATTATAGGTAGGTACAAGTTCAAAAACTGAGCTAACAACCGCTTTTAAGTGACGCTAAACCATATCCTTATTCTCCAAATATAATATATACACAGTCATTACCTAATGGCTCTGTAATCTATTTTTTATTAAATACATTCTTACTGTTACATAGTTACATAGCTAGTCTGGTTGAAAAAAGACATAGGGGTTGATTTACTAAAGGCAAATCCACTTTGCACTACAAGTGCACTCCCTGTAGATCTGAGGGGAAGATCTGAATTGAGGGGAAGCTCTGCTGATTTTATCTTCTAATCAAGTACAAGCAAAAATGCTGTTTTTTATTTTCCTTGCATGTCCCCCTTAGATCTACAGCGACTGCACTTCCAAGTGCACTTGAAGTGCAAAGTGGATTTGCCTTTAGTAAATCAACCCCATAAAGTTCATTAAGTTCAACCAATAAAACTACTGTGTTTTTCTGCTTCCTTGAACAGCCTACTCCCAAACCTCTCTATTTTTTCTCACTTCTGTTTGTAATGAGCAGTACACATTAGTTGCGGCCAAGTATTGTACACTGCTCTATGCACACTACAAATCTCATAGTCCATAGTCCCTAGTTCATTTCAGTAGCCAGCAAGAGAGGGTGGCTATGTTCCTATAAACAGTGGGAACATGGAGAACGAATGTAGCCATCCTAAAACAAGAATTAAGATCATGGCATCAAAGAAAAAAAAAATAGGGACTCATTAGAGGCTGATAGCAATATAAGGTATTTTTTTTAAACCAGCGTTTGAATCCCCATTCACACTTGAGCGTTTTTGGGTGCGATTCTTGAATGGGTGATAATGCTCAAGATGAAGAATCTCATTATTCTCACTGGCCTGTTCATATTTGAGTGCAATGTCACATAAAGCTCAAAAAAATGACATGATTTTCCTTTGGGGCAGAATCATGCGCTTTTTGGCCCCAAATACTTTAATAAAGCATATGAAAACATGTCAACATGCATTTTTTCAGGTGTTCCCATTTAACAGTCTTTAGGACCCAAAACATTTGCTTCTGCTCCTGTGCTGCAAGTCCCTCAGGCTATGCTCACAGTCAAATGTAAATAGGAGTTAACATGATCGTGTCATCTCTGAGCCAGCATCTCGTTCCAAGAGGTAGATGATGACCTTGGTGACCCTGGATGATGCCTACAAAATTGGTGCCCTCCTTTTTGAAAGAAAAGTAGATGAAGGCATTGTAAGGTGGAGTACTATAATATTCTTGAGAGGAGATAAGAACTTGGATGTGCCACACATACAAATTACTTAGCCTGCATGCACTAAACACATAAATATACCCGATTCTAAGTCCACTTTAAAGACAAATATGCTTATGTAAACCTACAGCCTAGCTCCCATTTGTTTAAGCATGGCTGCTGTGGTCTGAGTGCCGAGCAGCATTTTCCCAATCTAGCTGCTGAGCAATTAGTCAAGAATTCCCTGCAACTCAGAGGTTGTCATTTTGCTGAAACTCATAGTTCCACAATAAGAAATGTCCCATGTCAGTGGGAGTAATAAATGCCCCTGCATCAGTGCTGTATCCGTGGTCAGTAGGTGTAATGAATGCCCCAACATCAGTAGACAGTGTGAGCAATAATGTCCCTGTATCAGTGCTCACTAGAAATATTAAATGCCCCTCTGTTAGAGGTCAGTGGTCTCAGAATCAGTGAGAAGCAATACATGCCCTGGTGTTAGAAAACAGTAGTCAGTGGAGTAAATGGTGTCCCTGTTGGAGGAAGGGTGACTCTGTGTCAGTGGCAGGAATGGTGACTCTGTGTCAGTGGCAGGAATGGTGACCCTGTGTCAGGAATGGTGACCCTGTGTCAGGAATGGTGACCGTGCGGCAGGAATGGTGACCCTGCGGCAGGAATGGTGACCCTGCGGCAGGAATGGTGACCCTGCGGCAGGAATGGTGACTCTGTGTCAGTGGCAGGAATGGTGACTCTGCGGCAGGAATGGTGACTCTGCATCAGGAATGGTGACTCTGCGTCACTGACAGGAATGGTGACTCTGCGTCAGTGGCAGGAATGGTGACTCTGCGTCAGTGGCAGGAATGGTGACTCTGCGTCAGTGGCAGGAATGGTGACTCTGCGTCAGTGGAAGGAATGGTGACTCTGCGTCAGTGGAAGGAATGGTGACTCTGCGGCAGAAATGGTGACTCTGCGTCAGTGGCAGGAATGGTGACTCTGCGTCAGTGGCAGGAATGGTGACTCTGCGTCAGTGGCAGGAATGGTGACTCTGCGTCAGTGGCAGGAATGGTGACTCTGCGGCAGGCGCAGGAATGGTGACTCTGCGGCAGGCGCAGGAATGGTGACTCTGCGGCAGGCGCAGGAATGGTGACTCTGCGTCAGTGGAAGGAATGGTGACTCTGCGGCAGAAATGGTGACTCTGCGTCAGTGGCAGGAATGGTGACTCTGCGTCAGTGGAAGGAATGGTGACTCTGCGTCAGTGGCAGGAATGGTGACTCTGCGTCAGTGGCAGGAATGGTGACTCTGCGTCAGTGGCAGGAATGGTGACTCTGCGTCAGTGGCAGGAATGGTGACTCTGCGTCAGTGGCAGGAATGGTGACTCTGCGTCAGTGGCAGGAATGGTGACTCTGCGGCAGAAATGGTGACTCTGCGTCAGTGACAGGAATGGTGACTCTGCGTCAGTGGCAGGAATGGTGACTCTGCGTCAGTGGCAGGAATGGGGACTCTGCGTCAGTGGCAGGAATGGGGACTCTGCGTCAGTGGCAGGAATGGGGACTCTGCGTCAGTGGCAGGAATGGGGACTCTGCGTCAGTGGCAGGAATGGGGACTCTGCGTCAGTGGCAGGAATGGGGACTCTGCGTCAGTGGCAGGAATGGGGACTCTGCGTCAGTGGCAGGAATGGGGACTCTGCGTCAGTGGCAGGAATGGGGACTCTGCGGCAGGCGCAGGAATGGGGACTCTGCCGCAGGAATGGGGACTCTGCCGCAGGAATGGGGACTCTGCCGCAGGAATGGGGACTCTGCCGCAGGAATGGGGACTCTGCGGCAGCCGCAGGAATGGGGACTCTGCGGCAGCCGCAGGAATGGGGACTCTGCGGCAGCCGCAGGAATGGGGACTCTGCGGCAGCCGCAGGAATGGGGACTCTGCGGCAGCCGCAGGAATGGGGACTCTGCGGCAGCCGCAGGAATGGGGACTCTGTGTCAATGGCAAGAATGGTGACTCTGCATCAGGAAAGGTGACTCTGCGTCAGTGACAGGAATGGTGACTCTGCTTCAGTGACAGGGATGGTGACTCTGCTTCAGTGACAGGAATGGTGACTCTGCTTCAGTGACAGGAATGGTGACTCTGCTTCAGTGACAGGAATGGTGACTCTGCGGCAGGAATGGTGACTCTGCGGCAGGAATGGTGACTCTGTGTCAGTGTCAGGAATGGTGACTCTGCGTCAGTGACAGGAATGGTGACTCTGCGTCAGTGACAGGAATGGTGACTCTGCGTCAGTGACAGGAATGGTGACTCTGCGTCAGTGACAGGAATGGTGACTCTGCGTCAGTGACAGGAATGGTGACTCTGCGTCAGTGACAGGAATGGTGACTCTGCATCAGTGACAGAAATGGTGACTCTGCATCAGTGACAGGAATGGTGACTCTGCATCAGTGACAGGAATGGTGACTCTGCGTTTAGTGGAAGGAATGGTGACTCTGCATTTAGTGGAAGGAATGGTGACTCTGCGTCAGTGGAAGGAATGGTGACTCTGCGGCAGGAATGGTGACACTGCATCAGGAATGGTGACTCTGCATCAGTGGCAGGAACGGTGACTCTGCGGCAGGAACGGTGACTCTGCGGCATGAATGGTGACTCTGCGTCAGTCGCAGGAATGGTGACTCTGCGTCAGCTGCAGGAATGGTGACTCTGCGTCAGTCGCAGGAATGGTGACTCTGCCTCAGCGGCAGGAATGGTGACTCTGCCTCAGTGGCAGGAATGGTGACTCTGCAACAGGCACAGGAATGGTGACTCTGCAGCAGGCACAGGAATGGTGACTCTGCAGCAGGCACAGCAATGGTGACTCTGCAGCAGGCACAGCAATGGTGACTCTGCAGCAGGCACAGCAATGGTGACTCTGCAGCAGGCACAGCAATGGTGACTCTGCAGCAGGCACAGCAATGGTGACTCTGCGATAGTGGCAGGAATGGTGACTCTGCGGCAGCGGCAGGAATGGTGACTCTGCGGCAGCGGCAGGAATGGTGACTCTGCGGCAGCGGCAGGAATGGTGACTCTGCGGCAGCGGCAGGAATGGTGACTCTGCGTCAGGGACAGGAATGGTGACTCTGCGTCAGGGACAGGAATGGTGACTCTGCGTCAGGGACAGGAATGGTGACTCTGCGTCAGGGACAGGAATGGTGACTCTGCGTCAGGGACAGGAATGGTGACTCTGCGTCAGGGACAGGAATGGTGACTCTGCGTCAGGGACAGGAATGGTGACTCTGCGTCAGGGACAGGAATGGTGACTCTGCGTCAGGGACAGGAATGGTGACTCTGCGTCAGGGACAGGAATGGTGACTCTGCGTCAGGGACAGGAATGGTGACTCTGCGTCAGTGGAAGGAATGGTGACTCTGCGCCAGTGGAAGGAATGGTGACTCTGCGTCAGGGACAGGAATGGTGACTCTGCGTCAGGGACAGGAATGGTGACTCTGCGTCAGGGACAGGAATGGTGACTCTGCGTCAGTGGAAGGAATGGTGACTCTGCGCCAGTGGAAGGAATGGTGACTCTGCGCCAGTGGAAGGAATGGTGACTCTGCATCAGTGGAAGGAATGGTGACTCTGCGTCAGTGGAAGGAATGGTGACTCTGCGTCAGTGGAAGGAATGGTGACTCTGCGTCAGTCGCAGGAATGGTGACTCTGCGTCAGTCGCAGGAATGGTGACTCTGTGTTAGTGGGACTAATGGTGCTTCTCTGTCAGTGAGAGGAATGGTGCTTCCATTCTTTCAAAGTGTGCCTCTTATTTAGTGTCCATTCATTCTCCAAGGACATCCACAAAAATCCATTTTCCATTTCTAACCATTCTAGGAGATTAGGAGCTAAAAGTCCTTCATTATTTAGAAAACATTCTGGTTTTAGCCAGTAATCAAGAAACTTATCAAGGGAATGTTCCCTGGCAGTCTTTTGATAGTGAAACGCGTTGGTAGCTGGTAGCACCAGGCTGTATTTGAATACAGAGCGGTGAGCTATTCCTCAGCCTTATGCGCACTGCCTTATAGGGGCATCTGGTGTTTTGTTTTCTGCCTCTAAACACCCCTGCATATTAGCCTATGTGTCCATGCACACATAGACTTTTAGCAGCGTTTAGTGGCTGGGGCTTTTAGAGGCAGAACCCCCTCCCCCCCTCCCACTGCCAGTGTGTCCAGGAGCAGCAGAAAAAACGCTTGATACTAGTAAAAGTATCTAAATGTGTGTTAGCGCTAAACACGTTTAACGCTTGAACATTCATTTCAATGGCCAGAATGAATGATTATTCTGGCCAATTAAACTAATTAACACCCAAGCACTTAATGCCTGTAAACGTGACTAATAGCGTTACACACTTTTAAAGGAGTCAGGCAGTTTTTCTGCCAAAACACTGCTGCCAGGAGGAAAGACTTTTAGGAGAGTTTCAAAAATGTCCTGTGTGCGTGAAGCCTAAAGCTGGGGATGGAGCTGGGTCATAAGAGAGAGCAAATTACAGATTCCCAAATGCCGTCTTGCTTATTGCACTAATTTAAAGTGAGTTTTATTTTACCCTTTTATACATTAAAAAATTGTGACAGTTTTTAATGCTATGTGTGATTCTTCTCTGCTTTTTAGCTACCTGAGGTGAGTTACAATGGAGGAGTTGGTCCAAGGAGTATACCACGTGTCAGTCTGAGTTGCTGGAACCAAAATCAACCAAACTAGGAAGGTTTCAATTAAGGTTGCACCAATACCAATATTGTTTCGGATACTAAGCATTTGCTTGAGTACAAGTACTTTTTCGTGCCGTGCGATTGGAGCCCATACAAAATGACCGCCAATCGCACTGCAAAGAATCGCCTGTGATTTGAACATTCCTGTCCGAAACGCATACGGTTTCCGGAGAGCTCCCGATGCATACTTGCGATAGGGAGCTTTCCAATCATCTGGCCGAATGTCTGCCTCTGCCTCCTGGCATCTAGAAGTTCTTAAAGGGCCAGGAGGCAGCAGCAGGAAGGGGTTAATTGAACAAGCTGAAGTTAGAAGTTGTTTGTCTACCATGCACAGCTGCACCAGATGTTGCACTCTCCAGTTTTTGTAAATCAACCCCACTGTGTATACACATGTACAGTGGCATAAACGTGCTTATGCATAAAAACATAAAATTCTCCTTCATCCTCTTCTAGCTGCCAGCGTTTCAATGTATACCGTATGTATACACTCATATTTACTTGCATTTACACATAAATTACTTTACGCAAACATAACATTTTCCTTTTTTGTTTTGAATGCACTGCTGTATTATGCAGTTGTGCACATTTTCCCATAGACAACAATGCACCTGTGTTCAGAGGCATGAAAAAAAAATTGTAAAAATACTACATGGCTACTACTTTTTTTTTTACCTCTGTGCAAGACACCTAATGATTGTTACTTTTTCCCTATAGAAAACAAAGCAATCATTTTGGTGCACAGGCCTGAAACCCAGCAACCTCCAGTCTGGGAAACAAGCCTATGTAGGTTTGGGCAGCACTATGGCTTAGTGGTTAGCACTTCTATATTTCAGCAATAGGGTCCTCAGTCTGAAATCCAACCAGCATACTACCTGCATAGAGTTTGCATGTTCTCTGTATACTTACATGTTTTTTGTTTCCTCCCACTGTTCATAGATAACCTTGGAACATTGTTTCCTTATGATAAGGCCAGTACTAGGGTGTCTGTTCTCTCATGCATGTTCATGCCACAGCATTTCTAATGGAAGATCCATCTCATGTCTAGGCTAACCTTAAACTAACCACACATATTGCAATCAGATTGCACAATCTGGTATAAAATTAGAATTGGCTCTGCGTATAATGGTCTGCAGCATTGGATATAAATAGAGTGTTTAGATTGGCCCTTGCACTACACAGATGTAAGTTAATAAAAAGCAGATTGCACAAAATTGTACAGACCGTGGCCAGCTTTAAACTGTGTTACATTTTATCTTCTTATGCTTCTAATATAATACATTGTACCATACTACAGAAATACCATAGCACTGTGTGATATTACTCATCCCTGGATGTTAGCATATTTTCTGCAGATCACATCTCTGTGTGATCTATCTTCCAGCACTATGCCAGAAGTTATTTCACATAACTGTTAATAAACTTACATACCTAGAGGAGTTAGAATGGTAGGAATGTAATAATGTCTGTTGTTGACAGACCAGGTAACATAAGTGTTGGTGAATTTCACACAAAGGAAGAGTATGGCTTAACCTCATAAAAAGGGTATATTCCTTGAAAGGCAATCCTGAAAACATACTGATTTTAGTACATGTATATATAGCATAGTATATGTAGCACTATCATGTACTATATATTTATTCTGTATGAGAATAGACAACTACATCCAGATATTTATTAAACTCATAAACAAAAATGTATTATATTGCAGCTTACCTATCCTTAGATGTGGTGACTGCGTTTGTTTTCTTTTTTTTTAGACTTTTTTACTTTTATGTTCAAATGGTGAACCAGACAGTAACACAATTTCTGTCTTCAATTTCAATCAGTGTATGGCTAGCTTTGGATGCACTAGCAGATTAATATGGACTTGACTAACAACTTAAAGTTGAACTCCAGCTAGAACTTTTCAAGCAGTTACAGCAACCTTTTATTTTTGCTTGGCATAAAGGTTTTACACAAATTAAAGGGGTTGTAAAGGTAAAAATTTTTTCACCTTAATGCATTCTATGCATTAAGGTGAAAAAACTTTTGACAGTACCGCCGCCCCCAGCCCCCCCGTTTTACTTACCTGACCCCTCGAATCTTCGCTGCTCGTCCTCATTGCAGCTCAGCCTGGTCGCTGATTGGCTGCAGTGGATGGATTGAAAGCAGCGCAGCCATTGGCTCGCGCTGCTGTCAATCACATCCGATGACGCGGCGCGCCAGGGGGCGGGGCCGAGTGATACAGCGAGCGGCTATAGCCGCCGGCTGTATCACGGGAGCGCGCCCGCAAGCACTCACCACCGTGCGAGGGAGCTCGCATTAAGGTGGTAAATGCTTGCGGGGAGGAGCCGAAACAGCCGCCGAGGGACCCCAGAAGACCAGGTTCGGGGCCACTCTGTGCAGAACGAGCTGCACAGTGAAGGTAAGTATAACATGTTTGTTATTTTTTTTTTTTTTTTTAAATTACCTTTACAATCACTTTAATAAAAGCTGATTATTGTAAGTACCCCGGTCAGTGGTAAATGGTTTGCCTCAACCCTCTAACTCAGTGGTCTCCAAACTGCGGCCATTTGCTCGCTTTTATCCGGCCCTTGGGGCACTTTTATTCGCACTGATACAAGACACTATTCCTTCCACTGACACCAATAATGGGGCATAATTCCTGCTACTGACATCAACAATGGGGCACTATTTCTCCCATTGACACCAACAATCAGGCACCACTCCTCCCAATGACAACAATGATGGGATGCTATTACTCCCACTGGCACCAATGATGGGGCTTTGATTTTAGTATCCAGTTGATGTGAGTCAATCAAAATGATCAAATCTGCCAACAACTGAGTAGTCATATCCTTATAATTATTTCAGCCGGCCATACATGATTATATCATTTTTTTTCGTTCAATCAGCGGGTTGAATGAAAAGAATGAAAGTCGATTCCCCCATTCGATGTGGATTGGGGAAACCTTCTCACTCAGCTATTGTATTCTGACAGCGAGGAAACCTCCCTGCCATCATAATACAAAGATCAGTAATGCCGACGGCACTGATCGTTCGGCAAAAACCCGCCAGATAGGTTGTACACAAGTTGATTGATAGGTCGACTTGTGTACAACCAGCCTGCTCCCATACATCGATCGAAATTCAGAGACCAGTTAAATTTCGATCCATTCATGGCTAGCTTTTGACTGAGTTTTGATCAGATTCAATCGGCCAGGGTAAAAAATAGGGTACCAATACTAGAATTTGCACGAGTACTCAAAATGCTCCAATACCTGAAATGATACCTTTGCGATTTGAGCCCATACAAAATGAATGGGTTCAAATCACACTGTAAAAAATTGCATGCGATTTAAAGAAGAATGCGGTGCAGCTCCTGTCCGAATCACATGCAAATTCCTGGATCGCTCCTGTGTAAACCCAGGCTTGACATAGTGACTTCAGCGTGGGTTCACATAAGAGCGGTGTTCAAATCCTGTTCAAATGCATGTGAATCTTTGCAGAGGGATTTTGTGCCCATCCATATTGTATCAGGGAGTACTTGACTGAAGGTATCGGTACTCGTACTTGCCGGTAAAAAAGACAGTATCAGTGCAGTCCTAGTCATAGAAACATAGAAAAGTGGTGGCAGAAAAAGACTGAGACATTGAGTCTACCCATTTTTTGTTTGTTTAATTTTGTTTATTTTGTTTTATTTAGTTTTTTTTTTCTTTTGTTTCGTTAACTTTTTTGAGTTTAGATCTATGTTTGTCCCAAGAATGATTCAAGCCATTTAGGCTTAATGTACACGGGACGTTCTTACAACCTCTCCTGAACGATTTAACTTGACAGATAGTAACCCACATTTAAAACATCCGTTTTGCTGCGTTTACATGCTGCATTAAAAATGCCGGTTAAACGAAACGCGGCTAAACGTAAGTACTGATAATATAACAGAGGAGAGTTCAGGGGTAGCTGAAAAAAAAAACAAAACGCAGAACTGCTCCTAAATGTCCGTTTACCAGCAGCAGTGTACATGAATGTCCAATCAGGTCCGTCTGTCAGTTTTTCAGGAGACCTGATCGGACCTTGCACTCTCCCCTATGGAGCGGCGGATGTCAGCGGACACGTGTCTGCTTACATCCGCCGCTATCTGAACCTGCCCGCAAAATCCAGATGGATGGTGATCCTAGATTTCAATCCATCTGGTGGATCAGATGAAAACGGACTGGCTGATTGATCGTTTCCACTGGATCTCCCCATAGAGGAAAGTGGGACTGTGTCCATCTCCGCTCTGCACAGCGAGCGAACATGGACCTGTCATCCGCCTGCTCAGCGGGGGATCAGCGGAGCAGAGCGATCCCCCACCGAGCAAAGCGGATTCCACAAAACGAAGGCGTCCCTGTAAAAAAGGGCCTTACTGTTAACTGTCTCACT
The DNA here is from genome assembly GCA_037952925.1 of Lithobates clamitans. Lineage (NCBI taxonomy): Eukaryota > Metazoa > Chordata > Amphibia > Anura > Ranidae > Lithobates > Lithobates clamitans. Next base: position 1,195,713 of record JBBGZY010001129.1, on the reverse strand, counting down.
ACCTCTGCTGGAAGTTTATTCCAAGCATCAACTACCCTTTCAGAAAAATTAAAAAAAAAAGGATTGATTGTTTTGCATTGATCGGCAGCACTGATAAACTTTGTTCATGAGTAGGATTGTATTTTAATTGATCAGATTGAGACTACGTGATGAAAACGTGATTGATCACTGAGCCTAGGTTCACACTGACAGTGGGAATGAAATCAGATAAACTCGCACAATTTCTTTCCCGCACGTCAGTCCCGATTCAGGGGCGATTTCAGAGACATCAGCGCGGGTTGCTGCACAGATGTCAATGAAAATCGCACCCCAAAGTCGCCAAGTAGTACGGAAACTACTTTTGGGAATCTGTGACATTGCCGCCAATTTGGAATGCAATTTGACAAATCGCTCCAATGTGAACCAGGGCTTAGGGTGGTAATGTATGACGGTATCCTATCCATAGAAATTCACTTCCCATGTGTGTGGCATATCAAACAGGGCTTTCAATTATAGATTGGTTATACCCATCAGAAAAGATCGATCAGATCAAATAAATCAATGATTTCTTGCAGTATGTATGGTAACGTGCACTATATTTCAATTTCATTGAGTTTAATAGCACTTTGAAAGTGTCTGTTATGTAATGAGCCCAGCCTGTCCTGCCCCATGAAGGATATGGAGTAGAAGAGGTGATGAGGGGCTGTACCATGACAGAAGAATGTGGACTCCTCTCCCACCTCCATGTCCTGGACTGTCTGGGCACATTTCTCCCTCCATCATTTCTCCTAACACAGGATAATAAATAAAACATGAGAAAAGGAAGTTTGGACGACTTACGGATTGTTGAGCGCACTGGAGCAGCCGTAGAGGAGCCCCAGAATCCACAGAAGAGTCATGTTGGGGAGCAGAGTCCACACGCAGTGCCCCTGCAGGGGTGACCGTCTTCCTGTACAAACACACACAGTACAGGAGGGTGGAGAGCGGGGGGGGAGTGTGCCCTGCGGGTGTGTGCTCCGCTCTTCCCCCCCACCCACCCACTACTTGGTTTAACCCTTGTTCTGACTTGTCCTGCAAATATTCCTCCTCAGGAGCCCATCACCTCTGCACGCCGCTTCTGCTCTCAGGCTCCGTCTGGTGACTTGTAAAAATGAGCCAGATGTAGGCTGAAGGGAGGGCGACTGTGACCAGCCAAGCCCCGAACTAGGGCGGGCTGGGCATGTGAGGAGGAGAGAGAGAGAGAGAGAGGGCTTGGCCCTATAAATCACCACAACACAGACCCTTAAAGATCTATGGCAGGCTCCCATCTCCCTCCTCCCTACTGCCAGCTCAATGAATGACCTTAGAATGGGGGAAAGAAAGAGGAGGATGTGAAGAGCTGAGGGAATTCCCATTCATCCCCCCTCTCTGGTAGTCTTCTGTGCCAGGGTCTCCTCACTATCCCACAACACTCAGGAGTCTATATATATATATATATATATATATATATATATATATATATATATATATATATATATATATATATATAATAATAATCATTTCTACCTCAGTATTAAACCCAAAAACAACCATTATCCACCTCAGTTTCCCAAACAATGTTATTTTCCGCCAAAATATTTTCCTTGCAGTTCTTGGTAAGGACATATGGACTTTCCAGGGCTCTCTGACTAAACTCCTTGTTCTTTAACCACTACAGCCCTGGAAGGTCCCCCCCCCCCCCCCCCCCCCTTCCTGACCAGACCAATTTTTTTCCTGATACGGCACTGCATTACTTTTAGACCCCTTTCACACTGAGGCAGTTTTCAGGCGTTTTAGTGCTAAAAATAGCGCCTGTAAAGCGCCTGAAAACTGTCTCTCATGCCTCCCCAGTATGAAAGCCTGAGTGCTTTCATACTGGGGCGATGCACTTGCAGGACAAGAAAAAAAGTCCTGCAAGCAGCATCTTTGGTACAGTGTATACAGCGCTCCTACACCACCCATTGGAATGAACGGGCGGCGCTTCGTGAAGCACCGCAACATGGGCGGTTTTAACTCTCTTGTTGGCTGCTATCGGGGCGCTTATAACCCCCGTTAGCAGCCAAAGAAAGGGTTAAAACCGTCCGCGCTGCGCTTCGGAAACGCTTTACAGGCACCGCTAAAATGACGCTTAGCGGCACTTTACCGCTAACGGACCCGTTGCCCCAGTGTGAAAGCAGCCTTAGACCCTTTCACACTGGAGCACTACTAAAACAGCTGGTGCTTAAGCGGCGTGCTTTTTTTTAAGGTCACATGACAACGTGACCGTAAAAAAAAAAAAGACCCGTTGTTTTGCGGTGCTCTCAAAGTGCTTTTAGGGCCAGTTCAGAGGGGGGAGTTTGGGACTTTAAATGAGGCACAATATTTGTGCCTCCATCCTGGGTTCAAGTACATAAGAAGGGAATGTGGGACTTTAAATGAGGCAATTGACTTGTGGAGGTGGAGTATATAGTAATCATTTTTTATTTGTAACAATAGTAAAAAAGTATTTTCATATATATAAATGGACAATGACATAAACATAATGGATACATATACATTAGCTTGGCAGCACATAAAAGATAGTAAATGTTAATAAATATAATACAAGGTGTTTCATATTAGCAGGCATTAGTACACCATATGCAAAATAGCTGCTATAAGATAGGTAAACATACACATTGATAATTGCATAGTACTCAATGAATTTTAGAATTTTAGATTATTATTATACAGGATTTATATAGCGCCAACAGTTTGCGTAGCGCAACGGAGGGGCAGACAGTACAGTTACAATACAAATACAATACAGGAGGGATTAGATGGCCCTGCTCGTTAGAGCTTACAATCTAGAAGGATGTATAAATGTATAAATGGGCCAGTGAATATGTAATGAGCCAGACTTGTCTGAGCACCCCATGGAAACTCGACGCGTTTCATGGCTACATGCCATTCATCAGGAGTTGGGTACAGAAGTAAACTGTAAATATAAATAAATATGTAGTATAAGTATTAGTAATTATGTTCTACCCCTTTAAAGGGAGAAAAGACGTCATGGGGAGAAAGATTTATACTCACATGTCGGCTAAAGCACTGTGCTTGGCTAGCATGGAGGAGGATGGGACCCCAAATGGTTGTCTGTTCCGGAGCTGAGGCAAGGAACCCCACCCCAGCCAAGAAAACCTCCACATAGCATGCCCGATTGCTACAACACATTCCACATGTGTGGGGATGATTGCAAGTATGGTGTTCTGGAAAAAATGTATAAAAATGAGAAAAATATGTGTAAGAACAGTGAAAAAAGTAAAAAAGTGAGAAAATGTGGGTGTTTGAGAGAAAACAAAAAAAAAAATTGATATGTGTATGTTTTAATGAGTGTTGTGTATGTAAAAAAATACACACATACACCATAGTGGGTGGGTATGTTGCGTGAGTCAAAAGAAAAAAAGGGGTAAGGGCTGAAAAAAAGAGAAAATGTGAATAACTTACGTGTGTCTGTATCCAGTGAATGGGCTGTGTGTGTTGCCTCCCTGGTGTCAAACACACAGTGAAATAGTAGGTAATCAGGCTCACCTGCTTAAGTAATCCAAATGTGGGGCGGGTCTCCGACCAGCGCCATGCACACCATCGAATGAGAGTAGGAGTTGGCAGTGAAGTCCACCAGCGGCACAAGTGCCAAAGTGGAGCCACACCAACCCCATCTTCGACATGAGATGGACCAAGAGCGTCCCTGTATTGCGGCATCAAAAGACGCCACAAACTGGTCGTAACATGACGCCGATGCACAGGAGGGCCCTGCTGCAGAAATCGGGCATGCTATGTGGAGGTTTTCTTGGCTGGGGTGGGGTTCCTTGCCTCAGCTCCGGAACAGACAACCATTTGGGGTCCAATCCTCCTCCATGCTAGCCAAGCACAGTGCTTTAGTAAAAATCTTTCTCCCCATTAGGTCTTTTCTCCCTTTAAAGGGGTAGAACATAATTACTAATACTACATATTTATTTATATTTACAGTTTACCTCTGTACCCAACTCCTGATAAATGGCATGTAACCATGAAACGCGTCGAGTTTCCATGGAGTGCTCAGACAAGTCTGGCTCATTACATATTCACTGGCCCATATATACTTTTTATACATCTAAAATTCATTGAGTACTATACAATTATCAATGTGTATGTGTACCTATCTTATAGCAGCTCTTTTGCATATGGTGTATTAATGCCTGCTAATATGAAACACCTTGTATTATATTTATCAATATTTACTACCTCTTATGTGCTGCCAAGCTAATGTATATGTATCCATTATGTTTATGCCAATGTGCATGTGTGTATATATATGAAAATACTTTTTTACTATTGTTACAAATAAAAAAAATGTTTACTAAATACTCTACCTCCACAAATCAATTGCCTCATTTAAAGTCCCACATACCCTTCTTATGTGTTAGGGCCAGTTCACACCATAGAAACGCAGTCCAGATGCGTTCCAGGTGCTTTTCTGCATGCGCGTTATTTTATGCATTTTTGATGCAGTCCAGTGCTTTTTTCCCCCTCTTTTTTCTTAACCTTAAATAAGGACAAGTGTGTTGCAGTGCGTTTTTAGTGCATTTAGGTGCGTTCCGATGCGTTCTTGATGCGCTTTACAGCGCTCCAGTACAGTCCAGTGCAGAAAAAATGCAGCATGTTCTACTTTTTTTTCTGCAACTGGAACACACTGGAACTGCAAGCACTGGTGTGAACTATGCCATTGAAAACCATATAACCTACTTCCCATGCATTTTTGATGCAGAAAAAAAACACCCTGGACTGCATGTGGTGTGAACTGGCCCTTAAGGCGCTTTGGAAGCCATTCATTTCAATGGGCAGGGGCGTTTTTGGAGAGCTTTTTACAGCGCTCCAAACACACCCCGAAGATGCTGCTTGCAGGACTTTTTCTACCACCCCGCAAGCGCACAGCCCCAATGTGAACGCACTCATTCAAATGAATGGGAGGCAGTTTTCAGGCGCTATTTCTAAACGCCTGAAAACGGCTTCAGTGTGAAAGGGGTCTAACTGACAATTGTGTGGTCGTGCGACGCTGTACACAAATAAAATTGGTGTTCTTTTAATTACACCACAAATAGAGCTTTCTTTTGGTGGTATTTGATCATGCAGTTTTTATTTTCTGCGTTAAACAAAAAAAGACAGCCAATTTTGAAAAAAAAACAAAAACAATATTTTTTACTTTCTGCTATAAAACATATCCAATAAAAAAAATGTAAAAAAAATCGAATTTCTTCATCAGTTTAGGCCGGAGGTCAGCACCCTGTAGATGGCGGACAGGTGACTGGTAGATCGCGGTCTGGGCTTGCTGACCCACCATCCCAGAACATCAAACAGAGTGCAATGGAGAGGGACTACTTGTAAAGCTAGAGCTGTAATAGGTAGCGAGAGTCGCATAAAGCCAATGCCTCTTCTGTAGTGCTGGCTATTGTCCTGTGCGAAGTGGCCCCAATGACTTGAATAGGTCATAATTGGCAGGCAGTAGCATGCACCAAAAGCAACAGGGGACTTAATTCCTGCCTCAGCAGTTAAAGGAGGTAGGGATTGGGGCAGTAAAACCGCAACTCAACCGCAAGGTTTTACATGTGAACAAGCCCTAAGAGTGCCCCTGCCGAATGCAACTTAGCCTAGGTTCACATTGATGCGATTTGGCATGCCATTTGACATGTCAAATGGCATGCCAAATCGACAGCTATTTCCGGCAATGGCACTGTCCGAATCAGTGCAACGCTGACTTTGTGGCGCCGCACCGATTCCTAAAAGTAGTTTCGGTACTACTTTTGGCGGTTTCGGGTGCGATTTCAATAGACATCTGTGCAGGTACCCGCACAGATGTCTCTGAAATCGCTCCCGAAGTCGGACTGACATGCAGGAATGAAATCACTGAACTCGCACAATTTCAATCCCGCAGCAGTGTGAACCTGGGCTAAGGGTTCATTTACAAGTGCAGCAAGCACTGCTGCTCCTCTAAAAAGTGATCTGAGTGAATTTGATAGGTGGTGAGGAGGTGAATTGCCTCCTCATCACCTGATTTAAAGCCATGATTACCGTGCAATGCACACGATTGTGACACAATTGCTGCGGCAATTACAGGTTTAAAACTGGTATGAGGAGGTAGATCTCCACCTCTTTAAGGTTGCCTACCCCTGGTCTAGGCCATTATGTATTCTGTAACATATTTTTGGTAATAAAAATCCCAATAAGCGTATATTGATTGGTTTGGGAAAGAGCATCTACAAACTATGGGGTATATTTATGGAATTTTAATTTTCTAATTTTTTTTTTCTATTAATGGCGGTGATCAGCAATTTTTAGCGGAACTGCAACATTACAGCAGACCAATCGCACACCTTACTGACACTTTTTGGGGACCAGTGCTAAATAATATGCACTGTCACTGTACTAATGACAGTGGCAGGGAAGGGGTTAACATCAGGGGCGATCAAAGGGTTAAATGTGATCCTAGGCAGTGCTTTGTAACTGTGGGGGGGGGGGGATGCTGTGACTGGAGGAACACAGAGATCCGTGTTTCTGCTCAGTACGTGATTTCGCGCAGGAGGGCCACCCTGCCGCAGTACATCTGCGTGGGGCAGTCCTTAAGTGGTTAAATATGCTATTGTCGCCATTTATTGATTATGATGACAGTACCATTGTACACTCTCTTTTATTATATTATAAAGCTTTTATTGTTATTTCAAAACTGAATAAGGCTACGTTCACACCTAAGCGTTTTGCAGAAACGCACTACAGTTCATTTAATGTTATTTGCTATGGGTCACGTTCACACTTCCGCATTTTCTATTGGTTTTGATTTTTGGAAAGGGTCAGGGACATTTTTTACCTGCAGCAGTTTGCGTTTTTGACTCCATAAACTTCAATGAAAATGCACCAGAAATGCAAGTACTGCGTTTTTTACGTGTTTTCGCTGCATCTTGCATTTTTAACCTGCATGCAAACAAACACCTCCCCTAAAAACAGATGATGTAAACAGTTCCTGCCACTGACAACAATGACGGTCCACTATTCTGCAGTGGTCCGTCCATAAGGGGTGCACGGGCGCTGCCCCCCCATCCATGCATCTGGCCCCCTGATATACATACAGGGCGCCACACCATGGATTCCAATGGGGGGGTGTTTTTTGTTTTTTTTAAGCACGTGATTAGAGCCAGAGTCTCTGATAGGCTTCAAAAAAGGGTGGGCTCCCCCAGTTGTGTGACAATAGCGAATAAATATTCGCTATCACCACACTGATCCTCCTCCTTGCCTTGAGACCCGTCACCCAATTGGCTGAAAGGACAGGCGATCCTATTGCATGCCTAGGAGGAGGAGAGGTGAGCCGCACAGCAGAAGCCGCCATGATGCAGAGGAGAAGGAGAGGACACAGGGGCCGCTGCCCACCACTCGTAGGCGCCTGTAACACGAAGGTGCCCGTAACCCACCAATAGGAGCCCGCAACCCACCCACTATCTAGATGGGGTAAGTGCCAGACTTGAAAAAAACCCCACCAGCCACCACTGCCACCAATGATGGGGAACAGTTCGTGCCACTGACACGCAAAATGCCCCTAAAAAACAGCAAACTGCATAAATGTGAACATAGCCTTAAAGGTTAAAACAGAAAATATTTTCGACAAAATGAACACTATTTTAGTCAACTAAAATACGACTAAGGCTGGATTCACACCTATGCATTTTTAGTGCTTTTTGCATTTTGCACTACAGTCCATTTACCATGGTTTCCTATGGAGCACGTTGTGTAGTGCAAATCTGCAAAATGCAAAAAAAACCACTAAAAATGCTTAGGTGTGAATCCAGCCTTAGGCTTGATTTACATCTATGCATGTTGCTTTTGAGCGTTTCTGCCGTGCTTTTTGCAGTGCTTGCCGCGTTTTTGGACACGTGTTCTTACCGCAATTTGCGTGTTTTTTTTCAAACTGTATGTAGCTGGTTGCTAAGGAGGGGGCCGTGAAGCTGGCAACCGCGTCCCTAACAACGATGAGTCATCAGCTGTCAGCGGGCTTCCCTGCTGAATGTAAAAAAAAAAGAATTGCCAGCTAAAACAAATCGTGAAAAAAAAAACAGCATGGGGTCCCCCACCAGGTCCATATTAGGCCCTTGGGTCTAGTATGGATTCAAAGGGGACCCCCCCTCACGCCAATTTTTTTTTAAAAAGTGGCGTGGGGTCCCCCCTGAGATCCATACCAGACCCTTATCCGAGCATGCAGCCCGGCAGGTCAGGAAAGGGAGAGGACAAGCGAGCACCGGCCCTCCTGAACCATACCAGACCGCATGCCCTCAACATAGTGGGGGGGCCCAGATTCCAGCCCCCCCTATGTGAATGGGTATCGGGTACATTATATACTTACCCTTTCACCGAAAAAAAGTAGTGTAGTGTAACAAAACACAATAGACAGTTTTTGACAAGTCCTTCCTCCCTCTGGGCTTCTCCCGCTTCTTTCTCTGGTCTTCTCCTTCTTTGAACACTGAACAAAGAAGACAAGAGAAAGAAGAAGACCGGAAGAAGAAGCGGGAGAAGAAGACCGGAGGAAGAAGGAGAAGACCGGAGGGAGAAGACCGGGGGCTTCCAGATTCCGATAAGCCCCCCGCACGCGGACCCCGACAACCACTGGGCAAGGGTTGTCGGGAAGAGGTCCTTGTCCCCATCAAGATGGGGGCAAGGTGTTTGGGGTGGGGGGCGCTGACATTCAACCGTGAGCAGGGAAGCCCGCTGACAGCTGATGACTCATTGGTTGTTAAGGACGCGGCGGCCAGCTTCCCGGTTCCCCCCTTAGCAACCAGCTATGTACAGTGAATGTACAGCTAAAAAAAAAAAAAAAAAACACAAATCGCGGCAAAATCACAGAACTTACGTTTTGGATGCGGATCCATTGAAGTCTATTACATGCAAAACGCTGCATTTTGCGGTAAAAAAAAAGTCCCCCACCCTTCCCAAAAACGCAGAGGCACAAAAATGTATTGATGTGAACGCGTTCCCTAGGAACTCATGTTAAAAAAAATCCCTGCATTTCTGCAAAATCCAAAATGCATCAAAAAACGCACTAGTGTGAATTGAGCCTTATGCCGTGTACACACGGGTGGACTTTTCGACCGGACTGGTCCGACAGGACGAATCCGTCTGACAATCCGACCGTGTATGGGCTTCATCGGACCTGCAGCTGACTTTTTTGGTCGAAAATCAGACGGACTTTAGATTTGGAACATGTTTCAAATCTTTCCGACAGACTCGAGTCCGGTCGAAAAATCAGCTCGTCTGTATGCTAGTCCGACGGACTAAAACCCACGCTAGGGCAGCTATTGGCTACTGGCTATTCCTTATTTTAGTCCGGTCGTACATCATCACGTACGAATTCGTCGGACTTTTGTGTGATTGTGTGTAGGCAAGTCAGTTCGAAAGTCCTTTGGAAGTCCGTCAAAAGTCCGTTGAAAGTCCGTCGGAAAGACCGTCGGACTTTTGATGCCAAAAAGTCCACCCGTGTTTACACGGCATAAGGCCTCATGCACACTGGACATTATAAACGTCCACTTGTTATGGGGGCACTCATGCATGCTTGCTCCCGAGCTCCGCTGTGTCTGTCCATAAAACACACAGAGCCAGTGAAAAGAGAGATAGCAAAGAGAGCCTCTGCTCCCATGCACACCGATGGATCGAGATTAGGCCAGGTAAGTATAAGCGGGGCTGGGAGAGCAGCACACTGAAGATTTTTTACCTTAATGCATTAAGGTAAAAAAAAATACTTAAGCTTTAGAACTACTTAATGTAGAGATTGCATTAAGGTAAAAAAAACGTAAGCTTTAGAACTACGAGTATTTGTAAAGCCTCAAGGTTTTTCCCCCCAGACCCCCTCTTTTTCTTACCTGAGCCCGATCCGATCCAGCGATGTGCACAAGCGTAGCGGCTTCAGCCACTGTCTCTCTCCTTATTAGACAGATTGATAGCAGCAGGAGCCATTAGCTCCTGCTGCTGTCAATCAAATCTAGTAAAACGGGAACGGGGGAGCGGGCCGAGTCCCGCTGTCTGTGTCAATGGATGCAGCTGTGGGACTCAGGAGCGAGCCCTCATGCATGCCCCCATGGAAAGTGGCTTCCCGTGTGGGCACCCGATGAAGACGAGGGAGGATCAGGGCTGCTCCATGCAAAACAATTGCACAGAGCAGGTAAGTATAGGCATGTTTGTTATTTTTATTAAAAAAAAAAAAATGAGGGTTTACAACCCTTTAAGCATTGGAAGTCATAGAAGTTATTCTGTGAATCTCCTGCTGTTGTCAGATGTTAGTACTATGACCTAACATTAGAAGTCACACTTTGCATGAATCAGTAGAGCAGATGTCAGCACTACCAAATATCCTAAATCTTTTAATTAAAAAAAACAAAAAAAAGTATCTCTTTCTCATCTGTTTCTCTATAGTCAACAAAGGCCATGACCTAAGGCATCAGGTTTGCCAGTGGCAGAACACAGCCACCCACACATCATGTTGCTGGCTGTCAGTAACACATTCCTATCTATGATCCCAGACCACCGCCCTGCCTGCCAGTCTTGAAGTGTCTTCATAATTACTGTTCTGTGCATTTTGATAGTGGAATAATGTACTGTATACTTATAGTTTACCCCAGGGCTGGGTCACACACAAGGAGTCCTAAGCGGTTACCTGGCTGTCCCCTGGATTTCTTTATACCATCATAGCTACCATGATTTTTCCCCCTTTAGCCTCTTAATATTGACAATGCCCCTGGCCGACACTTCTCTCTCATAGTGGCCTCCACTAGACTCACCCACCCAGACCCTGTAAATGAAGGGGAGGTATTCCCTTTCTCGGTAGAGCACCTTTGAAGTTCCTTCCTACACCTGCCTCTCTATCCCTCTTCTTTTTTGAGGCTTATTTGTATTTGTCTTTTTTCCTCAGATCATTGAGGATTGCTGCGATTTATCACCCCACTGGACCAGTGCCATGCTTCCAACATGAGGCCCACCCCCTTGTTCCAGTATACCGCTAAAATTCTAGAATACCTAGTCTAAAACCGTCTGAGCTGCTACCCCACGAACAACAACCTTCTGGCTTTGACCTGCAACACTTCACAGAAACTGCCCTACATAGACTCATCAACGTGTTACTAACTGCTAAAATTCATGACTGCTAATTCATACTCATACTATTAGACCTTTCTGCTGCCATTGAACACCTGCTCATCCTCTAAAAATTCCACTCCTTTTGATCCAAGACTCTTTCTTTGGCAATGCTGTCCTACTTTCTACTTTCAAAATGCAAGAAAAAGAGGGTTTGGGACGTTAAATGAGGTAGATCAAGCATGGCCAAAAGATGAGTCAATGAACCAAGACATGTTTTATTCATTAAAAAACATGACATGGCAATATGAGTACATACATAGCAAATAAGCATAACAATCACATATTATTGACCAGATATTCATAAAAACAATCATAGCAACTTGGAGATGACATATTGCCGTATGAAATAAAACCATCTATAAAGAAAATGGTGCATCAAAATTGGGCTGATGCACGTTTCGTGGTTTCCTACCACATCATCAGGGGCAAGTGCACCAATGTCTGTAAAAAAGCATAAATAAGACGATATGGTCCAAAGTTACACCCAAACACAAGGGAGACTATATATGTAAAGGAGGGGAGAAATGAACTCATCCCACTAAGTACTTACATGTCAATTAAGTCTAGACCATGTGAACATGAAAACTGGTGGCTGCTTGAAATGTTCATCCTGTTAACTAAGGAAGGGGCCCGCAGGAAAGCAAACAGTTTTTGTTTCTTCACAGCTTTATTTCCAGCAACAGTCTTGGCTATAGATAGAAATGTGACAGGGCTATACCTGATCTAATATGCAGAATAAAACCTTGTACACACGATCAGATTTTCGGACAACCGCTCATCCGTTTTTTGTTGCATGCTAGTCTCATGTCGAACATGAAGAGGTTACTCACTATACAAAAATTCTCGTACGACAGAATACAACTTCAGAAGTGACGTAATGTGTTGACTAGTTTTGTATGTATTCTTTCGTTTTTGAGCATGCGTAGTCTTGCTTTTACGATGGTAAGAGCAAGACTACGTTTTTTTCGTCCGAAAATGAGACATTGAGTTTACGTACGATGAAAATTTTATAGTCTGCATATCCAGCTTTTGTCTGCTGAAAAACAGGAATCGGCTGTCGAAAGCGCCGTACTAACGATCTTAAAATCAGCAGATCGTTCGTCGAACAAAGTTTTACTTCCGATTTTCGTATCGTGTGTATGGGCCTTTAGTTAAAAAAATACATAATTGAGGCAGTGTCTTGTTACCCCAAAACTGAATGCAATCTATAGGGTTGGTGCATGGTAACACAGCAGCCTTCATTTTTTTGTCTTTTCTGTGATTGCTCTTCCACCAGGGAAAGCATCAGAATGCACCCAGCACCAGGCCTTCATTGTAAGCTACAAGCAAAACAGAAATGGAAGGAACACACACCTAGTGCATTACCAGAGATAATTTAATAATAAGAAATTTTTGTATAAAAATGGGTACCCACAAAATGCAACTGGCAAAAGATCATAAACACAGTGCATGGACATGCACAGAACACAGGGTACAGCTAACGCATTTTGGGGGCGCACTCCCTTCCTCAGAGCTAGGCTAGTCTCATACACCATGGGCAAGTGCTTTTATAGGGAATGGTAGAATTGAAAATTGTGTGTCAAAAAGAGCCACGCCCTCAAAGGGGCGGGAAAACAAACAAACAAAAAAATGAAATATAATTTTTGAAAAAAATTCCTGGAAAAATGTTTTCTTCCCTCTCTTTGGTCATTCATTTCCATGGGGACACCGTTGCACTGCTCCCGCCCTGGAAATGATGTCACTTGTTGTCATCAGGCGTCTTCCTGTGTTTCCAGGAAGTGGATTACACCTGGCACTGAGCTGGTTCCCTGAGGTCTGGTAAGGCGCCTGTGTTAAATCGGATGTTCACTGATGGACGCACTGCAGCAGGGATGATCCTGCTGGCGTCTGTTGATGTTTTCCTCTCGCTCCTGGCATTTCTGAAGCTTCCGGTCAGGTGATCCCAGTGTGCGGGTTTTGGACACCTCTGAGTGCTCAACTGCCCCCCCCCCCCCTTGCAGCTACTTTAGCCTTGGAGAGGTGAGACATAGATGGACCCATTTATCAATCCTGCATCCTTGTTTGCTTTTTAGCTTATGTGTTTCTACACCTGTATTCATCTGACTAAATATAAATGAATGTGCAATTTATCACATTGGATACAGGTTTTTGACATGGATTTTGACATTTTTAGTGCGAATATATATATATATATTATTCAATTTCTTATTAATAATTTTTTATCAACAAGTTATTTTTGTTTTTGCTTTCCCGCCCCTTTGTGGGCATGGCTCTTTTTGATACACAATTTTCAATTCTACCATTCCCTAAAAAAGTGCTTGCCCATGGTGTACGAGACTAGCCTAGGTCTGAGGAAGGGGTTGCACCTCCGAAACGCATTAGCTGTACCCCCTGTTCTGTGCATGTCCATGCACTGTGTTTATGGCCTTTTGTCAGTTGCATTTTGTGAGTACCTAGTTTTATACAAAAATTTCGTATTATTAAATTATCTCTGGTAATGCACTAGGTGTGCCTGCCTTCCATTTCTGTTTTTCTTTTAGTTTCTTTCGAATTACCCCATCTGAGGAAGGCAGCATCCACCTAGTTCTGGGATACCATATATACCTTTCACACCACCATTTTATCTGACATCTGTTACTCCTCACCTTGGAAGACCTATTAGCGCTGGAAGTGACTGTGTTTTTTGCATCTTCAATGTAAGCTGTTTAATCACAAATACTCCTCACATGAACTTAAAGCGGGATTCCGGCCGGGATCATTTTTTTTAAAAAGTCAGCAGGTACAAACACTGTAGCTGCTGACTTTAAATAAGTAGACTTACCTGTCCTAGGTGCCCGCGATGTCGGCCGCCCGAGGCCGACCCGTCCCTCGGCTCCGGCACCACCATCCTAAGTAAGGGAAACAGGCAGTGGAGCCTTACGGCTTCACTGCCAGTTTCCTACTGCGCACGCGCAAGTGACACACACAGTTCCCACAACACACCACGCCCCATTCCCCAGAAGACAACACGGTGAGCAGAAGACTGAAGATCACTGCGATGTAGGAAGAGGCAGATTAGGAAGACTGCCTAGCAAAAGCCATTTCACGTAAGTTAAACATTTTTATTTTTTTTTCCTCAATTTTTTAGGTATTTTTTTATGCAATTTTTTTTTTCAGGGTGGACCTCCACTTTAATGATCACTTCTTCTTGTTTATCATCTCTGTTCAGGGGTTAGATATGTATATTTTGTTAATTTTGCATGTTTGAGTTAATGTTGATTGAGAGAGTTTAGTTCAGCTTTGATTTTTTTTTTTAAATGCGTTTGTTAACAAACTACTGTGTAGCAGCGTTTACAGTACATTTCCTTGAGTACTGCAACTGGTTTCATTTTCTTGTTCGTTTTCCTTTTTTTTTTTTTTTTCTTTTTAAATAACAAGACAACAAATCAAGACAATTTCACAGTGAAAATATGTATATAAGGCATATTAAGTCACCTGAATATTCACTCATCATATTAGCGACCTAACATGTCTTAGAGCCCTTTCACACTGGGGCGGTTTGCAGGCGCTATTGCGCTAATAATAGCGCCTGCAAACCGACCCGAAAGTGCCGCTGCTTGCATTCCAGTGTGAAAGCCCTGAGGGCTTTCACACTGGAGCGATGCGCTGGCAGGACGGTAAAAAAAGTCCTGCCAGCAGCATCTTCGGAGCGGTGTGTACACCGCTCCTGCCCATTGAAATCAATGGGACGGCGCGGCTATACCGCCAGCAAAGCACCTCTGCAGAGGCGCTTTGCGGTGGTATTTAACCCTTTCTTGGTCGCTAGCGGGGGGTAAAACCGCCCCGCTAGCGGCCGCATACCGACGGTAAAATGCCGCTAATAATAGCGGCGTTTTACCGCAGACGCCGCCCCCCGCCCCAGTGTGAAAGAGCTCTTAAGCACATAAAATTTGTAGTGCAAACTACTTTTAGGAAAATGTTTAGTCAATGGTGGTAGAAGTTTAGCTGTAGTTCAGGGGTGAACGAAAAAAAAAAAAAAAAGCTCAGGAGGAGCCACTGTTCTATGTGATGTTAGTACAGCAATCTTCCCTGCTGTTCCATTGTGTTCTGACCGGAGGACAGGCCCCCCCGCGCCAGAACACTTGGGTCAGCGCTCTTAGCCATTGGCTGAGAGCGCTGATCAGGAGCCAATTGGCAGACCTTTTTCGGTCATACCCCTTCGACAGAGGCCGGCTTCTGTTGGACCAGCTGCAATACACATGGGCTGAATGTCGTCCGGTTTCTATTCAACCTGCTGATGTCGCCCAATATTCGGCCCGTGTGTACTAGGCTTAAAACAGGAGCTGATGGAGTATACAGGCTGGAGACTGACTGCTCAGTGGTACAGCAGGCACATATCAGGAATATAAAATGTTGGGATAACAATCTATAGGCTGAGTGATACAGTACTTACCTTGCTCCACAGTCAAGTAGGCTTTCTCCAAACTGGATGACCTGACCCCCAAAAGCCACTTCTCTTTGTCATCTTTAACCTGTACCAGCGGTATTTGCTTCTAATTTAACCCCCTAGACAAAATAAATAGTATATTATATATTTGCTGGGGGGTACTGACTTTAACATTAATTTTTTTGCTCAAGACTAGAGTTGGGCTTTAAAGTACAACTTCACCTTTGATGAAGATGTCTTCCAGGTAATTTTTTCCATCCTCCTCCCCCGAGTGAAGCCCATCCAGTAAAATACCTACCTTAGCCCCAGTCTAGCGATTTCTGCATGGATGAAGCCACACATTACTACACAGCCTTCACAAAGAAGTCTGACTTTTTTCCATACTGTGCATGCGCACCGCAGCCCCAGTCATTCCTATGGGATAGCTGTACTGGCAGTTTCCAGCTCCTGCGTGCAGTGGGAAAGGTGTCAGTAAGTTTGGGATCTTACAAGGACGCCATAAAAGGCAAAGTGACAGTCTCTTTAGACCCCTTTCACATGCTGCGGCCGTGTTAGCGCTAAAGTGCTGCTCGTTTTAGTGGCGCTAAAGCCCCACTCATTTTAACGGCGCTTTATGGCCACTAGCGGGCACTTTTAACCCCAAAGAAGGGGTTAAAAGTGCCTGTGTTGCAGCGCTTCCGAAGCGCTGCCCATTCATTTCAATGGGCAGGGCCCCAATGATGCTGCTTGCAGGACATTTCCTAATGTCCTGCAAGCACACCGCCCCAGTGTGAAAAGTCACACTGAAATGAATGGGCGGCGGTTTTCATGTGCTTAACAGGTGCTATTTCTAGCGCTAAGCGCCTGAAAACCACCTCAGCGTGAAAGGGGTCTTAAAGGTGAACGCCAGTGATGATTTTTTTTGCATACTTACTTTGGGTCAGCTTGGCCCAATGTAAGTATGCATATGTGATACCCGATTGGCCTCTGTGGAAGGCAGGGATGGACTGGCCATCGGGACTACCGGGAGATTCCCGGTGGGCCGATGGCTCAGTGGGCCAGTTTCAGAGACAGGGGAGGAGAGAGAGATACACAGTGCCAAATGTAGCATTAAAACAACTTTTATTCCACTTAAAGAACGTTACTGACAAAGTTAGTAGGGTGAAAGGGATTGAAACACTGTGCAAGAGTCCAGGCTTGTCATCAATTTGAATTAGGAGCCGCCACTGGGAACCAATCGGGTCAGTAGATGCAGAGCGCATCGGTGTGTACTACTACTTCCTGGTGGCGGAGGAATGATGGCCTGAAGGGCATCATTTCTGGATGATGACATCACGTCCACCCCATCATGCGTTCCACCACTACCAGGAAGTAGTAGTACACACCGATGCGCTCTGCATCTACTGGCCCGATCGGTGGAGGCTCCTAATTCAGATTGATGACAAGCCTGGACTCTTGTACAGTGTCTCAATGCCTTTCACCCTACTAACTTCGTCAGTAACGTTCTTTAAGTGGAATAAAAGTTGTTTTAATGCTACATTGGCGCTGTGTATCTCTCTCTCCTCCCCTGTCACGTGGGGGGGGGGGGGGGGGGGGGAGTACAGAGCATGGTTGGAGGTGCCCATCAAGTCCTGTAGTAGCACTGCATCTGGTGACAAGTGACTTGGCAGGTGACAGGCGACGGGGCAAGTGATATGAGCCATCTGGTGGCAGGCGATGGTGGTAATTGACATGCGGCACCTGGTAGCAGGCGACGTGGCAAGTGACAAGCTGCCTCTGCTGACAAATGATGTGGCAAGTGACGTTTTGCATCTGGTGGCAGGTAACATGGCAAGTGACATGCGGCATATGGTGGCAGGCGACGTGGCAAGTGACAAGCTGCATCTGGTGGCAGGCGATGGCGGCAAGTGACATGCGGCACCTGGTGGCAAGTGACAAGCTGCATCTGGTGGCAGGCGATGGCGGCAAGTGACACGCGGCACCTGGTGGCAGGCAATGTGACAAGTGACATGCAGCATTTGGTGGCAGGCGACGTGGCAAGTGACAAGCTGCCTCTGCTGACAAGTGACATTCTGCATCTGGTGGAAGGTAACATGGCAAGTGACATGTGGCATCTGGTGGCAGGCAATGGTGGCAAGTGACATGCGGCACCTGGTGGCAGGCAATGGTGGCAAGTGACATGCGGCACCTGGTGGCAGGCAACGTGGCAAGTGACATGCAGCATCTGGTGGCAGGCAACGTGGCAAGTGACAAGCTGCCTCTGCTGACAAGTGACGTGGCAAGTGACACACTGCATCTGGTGGCAGGCGATGTGGCAAGTGAAGTGGCAGGTGACACACTCAGGGCTCCCACTGATTCTGCATTATGGTGAGTTGAACTATTTCATGTTATATTACAATGTAATAATAGAAATAATGCACTTCAATCATCCTGACACCATATCAACCATGGTGTAGAGAAGATTGAAGCGCAAACACCAGGTGTTTGGAGTAAAGTGGACCGGTCTGGATGAAGTCCAGGGCCAAATTTTTGTCCCAGTCCAGCCCTGGTGAAAGGTGTAAATCACTGTAGTAGCCCAAGCAACTACATCTACACTGATGGCTGTGGTCTTCTGGGTGTTGTGCCAATCGGCTGCCCTTCTTTATGGTAGCCACATGAGGATCCTTCGCTTGGTATGGCCACCATTCAGAGAACATTTTTCTCATTTAATGTGAAACGATCTCCGATTGCACAAGGTGGAGAGGAGGGTGGAGATGGCAACAGGGGCGTAACTAGAAATAGCAGGGCCCCATAGCAAAATGTTGTATGGGGCCCCCCTGCAAACAGCCCCCCCACAGCTGCCCTAGTGTCAATGCAGCGTGACCTGTGCCCAATGCAGCGTGACCTGTGCCCCAAACAGCGTGACCTGTGCCCAATGCAGCGTCACCTGTGCCCCATACAGCGTGACCTGTGCCCAATGCAGCGTGACCTGTGCCCAATGCAGCGTGACCTGTGCCCAATGCAGCGTGACCTGTGCCCAATGCAGCGTGACCTGTGCCCCATACAGCGTGACCTGTGCCCGATACAGCGTGACCTGTGCCCAATGCAGCATGACCCGTGCCCAATGCAGCATGATCCATGCCTCATTCAGCGTGACCTGTGCCCCATACAGCGTGACCTGTGCCCCATACAAAGTGACCTGTGTCCAGTGCAGCATTGCCTGTGCCCAATACAGCCTGGTCTACCTGTGCCCCATACAGCCTCACCTGTGCAGAGTAAGAGGCAAGCCACCCTGATCAGCAGAGAGCGGGATTGCCCGCTGTAATAGCTTTCATTTGAATTTCCCGTCTTCCCGGGGCTCATCGTCACATAGCCCCACCTCTTGGCCTGATGCCTTTGATGACGTCACACGTCCCGCATTGGATCGGCATTCTGTCTATCAAAGGCGCCGGGCCAAGAGGTGGAGCTATGTGACGTGAGCCCCAGGAACACTAGAAGTTCTAATGAAAGCTACTACATCGGGCAATTCAGCTCTCTGCTGATACTGACAGCTTGCCTCTTCCTCTCCTCTCTCTTCCCCTGTCTGGGAGACTGTGCCGGCAGTGCTCTCATCCTCACCGGGCCCCACTTGGCTGCAGGCCCCATATGCGCCCGCATGGGTCGCTATGGTGGTAGTTCCGCCCCTGGATGGCAAAGCACCCAGTAGACTGCAGCTATCACTGAAGAAGCTTGGGCTACTACAGTGATTTACAGCTTGTATAGAGGACGATCAGGTATCACATAGTTAGTCCGGTTGAAAAAAGACACAAGTCGATCTAGTTCAACCATAAAAAATAAAATAAAATAATATCAAACAATCCCATATACCCAATCCTATACCCACAATTGATCCAGAGGAAGGCGAAAAACCCCAGCAAAGCATGATTCAATTTGTTACAGTAGGGGAAAAAAATTCTTCCTGACCCCCAAGAGGCAAATCGGATTTTCCCTGGATCAACTTTACCTATAAATATTAGTACCCAGTTATATTATGTACATTTAGGAAAGAAAAGAATCCAGGCCTTTCTTAAAGCAATCTACTGAGCTGGCCAGAACCACCTCTGGAGGGAGCCTATTCCATATTTTCACAGCTCTTACTGTGAAGAAACCTTTCCGTATTTGGAGATGAAATCTCTTTTCCTTTAGACGTAAAGAGTGTCCCCTTGTCTACTGTGTTGACCATAAAGTGAATAACTCAACACCAAGTTCACTATATGTACCCCTTATATATTTGTACATGTTGATCATATCCCCCCTTAATCTCCTCTTCTCAAGAGGAGAAGCATATCTACATTGTGCAAAGCTGGCCTAATGTACGTATGCAAAATATACCATCCCTGAAGTTGATCTTTAGTAATATGTTTGTAATAAAATTGTTATCCTCTCCCTCAGTTATTATGCATAACATGATGGAGGCCACTGGATTCTATTTCTTTTTGCTCCTCAGGGATGGATGGCCAGATACATCAGCAGCTGTGGGAAAAGGATTGACACTGCCCTGGTACTGTCAATAAGTAAGTGTTATGGGGTTTAGATCACAAGTGCTGCTGATGTCATTTACTACAAGCGGATGTGATGATCTATTGTGACGGGAAATTATTGCCATCAAATACCTTATTACATGTTTACCAAACTATAAATGTTAAATACAAAAAGGTGCTGTGACCCTTTCAAGCTAACTTTAATATCGTTGTCTGTGTGTAATCGTAAATATCGTTTCCCTGTCCTTTCATCTACATGTGACTGGGCCTACTGTAGCCTTGTTTGCTAGAAAGCACTTGGCGTCACTAAAAATGTGGTAATGTGGTTTCAAAGGCACTTGGGAATTTTCTTATATAAAAAGTGACCTCACATTTTTTCAAAGTTTAAGTATGTTTACAATTAACCGCTGCAGATGAAAACAATTTGTTCTGAATGGAGGAGTCATTTCCGAGCTTCAAATTAGATGGATTGTGGCGTATCCCCTCAGATTGTTGCTTGCTAATCCACTTTACAAGGGAATTTAATCTGTGGCTGCCAAGTCTCAAATATTTATGTCATACCTCAGTCCTCCGCCTATTTGCCTGACTGTGTAAAGAGAAACCGGGGTGGTGTAAATGTTAAGACTGGATCAGAACATGAATTTGTATGTTCATTTTTTTAAGCAATTGTGATTTAAAAGGGAATAGAATAAGATAAATTGAATAAAAAAAATGAGATAGGAAAATGTACTGTATATATTGAATATCCTGTCCGAATGATTTGGATTAATAGTATTATTTTGTTTACCATCAGCATAATCTTAAAATATAACAAAAGGCAAACATTTTTTATTTTGAAGTGAATAGACTGTTAGTTTGAGAAAAATTTTCAAACTTTCTCCTCACTGTGGTAGAAAATTAATGTTGATTTGACCCAACTAACGATTAGAAAACCAAATGAACATTCTTAAAACAAAAAAGTAAAAAAAAAGTGAACAAAATTCTATAGAGGGGGTTTCTCAATACGTTATAGAGATCTTTTCTCACTTCCTGGTGTGTCTACGGAACAGGAAGCGAAAAACTGAAAATTTATATTAAATACTTACCGTAATTTACCTTTCCCGATAGGCTCCATGGCAGCATACGTGTGGGTTGACCCCGCCTCCATAACTACCCAATAGGACCCCTCCCTATAAATTTCAGCTGTGAGCTCCCAGCCGTGTTTCGTAACTAGCCTACTTCAAGCATTGGGAGGGACTCCTGCTGCCATGGAGCCTATCAGGAAAGGAAAATTACGGTCAGTATTTGATATAAATTTTCCGTTTTCCTGACAGGCTCCATGGCAGCATACGTGTGGGAAATAACTCGCCAAACACACCCGGGAGGGCACAATGCTGAGCAAAGAAAATAAATTTATTTAACACTGTCAACTGGCAACCCCTTAAAACCAAAATTAACAGATGACAAGGCGGCTGGTTCAACACAATAGTGGGAAACAAAAGTATTAATAGATGACCACTACCACTACATATAACTTCAGATGCGACATGACGATAAGCGGTTGAGATACTCCGAGTTGAGTGTGCAGTCACTGCCTCTGGAGGAGCCCTTCACTTTATAAGCCCTTTGAATGGTCTGTACTATCAAAGCAGAAATGGATCTAATTGAGGCCCGTTTTCCTTTATTTTTTCCATGTAGAAGAATGAAAAAAAAGTCTGTCTAAAAGATTCCGTAACTTCCAAATATTGACTCAAAGTATGTCCTACATCAAGGGGATGGACATCTTGACCCTCTGTCATGCCAAAGGTAGGCAACACAATTTCTTGATCTTTGTGAAAAATAGATGTTACTTTAGGGTTTGAGCCCAGCATGGGAATTAACACTACTCTATCTGGAAAAAAGGTCAGGAAAGGCTCTTTAGAACCCAAGACGGTCTCGAGTGTGAGGTCTTTGACTGATAGAGGTTTTTCAGGATCTGTTCCAAGCGTGAAAAGAAAATCTAGAACAAGGGGAAGATCCCATTTAGGAAACCTCAGTTTTCTTTGAGGTTTTAGCCTGATAGCACCCTTAAAGAACTGACGAACCAGGGCGTGGTTAGCCCATGAAATTCCTGTAAATGCCGAGATGGCTGATATTTGTACACAAAGTGAACTCACTGCTAGAGGCAAATACAACCCTGTTTGCAGAAAGCTAAGGATATCCTGGACTTCTGGGGAACCACAAGGATTAGGTCTAGAGGACATGTGTTCTGTGAACTTGGACCAGATACGCTCATAAACTCTATTAGTGCTCTTCCATCTGGCATTAAGAAGAGTCAGAATGGCTTCTTCTGGACAACCTCAGGCTTCAAGCCTTCCCCTCTCAAAAACCAGACCCTGAGATGTAGATGAGCAGGGCATGGATGCAGGATCGTGCCTTGGGACAGAAGATCCGGCCTGAAAGGCAGAGGTAATGGAATCCCGATAACTGAGGAGTGTTAAGAGGGAAAACCATGGCCTGTTGGGCCAAAATGGTATTATTGCTATGACTTCCACCTCCTCTGTTCTGAGCCTGCGGAGAAACTGGAGTATCACAGGTACCGGAGGGAAGGCATACGCCCTGTTGAACCTCCACCGATCCGTGAGGGCATCTATCCCAAAGGCTTGAGGATCCCGGAACCTCGAATAACACTTGGTCAGCTTGTAATTGCACGGGGATGCAAAGAGATCCACTTCTGGAGACACTCCCAGTGTCAGGAGCCATTTGAACACCTCTTTGTGTAGGGACCACTCATTGTTGTCCATTTGAACACGAGATAGAAAGTCTGCTTGTACATTCTGGACCCCTAGAATGTAGACTGCCGAAATGTTGTACAGATTCTTCTGAGCCCAGTTCATGATTGGCTCCACCTCTCGTAGGAGAGACCAGCTGCGAGTTCCACCTTGCTTCCTTATGTAGGCCACCGCGGTTGTATTGTCCAACCGGAGCATCACTGAGGAGTTTTCTATCAGATGGTGGAAGGATCTGAGCGCCTGAAAGGCTGCCCGTAGTTCCAGTATATTGGATACAATCCCCTGAAATGGTGAGTTCCATCTGCCCTAAGCCACTTCCGATAGGCAATGAGCGCCCCAGCCCTGATTGCTGGCATCTGAGGTTATTGTAACCCATGTGATGGGAAGAATCGAGTGGCAGTTGCGGAGATTTTTCCCTTGGAGCCACCAAAGGAGAGACTCTCTCATGGATGAAGTGAGGAGGATGCGCTGACTCTTGCTGGGGGAATCCCATTGTTGGAGAAACCCTTTCTGGAATGGGCGAGTAAGCCATTGCCCCACTTCACCATGGGAATGGTGGCTGCCATTGTGCCAATCACCTTTAGACATTGAAGAGCGGACAGGTGAGATGAAGTGAGTGTTGAGCGGATCCTGTCCCGGATCACCACAATCTTTCCTCGGTAGCGAGATGGTGCCTTCTAGTGTGTTGAAATTGGCACCTAGAAATATGAGAGACTGAGATGGATTCAGGTGACTTTTTTCCAAATTCAGGAGCCACCCAAACTCTTGGAGAGTGGTAATTACTAGGCTCTTGTACTCTAGAAGTTGACCCTTGTCCTGGGCTAGAAGGAGGAGGTCATCTAGATAGTGGTGAAGACGAACTCCTCTGACTCGGAACAGAGCAACGACAGCTAACGGAACCTTGGAGAACACCCGAGGTGATGTCGTGAGACCAAATGGAAGGCAGGTAAACTGTTATGCCCCGTACACACGGTCGGATTTTCCGACGGAAAATGTGTGATAGGACCTTGTTGTCGGAAATTCTGACCGTGTGTAGGCTCCATCACACATTTTTCATCGGATTTTCCGACACACAAAGTTTGAGAGCAGGCTATAAAATTTTCCGACAACAAAATCCGTTGTCGGAATTTCCGATCGTGTGTACACAAAACCGACGCACAAAGTGCCACGCATGCTCAGAATAAATAAAGAGATGAAAGCTATTGGCTACTGCCCCGTTTATAGTCCCGACGTACGTGTTTCACGTCACCGCGTTCAGAATGATCGGATTTTCCGACAACTTTGTGTGACCGTGTGTATGCAAGACAAGTTTGAGCCAACGTCCGTCGGAAAAAATCCTAGGATTTTGTTGTCGGAATGTCTGATCAATGTCCGACTGTGTGTACGGGGCATAAGTGTTGATCACCCACTGCAAAGCGAAGGAACTTTTGGAAGTCTGCCGCCACTGGAACGTGAAAGTAGGCATCTTTCAAGTCTATTGACACCAACCAGTCCCCTAGATGAACCGACTGTTGTATCGTTAATAGTGATTCCATCTTGAATTTTTCCTTTCGGATAAAACGGTTGAGATGAGTCAAGTCTATTACTGGCCTCCATGTGCCGTTCTTTTTCTGCACCAAGAATAGAGGGGAATACATGCCTTCGCCTCGTTCTCCATCTGGAACAGGAATGGCTGCGCCTTGAGCCAATAAAGAGCTTACGTAAGCTAAAAGAACTTGTTTCTTCTCCTCTGAACTTGGAAGATTTGTTGGCATAAATCTTAGTCTGGGAGTGCTGTTGAAAACCCAGGTGTGGCCTGAGGAGACCGTCTTGACGGTGCAGAGATCCTGAATTGAGGCCTCCCAAACATGCTGGAAGTGGAGAAGGCGAGCCCCCACCTGACACGTTTGAGCAGGCCCAATTTCAAAAGGACTTAGTGGAGTCCTGATTACCCGAAGAAGCCCCTTTTCTGGGCTTTTTAAAAGAGGACTGCCTGGATTTCCAGGATCTTGAAATTTCCCGACCAGGCCTGTAGCTACATGCTTCCCTTGCAAGGTCGGTGTTCTGCGTTCTTGAAAAGGTGCGATTCTGGTTCTGTAAACACCTATCTTCAGGGAGGAATCCCGACTTACCAACTGTAGCCCGGGTAATGGCGCTATCAAGATTGTTGCCGAAGAGAGACGACCCCTCAAAGGGAATACAGCACCAAGCTTGCTTAGAAGCTGGATCCGCCAACCAGGGTCGGAGCCACAAGGCCCGACGGGCAGTGACCGCTGACAACATTACCTGGGCCACTAGGCGAATAACATCAATAGAGACCTCCCCCAGAAAGGCGGAGGCTAGCTCTTGGCTGCTTCTTCAGAGATACCTCTAAGAGATTCATTCACATTGTCTGACCATGCCTCTAAGGCTTTAGAGACTGCTGCTAAGGCCAGGGCAGGTTTGAGCACTGTGCCTGCTGTCAAATAAATCCTTTTTAGGTCGGAATCAATCCGTCTCTCCAGAGGATCTTTAAATGAGACTGTATCTTCGAGAGGGAGAGTCATATACCTCACAAGTCTCATTAATGCAGCATCCACCAAGGGAGCTGACTCAAGGTGTTTAACCTCTTCTTCCTTGAAAGGGTATAGTTTTGAGATTTTAGATTGCATAGAACTTTTTCTATCCATCTTGCCCCATTCTTCAGATATTATGGCTCCTACTTCAGTGAGAAAAGGAAAATAATGACGCTTCTTGCTGAGCTGTTTGAAAAACTTCCTCTGTTTAGGAGGAGAAATTACTGGGTCTTCCCAATTCAAAGCGTCTTCAACAGCTTTCAACAGAGAAGGAACCAGGGCGTATTCAAAGCCCATCCCAGGATCATCTGCTTCTGACCCGCTATCTGAAGGGGGAGCTGACTGGTGACTAGGTTGAGAAGACTCCCACGTCTCATGGACTGGACCATCTTCTGACAGGGGAATCAGTGGATCTGGAGGAGAATCACGAGGCTTTGCAGCGTCTTTCTCCTGTAGTGACTCTTTCACAACTCACTTGATTAATGTTTCCAGGTGTTGGTCTGCACCTTCCCTCTCATTAGCTGCTTTAGAGAAACAGCGGTCATAGAGAAACGAGGGGGGGGGTGAGGAGAGCCTCTACTGTGGTCTTTAGACTTAGAGGATGAACCATGGTGTCGAGAGCCAGAGGAGGAATGCCAGTGGTGTGATTTGGAAGATCCGCTTCTTCTGCGGGAACTACTTTGTCTTTGGTCAGACCTAGAAGGGCTAAGGAAAACAGAAAGACAGGAATAGAGAAAGAGAAAGGCACAAAAGTCAGAATAATGCCCTACACTCCACTCCTACACACAGTTTACAAATCTTACTTGCTGTGAGAGGACTGGCCACCAGGAGGCAGTGAAGAGTCCATGACTGTTGCTTGGAATCACTGCAGGTGAACATAGAATGCATCAGACACAGCAGAAAAAAGTGAACAGGCAAAATTCAGACCCATCTGAATTGCACTTACCTGGGGTAGGCTCTGCAGATGCTCAGAGAAGTCGCCGCTGTGTCCACGATCATTCCCCAGATCTGCAGGCCTCCGCAGGTTTTTAAATTTGTCGCCGCGTGACGTCACGGCCGCCCTAGGCCCGCGATCCTAGTGCGCACATGCAAAACCAGGCCTCGCTTTTATTCCAGGACCGCGCATGCGCCAAGCGCAGACGGAACCCAGAAGTAGAGGGAGCGGCGGCTGGAACGCACAGGGAACCAGCCGCTGCATAGGCATATGTATATATGAAAAGAAAAGGCATATAAGGGAAAAAACAAACAACAAACATACACACTGCTGCCATGAAGGTGATACATGCTTACCACCACCTACAATCGATTCGGCCAGGAACGTCCGTATACACACACACACTGGGCTTTCAGGCAGATAATGGCCACCTGCATACTGCTAGGCAAACAGGCCTGTGCGCGCTTGTCATTCCGATGATTCCAGCTCTTCAGCGCTTACTCTGCAATACACTCCATACCCTGCTAACAGTCAAGGCTTATCGGAGGGACGTGACATCACATAGTTCGGGCGATACGATCACAGGACATCGTCTTCAGGTAGGATAACCAAACATATGGTCCTACGAAGGAGGACAAAAAAGGAACACGGCTAGGAGCTCACAGCTGAAATTTATAGGGAGGGGTCCTATTGGGTAGTTATGGAGGCGGGGTCAACCCACACGTATGCTGCCATGGAGCCTGTCAGGAAAGAAATATTTGCAAGGGAACATACAACAACAATAAAAAAACCCTGGCAGGAATTTTTTTTCTACTCAACATTAAAAGAAAAAAAAGTTTTGGCTATGGATTCACTTTAATTTTTAATTTGGAACAAATAGGTATAAATTGTCCCACACTGTAAAATCTGTCATACAATAAAAGCATATTCATGTTTGTGGTGGTCATATCAACAGTGGAGCCTAGTGTGGCAGAGTCTGAGGGAGAGGCATTTTTTGTCACTGGTTTATGTAAATCAAAGATGTAGCAGAATATTTTGTCATATCTGTATTGTGGAATGTGTACCCACAAAAACTGTGGCACAATGGAAAATCAAACAGCCTTGATGGACACATACTTAAAGTAGAACTTAAGAGAACACTTTTTTTTTCATTTTGGGTAGAGTAAGGGAGGGTTATAACCCCTGCAAGATTTATTTTTGCCAACTGTGTCCCATTGGGGAAATTTCGCTTTACTTCCTGTCCCAAAGCCAAAACAGGAAGTTAGAGAAAATCCCACTTAAGTGAGGGAATCCCTGGCTGTCACCAAGGTCACCAGAACTAGTGTCCCCATTGGAAAATATCCCCACTATTCCTGTTCTGGGGATAACCCCAAATTTTGGAATTTCTTTTACTTTTAGGGATAGTGGTAAACAGAACAATTAAAGAGGTGAATCTCCCTAATGGACACAGACAGATAAAAAAAAAAAGCTGACGTGTTCTAATCTCTGTCTACTCTATCCAAAACTAAAGCTGAACTCCTGCCAGCTTCTGCTGCAATACTTGCCAGCAATCCAGAGCTATCCCAAGCAATACGTCTTTTCATCCACAAGATGTCCTCAGTGTTCTGATTTGAACACTACCCAGCATAATTCAACCCACTTCCTTGGTCCTCAACCTGTGATTGGACGGTGAAAGAGGAAGCAGCATAGTGATGAGCTCATCACCTCTCTGTCCTTTGCTCTCTCCTCCTAGCACCATGCTCCTTGAAGCATATGAAGTGATTGGTTCCTTGAGCTGCTCTTTTGTCTTCCACTAAGCTCTGCTGTACGCACATTGCAAGAGGCTGATACCAAGTCAAATTCAAGTACTTAAACTGCCTACATGAAAAAAAATGCACTCATGATGTATTAATGCATAAATAGTATCATTCACATGTATTTTTTATATACGCTTATATTTTAGTGGTAATCTCTAGCCCTGATGGATAACTGTGCAGTCTGGATGTTTAATGCAGGCAGAGAATGACAAAATTTGGTCATAAACTTAGAAATGACAAGACTCTTATGACAAGACTGTGCTGCACTTATAGCCACAGACATGGCATGGTCATCACTGCATAGGCTGTTCTTGGCTGCATTGAATATATTATCTGTGGCCACCTTTGGAACGCGACCGTCATTCCTAGTGGACAGATTTCAGCTGAGAAATTGCAATCAGCCACGTTGGATCATTTTGACGAATTGCCATTGTTTTCCCCATAAGCTGGCCTTGAGGATGTCTGGCTGTATTTCCTCTGTAACCTCCATAGAACATATACATACTTGGACATCATTTTGAAAAAGATGCACTGAACACCATGTTTCGAAGCAGTGACTACAATTCTCAAAAAATGGGTAGGACAAAGGATAATCACTGCTGATTAGTTATTATCTTAATTGTCAGATTTGGCTGTCTAAGCTTTTCCTAAATATGGGCAAAACAAAACATAAGTTGACAATCCTGATGTCTGCCTCATACCTTTCATGTCATTATATCCTCTTGCTTTTGTTTGTTTAGTTTGTTTAGATTGTGAACTCTTACATGCAGGACTCTGCTAGCCCTCCTGTCTTGAACTGCATTGTAATGGTACTGTCTCACTTTTTTTTTGTAAAGATCTGTGTGAACTGTTGGCGCTAAATTAATCCTGAAAATTAATATTCATAATGACAATCATATAACTAAAATAAAATAGGTCTCTAGAAGTAAGGTAGAATTACACTACACTACAATAGTAAAGAAAAAAATTCTATGATACAAAAGCGGCATAAGACATATAACATGCATACAGTGCCTTGAAAAAGTATTCATACCCCTAGACATTTTCTACATATTGTCATGTTACAACCGAAAACATAAATGTATTTTATTGGGATTTTATGTGATAGACCAACTTAAAGTGGCACATAGTTGTGAAGTGGAAGGAGAATAAGTGATTTTCAAAATGTTTTACAAATAAATATGTGAAAAGTGTGGCGTGCATTTGTATTCAGCCCCCTTTACTCTGATACCCCTAACTAAAATCTAGGGGAACCAATTGCCTTCAGCAGTCACCTAATTAGTAAGTCCACCTGTGTGTAACTGACAGGCCGGGAGAGCATTAATCAGAGAAGCAGCCAAGAGGCCCATGGTAACTCTGGATGAGTGACAGAGATCCACAGCTCAGGTGGGAGAATCTGTCCACAGGACAACTATTAGTTGTGCACTCCACAAATCTGGCCTTTATGGAAGAGTGGCAAGAAGAAAGCCATTGTTAAAAGAAAGCCATAAAAAGTCCCGTTTGCAGTTTGTGAGAAGCCATGTGGGGGAACACAGCAAACATGTGGAAGAAGGTATTCTGGTCAGAAGAGACCAAAATGTAACTCTTTGGCCTAAAAGCAAAACACTATGTGTGGTGGAAAAATTAACACTGCACATCACTCTGAACACACCATCCCCACCGTGAAACATGGTGGTGGCAGCATAATGTTGTGGGGATGCTTTTCTTCAGCAGGGACAGGGAAGCTTGTTAGAGTTGATGGGAAGATGGATGGAGCCAAATACTTGACTGAGACTGGAGCGGAGGTTCACCTTCCAGTAGGATAACGACCCTAGACATACAGCCAGAGCTACAGTGGAATGGTTTAGATCAAAGCATATTCATGTATAAGAATGGCCCAGTGAAAGTCCAGACCTAAATCCAATTGAGAATCTGTGACTTGAAAATTGCTGTTCACAGACGCTCTCCATCCAATCTGACAGAGCTTGAGCCATTTTTCTTCCACTTCACAATTATGTGCCACTTTGTGTTGGTCTATAACATAAAATGCTAATAAAATACATTGTAACGTGACAAATAGAACTATAGAGAGAAATATGCACTAAGTGTGCATTTTGGGTCGCCCTTAATGGATATTTTTTCTGGCCAAAAATGAGTATTAAATCTCATAAGTTGTTATGTATAAAAGTGCACTAGAGTGCCATCTTTATTAAACACATTCAATATATAAAAAAAGGTGACAGTAGAAAATACAATTGTATAAAATGCAAATACAAACACTATACATTCGCTTGCATATAGAGGATATAGCACCCATGTGCCTACAGCCCGCAGCCTGTATGTAGAGATTCAGGCGGATGAGGTGTATGGCATGTACCCGACATGTTTCGGAAATAGGTATGTATTACTCCTTCATCAAGGGATTTATGATTAGGTGCTCAAATCTATCTGTAAATATCAAAGAACAAAAAAATAGTAAAGAATATCTATGTCGTCATAAATTGTATGCGACTGCATTTTTGCAATATATGCGATTTTAGTAATTATTGAAAAAAAGTATACTACTTTTTTTCAATAATTACTAAAATCGCATATATTGCAAAAATGCAGTCGCATACAATTTATGACGACATAGATATTCTTTACTATTTTTTTGTTCTTTGATATTTACAGATAGATTTGAGCACCTAATCATAAATCCCTTGATGAAGGAGTAATACATACCTATTTCCGAAACATGTCGGGTACATGCCATACACCTCATCCGCCTGAATCTCTACATACAGGCTGCGGGCTGTAGGCACATGGGTGCTATATCCTCTATATGCAAGCGAATGTATAGTGTTTGTATTTGCATTTTATACAATTGTATTTTCTACTGTCACCTTTTTTTATATATTGAATGTGTTTAATAAAGATGGCACTCTAGTGCACTTTTATACATAACAACTTATGAGATTTAATACTCATTTTTGGCCAGAAAAAATATCCATTAAGGGCGACCCAAAATGCACACTTAGTGCATATTTCTCTCTATAGTTCTATTTTCTAGGATATTGGCCCCCCTCCCCCCTTCTGTACACACCTTGCTCTCATTACCTTTTTATCTCTTGTAACGTGACAAAATGTGGAAAATTGCAATGGGTATGAATGCTTTTTCAAGGCACTGTAAATAAACAAAGTTCATATTTCTGTACTTTGGATACTATACACTATTATACCAATGTCTGTAGGAACATCAGCACTTTACAGGAAAGGAACTGAACTATGGCTGTTCCATGGTAACAGCAAAACAGGCATATATTAGTTTACTTTGCAAGTTCAACAGCGACATCTGGTGTCTATATATGTCCAGACTTTGTTACTCTGCATGGGGGTATGGCTAGATGGATTCCAAAGTTGAGAACAAATAAATGTTTCTGCAGGTGGCACAAGATTTTAGAAGTATAGGTAACAAAAAAGCACATCCAATTTACATATCATTTACTTGAGTTAATAAATCTAAATGGCCAAAACTACAGCTCGCACAGTAATCTGGCCCACAGTAATTCAGATTCAAATGGTAGACCACTTGAGGTGATTGTAGCCGTATTAGTGCAATTGTGACAGAGAAAATGGCAGTGCACAAACTGTATATTGCAACTGCAATTTTTGACATGCATGGTTGGTTCGGTTGGTTGGCAGGTTAAGTCGGGAATTTCTTTGGTTTTGTTTTGCATGTGTTGCCTTTTCATGTGCTCCTTGCTGCAAAGACCAGCTATAAGTGAGGGCAGTGGCCATTTGTTTGTACTGCTAAAATATTGGTGAGGGGAGGTACTGGACACCTTTGCTGCCATGATGCTATATGCTGGGTGTCCAGTGCACCCCTGTGCCTTTAGGGAGGGATGGGCTCCCTCCAGGCTCACCTGCCATCTACCTATTCATTCATTTTGAGTTCGGACTACAGGTACTGGGGTGCCTTGACGGGGCTCTGTAGCTTATGCTTGTATTTGCAAATATGTACAAACTAAACCCCTGTTTTTAATGCATACTGTTGAACAGAACTATTTGGTTGGTTAGCGGGCCGGTCGGTAAGTTGAGCCAGGAATTTCTTGGTTTTTGTATTGTATGCGTTGCCTTCCATGTGCTCCTTGCTGCAAAGGTCAGTTACAGTGGGTTGCAAAAGTATTCACCCCTCCTTTTTACCTATTTTGTTACATTACAGCCTTTAGTTCAGTGTTTTTTTAAATCTGAATTATAAGTGATGGATCAGAACACAATAGTCTAAGTTGGTAAAGTAAAATTAGAAAAATGTATACATAAAACTATTTTTCAGAAATAAAAAACTGATAATTGGCGTGTGCGTATGTATTCACCCCCTTTGTTACGAAGCCCATAAAAAGCTCTGGTGCAACCAATTAGCTTCAGAAGTCACATAATTAATGAAATGATGTCCACCTGTGTGTAATCTATGTGTCACATGATTTGTCATTACATCTACACACCTTTTTGAAAGGCCCCAGAGACTGCGACACCTAAGCAAGAGGCACCACTAACCAAACACTGCCATGAAGACCAAGGAACTCTCCAAACAAGTAAGGGACAATGTTGTTGAGAAATACAAGTCAGAATTAGGTTATAAAAAAATATCAAAATCTTTGATGATTCCTAGGAGCACCATCAAATCTATCATAACCAAATGGAAAGAACATGGCAAAACAGCAAACCTGCCAAGAGACAGCCGCACACCAAAACTCACGGACCGGGCAAGGAGGGCATTAATCAGAGAGGCAGCACAGAGACCTAAGGTAACCCTGGAGGAGCTGCAGAGCTCCACAGCAGAGACTAGAGTATGTGTACATAGGATGACAATAAGCCTTATGCTCCATAGAGTTGGGCTTTATGGCAAAGTGGCCAGAAGAAAGCCATTACTTTAAGCAAAAAATAAAATGGCACGTTTTGAGTTTGCGAAAAGGCATGTGGGAGACTACCAAAATGTATGGAGGAAGGTGCTCTGGTCTGATGAGACTTAGATTGAACATTTTGGCCATCAAAGAAAATGCTACGTCTGGCGCAAACCCAACACATCACATCACCCAAAGAACATCATCCCCACAGTGAAACATGGTGGTGGCAGCATCATGCTGTGGGGATGTTTTTCAGCAGTTGGGAAACTGGTCAGAGTTGAGGGAAAGATGGATGGTGCTAAATACAGGGATATTCTTGAGCAAAAACTATACCACTCTGTGTGTGATTTAGGCTGGGTTCACACTGGTGCGACACGACAGCCGTCCTACTTTGGATCCGACTTTGCCCTGCGACATGAAGCCGGCATGTGTCCGACTTTCAATGAACGGGGATCCGACTTGGATCCCCGCCAATGCCCGACACTGTGTTTGGTATGAATCTTTAGGGGGAACTCCACGCCAAATTTTAAATAAAAATCCGGCATGGGTTCCCCCTCCAGGAGCATACCAGGCCCCTGGGTCTGGTATGGACCTTGAGGGGAACCCCCTACGCCGAAAAAACGGCGTGGGGGGTCCCCCCCAATCCATACCAGACCCTTATCCGAGCACGCAGCCCGGCCGGACAGGAATGGGGGTGGGGACGAGCGAGCGCCCCCCCCCCTCCTGAACCGTACCAGGCCGCATGCCCTCAACATGGGGGGGTTGGTGCCTTGGGGGAGGGGGCGCGCTGCGGCCCCCCCAGCCCAAAGCACCTTGTCCCCATGTTGATGAGGACAAGGGCCTCTTCCCGACAACCCTGGCCGTTGGTTGTCGGGGTCTGCGGGCGGGGGGCTTATCGGAATCCGGGAGCCCCCTTTAATAAGGGGGCCCCCAGATCCCGGCCCCCCACCCTATGTGAATTGAGTATGGGGTACATAGTACCCCTACCCATTCACCTAGGGAAAAAGTGTCAATTTAAAAAAAAAAACACTACACAGATTTTTAAAGTATTTTATTAGACAGCTCCGGGGGTCTTCTTCCGACTTCGGGGGTCTCTCCGGTTCTTCTCCGCGCTCTCCGGGTCTTCTGCCGGGCTCCTCCTCTCTCTTCTGCTCTTTTGCCGCTCTTTTGCTAAAGAGGAGGAGCCCGGTCTGCTGCCTTCTTCTCTTCGGGGGTCTCTCCGGTTCTTCTCCGCGCTCTCCGGATCTTCTGCCGGGCTCCTCCTCTCTCTTCTGCTCTTTTGCCGCTCTTTTGCTAAAGAGGAGGAGCCCGGTCTTCAATCTTCTGCCCTCTTCTCTTCTCCTGATGTTGACACGACGCTCTCTGGGGCTAGAATGCTCTCTGTGCGCTCTGCTCTGACTTATATAGGCGGTGACCCCGCCCTCTTATGCCGTCACAGTCCCTGGGCATGCTGGGACTGTGACGTTTTAGGGGGCGTGGTCATCACCCGATGACCACGCCCCCTGTATGCCGTCATAGTCCCAGCATGCCCAGGGACTGTGACGGCATAAGAGGGCGGGGTCACCGCCTATATAAGTCAGAGCAGAGCGCACAGAGAGCATTCTAGCCCCAGAGAGCGTCGTGTCAACATCAGGAGAAGAGAAGAGGGCAGAAGATTGAAGACCGGGCTCCTCCTCTTTAGCAAAAGAGCGGCAAAAGAGCAGAAGAGAGAGGAGGAGCCCGGCAGAAGATCCGGAGAGCGCGGAGAAGAACCGGAGAGACCCCCGAAGAGAAGAAGGCAGCAGACCGGGCTCCTCCTCTTTAGCAAAAGAGCGGCAAAAGAGCAGAAGAGAGAGGAGGAGCCCGGCAGAAGACCCGGAGAGCGCGGAGAAGAACCGGAGAGACCCCCGAAGTCGGAAGAAGACCCCCGGAGCTGTCTAATAAAATACTTTAAAAATCTGTGTAGTGTTTTTTTTTTTAAATTGACACTTTTTCCCTAGGTGAATGGGTAGGGGTACTATGTACCCCATACTCAATTCACATAGGGTGGGGGGCCGGGATCTGGGGGCCCCCTTATTAAAGGGGGCTCCCGGATTCCGATAAGCCCCCCGCCCGCAGACCCCGACAACCAACGGCCAGGGTTGTCGGGAAGAGGCCCTTGTCCTCATCAACATGGGGACAAGGTGCTTTGGGCTGGGGGGGCCGCAGCGCGCCCCCTCCCCCAAGGCACCAACCCCCCCATGTTGAGGGCATGCGGCCTGGTACGGTTCAGGAGGGGGGGGGCGCTCGCTCGTCCCCACCCCCATTCCTGTCCGGCCGGGCTGCGTGCTCGGATAAGGGTCTGGTATGGATTGGGGGGGACCCCCGCACGCCGCCTTTTCGGCGTAGGGGGTTCCCCTCAAGGTCCATACCAGACCCAAGGGCTTGGTATGCTCTTGGAGGGGGAACCCATGCCGGATTTTTATTTAAAATTTGGCGCGGAGTTCCCCCTCAAGATCATCTGAGCACAAGTCGCGTGCCGAAGTCGGATCATGCGAGACGGCAATCCGACTTTGATCCGACTTCAATGATAGTCAATAGGCTGAAGTAGGATCAAAGTCGGACCAAAGTAGTACAGGGAGCATTTCTAAAGTCGGAACGACTTGTGTCGGACCAGTTAGGACGGCTCCCATAGGGAAACATTACATTTCACACGTCATGCGACATGAGCTCCCAATGTCGGAGCGTTTGTCGGACCAGTGTGAACCCAGCCTTAAGGCTAGGACGGAGGTTCACCTTCCAGGAGGACAATGACCCCAAACACACTGCTAAAGCAACACTTGGGTGGTTTAGGGGAAACATGTAAATGTGTTGGAATGGCCTAGTCGAAGCCCAGACCTCAATCTAATAGAAAATCTGTGGTCAGACTTAAAGATTGCTGTTCACAAGCGCAAACCATCCAACGTGAAGGAGCTGGAGCAGTTTTGCACGGAGGAATGGGCAAAAATCCCAGTGGTAAGATGTGGCAAGCTCATAGAGACTTATCCAAAGCGATTCGGAGCTGTGATAGCCGCAAAAGGTGGCTCTACAAAGTATTGGCTTTAGTGGGGTGAATAGTTATGCACATGACTTTTCTGTTATTTTGTCCTATTTGTTGTTTGCTTCACAATAAAAAAAAACATATTCAAAGTTGTGGGCATGTTCTGTAAATTAAATGACGCAAATCCTCAAACAATCCATGTTAATTCCGGGTTGGGAGGCAACAAAACACGAAATATGCCAAGGGGGGTGAATACTTTTGCAAGGCACTATAGGTGAAAGCAGTGGCCATTTGTTTGTATGGTTGCTGTAGCACTGCACAGACAGTTATATCAGACACTGGCTCCTTTATTATTTGATTCTGTCATCTTTCTCAGACTACAAGTTACTTTAAAGGAGTTGTAAAGGCAGAAGGTTTTTTATTTGAATGCATTCTATGCATTAAAGCAGAGTTTCACCGAAAAAACTATTAAAAGTCAGCAGCTACAAAAATTGTAGCTGCTGACTTGTAATAATCAGACACTCACCTGTTACACGGTCCTGCGATGCGGGCGTACAAAGCCCCGCTCCTCTCCCTCTCCTCTCCACGGCGCTGGCATTCTTACTGTGGGTGCCCAGCTGTTGCTTCACAGCCAGGCACGCACTATGCATGCGCGAGCCGTGCCACGAATGGACGGGCAATACCTGTGATGTGGGGGAGGGGTGAACTTCCTTCCAATGCCGCGGAGCCCTGGGAGGAAGTGGGAGCTGGGTGCCTCTAAAAAGAGGGTATCTGCCCCACCAAAAAAATGACATGCCAAATGTGGCATGTCAGGGGGTCACCATCACTTAAAGCGGAAGATCAATTTTTGGGTGGAACTCTGCTTTAAGATAAAAAAACCTTCTGTGTATAGCAGCACCGACCAATTACCTACCTGAGCTCCTTCTCTCTCTAGCGATGTCCACAATCGCCCTCAGCCATCCAGTAGACTTCTCCAGATTGGCTGAGACAGAGCAGCGGTGCCATTGGCTCCCGCAGCTGTCAGTCAAAGTCAGTCAATCAGGGGAGAGAGGGGCTGAGGCCAGGTCAGGGATCCGTGTCTTTTGGATACACGGAGCTCTGACTCAGCTTGGGTGCCCCCTGTAGCAAGCGGCTGGCTGTGGGGGCACTCAATAGGAGGGAGGGGCTAGGAGCAGCAAAGAGGGACCCGAGAAGAGGAGGATCCAGGCTGCGCTGTGCAAAACCAACTGCACAGAGGAGGTAAGTATAACATGTTTGTTATTTTAAGAAAACAAAAAAACAAACCTTTACAATAACTTTAAGTAACACATTCATTGTAACTATACCTTGTCTGTTCAAATGTTCTGCTATTTAACTGATAAACTAACCAATTTGTAAGAGTGATCATCTAGTAATTAGGAACATTGATCTCTCTCTACTACCAGTTAGTCCACTCCCCCCACAGTTAGAAACACCTCCCTAGGGAACACTTAACCCCTTGATCATCCCCTCGTGTTAACCCCTTTCCTGCCAGGGTCATTTATACAGTGATCAGTGCATTTTTTATAGCACTGATCGCTGTATAAATGTCAGTAGTCACAAAAAAGTGTCAAAAGTGTCCAATCTGTCCGCCGCAATGTCGCAGTCAAAAATCGCAGTAAAGATTGCAGATCACCGTCATTACTAGTAAAAAAAAAAAAAATTATTAAAAAAAGGCCATAAATCTATCCCCTATTTTGTGGACGCTATAACTTTTGCGCAAACCAATCAATAAATGCTTTTTGCGATTTTTGCGTATCACAAAAAAATGGCCTGGTCATTAGAGGGAAAATCTTCCGGTCCGTGGTTAACAGACCAAGCTATCCAGCAAAAGTGTCAGTCAGAAGGTTGAGACAAACCATTTAATACTGACAGGGGTGTTTACAATGATCAGCTTCTACGTCTTTATGTAAAATCTTTATCCCAAATGAAAAAAAAACTGTTGCTGCAACTTAAAAATGGTAGCTGGAGTTCAGCTTTAAGTTGTTAGTCAAGTCTACAGAAATCTGCTACTTTATCTAACACCCCCTAGGTTGAAATTGCTGCTGTCCAAAGGCGTCTCCATTTCTCCTCCATCCAGAGTGGAGATACCACAAAACAGGAAGTATGTTACTGGCAAAAATAGGGAAAAAAGCCTGAAAAAAAAAAAAAAACGAAGGCAGCCACCACATTTTAAAGTGGTTGTAAAGCCTTAAGTTCTTTCACCTTAATGCATTCTATGATCTGGAGATTAATTTTGTGTGATTCTTCTCAATCCACAAGCTCTCAAATCTAGAGGGTTGAAGTCAAACTCCATGTAAGCCAAACTGTGCTGCTACTGTGTGTCTGAGTTGCAATTACACAAAAGATAATTGGATGGAAAACCTAGTTTAGCCCTTAAGGTAAAGAAAGATTTAACATTTTGGTCAGAAAATAGTTGATGGGCATACTTAAAGTGATTGTGAAGTCTAGTTTTTTTTAGTTAAAAATAACAAACATGTTATACTTACCTGCACTGTGCAGTGGATTTGCACAGAGCAGCCCAGATCTTCCTCTTCTCAGATCCCTCTTCAGTGCTCCTGGCCCCTCCCTCCTGTTGAGTGCACCCACAGCAAGCAGCTTGCTATGGGGGGCACCCGAGCTGAGCCACAGCTCCCTGTGTCCATTCAGACATGAAGCAGCAGTCTGGCCCCCTTTCTCTTCTCATTGGCTGACTGACTTTGATAGCAGCGGGAGCCAATGGCACTGCTGTCTCAGCCAATGAGGAGGGGAGTTCTGGGCAGCTAAGACAATCCTACAACATTGCTGGATCTAGAGGGACCTCTGGGAAATATTAGGGGGGCTGCTGCACACAGAAGGTTTTTTATCTTAACCACTTCAGCCCGGAAGGATTTACCCCCTTAATGACCAGAGCACTTTTTACAATTTGGCACTGCGCTGCTTAAACTGGTAATTGTGCGGTTGTGCAATACTGTATCCAAACAAAATTTTTCCCACAAATAGAGCTTTCTTTTGGTGGTATTTCATAACCTCTGGGATTTACATTTTTTGCGATATAAATGAAAAAAGACCGAAAATTTTGAAGAAAAATTATATTTTCTACTTTTTGTTATAAAAAAAAAATTCAACAAACTCAATTTTAGTCATACATTTAGGCCAAAATGTATTCAGCCACAGTAAGTGTATATTTATTGGTTTGCGCAAAAGTTATAGCATCTACAAACTGGTACATTTACTGGAATGTATGCAGCTTTTAGTTTGACCTCATTTATTGAGGTGCTAAAATGACAGGGCAGTACAAAACCCCTCAGAATTACCCCTTTTTGGAAAGTAGACACCCCAAGAATTTTGCTGAGAGGCATGTTGAGCCCATTGAATATTTTATTTTTTGTCACAAGTGATTGAAAAATGACTAAAAACAAAAACAAAAACAAAACAAATTTTTACACAATGTTGTCACTGAAATTATATATTGCTCACACATGCCATGGGTATATGTGAAATTACACCCCAAAATACATTCTGCTGCTTCTCCTGAGTATGGGGATACCACATGTGTGAGACCTTTTGGGAGCTTAGCCACATACAGGACTGCGAAAACCAATTACCGCCTTCGGCCGTAAATTTTTTTATTTCACTCCTCACTACCTATCACAGTTTCGGAGGCAATGAAATGCCAAGATAGCACAACCCCCCCCAAATGACCCAATTTTGGAAAGTAGACACCCTAAGCTATTTGCTGAGAGGCATGTTGAGTGTTTTGCAGATCTCACTTTTTGTCACAAAGTTTTTAAAATTGAAAAAAGAAAATACATTTTCCTTTTCTTTCTTCATTTTCAAAAATAAATGAGAGCTGCAAAATACCATGCCTCTTAGACCGTGTCTACTTTACAAAATGGGGTAATTTGGGAGGGGGGTGGTTTGTACTATCTTGACATTTCAGGGCCTCACATATGTGATTTCCCCATACTCAGGAGAAGCAGCAGAATGTATTTTGGGGGCTCATTTCACATATTCCCAATGCCATGTTTGAGCAATATATCATTTAGTGATAACTTTGTGTAAAAAAAAAAATATATAATAATAATTTTCCCAAAACTTGTGACAAAATATTCCATGGACTCAACATGCCTCTCGGCAAATATCTTGGGGTGTCTACTTTCCAAAATGGGGTCATTTGGAGGGGGGGTTGTGCTATTTTGACATTTCAGGGCCTCCGAAACTGTGATGGGTAGTGAGGAAGTGAAATCACCATTTTACGCCCTTAGAAAGCCTGAATGCGATGATTGGTTTTCGGGGTTCTGTACCCGGCTAGGCTCCCAAAAAGTCTCACACATGTGGTATCCCCATACTCAGGAGAAGCAGCAGAATGTATTTTGGGGTGCAATTTCACATATGCCCATGGCATGTTTGAGCAATATATAATTTGATGACAACTTTGATGCCAACTTTGTGTAAGTAAAATAAATAAATAAAATGTTCCCGAAACTTCTGGCAAAATATAAAATATTCCATTGATTCAACATGCCTCTCAGCAAATAGCTTGGGGTGTCTACTTTCAAAAAATGGGTCATTTGGGGGGGGGGGGGTTGAACTGTCCTGGCATTTTATGCCCAACCTTAGAAGCTTATGCCACACATCACCCACTCTTCTTTTTTTTCAAATATAAATTTTATTATTTTCTTAAACAGAAAGTCAGCATATATGACATGTTACAGTATCTCATAACAATGCATCACATATATTAGAAAGTATACACATGTGGTAACTGTATTCAGGCATATTCACCCACTCTTCTAACCACTTTCCTTTCTGACACTTTTTGTTTAGATGAAATTATTTTTTTTGCTAGAAAATTACTTTAAACCCCCCAAAATTATATATATTTTTAAAGCAGAGGCCATACAGATTAAAATGGTAGGTGTTGCAATTTTTTTTTTCACAAAGTATTTGCGTAGCGATTTTTCAAACGCAATTTTTTTGAAAAAAAAACACTTTGTTTGGTGAAATATAAAAGACGATCTTATGCTGAGTACATGAATACCAAACACAACATGCTTTAAAATTAAGCACACAAACTATATACATTTTTAAAATCCTTTAAAAGCCTTTACAGGTTACCACTTTAGATTTACAGAGGAGGTCTACTGCTAGAATTACTGCTCTCAATCTGACGTTCGCGGTGATACCTCACATGCATGGTGCAATTTCTGTTTACATATGACACAAGACCAATGCTTGCGGTCACCTTTGTGCGCGTGTACAGGGGGACAGGGATGCTATTGGGGTCTATTGGACTCTAGATCAGGGGTATGTCCACAATTAGAATACCACCCTGCATTCACCCACTTCTAATAATGGGTATACATGCACAGTTCTTTTTTTTCGTTCAGCAAAAGATTCCTTCATTCACATCGAATCTCTGCAAAGAAAAGAAATAAAAATATATGCCGAAGCATAGGGGCAATCCACTCCTAATGTCCACCCCTGCCCCTATGCTTCAGCATATATGCTCTTTTTTTTTAAC
This sequence comes from Lithobates clamitans, assembly GCA_037952925.1. Classification (NCBI taxonomy): domain Eukaryota; kingdom Metazoa; phylum Chordata; class Amphibia; order Anura; family Ranidae; genus Lithobates; species Lithobates clamitans. The sequence continues at coordinate 1,154,248 of JBBGZY010001129.1, read as the reverse complement.
TGTGGTGGTGAAATCACCTCCTACAGCACTGGAGTCGCTGATTTACGTATTGTGAAAGCAAACCCTGTTGCTTTCAAAATAAATAAATCAGTGCTGCAGCTGAATGGCGTATCTGCAAAGCAAACATTGGTAACAATAAATCACGGTATTAATAAAATATTAACTCAATAAAACAACTTTTTTTTATTGCAATCTGTGCCAAAAAAAAGAGTAAAAAATATATGCCGAAGCATAGGGGCAATCCACCCCTATTGTCCACCCCTGCCCCCATGCTTCGGCATATATGCTCTTTTTTTTTTTTTAACTGTGGTGGTAAAATCACCTCTTACAGCCCTGGAGTCACAGATTTACGTATCGTGAGAGCAAACCCTGTTGCTGTCAAAAAAAGGAAAACCCGTGCTGCAGCTGAATGGCGTACCTGCAAAGCAAATAATGGTTAACAATAAAACACAGTAACATTACAGTATAACAGTAGGACATACCTGCAAAGCAAACACTATAAAACACAGTAACAATAAAACATTACAGTTAAGCATAAAATACAGTAAAATAGAGCAGAACAATAGAGACAGAAGAACAATAAAATGACAACTGTTTTTACCTTTTTTTATTTTTTTTACACTTTTATTGTAAATATCCATCTAAGATTTTTCGAGACCCTGTGTCAGACATCCCAACCTGCAAAAACTCATTTCAGGGAGGTGGCAAACTTATTTCAGGGAGGTAATGCTCTGTGCCGCGCTGCCAACCCTCCTCAATCTCACTAAGAAAAATAACACTACATACGCTACACTCATATACATACAGTTCACACATACACTGAATGGCGCAGCCATAAGATGGAATATTGCATAGGGGACTGAGTATGAGGGCCACCTGAACAATGTCCTCAGAGAGATGCTGCAGATAAAGGTTTGACAATGGCACAGCGAACCAGCCTAATGACTTGGACCTATAAAAGCCAATGAAGGCTGAAATTTTGCATTTGCTGCTGCAGCAGCCCTACATAATGACATGCCGGATACACAGGGAGGGACACATAAATCAAAGAAAAGTACCCAGAACACCAGCTGCAAGAAGAGAAATTAATAATGGCACACCTATGTATACTTCACTATACTTCATTAGTGACTGTACCTACCTAAATGAATTGTTCAAAAAGTACACATCACCATTGGTGAACGTCCATATAGGGCTGGTAATCAAAAAACTGATGAATAAAAATTGTCCACATACAGTCACTCCTCGCTATGCTTGGGTGTGAGCAGGCTACAAAGTGAATAGAAGGTAGTGGCAGCAGAGCAGTTAGGTGGCAGCAAGTAAAGAGGTAACAGGACTTCTCTGCAGAGTACAGTATATGCAGCCTAGGAATGCAAACATAGATAGGGAGAAGCAATAAGCAGTGCATTTCATGCCAATAGCAACTATCTGGCTTGTAGCGCTTCTCAACCTTCTCCACATGCCTCAGGAACACACTTAGGCTTATGGCAGCAGCAGGCAGTAAATCAACAGGCTTCACCACGGGACACAGGTAGCACATGTAGCCGAGGAATGCTGACATGAAAAGGGAGAATCAGTGAATGAAGCCATGCCACAACAGTGAATAAAACACACCTTGCACACCTCTCAAACTACAGAATACCTCTGCTTGCGTGTGCTTCTGCATTCGGGGTCGGGGGGACCGGGGAGCAGGATGGATCCTGGATTACTAAAGCCTCGGAGTCCGGGGCCCGCCAGGCTGATCTGTGGGCAGGAGAGACAAGGCACCGTGAAGATCAGCGACAGCAGCCCGCTAAAGGAGCTAGGAGGAGCGTCCCCTCTCACTCCTGAGTCCTCCTAGCTCCCCCGGGCAGCCCTGCTGTATTTTATAAAAGGCGCCAAGACGTCACTGTACCTGCTTCCCGGCCAAGCATGGCCAGCTTTGGAACAGCACATGCTCTGCTCTGGGGGGGGTCAGACCCCTCTGTGCCCGTCACTCAGACAGAAGACAGAGCATCCCAAGTGACTGTACTCCATTTGGCCGCGAGCTGCTCTGTCTGTTGCTGAGTGACAGGCGCAGCCAGGAGATCACCTGGCACTCGCGGGTGTCCGGGAGCCCGCTGCCAAATGCGAGAGACTCCCGCGACTCGCGGGAGACTTGGAGTGTCTGCTGTGTGAAAGTGTTCCCTAGGACTGTGCCATGCTGTACCCTATTCTAATACTCAACTAGTGTGTGGTAGCGATGGAAACAGTCACTGATGCAGAGACCAGGTTGGTCAGGACAGAAGGGACAATAAAAGCAGGTGTCATGCCTATATCTGCGTTTTCTACAGATACGACATCTTCTTTGGGGTGTTCCTCGAGTAGAGGTACCATGGAGGACATCCAGAAAATGCCTCTCATGCAGCCGGCTCACTGTATTTGGATTGGGAAGTTGGGCCACAGCACTATCCGGAAACAGAAACAGGCTGTGATGATCTCTTCCTAGAATTTTAGGAAGGATCCAGGTCTTCCTCACGCTTTGAATAGCACATAAGCGTTCAGCAGAGCCAATTGGAATAAGTATACAGACACTTTTTTTATACCAGCGCCTGGCCTTACGGGCAATTAAGTACGGCGCCATCATCTGGTCGTGGAAGTCCACCCCTCCCATGTTAAGATTGTATTCGTGTACACAGAGGGGCTTCTCAACACCAGTCGCTGTTGTATTTTGGGCTGTGGTATCATCTGCATGAATGGAGGACAGAACAAAAACATTCCGTGTGTCCCTCCACTTCACTGCAAGCAATTTATTACACTTCAAGCAGGCTCTCTTCCCCCGTCTAAGTGGGGAATCTACAAGCAGTTGGGGGAAGCCCCGGCAATTAGATCGCACGGTGCCACATGCGCCAATTCCAAAATCAAAAAGGTGACTAAAAAGTGGCACGCTTGTGTAATAATTGTCCACGTACAAGTGGTACCCCTTTCCAAATAAGGGTGACACCAAGTCCCAAACAATCTTACTGCTGCTCCCTATGCAGTCTGGGCAGTTAGGGGGCTCCACGCTGCTATCTTTTCCCTCGTAAAACAGAAAACTATATGTATACCCTTTAGGCCCTGTCACAGAGCTTATACATCTTGACCCCATAACTAGCACGCTTGCTGGGAAGGTACTGTTTGAAAGCAAGGCGGCCAGAAAACATAATCAGGGACTCATCAATGCAGACAACTTGATCAGGAATAAACAAGGCTGCAAATTATTGGGTTGAAGTGGTTTACGAGGGGCCGAAATTTGTGGAACCGATCATATTCAGGGTCACCCCAAGGATGACAGTTCGTTGTCGTTGAAGTGCATGAACCACAAGATTTGCTCGTATCTAGTCCTGGTCATGGAAGCAGAGAACACGGGCATATGGTGAATTGGGTCAGTGGAACAATATGACCGCAACTCAACCTTTTTAGTAATGCCCATGAGGAGGGATAGGCACAGAAAGGTCTTAAAATCGGGAACCGTTATAGATTTCCAGCCAAATTCTCTGGCAAGGATCACATTTGGATTTGCGGCGATAAATTGACCAGCGTATAAATTGCTTTGGTCCACAATAGATCTGTACAGATCTTCCGTGAAAAACAGCTTTTGAAAATCAAGGGTACTAAAATCTGTTGTTTCCACCTGAATTCCGGGTTGGCCAGTGAATGGGGAAAGTACGGGCACTGCAGAAGTGGTGGGCTGCCAATCAGGAAGGGCACTATGTGCTTTATGGGCCTGTCTGTGAATTCTTGGTGGCTGCGGGAGACTACTTCTGCTAGCCACCGCACCAGCTTGAACTGCACTTATGGGACTCGCCACGTCACCAAGTGTTACTGCAGTGCTGGTTTGTCCACGAACAGAATGTACTAGGCCACTGGTGCTTGCCAGTTCACCAGGGGGTTGAGCGGCACTAGTACTGGCTCTCTACTGCATACGAGAACAATGCGGTTGTTGCACCTCAGCAACAGAAGAACGGGGTCGGGTACGCCTGACCTTAGCAGGGACCACTACTCAGTCCAAAGAGCTATCTGTCAGGGTGCTGCTGCTCTCTACGGGTTTGTATACTGATATAAAGAAAAGTGCAGCGCTAACAACTATAAACATAATCAATATCCATATTCATATCCTACAATAAATGGTATAACCCAGTGTATAAATTGTATAATGAACCTAAATAATACACATTAAGTCCGTAATACAAAAAGTGTTTGTGGTACACTTGTAATAAAATAAAATAGTCGTTAAAGAGTGAAAGTCTTAGGAGGTATATGACACCAAAAAAGTGAAAAGATTTGTAAATGTTTTGATAGAAGTTCCACCACCACTTAAATTGGGGGCTTACCGGAAAAAGATTGGACTCAGATGGGTGTATACCCACTGAGCCAATCTAGCTTGTAACTGTGGGGATCCACGGTGGTATCTGTGTAACGTGAACATTAATCCTGGTGACCCTGGTACTTGCGAGTATTTATGTATGGCAAAGGGAACAAATCCACTCAGGCATCCAGAGTATATATGGAAAAAACGTGAGAGTACGTAGCGTGATACTGTCTCCATGTGTTCATCTCCATGTGTTCATCTCACAGATTAGGCGTGCCTCTGCTAACGCTGCAGTTTTGTGTGCTGTGTTTTGTAAGTGACAGTGGTCTATTGATACTGCACTTGGGTGGGCTGGGCTGGGCGGAGGGGCAAAACACAGGTGCTGGCAGGTGTCTGGGCTGAGCCTGCTAACGCCGTGTTTTTGGGAACGTTATACTATTGGGGATGCTAGTATAGATCTGATCAGATCAAAGGTATCGATCTGTTCAAACACTATTTTAGTAAGGGAGGTGTAAGTGTGTGCATGTGTGTTAGTGCTACTGGCAATAAAAGGGTTAAAATCTGAAGCTGTCTGGGATTGAAGTTAACTGACGCTAACTAGCTAACCCGTGACACTACAGTGATCAGAAAAAAGATCTGTACACTATACCAATGCCACAGTGATAGGGAGTGAAAGGGTTAACTGGGGGTGATCAAGGGGTTAAACCTTTGTTAGGGACTATATGGCGGGTACCCTAAACCTATCTGGGACTACCGCTAACTGCCCTAACGCTGTTTAGAGTCACAAGTGACATGAATACAGTGATCAGAAAAGAGATCTGTACACTATACTAGTGACACAGTGACAGGGAGTGAAAGGGTTACTGGGGATGATCAAGGGGTGAATCCTTTATTAGGGACTATATGGGGGGGGTATCCTAAACCTACCTGGGCCTACCACTAACTGTCCTAACGCTGCTTAGTGACATCAGTACAGTAATTAGTGAAAAATCTGAAAACTGCTCTTGCTGACACTGTGACAGGGAGTGAAAGGGTTAACGGGGGGGGGGGGGGGGCAATCAGGGGGTTAAAAGTTTGCCTATATGTCCTGGTGTAGTGCTTGGTGTACTCCACTATGGATTTCTTCTCGCTCGCTGGAACCGAAAAGGGCTCCATGAGGGGAGATGACATCACTTCCTCTGCCTATGTTTACATTACACAGGCAGAGGAGGATTTTCATTTGCCAGAACTGATCAGCAGGTCCAGGCCAGAAATCATTGGCCTGGGCCTGTAGATCGATCGGTTCTGCAGCGAATCTGATCTGCGCGGTGCTGGCGGGGGCGTGAGCTACATACACCTACAGTGATTCGCACAGCCGAGCTAACCTGTTGCAGTATAACTGCAGCAGCTGGTCGGCAACTGGTTAATGCATAGAATGCATTAAGATAAAAAACATTCTGCCTTTACAATCACTTAAAGATCAAATCTCGCCCATTATTGAACCTCAGCTAATTTATATAGCTCTCCCAAATTTGGATTATACCATAGAGGGGCATTTGGGGAGGCACTAAAAGATGATCCATGTAGTCTTTTATTGCAAGTATGGAATATTTTGTATGAGAATTTCAGAATAGCGGGATATGGACCATTTCTATACAACAAATTAATCAGGGCCTCATAAGAACGCATTAAAGTTCAGAGTATACACTTTATCAAAATGAAAACCGTGTAGCCAAAGTAGCTAGGTCTAGGAATACAAATATATTGTTAAAGCTCCAGGCTCCCCCCAAAAAATGTAAAGTCAGCAGCTACAAATACTGTAGCTGCTGACTTTTAATAAAAGGACACTTACCTGTCCAGGGATCCAGAGATGTCCTCACCTGAGCCGATTCTTCAATTGGCTTCGGGTGCAGGCACCGGCATCTTAAGTAAGAGAAGCCGGCAGTGAGCTTGCGGCCAGTTTCCTACTGCGCATGCGCGAGCCGCACTGTGCTTTGTAAATGGTCCCGCAGTCTTCTGGGACCTGTGATATGTCTCAGAAGGTTGTGGGGGGAGGGAGGGGGGGGGCTGAGCTTCCGGCTCAGATTGCCACGGCACATCTGACCGGAAATGGGAGTGGGCACCTATCAAAACCAGGTACCCGCTCACCCCCCCCCCCCCCCAAAAAAAAAAAGTGCCAAATGTGGCAGTGGAGAGGGTCCAAAGAAGCAGAACTTCCCCTTTTGGGTAAAGTTCCGCTGTAAACCTATGGGAACATTCATTAAATCAGTGTACAAACATATATTATTTTAAGTAAATCATCCTCATAACAGTTGCATGCTCTTAATTCATCTTCACAAACCATAAGGAATGAATACCCTATATTGTGTCTTTTAAATATCTTGGATCAAAATACAGTAGATATTTTTCCACCAGGCTGATCTTAAAGAAAGCACTACAAAGCCTTACCATTTAGGAAGACAAGACTGGTCCTGCACAAAGAACAGGGAAATTTGTTTTTAAAAGATAATTAAAAGGTAAAGATCAGAGAGAAGCAGAAACACATGTAATCTAGACAAACAAGACAGCTGTTTTATAATGGAAAGGCCCCTTACACCTTATAATTAACCCCAAAGTACAAAAAGATTTATCAAATAGATAAAAAATATTGTGCGTGTGTTTGTGTGTAGAATATATTTTTAAAGGTTCATGCATATTCATGAAAAATATTTTACATTTATAATATAGTAATACAATACGGACACTATTTGCCGTGTATTAAAGGGGTTCTAAACCCTTGGGTTTTTTCACCTTAATGCATCCCATGCCCTCCCATATTGCTGTGTCTGGCCATGCGATTTTCTAGTCGGGCCGACATAGACTCCATGAGCTCTACGTCTTTAATTCTGGCGTAGAGATTTGAGAGAGTTGGGGGGGGTGTCGATTCTTCCAGTGTAATGCCACTAAGCACCTTGCCGCCGTGAGGATTTGTGTGGCGAGTCTTTTTGCTAGTCCGGGGAGATCGGGAGGGAGAAAACCCAGTAGGAACAGCTTAGGGGAGAGGGGGACATCCACCTCCAACAGCTGACAGAGAAGACCCAGCACCAAGCTCCAGTATGGCTGGAGAGCTGGGCAACTCCAGTAAACATGGAATAGTGTGCCTCAGTCACAGAGGCACCTCCAACAGCGGACCAAGGCCAATGGGTATATGGCATGTAAGCGAGACGGTGTTAGGTACCAACCGTAAAGCACCTTATAAGTGTTTTCTTTGTAAAGAGTACATATAGAACTTTTGGCCTGCATAGGACCAAATAGTTCTGCATTGTGCAGGGGAGAGTTCCTCCCAGGGCAGGTACAAGGGGTGGGCGGGCAGGGCTTCTGCCCTGGGCGCAGTGTGTGTGTGTGGGGGGGGGCATTGTGAGAAGAAAAATCTGTCAAAAAATCTAGCTGTGACACTTGCATGCCCCTGTTGCCTGACTAAATCAATGATTATGTACCCCTGCTTGCTGCTCTGCTGCCGCAAATACACCCCTTTCCAGGCTCCCTTCATAAGTTCCTATGAGTCCCCCCCCCCTAGATCCGAGCTGGTACAGTCCCAGCAAAAGTGCATGTGGCCAGAGCAGGAAGAGAACCTCACACTGCAGCATTGATCTTTGGTTCCCGCCCAGCACACAGCAGAGCAATCCTCCAGAGCAGAGTGAAGATGAGTAAATCACAGATGACAGACTGGATCTTCTTCTATTATGAGTCCTGACTGCTCTGCATTCCATACTGTGATATAAACGTGCTCTGTACTTTTCAGTGCAGGTTTATTGAAAGTGAAAGTCAAATTCTTGAACACGTTAGGAATTAGTGTGACATTTCAGGTGCTACATGTATGTAATCCACATACACATATCTTCTAAAAATAATTATTTTTAATAAGATATAATGTGTATGTGGATTACATCTATGTAGCACCTGAAATGTCACACAAATTCTTAACCTATTCAAGAATATAAGCATTACACAGCAAAGGATGGGGTGGCTTATCCCAGCCCAATTCCAAGAAAGTCCACTCTTGCAGTGTGGGGGAGGGGGGGGAAAGGGGATATAGTCTTTTTTTACCTACCTGATTCTATGCTTCAGCCAGCTCTAGTGCTCTCCCCCTCCCTACATCATCACATCTACAGGAAGATTAACCCTGTATGGTGCAAAGTGGAGGCTGGAGTGTGACCACTGTCACTGCTAACTGACACAGGAGCTGCAGGGGACCAGTAACAGCACTGCAGGGAGCAGCAAAGGACAAGGTAAAACTGGGCACACTGATCAGAATTCATCTGTTTCAGTGGGAGGGCTGAATTTTGATCAATGTGTAACCCTCTCCATTAGGCAGAAACCAATTGTTATATCTGCTTCTGCTGGAAAACCTTGCTCAATTTAGCTGTTTGCAGCCAAACGGCTGCGGTGCTGATCAGTGTATTCTGATAGGGAAGAGTCCCTGCTGTCAGAATACAATGTCCTAGTAAGGGGGAATTCCCACATCCACCCGACTTGTGTGGATGGAGGAATCTGTCGGCCAAGTGCTCTTGATCCAGCAATGTGCACAAGAGCACTTGCTCTCTAGTGGACTGTTTGTTTATAGTGCTCTTTATAGTACTTTGCACGGTGTGTTTGATCTGCAGCACTGGGAGTTTGGTAGTAACTCCAACCCAAAATTGTGTGCAAATGAACCATAAGAATTTGACTAGAGTTATTTGAATATTATTTGGGAGTTATTCACATTATATGTTAAAGTATTAAATTTTTTTATTTACAGCACCAGGAGTGTGGTCTTAACTCCCTCACAAAATGTTTTTTGCAGCACAGGGATTTTGGTCCCACATACATATGATATGTAATTGAATAATTATAAGTTGTTCACATTATATGATTTGGTATTCTACTTACAGCACCGGGAGTCTGGGATTCGCCCCCTCACACATTTTGTTTGCAGCACTGGTATTTTGGTTCTATATTCATGTGATATATATATATATAATTCACTTGATCATATTTGATAATGACACATACACTAAATTTGATATCATTTATAGGGGTACTGCTATGCACTAGGATGTATATACTCCTGGTCTCTGCACTGTGCAGTTTACCCCTCTTGACTCCTTCACATTGTAAATTACTACACATACACCTTACCTCTGCACTCTGTATGTTTTCCTCTCCTGACTCCTGCACACTGTACATTATCTTTGCTACTGATCCTTGTACTTTGTAATTTATCCAATCCTGACCTCTGCACTCTATATGTAGTTATAATGATCAGGTATGTGTAAGATAATTGGTCATGGTGGGGGGGGGGGGGGGGTGCAGCTCAGCATGTTCGCCCTGGGCACTGTTTGACCTTGTCCCGGCACTGGTTTTTCCCCGAGGTTTTCTTCCCACTTGCGCATGTAGCTATGTTTCCCCAAGGAGAGTCTGTCACTAGAGTTTAGAATTTTTTAGATATCCAAGGTCAGACCTCTCTGTGAGGCGCCTGAAAGAACGACTCTCTCAAATGGGGAAAGCATGGAGAACTGTAGTGTTGGGGCGATAGCGAGGACATAACGCCGTAGCTGAAGGTACCCGAAGAGAGCAGTACTAGGGAGGTCGTGCTTGGCTCTAAGTTGGTCAAAGGGTAGTAATACCCTGGTTACCAGGTTTACTAGATGTCCGAAGTGAAGAAGATTTTTCTGTAACCAGGGATAAATCATCTGGTAGGTTAAACTATTGGGTAATTTAGGGTTATAGAGAAAGGCTGTGACTAAGGAGGCCTCAGATTAGAGGGGATTAACACGGTTCAGTTGTTTCCAAATGGACCGCAGAAGATTCATGGTGTGTAATAGAGAGGTGGAGGGGACATTGGCATTTGTGTTCCACAGTAAGTTGTTCAGGTGGATGGGGGCTATCCATAACTTATCTATTTGGGTCCATCTATTGTAGGCCAGGAGGGTGACCCAGGATGCGATTGCTCCCAACTGGGTAGCATATAAATTGCGGAGGAGGTTTGGGAAGGCCAGACCACCCTCGTTCCGGGAGACATACATATACCCAGTTTCACTGCAGCTCGTTACAACATTCTGGCAGTATGGAACAAGAAAGTGAAGTCTCTGGATCGACCCATACACCTGATCAGCAAGACAAGGCTTGCTTTGGCATTGTTGGTCACAAGTTCAGCCCTGGAATCGGGAAAACCCTGACCAAGGCGAAGGCAGAGCTCCTCTGGACTGGACGGCTTAAGTAGGCAGGACTGACGAGCAGGATATCTACAACAGTTGAGTAACTGTGGAGAGAGATGGGGGCTGGCAATTAGCCGACAACTGAGCGGCCTGCTCAGAGAAGGAAGGGCTGAACCCAGCCCTGACAGTACCCCCTCCTCAATGACCCCTCCCCCTCGGAGGACCACCAGGCTTTAGGGGAAAACATCTATGGAAATCACGGAGGAGTACAGGGGCATGTGCGTCCGAGGATGAGACCCAAGAGCGTTCCTCCGGATCGTACCCTTTCCAATGCACCACGTACTGTAAGCGCCCATGGAACCTACGGGAGTCAACAATGGAGACTGTACTTCATACTCCTCATGGTTCTTAACCTGTACAGGGTGAGGACATGGCACCGAGGTAGTAAAGTGGTTGCAGACCAAAGGTTTTAATAAGGAGACATGAAGTACATTTGAAATACGCATATTAGAAGGAAGCTCTAATGCGTAAGCCACTGGGTTAATCCTGCACGAATATGGAAAGGCCCAATAAACTGAGGTGCGAACTTCAGTGAGGGACCACGAAGTCGGGGATTGCAAGATGGCAGCCAGACCCTGCCCCCAACCTGGTAAGAAGGCGCAGGCAGGCGTCTGCAGTCAGCATGGAGTCTGTACCCATCATTAGCATGATGCAAAGCCTCCTGGACTTGTGGCCAAGTGGAACGAAGACCACGGAGATGCTCCTCTAACACAGGAATACTCTGCGGAACAAGCGAGTCAGGCAATATAGAAGGTTGGAAACCATAATTCGCCATAAATGGGGACAATCGGGAAGCAGGCACTGTTGTGAGCAAAATCTGCCCACAGTAATAGGTCTGACCAGTTGTTATGATGGTCAGAAATATAGCAACGTAGGAATTGCTCCAAGGACTGATTGGCTCGTTCTGCGGCCCCATTAGACTGCAGGTGATACGCAGGGGAAAAAGCAAGCTGAATTCCCAACTGTGCACAAAAGGCTAGCCAGAACCGGGACACAAACTGACTACCCCTGTCTGAGACAATCACCTTGGGTAGCCCATGTAAGCGAAAGATCTCCCGAGCAAAAATGGAAGCCAGTTCCTTAGAAGTGGGCAACTTCTTAAGTGGAATACAATGACACATCTTTGAGAACCGGTCAACCACCATAAGGATAACTGTGTTGTCCTGTGAGTTGGGTAACTCCACAATGAAATCCATAGACAGGTGGCTCCAGGGCCTCTCTCCATTGGGTTTGGGCTGTAGGAGGCCCACTGGAAGATGTCGTGTAGTCTTAATCTGAGCACACACGGAACAGGCAGCTACGAAGGTGGCTACATCAGCATGTAGACTAGGCCACCAGAATTGTTGGGAAATGGCCCAAACAAGTTGATTCTTCCCAGGGTGGACAGCTGCCTTGGGAGAATGGTAATTCTCTAGCATGACAGTACGGAGACTCTCTGGGACAAAGCAGCAGTCACAAGGTTTCTCAGGAGGAGCATGGACCCGAGCAGCAAGAATTTTGTCATCCAAAGGAGAAGTGAGACTGGTGCAAAACGTAGCCAGAATACGATCAGGAGGAATCACAGGAACCGGAACCGACTCCTACTTGGAAGCGGACGAAAATTGTCGTGACAAGGCGTAAGCCCTTACATTCTTAGTACCGGGTAAGAATTAGACAATGTAATTGAAACTTGACAAGAAAAAAGGCCATCGCGCCCTTCTGGGAGAGAGGCGTTTAGCCTCAGACAAGAATGTGAGATTCTTATGGTCAGTAAGAATAAGAACCGGCACAGTGGTACCTTCGAGGAGATGTCTCCATTCTTTTAGGTCTAAAATGATCGCCAACAGCTCTCTGTCAACAATTTTGTAATTGCACTTGGTGTCAGGCTAGGAGCATATAACAGGTAACAGTTCAGGTGTTCTGATTATGCAAAGAGTTCAAAGAACAAGAGCACATACCATGAGCAGGTCTGAGCAGAGCAGGTCAGCTGGGACTTGTAGTTCACCGCTGTAAATGAAGGTAGATGTTTGCTGGACCTTGTAGTTCACCGCTGCAGATGAGGATAGATGTTGTCTTGTGCTTGTAGTTCACCGCTGCAGATAAAGGTACTACAGTAGAGTCAGGCAAAGCGTAGTCTAGGTAAGCTGGGTCATACACAGGAAGATCAGAGTCCAAACGGTACCGAATCAGAAGCAAGCAAACAGGGTCAAACGAGCTGGGTCATACACGAAATACACAGAGCAGATATCAGCTGGATCAAACACAAGGTAAACTCTAACACGAGCACTGATTGAATGCTGATACAAGGGATTTAAAGGTGAGCTGGCCAATCACTGTTGTTTCCCAGGCAAAGGCTGTGTCAGGTGAGTTGTGCTGGGTCCTAAAGGGATCCTAGTACTGACAGTACCCCCCCCCTTTCTCGAGGGCTTGCTCCTGCACCCCCAGTCTTACTTGGATAACGAAGATGGAACTTTTTCTTAAGTTTCAGCATGAAGATCACGAGCTGGGACCCAAGATCGATCCTCTGGGCCGAAACCTTTCCAATGAACGATATATTGTAAGGAATTGCGCACTCGTCTGGAATCAAGAATAAATGCCACTTCATATTCCTGACTGTCCAACACATCCATAGGTTCTGGTTCATTTACTCGGAGGCTGGAATGAACAGGTTTCAACAATGAAACATGAAAGAAATTTGGAATGCGCATGGATGGGGGGAGTTTTAATCTATAGGATACAGGATTAACAATCTCCGAAATTTCATAGGGCCCGATGAATTTTGGGCCAAGTTTTTTAGATGGAACATGCAGGGACAGATTGCTAGATGATAGCCACACTTTGTCACCAACTTTATATCCTGGTGCCTTTGAGCGCCTCTTGTCAGCCATTTTCTTAAAAGCCTGCACAGAGCGAGAAAAAGCACGATTAACATCGGACCAGATTTTGGAGAAATTTTCAATTGTGGTGTTGGCATCTGGCACATCAGAGGGTGGAAGATCAAAAGGAGCACACATGAGGATGCAACCCGTAAACACAGAAGAAAGGAGAGGTCCCTGTAGATGTGCTGGCACAAATATTAAAGGCAAACTCTGCCCATGGCAGGACGTTGACCCACTCCACCTCATCATTGGCCATCAGACAACGTACGATCTTCTCTAGAGTTTGATTAGTCCTTTCTGTTTGGCCGTTTGTCTCAGGATGATATGCTGAAGAATATGATAACTTAATCCCTAGCTGAGATCAAAGGGCCTTCCAAAACTGGGCTATAAACTGAGAGCCACGGTCTGAGACAATGTTAATTGGTGCTCCATGGAGCCTGAAAACATGTTTAATGAATAAAGATGCCAGTTCTTTAGCAGATGGAAGTTTCGGAAGCGGAACAAAGTGGGCCATTTTACTGAACCTGTCTACCACCACCCAGATCGTGGAACATCCCTGGGACGGAGGCAAGTCAGTGATAAAGTCCATAGATAAATGGGTCCAGGGACAGGTAGGTATTGGTAGAGGACATAGGAGACCGGGTGGCTTAGAGGTATTGCTCTTGCTTCTGGCACAGGCCTGGACGAAGGCTAACACATCCTGCCTAATCGATGGTCACCAGAGGTTGCGAGAGATAATCTCAAAAGTTTGTCTAAACCCCGGATGTGCTGCAGGTTTTGATGCATGTACCTGCTGCAATACCTGCAAACGAAGAGCCAGGGGCACAAAAAGCATACCAGAGGGAGTGGAGGGAAGGGCTTCAGCCTGTGCAGGTAACAAGGCCTCAGAGATGTCAGTCTGGGTGAAAGCCAAAATCCTATCCTCAGAGATAATGGGTTGTGGAGGAAGCGGAGGAGGAGACTCTGATAAAAAGCTGCAAGACAAGGCATAAGCCTTAATGTTTTTTGTCCCTGGTAAATATGAAATTGTGAAGTCAAATCTGGAGAAGAACAATGACCACCTGGCTTGACGTGAGTTCAGTCTTTTAGCAGAACGGATGTATTCAAGGTTTTTGTGGTCAGTCAGAACTATGAATGGATAGCGAGCTCCCTCCAGCCAATGTCTCCATTCCTCCAAAGCGAGCTTTATGGCCGGAAGTTCTCTGTTGCCTATATCATAATTGCACTCTGCTGGTAAATATTTACGAGACAAGAAGGCACAGGGGTGGATGGCAGCATTTACCGGATCCTTTTGTGACAAAAGCGCCCCCACCCCTACTTCAGATGCATCTACCTCCACAAGAAAAGGTAGCTCAGGAACAGGATGGCGTAGGATTGGTGAAGAGGTAAAGGCTTTCTTTAACTGAGTGAAGGCTGCCTGGGCTTCAGTAGTCCATTTAAAGGTAGTCGGAGTCTTCCTGGTGAGAGAGGTGATGGGATGTGCAATGGTGGCAAAGTTCTTAATGAATTTTCGATAGATATTTGCAAAGCCCAGGAAGCGCTGAACTGCCTTCAGGTCTGAAGGTGGTGCCCAGTCTAAAGGACCCGCAACTCAAATTCATCATTACTCCAAGACCCAAATTCACATACCGTAAAACCAGAAATATTAAAAATTTGATAGCACCCAGTAAATTTAAACCCAAATCAGGTCTCAAAACAAAATTCCCATGTCTTATCCCTTTGGTTGGGATGTATCAATGTCGCAAAAAATTATGTTTGACATATAGCCATGCTACACATGGCCAAAAAGAATTCACCCACAAGGGCAAGACATACATGATTAGCAGTTTTTACAATTGTTCCACGGTATTTGTAATTTACTGCTTAACTTGTCCTTGTGGGCTTTATTATGTGGGAAGAACTATACATACCCTGAGAAAGAGATTTGGGGAGCACCGCCGTCTCGTGGAAGTAGGAGACGACACTCATAGTGTTCCCTTACATTTTCTTAACAAACATGATCATTCTTCATCTGGCCTCAGGGTTTGGATTATTGAGTCCATTCCAGATACGTTCCTACTGGCAGAGCGTTTCAAACGCCTCTGCCAGAGGGAAACGTACTGGATATACACCTTGGACTCTCTTGCCCCAGGCGGATTAAATGAGGAAATAGAGGTGAGCAGCCTAATTTGAGTGCTTTCCCTCTTCTACCTGTCAATGCATTCCGTTATCCAAATATGTCATTATGCATCTGTAACATCAATAATCTCTATCCTATTTAATTTGTCCAATTTATTTTTCAACTATGTTCCATTTATTTATCCATCATTTATTATACAATTTTTATTTTCCATTTTTATCTTTATTATTATTTTTCATTTTTTATTACTTATTTAATTTTTAATTTTTTTTAATTTTCATTTTTATTTCCCACGTTTATATCCATATATTTCCTACTTCCTGGTGTCATCCCGAATCGTCAGCTTAGGTTATGGGTCCCTAGAACATCAACTATGTGTGAAATGCGGTTGTTCATGATTTTCCTAATTATCTGTTAGTATTCACATCATTTGCATTGTTTCTACAAATCCCCCCTTTTCTATTTCTCTTTTTATTGGTTTTATATATATTGCCATATTTTAATAATTTCAGCAGTTGTAGTCTAATGTATCTATACCGAAATGTCAGCCAGAGCAATTACAGCATAATCTGGAGCGTTCTTTCCATCAATCAGCGACATCCATTAGCCTATATATGTTAGCCCAATCACGTTACACGTTAGGCCTGAGGAAGGAGCGTAGCTCCGCAAACGCGTCGCCTACACGTCCCGTCACCCAGGAAGTGACCTCATCTCTTGGTTTCCTGGTTCTCAGCTTGCGTTCCAGCGGCAGGAAGTGACGGCTCCCACCGCCGAGCCTGCACATCGGACAACAACGCCGACCAGACCGGGACAACACAGATTCCAGGACACTCCGGTTACATTGCCAAACATGCTTTTAAACATGTACTTTTGTGAGTACCATCTGCTTAGTTTTGTATAATAAACTTTATGGTAATTCTGCACTTAGAGTGGCACCTTGTGTTTTACATTTTTAAAATGGCTTGAATCTTGGCTGGATCCATGGTGAGGCCTGTGTCAGAAACTAGGTAGCCTAGGAAAGGTACTTGTTTAACATGGAATGAACATTTTTCAGGCTTTACAAAAAGGGAGTGAGTCTTTAATTGGGCCAATACCGAGCAGACATGCTTCTGATGTGTTTCAAGATTGGGAGAATATATCAAAATATCGTCTAAATATACAAGCATGAAGCGACCCAACATGTCATGGAAAATGTCATTCATAAAGTTCTGAAAGACAGCTGGTGCATTTCTGAGACCGAAAGGCATGACAAGACATTCGTAATGACCATCCTTGGTGTTAAAGGCTGTCTTCCACTCGTCGCCTTCATGGATGCGCACCAGATTATAGGCTCCCCTTAAGTCCAGTTTGGAGAAGATTTTGGCTCCCTGGATTTGAGAGAACAATTCTGTGATGAGATGAAGAGGATACAGATTGGGAACAGTTATTTTATTTAGACCTCTGTAATTAACACAAAGTCTCAGTCCCCCATCCTTCTTTGGGACAAAGAAGCATCCTGCTCCTGCGGGAGAAGTGGAAGGACAGATGGAACCCTTAGCTAGGTTTTCCTGGATGTATTCTTGCAAGGCAAGATTCTCTGGCTCAGACAGTGGAAAGACTCTCCCTCGAAGAGGTGTAGTGTCAGGCAAGAGGTCAATGGGACAATCATAACTGCGATAAGGAAGTAAAGTGTCAGCAATCCCTCTAGAAAACACATCCCAAAAGTCCTTATAACAAAGTGGAATCTGTTCCATTCCCACTTGACAGGTAGCAAGTCGAACAGGGTGCTGGATGCAGTTCTTTTTACACTGATTGGACCAAGCCAGAATATTTCCTGTTCACCGGTCAATTACAGGATTGTGCTTCTGAAGCCAAGGAAGGCCTAGGATCAAAGGAGTGGATGGAGAGTCAATGACAAGACATGAAATTTTCTCCCAATGCAAAGCCCCCAATTGTAACTGGAAAGGGTTGGTGGATTGGAGCACTGGATCTTGTGAGAGAGGCCGATTATCCATGGAAATCAGGCGGACTGGGCAATCTAGAGCATGAGTTTCCAGGGACAAAGAGATAATCAGAGTCTTATCAATAAAATTCTCAGCGGCTCCAGAATCTACCAAGGCCAGCAATTCATGAGCCCCTGTCCCAAAGTGAATGACAGCGGGTAAAAGAATACGATTGTCCCCCTGGGGAGATGAGAGCAGACCTAAGGTAACCTCCCCGCAATTACCTAGGTCCTGGAGTTTCCCGGACGCATAGGGCACGAACGGAGCATATGACCCTTGAGGCCACAATACAAGCAGAGTCCCATGTTACGCCGCGCGTGTGTTTCTGGGCAGATAACCAGGTGGAGCTAACTGCATAGGTTCTTCCTCAGATTTGGCATTGGAGGTGGAATAGTCAGGCGGCATGGGAGGTATATAGTTTGCCACAGCTGTAGTTTGTTCTCTTCTCCTCTCTCGCTGGCGGTGGTCAATTCTAATGGCTAGACTCATAGCCTCCTCCAGTGAGGCTGGGTAGGAGAAGTTGACCAGAGCATCCTTAATTGCATTTGAAAGGCCCATTCTAAACTGGCTGCAGAGAGCTGCATCATTCCAGCCAGATTCCGGGGCCCACCTACGAAACTCTGAGTAATACATTTCAGCTGTGATAGTTCCTTGCTTTAAGTTACGCAGGGTTGATTCTGCAGTAGCAGCACGATCTGGATCATCATATAGCAACCCTAGGGCTTCAAAGAAGGCATATACTGTTAGCAAGGCTGGATGGTTTGGTTCCAGGCTAAAGGCCCAAGCCTGGGGGTCACCCTGTAGTAGAGAGATAATGATTTGAACCCTCTGAGTTTCAGGGCCAGACGAGGATGGCCTTAACTTGAAATATAAATTGCAGCTGTTTTTAAAGTTGCAAAACCCTTTACGGTCACCGGAAAACCGGTCAGGCAAAGGAATTTTTGGTTCAGATGGAGTTTTTGTTGCGGTGGTAATAGAAGGAGATTGCACCTTCGTGAGCTCTGTGGCCATTTCCTGAACTTGATGGGATAAGCGGCAAAGTTCCTGTGCAAACAACTGAGCCTGCTCAGGATCCATGATAGGTTAGGTTTCCTTTATTATGTATGGCTTGTGTTAATGTCAGGCTAGGAGCATATAACAGGTAACAGTTCAGGTGTTCTGATTAAGCAAAGAGTTCAAAGAACAAGAGAACATACCATGAGCAGGTCTGAGCAGAGCAGGTCAGCTGGGACTTGTAGTTCACCGCTGTAGATGAAGGTAGATGTTTGCTGGACCTTGTACTTCACCGCTGCAGATGAGGATAGGTGTTGTCTGGTGCTTGTAGTTCACTGCTGCAGATGAAGGTACTACAGTAGAATCAGGCAAAGCATAGTCTAGGCAAGCTGGGTCATACACAGGAAGATCAGAGTCCAAACGGTACCGAATCAGAAGCAAGCAAACAGGGTCAAACGAGCCGGGTCATACACGAAATACACAGAGCAGATATCAGCTGGATCAAACACAAGGTAAACTCTAACATGAGCACTGATTGAATCCTGATACAAGTGATTTAAAGGTGAGCTGGCCAATCACTGTTGTTTCCCAGGCAAAGGCTGTGTCAGGTGAGTTGTGCTGGGTCCTAAAGGGATCCTAGTACTGACACTTGGCAGGTGACAATTTCTTGGAAAAGTAGCCACAAGAACGCATAGCGCTCTTAGAGGTAGGTCGTTGAGACAGTAGGGTGCCAACACCAGTCTCAGAAGCATCAATCTCAAGGATAAACAGAAAGCAGAAACAAAGGCAGGCTTGAGCCTTAATGGACTCCGGAGACCAACTCTGTGGGTTACCGTCCTTACTGGTCATATTAGTCAGGGGCTTGACTAGAGATGAGAAGTTACGAATAAACTTCCGATAATAGTTTGAAATGCCCAGGAAACGCTGCAGAGGACGTAAACCCACTGGTTGAGGCCACTGTAGGACTGCCGAAAGTTTCTCTGGGTCCATCGGAAAAATAGCAGTGGAAATGACATGGCCCAGGAATTTAACCTGTTCACGATGGAACTTGCACTTCTCCAGTTTACAATAGAGATTGTTCTCTCTTAGTTTCTGAAGCACACGACAGACATATCTCGGACTGCTCTCTCATCCTTGATGGTATCCTGAGAGACCATGAGAAAAAGCAGCCACAAGGGTGTTCCTTGCAACCTCTGCTATCAGAGTACGGAATTTAATGGCGTAGTCGGCAACAGTTCTCATACTCTGTTTGATGGACATGAGGTACTTGGCAGCAGAAGCAGAGCGTGCGGGAACATCAAATACCTTTTTAAACAAAGCCACAAACTCAGGGTAACTCAAGACAACAGGTTTTTGCATCTCCCATAGAGGGTTTACACAGGCCAAGGCTCTCTCAGAAAGCAAAGATATCACAAAACCTACTTTGCTTCTGTCCGTAGGAAACGCCTGGGGCAGCATCTCAAAGTATATCTCAACCTGGTTCACAAACCCTCTGCATTGGACTGGATCACCCCCAAATCGCTGGGGAAGAGGAGCAGAACCAGACATACCTCTTATAGAGGTAATACTCGAGGCGGGTGCCTGCACAGAGACTGGAGCAGCAGCAGGGTCGGCCTGCAACATAGGTTGTATCAGGGTGGCCACAGTGGGAGATTCCAGGTGAGCTGTGCGACTCAGGAGCGTTTGTAACGCCATGGCGAATTGATCCATGCGGTGATCCAGTTCATCCAATCTGGAAAAAATATTACCAACAAGTGGATTGACTGCATCTTCTGAATTCATGGCCTTCGCCTACTGTCAGAAACCATGAAATCAGACCGAGACAGAAGTACAGTTAAATCACACTTGTTTAATTATAAAAGAAAAAAAGAACAAGTCAAAACATAGCCAAAGTTCAGTAACCAGAAATAATAGTCAGCCAAGCCAGAAGTCAGGGATAAAAGTAGTGGAACAGCAAGCAGGATCCAGAGACAGAAGGGATGTCAGCAAAGCCAGTCTTTAAACAGGAATGCAGGAGATGTTTCTTGTGATGTTGACCAAGGCGAAAGCAGAGCTACTCTGGACTGGGCGGCAGGACTGACGAGCAGGATATCTACAACAGCTGAGTAACTGTGGAGAGTGGTGGGAGCTGGCAATTAGCCGACAGCTGAGCGGCCAGCTCAGAGAAGGAAGGGCTGAACCCAGCCCTGACATATAGCTTATGTAGAACTTCCAGCCCTGTTCATCGTGCACATTCGAGGCCTAGAAAATTAGCAGGCCGACTTCCTCAGTCACTAACAGTTGCACTCCAGAGAATGGTCTCTTCAACCTGAGGTGTTTTAAGACCTCTATGGCAGGTTTGGGGATGTAGGATTTGAACCTCCTGGCTTCTAGGTTCAACTACAAAATGAGCAGGTTTGTCTCTAGATCTAGTTCAATATGATCTATGTGTTTCCTCCTCTAAAGCTCCTTCCTCTCCTACTTCCCAGTCGGATCTTCTATCCCAAGGGCTGTTTTCCCAAACTGCTTCTTGGTCATTAGTTTTAGCTGGCTACTTTTTTTTAAAGTTTACCATCCCACTTGGAAAGCTTATTACTCATGGTGCGATGAAGTTCACCTTGGGATGAATCCCGCCCTTTCTCCAGCTTGGCCTGGATAATTGCTTGGCCTTGAGCACCATAAAGGGTCAAATCTCAGAATAAACAGTTTTCAGAGTTTGTCTCACACTCCTTAGTGAAAGTCTTCATACAGGGTGTAACTTACATTTTTCCTCCTGTACACTCCCCAGTGACTCCATGGGATCTCAACTTTTGTGACATAACTGGTAGAGGCCAAGATGACAAGAAAGCCTCCCTTACACCTCTTGTTTAATACCCCCTGGAGTTGGTGGCATGATGAGGAGTGGCATGGGTTCCTGTGGTAGGTCCTGGCCTGGTGGGTAGTCAGACAACAGTCTGGATGCTGCTAAGATACTGCAGATATAGCCTGGATAGTAACAAGAAGAGAGATTTGGGACTTTTTAGGTGCAAATCAATTGGAGAAATATCAAATATAATATATAAAAAATTATTTTATTTTGAGGAGCAAAATAAGAATTCATACATTAGAAGAACAGGAACAGGAATGGCGAGTACAGTTAATTACAGCAACAGTAACACAGCAATAAATGATGGACTTCACTACATGTTTCGCCCATGTATCAGGCTTCCTCAGGGGATGCTGGTCACATGCAAAGTACAGTGCCTTCTATCAAAAAACACAAACAATTGGATGGATTAGGTTGGTTCACAAGTTTGTATAATCATTTACATTTGACATGGTTCTTATGCATATGCGTCTCCACTGTCAGGGTACAGCTGCTTACCTATATCTCCTAGAAAGGGGGATGTTGGAACTGCCAGGATGACTAGATGTTTCTGCTATGTCAAAGAAAACACGCGCTGAAGGTGACCATAGAGTATCCTTCATTAAACTAAAACACAAAAAAAAAAAAAGATACAAAATTAAACTTACAAGGGCAGGTTCAGCAGCTGGCTTGATGCCAGGGGCCACACACCACCAGAGATTCTAATCACTTTTTAGAGGTATCTAGTGAATACAATAAAGCAACACTATATCACCTGCTGTTTGAAAAGTTTTCAAACACAGAAAAAGTCATAATCGGCATAAGAGAATCACAGACAGGATACATTTTTTTTTTTTTTTTTTTTATAATTGACAATTTTTATTATTTTTTTCCACAGAAAAAAAAAAAAAAAACAAATACAGCATTATAGCATTGGGTACAGGGATAGAAAGAGATCGTAGTGTCACATTTCAATTTGGCACACGGTCACCCAAACATTGGGCGGTTAAGCCTGTCAATATAAACAGTTAGTAATGAAACGGAGTAGTTTTACTAGATTGTTATACATCTCATACAGTCAATCCATTAGTACCCTTTACATATATATATATACCTTCACAAAAAGAAAAAAAAAAGAAGGAAAAGAGTAGAGAAAGGAGGAAAAAGGAGGGGGGGGGATAGCCACCCATCTCCTGACCCGGGGCAGGTCCGTGGGGGACGGGTCATAAATACATAAATGACACATATCAGTAGGTCACAGGAGTCTCAAACAGAACCCAGGGTTCCCAAATACGGTTATGCTTCTCAAGAGTATCATTTAATGAGGCCGTAAGATATTCCATTCTCTTAACATCCCTAATCCTGGAGTGTAGCTCAGTCAATGAGGGAGTCTCTCTTTTTTTCCATTTTAGAGCCACCAGACAGCGTGCTGCAGTAAGCACATGAGCTAAAAGTTTTTTGGATGCTTTTGAGAAGGTGGTAGGTGGAAGGCCTAAGAGAAAAATCCTCGGATCAAGGAGCACTCCTGTATCAAAGATGGACTGGAGTAGGGATTGTACCATACCCCAGTAAGGGATGATTAGAGGGCAGGTCCAATAGACATGAAATATTGTTCCCCTATCCTTATAACATCTCCAACAGTGAGAATCAGCTGTGGGGTATATGGAGTGGAGCAAGTCAGGGGTCTGATACCAATGGAATAGAATTTTGTATTGATTCTCTTTATAAAGCGTGCATATGGAGCTTTTAGTAGCCTGGTTCCATATGAATTGCCAGGTCTTTAAGGATAAGTCTGTACCCAACGCCTGCTCCCACTTAGCAATATATGGATTTCGCGGGCCATTTGGAGTATAAATTTTAAAAAAGTGGGCTGGTAGCGATTACCTGGATGGAGAAAAACAGTGTGCATGGGTCCCTCGGTTCCTGCAGCGTCTCCATGCTGCTTACAGCGGTTTTAAATACCATCCATCCGGTGTAGGAACCGGATGCGGGCATGAAAACTGCGCTGCACATGCGCAAACGTCGCCATGGTAGCTTACTCTTCCTCTCCCGCCGAGTCCTAGGGCTCGGTCGGATAAGTGGAAAGAGAGCTCCCTCTGGTGGTAAAAGGAGGGAATCTCACCTGTCAGAAGACATGGTGAGACTTCCAAGCCACAGCAACACACACACCACTAGCACAGAAGAGCGGGTGTTCGGCTGGTATAGCAGGGTCACCCTGGGCATCCATACGGTCACCCAATTATGCGCATGGAGACTCAGACAAGCAAATAAACCCCCCGAATTATGGCAGAGCACACAGATGGTGGGAATAGGCAGGCGTATAAGGAACAGCGCATAGCCATGAACAGGAGAACGCAGATGCATTTACAAGGCATTTCCAAAGCATAACAAAATAATATAAAATAACACAAAAAGGAGAAAAAAAAGAAAAAAAGGGAGAAATGAACGACAGGATTAAATGTAATTTAGTTTTAATGACAATACATATAAAATATACTAAAATTAGTAATACCTCATTATTGGTTCAGCAGACTACAAGGGGCAACAACAGTTTTTTTTATATATAGAAAGTTGTTTTAAGCATCTAAATTCATATTAATAATTTATTACAGGCCAGAGGGGGGGAGATAAAAATAATAGGTAGGGGGATGTGTTGTTAATATCCATGAAGGAGACGAAGAAAAAAAGGGAGGGAGGAAGGGAAGGAAAGAAGGGGAAGGAAAGAAGGGGAAGGGAGGGGGGGGGGAGGCAGGGGAAAGAATGGAAATGGAGAGGAGGGAAGGGGGAAGGGAGGAAACAATATGTAAAAATGAAAATAAAGGGGGGGAAAAGGAAGGGGGGAAAAAAAAAAAAGAAGAAAAAGAAGCCTGGAGCTTCTGCAGAACAGTGGCACACAGGTGGAGCACAGGAACCTACAGGTGCAAGAAGCAGATCAGTAATCAAGATGAGCCAGAGTCAGCAACAACTGAGTAGCAGAGGCCAGGGTCAATATCAGAGTAGGGCTATTAAAATAGCAGACAGAAGACAAAGTCAGGACACAAGCCATGGTCAGCAACAGGATACCATGATAAAGCTGGGTCAAATACAAGGATGTGGGTCTTTTCACTAGTGGCAGGAGCTGACGACCACTCACCAATTCTCATTAGTTATGTTGAGTTGTAGCCTCCCTGACGGTATTCCCGAGTGTGGCTCGGGGTTAAATTTCAGCACCATTAGCGGTAACCCTGAGCCACACTCGGGATTACATCTCAGGATCCTGGTGCAGGTTACTTACCTTATCCCAAGAATCTTGCAATGTCCCCCCACGCACTGTCTGCGGGCTCCGTCCTCTGCCTGAAGCCTCTCTGTGCCAGGCTCCGTTCCTTGTGAGCGTCGCGACGCACGGGGGCGGAGCCTGACAGCAAATTCAAAAAGTGTAAAATTCATAACACATACAGTACTGTAATCTTACAGATTACAGTACTGTATGAAATCACTTCCCTTTTGTCCCCAGTGCTTTGGCCCATGCCCTGTATGCAGTTTTATATTATATATACTGTTCTTTCTGCCTGAAAACTTGAGATTGTCCATAGCAACCAAAAAGTGTTCCTTTACGTAAAGTGGCTTTAGACCAGCTAGAAAACAGCGATAGTAAATTAGAACACTTGCAGAATTGATCGATAGTGAATCGTGGGTACATTTATTTTACTATTATTATTTTTTTTAATTATTTATATTTATTTATTATAATTGATGATTTTGTGTTTCAAACTTCATCATACCCGGGATATCTACTAGACTCTTGGTGGACAGATATAAGTGTGTTATTGCTAAGAATTACAGACCTACAATATAAAACGCCAAATTTCTATGCAAAATAATTGTACCGCTTTGAGACGCAAAAATCTGAAATAATCATACCGCCAGGGAGGTTAAATAGGCCTCCCAACACCAAAAGCCAGTGCCCAACGTGCACGCTAATTCATGCTAATATGCATGAATATTGATAAACAGGCACATATGTATGCAGACCATTAACCCTATATACTGTTCCATGGACAGCACCATGCCTATGCACAGATCTTCAGACATGGCCATGCACTCAATCTTCCTGACATTGCCCCTCTTAAGGACAGCCTTGAGATGCCCAGTTGAGTTCTCTTCTCAGGATGAGCAGCAATGATGGTCTCAGCTTGATATTCCTCAGAATTATCTATCACTATTGGGGCTGGAGTTCCTGGATTTTCATTTGGAAAAGAGCGGTTTTAGAAAAGATACATGAAGACAGACTGTATCTTAGTCAGGAAAACAGAGTTCATAAGCTGCCGGTGTTCTATCGATAAAATACCTCCCATAGAAAAATGCCTTCGATGGGTCTGCGCATGCGCAATACCAAACGTCACACCAGCAGATATGTTGATCAGCTGGCATGACGTAAACACAGCATATGCGTAGATTGTCTGAGGCATTAACCAACGCTTTGCGATCAGCGAAGAGAGAACATACGTGTCAGATTTTGCCTCGCTATAGTTTTCTGTCTGTTGCATGGCGGGTTCAGTGTGTTAAACGGCGGGTTTTGCCTGTGTCTAAGGGTGGGTTCAAACACACACAAAACCTTCCCTGTAACACCCCCACAGCCCACCCCGAAATAGCGATGCATAATCTGAAATTACATTCTCCCTCAGCACTTAGCAGATCGTCTGATACTGCCTCCGGCGATTTGGGCATGCGCCGTGTTGACGTCACTCCAGCTGATCAACATATCAGCTGGAGTGACGCTGCGTACTGCGTATGCGCAGACCCATCAGAGGCATTTTTCGACACAGGGCAGTATTTGATAGAACACCTGGTTGATCTTCCTCTTCATTAGAAAAGGGACCAATGTATCGAAATCCCAGCTTTTTGGATGGGTATTGTAAATTCATGGTCCACAGTTGACAAGCATACTTTGTCCCATTGTTTGAGGTATAGATCTCCCCTCTTCTTTTTGTCAATTTTTTTTTTTAAACCTTTCTTTGCCAAAGCAGCTTGCAACTTCTTATTGTTGTTCAGGAAAAATGTAACCCTGTCCTGTACTGCCAGGACTGGAGAATCAGGAAGTGTATCAGAAAGGAAGGGTGGACAAAAATCATAATTGGCAAAGAATGAGCCTGGTCAGTAGCCTCATGCACAGAATTGTTGTAGGCGAATTCCGACAAAAGTAAGAGGGATGCCCAGCCATGCTGTGAGAATGATGAAAAACATCTAAGGTACTGTTCCAATGTTTAATTCCTGTACTCTGTCTGCCCATTCATCCATGGGTGGTATGTGGAAGAGAAGTGCAGCTTAATTTCTAATGCCGCGTACACACGGTCGGACTTTTCAGCTACAAAAGTCCGACAGCCTGTCCGACAGACTTCCGGTGGACTTCCGGTGGACTTTCGGCGGACTTGTGGCAGACTTTCTAACGAACGGACTTGCCTACACACGACCACACAAAAGTCCGACGGATTCGTACGTGATGACGTACACCAGACTAAAATAAGGAAGTTGATAGCCAGTAGCCAATAGCTGCCCTAGCGTGGGTTTTTGTCCGTCGGACTAGCACACAGACGAGCAGATTTCGGGGTCCGTCGTAGTTACGACGTAAAGATTTGAAGCATGTTTCAAATCTAAAGTACGTCGGATTTGAGGCTAAAAAAGTACGTTGAAAGTCCGGAGAAGCCCACACACGATCGGATTACCAGCCAGCTTTAGTCCGTCAGCGTCCGTTGGACTTTTGTAGACGAAAAGTCCGACCGTGTGTACGCGGCATAACACTCTGCACAACTTTGCCCAAAATTTTGATGTGAACTGTATTCAGCGATAGGACACAATACTGAAAAGAATCCCATGAAGTCTTACCAATCCTTTATAAATGCCTGAGCTGTCTTTCATGGGCACAAAGTGTGCCATTTTGGACAGTCTGACCACAATTACAAAAATGGTGGTATAGATATCTAAGACTGGTAATTTTAATATAAAATCAATATAAAAAATTCCCATAGTCTTTTAGGCACTGGAAGTGGCCTCACTAGGCTCTAGGACTTAGCCTTTTTATTGTTGCTTCAGATACAGAAGACCTGATATAGTTTTTACAGTTTCTTTTCAGATTAGACTGCCAAAAGGACCGTTGCATAAATGGGTGATCATAATATACCCTAATTACCTGGAGCTGTTCACTTTCAGGTACAAAGAACTTATCTTGAAATAAGAAGAATCCATCTTTTTTTCCTGTAGGATTATTCATGGGGGAACTGAGTTTTTCCTAATGCCTGCTTGAAGTGAGACTTATAACCTGTCTGGAGGAGCAAAAAGTTTTGAGCGGACAAAATGTTATATCAGGCTGAGATAGTTCTGTATTTTTAGAAACAAGCCAGACAAAGCATCTGACTTGCTATTTTTTGAATCAGGACAAAACATGATGTGAAACACAAGTCTGAATAAAAATAATGCCCATCTGGGCTGAAAAGGCCTTAGGCTCTTGCAGGGCCGCTGATAAGGGGGTAGCACCTGCCCTCCTGTACAGGGCCCAGGCACCTTGAGTTCAACAGGGGCACAGAGCAGCAGAACTGGGTGCAATTACTGAAACCAATCCCCCTGTGTTTACTATGCTTCAGTTTGTGAATAAACAGGGAGTCTCTGTACAGAGCGCTTCCTGTTCATTCACTATGCATCTGAGGCTGCAGAGAAAGGGTTGAGGTATCTGTGTCCTCAATCCTTTCTCTGTTTCAAAAGTAAGGCATTGGGTGTCTGTTCAGACCCCTGATATTTCACCAACTCCCACCGGGCTGTTAAAAAAAAAAAAAATAATCTAAAATTGTAAAAAAAAAAAAAAGAAAAAAAAAAAAACATAATTAAGGGCTCATTCTCACAGGTATTCTGGTTTAAATGAGTGCTTTGTCCATGCAGCTGGAGCCGCCTTGTTAGACTTTGTTCACTGTGCCTGTCAGCTAGGCTGTATGGGGCCCCATGACTTCTAACAGCACTCCTGGTCTCTTGGCTGACCCGAGATACTCCAGATTCTTGTGGTCTGTAAAAATCAAAATTGAATGAGATGCACCTTGCATCAGATATCAACATTCCTGATCTCCAACATTGTAATTTTTTTCTGCTGGAATTAGCTTCCTCTAGAAAAAAAGACTGGGGATGTGTTAAGGATATGGGGCCTGTGACAGGATGGCTCTTGAAGGCATCAGCCTCAAGAATATGCAGCAATGCTGAATAAGGGTCGCAGTATTGGTGCAGATGTAAAAGGGAGTTTCAGCTTGTCAAATGCTGCTTGAGGCTCCGATGACCACTGGAAATGGGTATGCTGCTTGTGAGTTGCATGAAGGGAAACACAATAGCTGAAAAAGCCTTTGATAAAATTCCTTTAGAAGTTGGCAAAACCCATAAATCTTTGTACTCCTTTTTTTTATCGACGGGGACAGGCCAATACAATAAAGTATTGACCTTTTGATGGTCCATGGCGATACCTTTTGTTGAGATAATGAAATCCAGGAATGAGATTTCTTTTTTTGTTCAAATTCACACTTCCTTGGTGCAGACTTCATTTTCCCAGTTTAACTTACTCATCTCTCTTTTGTCATGGATACAATGAAGCTCCAGTGAAGAGGAGAAGACTAAGAATCTAAATACACTATCATGAGAAGGTCAAGAAAGTACCACAAGATATAATGTACAAAGTGCTAAAAAATGGTTTGTGCACTGCATAGGCCAAACAGCATTACAAGATATTCAAAATGTACAAAGAGTTCTGAATGCCATCTCCACTCAACTTTCCACCTAATATTAACTAAATTATGGGCCTCTCCTAAATCCAGCTTGGTGTAAATCTTTGCAGTTCTGAATCATTGAAAAAGCTCAGGAACCTGTGGCAGGTATCTTTTCTTGATATTGACTTTGTTAAGATCTCTATAATTCTTTGTACTCGGGGCAGCACAGTGACTAAGTGGTTAGCACTTTCGCCTAGTCGCCAGTTTGAATCTCAACCCCAGACACTACGTGCCTGGAGTTTGCATGTTCTACCTATGCGGGTTTCCTCCTCAGCAAATATTTAGGGGTGTCTACTTTCCCAAAAGGGGTCTTTGGGGGGGGGGGGGGATTTGAACTGTCTTGGCATTTTAGGGGCCTCTAAAATTAAGTTTATGGACAATGTTTCTGCCACACGCCTAAATGAAGGGCATACATGTAATGTTCTTTTTTTCGTTCAGACTGTGGGCTGAAAAAAAAAAAAAAAAAAAACTTAACAAATTCCTCTATTCACATTGATCGATGTGGAAGAGCTCTCTGCCAGAAAAAGTGTATGCCCAACATTAGAAGCTTCCGACACATATACACCCACTCTTCTAATGTTGGGCATACATGTAATGTTCTTTTTTTGTTCAGCTCACAGGCTGAACCTAACAGATTCCACCATTTACATGGATCCTTGTAGATGAAGAAATCTCTTTCAGAAAAAAGTATACAGTGCCTTTGAAAACATATTTATACCCCTAAATTTTCCACATTTTGTCATGTTGCAAACAAAAACGTAAATGTATTTTATTGAGATTTTATGTGATAGACCAACACAAAGTGGCACATAATTGTGAAGTGGAAGGAAAGTGATAAATAGTTTTCCAATTTTTTTACTAATAAATATCTAAAAAGTGTGGTGTGGGTTCGTATTCAGCCCCTCTTACTCTGATACCCCTAACTAAAATCTAGTGGAACCAATTGCCTTCAGAAGTCACCTAATTACTAAATAGAGTCCACCTGTATGTGATTTAATCTTAGTATAAATACAGCTGTTCTGGGAAGCCCCCAGAGGTTTGTTAGAGAACCTTAGTGAACAAACAGCATCATGAAGGCCAAGGAACACACCAGACAGGTCAGGGATAAAGTTGTGGAGAAGTTTAAACCAAAAAAACCCCAAGCTTTGAACATCTCATGGAGCACTGTTCAATCCATCATCCAAAAATGGAAAGAGCATACAACAACTGCAAACCTACCAAGACACAGTGGCGGAAGTATAGGGGTCGTTGAGGTCGCCACGGCGACCGGGCCCCCTGTATACCTCGATAGGAGGAGCGGCAAGGGCGGCTGAGACCGAGCTCCCCGATCCTCAGCCGAACGGGGCTCGTCCCGTTGATTACATCTAAAGTGAAAGCACAGTGTGTGCTGGAAGAGGTCAGGTAAAGCACTGCCGATTTTTAAAAGGCTATCTGTATGTATGTGTGTGTGTGCATGCATGTATGTGTGCATTATATATATATATATATATATATATATATATATATATATATATGTGTGTGTGTGTGTGTGTGTGTGTATACATACATACACAGTGGGGGTGCGCCTGTAGGAATGTTGGCAATTTAAGATACCAAAACAACAAATTGATGATCTTTCCTGACTACTCGATAGAGACGCAGAAACTCAGGAAGTCATTCGACCATGTGAAAGCTGCGTTGAGGGTCCGTAATATCCGCTACAGTGTCCTATTCCCAGCGCGCTTGAGGGTCCAGGATGGAGAATCCGTCTGCTTCTTCACCTCCCCCGGGGAGGCGTCAGCTTGGCTGGATACATTGCCCCAAGATCGACAGCAGAGAGCCTGATATGTGAATATTATACATTTACGATTGCAACCTGTTGAGCCCAGAATACCAAGCCCCTGCAATGACTATCATTGTATCCCGTAATTCGGTATTCAACCTGAGGCAGTTCAGATGCACATGTTTACTTGTTTTAAAGTGCCTGTCCTCACGAAGGACCCGTAAAACACCAAGTCAGAGCCCCTGGTCGGGTGAACCAGGAGACCGTTAACGTTAAAGTTGAATTGAAATGAGCACTGCTCCCTCTCCCACAGGGACCACAGGGAACCAGATTGCCACATGCACTACAGATGGCGGAATTTCCCCTCTTCTTCAAATTTTTTCTCCCCCTTTTTTCCTCTGTTTTTTTTTTTTTTCCTGTATTTTCTTCATATACATGCAAGGGATGGGCCCAGCCCAATGTTCTACTATTTGTCTCTTTTACCCTCCTCATGGCGGGGCCCCTTGTCAGACTCAGTGATGCTGCAGCGGAGCCCCAAGCCAACAGAGAGTGACTAGGCTCATCTGAGACCCTCAGGAACTCTTGAGGGGTCGAAACGCCTCTTGCACAGGACCCCCCTTTTGCAGCCGGCGTGCTGATTTTGTTTGGGGTGGATACCTGCCTCAGTTTCAAGGGGTTGGGTGGGGTAGTTGCCCCATAAGGGCAGGTTCATTGTTCTGGGTTAAATTTTTGTTTTTGGAAAGTTTGATTTTGCTAATATGTTTTATGAATACATTGCAAATGTCAGTACTGTACGATCTTGTATGTTGTATCCTCCGGGTCGGGTTGGCAGCCTCGGGGGAAGAGTGTTTTCCAAATTCGAGCACCCCCATTCTATCACATAACTATGGCGTCCCTTAACATTCTGTCCCGGAACACCAGGGGTCTGAACTCCACGGTCAAGAGATCACTGGTGTTCCAATTCATCAAAGCTCGCAGCCCACACATCTGCATCTTACAGGAAACCCACCTAGTGGGTAGTAAAACTATGGCCCTAAAGAAAGCCTGGATTGGGTACCATTATCACTCCACGTACTCTAACTTTGCACAGGGCGTAAGCGTCCTAGTCCATAAATCTCTCCCCTTTAGGCTGCTAGACCTAGTGCTGGACCCGGAGGGAAGATATGTAGTGGTTCATGCTCAGATACACTCTATGAACTGGGTAATAGTGGGTGTGTATTTACCCCCCGGCTTCAATACCTCTCCTGCACCAGGTGGCCTCCAGAATAGCAGACTTCCAGAGCAACAATATAACCATTTTAGGCGACTTTAACTTAGCCCCCAACCCGGAGGTGGATAGGATGTCCAGCGTTGGTTACTCCCACCTCGGCTTGGCGGACTGGGCTGAGCTGTATGGTTTGACGGATGTGTGGCGGTGGACAAACCCTCACCTTAGGGCCTATACCTGCCACTCTGCCTCCCACAGATCCTTTTCTAGGATCGACTTGGCCTATGTGGACCACGCTGCATTAGCTAGGGTGAGGGACATCAGAATCCTTCCCCGGGGTATATCGGACCATGCACCGCTCCTCCTGTTGCTGGAACTCTCCTCCACGTCGGGAGTCTCCCTGTGGAGATTGTCCAGATTCTGGGTGTCGGATGAGATGGTGGATGGTCATTTCAGAGAGGCGATGGGGGAGTACTGGGATATCAATCCAGGCTCAGCTAGCGCAACAACTGTCTGGGACCCTTTAAAGGCATACACTAGAGGGAGCTACTAGTCCATTATAGCCAGGGTCCGTAGGGAGAGGAGAGCAGCCTTGGAAGCAGCAGAGAGAAAGGCAGACCTGCAAGAAGCACATTTTCTTAGGACCAAAGACCCCAGTGACTATGACGTGCTTCAACAACTAACTGGGGAAGTTGTCCGTATCCGCACCTCTCTCACCCAGAAACATCTTCTCGCCCAGACACACCATATATTCGAGCAGGGGGAGAGGTCAGGGAAGCTATTGGCATGGTTGTCCAGAGAACAACAGGGGGGGATGTGCATACCACACATACAAGGACCTGACGGATGTCTCAAATACGACTCGGACGAGATAAATGACTGCTTCGCATCCTTTTATAAAAATGTCTATAGCTCTAAGGCCACATACACTAGGGAGGAGTTGACCACCTACCTGGAGCCCATGGATTTCCCGGTTCTGACTGCAAAATACCGTGACAACCTTGATGCCCCTATCACTACTGATGAACTATTGAAAGCTCTAAAGACTCTCCAATCAGGCAAATCTCCGGGTCCGGACGGTATACCCGTCAAATTTTATAAGCAATATGCAGAAGAGCTGACGGGGAAGCTACATGATATGTTAAGGGAGGCACATCGCTTAGAGATGCTTCCGAGCTCATTGAGTGAGGCGGTGGTTGTTGTAATCCCCAAGCCAGGTAAAGACCCGTCCCTGCGTTCCTCTTACCGCCCCATCTCTCTAATTAACGTGGACGCTAAGCTCCTGGCCAAAGTGTTGGCCATGAGACTTAACACAGTCATAACAGCTCTAGTACACCCAGACTAAACAGGGTTCATGCCGGGGAGGGGAACGGATATCAACATCCGAAGGCTTTTCACTCATATGGATAGGGCACAGGCAGACTCGGCGGGAGTGGTGGTCTCCCTTGACACCGAGAAAGCCTTCGATTCCGTAGAATGGGCATTTCTATGGGGGGGTCCTATCAAAATTCGGTTTTGGACCAAATTTTCTAACATGGCTACGGATGCTTTACGCCAGCCTCAAAGCGAGGGTCCGTACAAACGGAGCCCTCTCTGAAACCTTCCCCCTGGGAAGGGGCACTTGTCAGAGTTGCCCCTTGTCACCGGGGCTTTTTGCCTTGGCGATAGAACCTCTTGCCATTGCCCTGAGGGCGGAGGTAGGGGTGAAGGGCATATCAGTAGGTACAATTGAAGAAAAAGTGTCCCTATACGCAGATGACACCTTGCTTTACCTCGCTGACCCCAACCAGTCACTGCAGAAGGCCCTGGGCTTATTCGAGGACTTCGCTCGGTTCTCAGGTGTTCGCATAAACTGGGACAAGTCGGTCCTCTTCCTGCTCCACCCCTTGCTTCCCAGGGTGGATACAGCCATCCCACTACAGTGGGTGGATGAGTTCACCTATTTAGGTATCAAAATTAGTAATACCACTCAGGAGTTTTTGGAAAAAAACGTGCAGCCTCTCATTTCCCAACTCACCTTAAAATGCACGGCCTGGCGCACCCTTCCACTCACCCCAGTGGGCAGAATCAATTTGCTTAAAATGGTGTTCCTTCCAAAATTTCTATACTTTTTCCGTAACACACCCTCCCATGTACCTAGGTCCTTCTTTAGACGTCTGGAAGGGATCCTGATTTCTTTCATCTGGGCTGGGAGGACACCCAGAGTGGCGAAGAGGGTGCTCTACCTTCCTCTTTGGGGGGGGGGACTTGCCCTTCCAAACTTTTTGATATATTATTGGGTTGCTGTGCTGGTAACGGTGCGCTGGTGGTTCTCCCAGCCCAGACAAAACCCTGCAGTCAGACTTGAAGCAGCCATCTTGGGCTCATATGCGGCTCTGTCAAACTTAGTCTACAGGGGTCCTAAAGCCCCTTACGCTCTGACGACCCCAATGAAAACCACCATTAGAGCATGGAGGGAGGCCAAGGCAATATATGCAGAGCCGAATCGCATATCCCCACACACTCCGCTTTGGGGTAATCCCGCCCTCCCACATCTCTACGACATGCTAGATTCCTCTCAATGGGCCACAAGGGGAATAACCACCCTAAAACATATCATAGCCAATGGTAAGCTTATGCCCTTCCAAGACATTAAAAGGCAGTATTCCCTACCCCGAACTTTTGAGTTCAAATATTGGCAATTGAGACACGCGATGAGGGCACAATTCCCAGACAGACTGATTCTGGAACCGGACTCAGTCGAGCGACTTCTGACTTCAGGCGTGATGGGGAAACCCCTATCCACACTGTACTTATATTTGACGGTGGCACACGACGTTAAGCCCACTTGTACATTTGACAAATGGAGGGAGGATATTCCACACAGGATGGCTAGAATCTATCCTCATATTGGTGTGGGCCTGCCCGAAGCTCGGACCATACTGGGAGGGAGTGACAGGGGTGCTTAACGACATATGGGACCTCAGGCTGTCACTTGACCCTATGCTTCTTCTGTTGAGCTATTTGGGAGATGTGGAGGGGGACAGATACACCAAACTCTCTATTACGTTCCTGCTATTCTATGCTAGGAGGGAGATAATGCTACATTGGAAGTCAGCTGAGCCCCCCACCCTCAGATCCTGGAAGAAAGCGGTAGACTCGGTGTTGCCACTGTACAAACTTACATATGAGAGCAGGCAGTGCCCTGCTAAATATGATAAGATTTGGTCGACCTGGATGGCGGCGCGTGGTTGAGGGCCTGGGAGTGGGAGACACATTGATGGACTTCCCCACTTGCGAACAGGGGCATTGCCCCTCCCTCGGACACGGGGCGTCATCGGGTCACACTGAAGGACGATTGATTTTAATCTGCCGAACTTCTCATGTACATGTTGGCCCTTTGGGCAGTGGTGCATATGCGATCTGCTGATCCTTAGGGTTGGATAAAGACAGGAATATCCTCAGATCCCACCGGACAAGACAGACAGGGAACGGGCAGTTATGGATTAGAGGGAGATTTCGAACGAGGTTGAATGCTTTGATGTAAAGATGTAAAATATGATATCTTATGTTGTATTTGAAATGCACATTATTGTTGCTTAGTTAAGTCATCATCCTTTTTATTTTCAAACGGATTTATAGGGAACTAGCAAATACGCACTTGTGAGATGCTGCATTATTGAACAGATGCTTTACTATAATGCTGTAAGGATTGAGATACTCTTTGTCGTACACTGACGATTTTGTAATGCTGACATGTCTTAAAAATAAAAACCTTTGGTGTAAAAAAAAAGTAGTGAGTGTACAGCTTGTATAACAGTGTAAATTAGCTGTCCCATCAAAATAACTCAAAGCCATTAATGTCTAAACCGCTGGCAACAAAATTGAGTACACCCCTAAGTGAAAATGTCCAAATTGGGCCCAAAGTGTCATTATTTTGTGTAGCCATCATTATTTCCCAGCACTGCCTTAACCCTCTTGGGCAATGAGTTCACCAGAGCTTCACAGGTAGCCACTGGAGTCCGCTTCCACTCCTCTATGACGACATCACGGAGCTGGTGGATGTTAGAGACCGTGCGCTCCTCCAACTTCCATTTGAGGATGCCCCACAGATGTTTAATAGGGTTTAGGTCTGGAGAGATGCTTGGCCAGTCCATCACCATTACCCTCAGCTTCTTTAGCAAGGCAGTGGTCATCTTGGAGGAGTGTTTGGGGTCGTTATGTTGGAATACTGCCCTGTGGCCCAGTCTCTGAAGAGAGGGGATCATGCTCTGCTTCAGTATGTCACAGTACATTTTGGCATTCATGGTTCCCTCAATGAACTGTAGCTCTGTAGTGCCGGCAGCACTCATGCAGCCCCAGACCATGACACTCCCACCACCATGCTTGACTGTAGGCAAGACACACTTGTCTTTGTACTCCTCGCCTGGTTGCTGCCACACACACTTGACACCATCTGAACCAAATAAGTTTATCCTGGTCTCATCAGAACACAGGACATGGTTGATCTCCAGTAATCCATGTCCTTAGTCTGCTTGTCTTCAGCAAACTGTTTGCGGGCTTTCTTGTGCATCATCTTTAGAAGAGGCTTCCTTGTGGGATGACAGCCATGCAGACCAATTTGATGCAGTGTGCGGCATATGGTCTGAGCACCGACAGGCTGACCTCCCCCCCCACCCCTTCATCCTCTGCAGTAATGCTGGCAGCACTCATACATCTATTTCCCAAAGACAACCTCTGGATATGACGCTGAGCACGTGCACTCAACTTCTTTGGTAGACCATGGCGAGGCCTGTTCTGAGTGGAACCTGTCCTGTTAAACAGCTGTATAGTCTTAGCCACAGTGCTGCAGCTCAGTTTCAGGGTCTTGGCAATAGCCTGGACCATCTTTATGTAGGGTAACATTTTTTTTTTCAGATTATCAGAGAGTTCTTTGCCATGAGGTGCCATGTTGAACTTCCAGTGACCAGTATGAGAGAGTGAGAGCGATAGCACCAAATTTAACACACCTGCTCCCCATTCACACCTAAGATCTTGTAACACTAACGAGTCACATGACAGCGGGGCGGGAAAAAGGCTAATTGGGCCCAATTTGGACATTTTCACTTGGGGGTGTACTCACTTTTGTTGCCAGCGGTTTAGACATTAATGGCTGTATGTTGAGTTATTTTGAGGGGACAGCAAATTTATACTATTATAAAAGCTGTACACTCACTACTTTACATTGTAGTAAAGTGTTATTTCTTTAGTGTTGTCACATGAAAAGATATAATAAAATATTTACAAGAATGTGAGGGGTGTACTCACTTTTGTGAGATACTGTATGTATATATATATATATATATATATATATATATATATATATATATATATATATATATATATATATATATACATACACACACAGTATATGTGTGTGTTTATATATGTGTATGTATGTGTGTGGGTGTTTACATATATGCACACTTTATGTATGCGTGTTTAATCCTGACCCCCTATATGTGTACATTCAGAACTGATTTTTTTTTCCTTACTCGCTCATAGTACCAGCAAAAAAATGCAGTTCCTCTGAAAAGCGATCCATGCTCAGATCAATTTTCAGAGGCATTCAACAGCCGGTAAAGAGGCAATATGTTGCCTCCTGAGCGCCTGTTTTAACTTCTTAAATGCATCATCACTATGCTGCAACTGCATGCAATGCACACAGTTGCAGAGTGTTTGCAGTGCAGCCCCATTCACCTAGGGCAGTGATGGCGAACATTGGCACCCCAGATGTTTTGGAACTACATTTCCCATGATGCTCATGCACTCTGCTGTCTAGACGAGCATTATGGAAAACGTAGTTCAAAAACATCTGGGGTGCCAAGGTTCACCATCACTGACCTAGGGGTATACTTCAAGGGTGCCCTGACTGCAAAAAGATTGAGAAACACTGGCATAGAGGAACCAATCTCTCAATTTTCCTCCTGCAGCCGCTGAATGCCTGCGGGAGAGAGAGGAGGAGAAGCAGGGGGAAATGGAGAAATCGGTTCCTTTACATGCAGCCACCCACTTGAGACCGGGCCCTGTTGTTCCTCCAACAGGCTCGGAGGAAAGGACCCTGTCTGGTGGTCCCTTTATGGTTTCGTGCATCGAGGCTCTGAAGGTTCTAGTTACGTCACTGCCAAGACATGGCCGTACACCTAAACTGACAAGCTGGGCAAGGAGAGCATTAATCAGAGAAGCAGCCAAGAGGCCCATGGCAACTCTGGAGGAGATGCAGAGATCCACAGCTCAGGTGGGAGAATCTGTCCACAAATCTGGCCCTTATGGAAGTGTATAGACACAGCAAACATATGGAAGAAGGTGCTCTGGTCAGATGAAACCAAAATTGAAATTTTTGGCTTAAAAGCAAAACCCTATTTGTGGCAGAAAACTAACACTGCACATCACCCTGAACACACAGTCCCCACCGTAAAAGATGGTGGTAGCAGCATCATGTTGTGAGGATACATTTCTTCAGCAGTGACCGGACATTTGGTCAGAGTTGATGGTAAGATGGATGGAGCCAAATACAGGGCAATCTTAGAAGAAAACCTGCAGGGGTGGGCAACCTCGGCCCTCCAGCTTTTTTGAAACTACAAGTCCCATGAGGCATTGCAAGATCCTGACAATCACAGGCCTGACACCTAGAGGCATGATGGGATTTGTAGTTTCACCACAGCTGGAGGGCCGAGGTTGCCTACCCCCCATGTTAGAGTCTGCAGAAGACTTGAGACTGGGGCAGAGGTTCACCTTCCAGCACAACATCGACCCTAAACATACAGCCAGAGCTGCAATGGAATGGTTTAGAGAAAGCATATTCATGTGTTAGAATGGGCCAGTCAAAGTCCAGACCTGAATCCAATTGAGAATCTGCGGCAAGACTTTAGTCAATGGTGATTTTAGCACATCCACTGGGGTGATGGACCATTTTATATGCAATTATACTCCTGCCTTCTTGTAAGTAGTTTAAACCTTCATTAAAAAGCCTGGATTTTTGGGGGGGCGTGGCTAACCGGTGCGGTGAATGGACGCTCACTGAAAGAGCTCCTCTCTGCCACGGGCCATCGGGAGCAAAATACAGTGATTAGAAGCCTTGTTTTTAAGAACAGACAGTGCGATTCAGCTTGGGGACCCCTCAGGATGTCTTCCAGGAAGAGAAAGGAAGAAACATATCCGACCAAACTGCTGGATTACTTCATGTGGCAGCGCCGGTCTCCGGAACAAGATGGCGGCGGCAAGCAGGGGAAAGGCACACGAGGCTCTCACTCACAAAGCAGCACAGTACAAGCGAGACACTCGGACCGCTCCTACAATACACCAGGGAAAGGGAACTACTCCCCACCTCCTTCAGCCTTATCTAGCCCAGCCAAAAGCAAACCGAAATTGGATTGCACTGAGGAAGAAGATGAGGAGGTAAGCCTGAATTCTTTCCAAGACGATACTAGGGGATTTCAGGATTCCATAACTGACTTCCCCACTGCTAACACACCATGAATGGACACCACTCTTAAAGACATGCTGATATCCCTAAGATCCACGTTACATGCAGACATCCAAGCATTAACCAGGCAATTTAAATCAGAAATTTCCACGGTGAATAAAAGAATATCCCATGTGGAAACAAAAATGGGTGAGTTCGCATGTACCTTTAATGACTTAGTGGTCGCCCACAATGACAGGGAAGATGACATGCTGCAGATGAAACTTAAACTTGCAAATTTGGAAGATAGGTCCAGGAGGAGCAACGTTAAAATAAGGGGGATCCCTGAGACAGTTAAACCTCCAGATCTAAAGACCCACTTCACACAAATGCTGAAAACAGTTCTTCCAGACGAACCCCAAGAAGAACTTATTGTGGACCGCATCCACAGGTTACCTAAGCCCAAACATATTGCTGCACACCGACCCAGGGACACTATTGTCAGAATCCACTTTTACCACATTACGGATCAGTTTATGGCAGCAACTAGAAATCGGGATTCTTTACCAGCGGATCTGCAGGATCTTTCCTTTTATGCAGACCTGTCTGCCTTCACCATGCAGCAAAGACGACAATTAGCTACCATTACGAAGCCTCTAAACAACCATCACATCACATATCGTTGGATATATCCAGCGAAGCTATTGATCACAAAAGATGGTACTACGCATGTGATATCCAACATGAAAGATGGCCTCCGCCTCATGCGGGAATGGCAGATTATCTCATCTGATACTACCGACAGTGACAACCATGGCTAAACTGTGTTAGCCAGAAATAATCTATACGCAGCACAAGCAGGCTAACATCACTCTCATGAGTATCATACTCATATTAAACCCCTGATGGCCCAGGGGATTGCCACTTTTTTGTTTATCTTTTAAACACCCCTTCAGTTGAGCGGTTGTTACTACCGCACAGATTCTTTTCAGAATCGCAAGTTATTATTGTTATTATTTCTCAACTTTGTTAACTGTTCCTTCTAAGTTTTCCAAAAGACCCATCCATCTTTGTGTACTACTAAGGAGATCGACACGCCATTCACAACTAAAGATCCACCAACCAGGACTATCTACACTCTCCAACCTGACCCGAAGTCTCCTGCAGATCTACACATCTCTGCGAACTATAACGACGACCGGCATACAAACACCAGCCGAACATCAACCTACTGGAATCATCTACACTCCCTATTTAAATCCAGGTAATTCGATACCATATCGCTGTTTTGCACCTACACATAAACAGTCACTAGAATAATTCTAACATGACCATCAAAATTTCATCCCTTAATGTTAAAGGGCTAACTAGTCCATACAAAAGACAAATGGCATGGAAAGAAGCCAAAAGTCTCCACAGTGACGTAATCTGTTTCCAAGAAACTCACTTTATTTCCCACAAACCGCCTATTTTCCAACACCGTCAATTTCCTCATATTTTTCAAGCAAACTATACTTAAAAAAAAAGAGGAGTAGCAATAGCAATTAACCACTTGAGCCCCGGACCATTATGCTGCCTAAGGACCAGAGGTCTTTTTCCAATTTGGCACTGCATCGCTTCAACTGCTAATTGCGCGGTCATGCAATGCTGTACCCAAACGAAATTTGCGTCCTTTTCTTCCCACAAATAGAGCTTTCTTTTGATGGTATTTGATCACCTCTGCAGTTTTTATTTTTTGTGCTATAAACGGAAAAAGACCGAAAATTTTGAAAAAAAATGATATTTTCTAATTTTGTTATTAAAAAAATCCAATAAACTCAATTTTAGTTATACATTTAGGCCAAAATGTATTCGGCCACATGTCTTTGGTAAAAAAAATGTCAATAAGCGTATATTTATTGGTTTGCGCAAAAGTTATAGCGTCTACAAACTAGGGTACATTTTCTGGAATTTACACAGCTTTTAGTTTATGACTGCCTATGTCATTTCTTGAGGTGCTAAAATGGCAGGGCAGTACAAAACCCCCCCAAATG
Source organism: Lithobates clamitans (assembly GCA_037952925.1). NCBI lineage: Eukaryota > Metazoa > Chordata > Amphibia > Anura > Ranidae > Lithobates > Lithobates clamitans. Next base: position 1,112,748 of record JBBGZY010001129.1, on the reverse strand, counting down.
ACCCCATTTTGGAAAGTAGACACCCCAAGGAAATTGCTGATAGGCATGTTGAACCCATTGAATATTTATTTTTTTTGTCCCAAGTGATTGAATAATGACAAAAAAAAAAAAAATTACAAAAAGTTGTCACTAAATGATATATTGCTCACACAGGCCATGGGTCTATGTGGAATTGCACCCCAAAATACATTCAGCTGCTTCTCCTGAGTACGGGGATACCACATGTGTGGGACTTTTTGGGAGCCTAGCCGCGTACGGGACCCCGAAAACCAATCACCGCCTTCAGGATTTCTAAGGGTGTATATTTTTGATTTCACTCTTCACTGCCTATCACAGTTTCGGAGGCCATGGAATGCCCAGGTGGCACAAACCCCCCCCCAAATGACCCCATTTTGGAAAGTAGACACCCCAAGCTATTTGCTGAGAGGCATATTGAGTCCATGGAATATTTTATATTTTGACACAAGTTGCGGGAAAGTGACACTTTTTTTTTTTTTTTTTTTGCACAAAGTTGTCACTAAATGATATATTGCTCACACAGGCCATGGGCATATGTGGAATTGCACCCCAAAATACATTTAGCTGCTTCTCCTGAGTATGGGGATACCACATGTGTGGGACTTTTTGGGAGCCTAGCCGCGTACGGGGCCCCGAAAACCTTCAGCGTTTTTAAGGGCGTGAATTTTTTATTTTACTCTTCACTGCCTATCACCGTTTCGGAGGCCATGGAATGCCCAGGTGGCACAAAACCCCCCCAAATGACCCCATTTTGGAAAGTAGACACCCCAAGCTATTTGCTGAGAGGCATGGTGAGTATTTTGCAGCTCTCATTTGTTTTTCAAATGAAGAAAGACAAGAAAAAACTTTTTTTTTTTCTTTTTTCAAATTTCAAAACTTTGTGACAAAAAGTGAGGTCTGCAAAATACTCACTATACCTCTCAGCAAATAGCTTGGGGTGTCTACTTTCCAAAATGGGGTCATTTGGGGGGGGGTTTGTGCCACCTGGGCATTCCATGGCCTCCGAAACTGTGATAGGCAGTGAAGAGTGAAATCAAAAATTCACGCCCTTAGAAAGCCTGAAGGCGGTGCTTAGTTTTCGGGGTCCCGTACGCGGCTAGGCTCCCAAAAAGTCTCACACATGTGGTATCCCCGTACTCAGGAGAAGCAGCAGAATGTATTTTGGGGTGTAATTTCACATATTCCCATGGCATGTTTGAGTAATATATCATTTAGTGACAACTTTGTGCAAAAAAAAAAAAAAAAAATTTGTCTCTTTCCCACAACTTGTGTCGCAATATAAAATATTCCATGGACTCGACATGCCTCTCAGCAAATAGCTTGGGGTGTCTACTTTCCAAAATGGGGTCATTTGGGGGGGTATTGAACTGTCCTGGCATTTTATGCACAACATTTAGAAGCTTATGTCACACATCACCCACTCTTCTAACCACTTGAAGACAAAGCCCTTTCTGACACTTATTGTTTACATGAAAAAGTTTTTTTTTTTTTGCAAGAAAATTACTTTGAACCCCCAAACATTATATATTTTTTTTAAGCAAATGCCCTACAGATTAAAATTGTGGGTGTTTAATTTTTTTTTTTCACACAGTATTTGCGCAGCGATTTTTCAAACGCTTTTTCTTGGGAAAAAACACGCTTTTTTCATTTTAATGCACTAAAACACACTATATTGCCCAAATGTTTGATGAAATAAAAAAGATGATCTTAGGCCGAGTACATGGATACCAAACATGACATGCTTTACAATTGCGCACAAACGTGCAGTGGCAACAAAATAAATACATTTTTAAAAGCCTTTAAAAGCCTTTACAGGTTACCACTTTAGATTTGCAGAGGAGGTCTACTGCTAAAATTACTGCCCTCGATCTGACCTTCGCGGTGATACCTCACATGCATGGTGCAATTGCTGTTTACGTTTGACGACAGACCGCCGCTTGCGTTCGCCTTAGCGCAAGAGCAGGGGGCGACAGGGGTGCTTTTTTTTTTTTTTTTCTTTATTATTTTTTTGCTTTTTTATCTTATTTTTAAACTGTTCCTTTCATTTTTTTTTTAATCATTTTTATTGTTATCTCGGGGAATGTAAATATCCCCCTATGATAGCAATAGGTAGTGACAGGCACTCTTTTTTGAAAAAATTGGGGTCTATTAGACCCTAGATCTCTCCTCTGCCCTCAAAGCATCTGACCACACCAAGATCGGTGTGATAAAATGCTTCCCCAATTTCCCAATGGCGCTATTTACATCCGGCGAAATCTAAGTCATAAAATGCTCGTAGCTTCCAGTTTCTTAGGCCATAGAGATGTTTGGAGCCACTCTGGTCTCTGTTCAGCTCTATGGTCAGCTGGCTGAATCGCCGGCTGCATTCTCAGGTTCCCTGTTGAGACAGGAGAGCCAGAGAAAAACACGGAAGACGGTGGGGGGGGGGGCATTCCCTCCCACGGCTTGTAAAGGCAGTCTAGAGGCTAATTAGCCGCTAGGATTGCTTTTACATTAAAGCCGACCGCTGGCTGAAAAGAATGATACCAAGATGATACCTAAACCTGCAGGCATCATTCTGGTATAACCACTCAAAGTCGTGAATGGCGTACCTGAAGACAAAAAAATGGTTACCAATAATGCACAGTAAACAGTAAAGTAAAAATAATTACATACCTGAAAAACAAACATGATAAAACATAATAACAATAAAACATTGCAGAATAGAATACAGTAAAAAAGAGCAGAACAATAGAGAGAGAGAATAGAGAGAGAGAGAACAATAAAACGACAACTATTTTTTTTTATTTTATATACCGTATATACTCGAGTATAAGTCGAATTTTTCAGCACATTTTTTTGTGCTGAAAGTGCCCCCCTGGACTTATACTCGAGTCAAGCACTTTTCTGCAGCAAAAACTGTCATTTTCCGAACCGACTTTGGGGCCTCGTATCTCAGGGCCGCTTGGTGCTAGAAACCCCTAATTTGGTATGCAAACCCAGTGGACCTGGTACCACAACATATCCAAAGCTGAAGTTCCTAGCACTAAGTGGCCCCAAGAAACGGGGCCCCAAAATCAGTTCGGAAAATGTCATTCTCTGCTGCAGAAAAGTGCTTGACATTTTCTGAACCGATTTTGTGGCCCCATATCTCAGGGCCACTTGGAGCTAGGAACCCCAAATTTGGTGTGCAAACCTAGTGGAACTGGTACCATAACATATCCAAAGCTGAGGTTCCTAGCACCAAGTGGCCCTGAGATATGGGGCCCCAAATCTGGTTCGGAAAATGTCATTCTCTGCTGCAGAAAAGTGCTTGACATTTTCTGAACTGATTTTTGGGGCCCTGTATCTCGGGGCTACTTGGTGCTAGACACCCCAGCTTTGGAAATTTTATGGTGCTAGTTCCACTGGGTTTGCATACCAAATTTGGGGTTCTTAGCACCAAGTGGCCCTGAGATATGGGGCCACAAAATCGGTTCAGAAAATGTCAAGCACTTTTCTGCAGCAGAGAATGACATTTTCCGAACCGATTTTGGGTAAAAGACCGTTACGGATCTCAATTTCTAGATCCAAAAAGTTAATTTTTTGTTTACTGGCTGTATATGTCAGGGAGATGCCACGATCGTTAGTGTTCAGATGTTGGAAAAATAAATCCAATGATTCGGCACTACCCTTCCATAGGAGGAGGATGTCGTCGATGTACCGCGCCCACATAGTTAGGGAAGGATCCCTATTGGCATAGACGACATCCTCCTCCCACTTGGCCATAAACAAATTGGCGAGGCTGGGGGCAAATTTAGCCCCCATAGCCACGCCACGCAGCTGATGGTAATACTGCTGGTCAAACCAGAAGTAACTTCGCTTAGTAGCGAACTCCAAAAGTTCCATAATAAAGGAGCACTGGAAGGATGCAATGCTAGGCTCTTTCTCGAGGTAGTACCGGACAGCCTCCAAGCCCTTGTCCTGAGGTATGCAGGTATACAGGGAGGCCACATGGAGGCTGTCCGGTACTACCTCACTTTCAGACCCATTTCAAAACCACGGACCGGAATAGTTTAATTCCCCCAGATAGTTGCCATCACCGGTCCTGGTTAGATTCAGTTCCGAAAAGCCAATTTCTCAGACTTCGAAGAAATTGTTCCAGCACTGAAGCTTTTAAAACACAATCTGCCTTTTTGAAGGCGAAACTGGTTGATAAGAACTATGACCTCCAGTTGGTTGATCGGGAGTTTCAGCGTGCCCTAGAAACCAATAGGGAGTCACTCCTTATCAAGAAGCCTAAGAAAGAGCGGGGTGAGATTTTCAGGTGGTCTCTCTTTACTGCTTTTTCTAATCAATATAAACAGGTCAAAGCTATCATGTCCAAACATTGGGACATTCTTAGGAATGACCGGGTTTTGAATACTGTCTTACCTGACAGGGCGAAAGTCACTTTCAGGGGTGCCCCCACCTTGCAAAGTAAAATTGCTCCGAACATCATTAACCCTCCTGTACACCAACCTCTTTTCTTTGAAATGGAGGGGTTCTACTCTTGTGGAAAATGTATAGTATGTCGGCATAACTCTGGTATAGGAAGAAAAACCACATCCTTTATTTCAACAGCTACACAGAGACGATATTCCATCAAGCGATTTTGCACTTGTACCACCAGCCACATTGTTTACCTAATCACATGCCATTGTGGCAAGCAATATGTAGGCCGCACTATTCGCTCTTTTTCCATAAGAGTAGCGGAGCACATTGCTTTGATTAAAAGTGGCGATACCAAGCATACAGTTCCCCGACATTATAAGTTACAACACAATCGGGTGTTTGCGGGTACACAATTCACAGTGATAGACCGTTATGTGCCCCCGTGGAGGGGCGGAGCCATGACTAGAGGTGTATCATGATTGGAGACTTTTTGGATCCATGAGCTCCGTACCCTTTTTTCCATCAGGTATCAATGTGGAGTTGGATGTCAACGCTTTCATTAATAGAGCCTGACATCCACCTCTTAATAACAGACTCTCTCCCCCTTTTTTGGGGTTCCACCACTTGCTCCCTCCCCTCTTTTAAGGTTTTGGGAATTGCTTCCCTCCTTTTTTATGTCCTTTGCTATATTTTTACTTGTTTTTACGTTTCATATATACTAATGCGGCACTTAATAGTGCATTTTTATTTTGTTCCATTGTCATATGAAGTGACTTACATATATGTCCGCAATGATTGGTACATTCGTGTATTTGCTCTTTGCATACATGCATATTATCTTATATATTGTTCCTGGAAACCCGCTCCACTACCTTCTCCATCCAGTGTTTTTTATTTATTGATTTTTTAGTGTGTCTATTCGGTGGGAGATTCATAATTATACGATTTTATGTCCATCCGTGCAGCCCATTCTCGCACCCTTGTTCAGGTTTCACATCTCTAACATTAAAGCACATCACTTAAGCACTCTATGTCTACTTTCACTTCCTGAGCATTCTGCTAGCTTTTACTGCGCACATCATAAGTCCGCTGACAGCGGCATCTTGTCCTAAGTATTGTTTTTCCCTCACTGCGCATGGCCAATCACAGCCCTTATGTTGCTCACCCATCCCACCCACTGCATCTCTCCTCCTCCACTTCGTGAGGCCAATCACAGCGCCTTTTGCGGCGCTCACTGTCCCACCTATGTCACTTCCTGACGACATATCGGAGACACCTCCCCCCTCTCTGCGCACATATATTGCGCAATGCGCAGTATTGGGATTTTTCCTGATTCACTATCACTTTTGCCGCACGCATTCACCATGGACCATTTTAAGGCTTCCTGTCAGACTCAGTCTGGCTTGGATTTTCTTCTTTTTCTTTTTCCGTTCCAGATCGCTCCCCCACTTCCGGTTCATCCTCTAACCTGGAAGTGATGTGTGGAGCGCAAGTCTGGAACGCACGCCGGTCGGCCATTTTGGCCAATACCGGAAGTGCCGTTTTTTCAATGTGGAGCTGATTTTCATGACCATTGAAGCACCCCCTATATATATGAGTGTGGCTACAGTGGGGGTAACCCCCCAGATGACGTCTTTTTAGGATGAAACGCGTCGGGCAGGACCCCATTGTCGCCACTTTGTCACAGCGCTGTATTATTCTTTGGACTTATACGTGAGTGTATTTCCTGTAGTTTTTATTAAATTTTATATTTGGATTTACACTATGTGGCCCTTCTTTCCTTTTTCCACATTAATATCACCACCTTAACCCAATGAATGCTGGTTTGAGGGATCCATCCACGGAACACCTCATCCCCTCCCCCCTGAGATCTACAGAATCATCCATATTCTTGGGACTCCACACACCTTCCAGGACCCGGGCACCAGTTGGAGGAATCCAGCAATTTGTGATAACACAGACATCTACAGTCTCCTACCACATAAGCCTTATCTGACCCAATTCGGCGTATGCCCTGTCGGGTCCACCACATCTGGTAAGCCTTCCTTTCTCTCGGTGGTAGTGAGCTGATTTGCCGTTTTGGGATACTGGATTTACTCATTCATAAAATGTTTACCTGAGGACTAAACATTGTTATTTTTAGTCATAAACACCTATAACGGGACTTCCCATCTATGAATAGGTCCTTATATTGGTGATCCCCTTTATTGTATACTTATCCATCTAGGGTTATGTATGATAAGGTTTAGCGCTACACTTTTTGTTGTTTTTTGTATATACACTTTGTTGGTTGTGTTAGCTGCTTTTTTCCCTTATGAGCAGCGCAGGATTATTTTGCATATAATGTGTCTATGTGCAGCAATGTCCTTTCGGGACCCTTTGGGTTCAGAGACCCCAAATTTTGGCTGCAGCTAGGGGGCATCTAGGAACCCTTAACTACTGAGTTTGAAGTCCAGGGGACCTATGGCTGCAAATGGGCACAGTGAGGCATGCAAATGGGCATTGTTGACCCTCTTTTCCACTTAAAGTAGCTGTGCATTTCTCACCCTCGTCTTATACTCGGGTCAATAAGTTTTTCCCATTTTTTTTGTGGTAAATTAGGGCCTCGACTTATACTCGGAACGACTTATACTCGAGTATATACGGTATATTTTTTTTTTTTACACTTTTTTTGTAACTAACTTTTATAACTGTAACCGGTTCCAGGTTCGGGTCTCTCAAAATGCGATGGCATCTTGGGAGACCCTGTTAAAGTGTGCCTAGTCTGTGCAATGCTGTACCCTACGCTAATACTCAACTAGTGCATAGTAGCGTTCAAAACATTCACCAATGCAAAGACCAGGATTGTCAGGACAGGAGGGACAATAATAGCGGGTGTCACGCCTATATCCGCGCTTGCTGAAGACACGACATCTTTTTTGGGGGGGTTCGTTGGGTAGGGGTACTCGGGTGGACATAAAAATGCCTCTCATGCAGCCAACTGCATTTGGTTGGGGATGTGAATGGGGGAAGTTAGGGGCGCTGCAGAAGCGGTGGGTTCCCAATTAGGATTGGCGAATGCAGCAGGAAGGGCATTATGGGCACGACGGGCCTGTGTTTGTCTTTTTGGTGGCAGCGGGACACTACTTGTGCTTGCCTTCTCACCAGCTTGAACTGCACTTATGGGACTCGCCACGTCACCAAGTGTTACTGCAGTGCTGGTTTGACTACGACCGGTGTGTACTAGGCCGCTGGTGCTTGCCAGTTTACCAAAACGTTACCAAAAAATCTGTTAGCGATTGCAGGGATCTGGCCTGACTCTGCGAACGCTGCAGTTATGCGTTTAGTGTTTTGTAAGTGACAGTGATCGATCGATACTTCACTTGGGTGGGCTGGGCTGGGCTGGGCCGGGCAGAGGGGCAAAACGCAGGTGCTAGCAGGTATCTGGGCTGATCCCGCTAACACTGCATTTTTGGGAACCCTAAACTGCTGGGGACGCTAGTATAGAGCTGATCGGATCAGATATTGATCCATTCAGATACTATGCCACTAAGGGAGGTGTACGGTGCGTGCGTGGGTGTTAGCGCTACTGGCGCTAACCTGAAGCTGCCTGGGGCTGGTGCTTGCCAGTTCACCAAAATGCTACCAAAAAAACTGTTAGCGATCGCAGGGATCAGGCCTGACTCTGCGAACGCTGCAGTTATGCGTTTAGTGCCTTGTAAGTGACAGTGATCGATCGATACTGCACTTGGGCTGGGCCGGGCGGAGGGACAAAACGCAGGTGCTAGCAGGTATCTGGGCTGATCCCACTAACACTGCGTTTTTGGGAACCCTAAACTGCTGGGGACGCTAGTATAGATCTGATCGGATCAGATATTGATCCGTTCAGATACTATACCACTAAGGGAGGCGTATGCCGCGTGCGTGGGTGTTAGCGGTACTGGCGCTAATCTGACGCTGCCTGGGGCGACGCATATCACCGCCGGGCGATCGGGGGGCTAAACCTTTATTTGGTAATAAACGGCGGGTTCCCTGACACTATAAAAAATAAACGAACTAACCAGCGTCACCCGTAACGGTTATACGGTGATCAGTGGTGAAAGGGTTAACTAGGGGGCAATCAAGGGGTTAAAACATTTATTAGGTAGTATATGGGGGTCCCTGTCGCTATAAAACGCTGACGGCGAACCTAAATATTTACCTCACTAACTAGCGTCACCAGCGACACTAATACAGCGATCAGAAAAATGATCGCTTAGTGACACTGGTGACAGGGGGTGATCAAGGGGTTAAAACTTTATTAGGGGGGGTTAGGGGGGTATCCTAGACCTAAAGGGGGCTAATATTCACTGTCCCAACACTGTAACTGTCACAAACTGACACCAATGCAGTAATCAGAAAAAAAAACAAAACAAAAAAAAAAACTGCTGGTGTCAGTTTGTGACAGGGGGGGGGGGGTGATTGGGGGGGGGGATCGGGGTGTTTTGTGTGCCTGGCATGTTCTACTGTGTGTGTGTAGTGTTGTGCACTCACAGTGAAGTCTTCTCTCCTCGGCGCTGCAACGGAATACCGAGCCGAGGAGAGATGACATCATTTCCTTTACTGCTGTTTAGCATACAGCAGCAAAGGAAGTGATCTGATTGGCCGGCGGCGATCGCGAGGGGGGGCCACGAACGGATGGCCTCCCCCTCACCTCCGATCGCCGGGGGACAAAACAGGAGCGCTTCGGGCACCAGGGGAGGGGGGGGGTCCGACCGGACCCCCCACCCGCGGGAGGCAAATCACGTACATGTACGTGATTTTGCCTGCCCGTGCCGCCTTGCCGACGTACATCGGCGTGAGGCGGTCCTTAAGTGGTTAAAGACACTATACAATTTAAAAGTTTGGATGTTCATCTGGCTGACTCAGGAAGATACATAGTCCTTGTGTGTGAACTGAACAGCAAAAAAATATACATTGGTGAATGTGTATCTACCCAGCACCAAACAAAATTTCCTTTGTAAAAAAGGTCTGGAAAAAAGTCTCAACAATGAGGCAAGGTCATATTATCATGTGCGGAGACTTCAATATAGTCCCTAACAGAGATATGGACATGTCCAGCCAAACAAAAAATCAACAAAGAAGAGCAACTCTAAATAATTTCATCTCCTCCTCAGGTCTGTATGATGTATGGAGATGCCCACACTCATCGGAAAAATAGGATTTTTATAACAGCTTACCTGTAAAATCCTTTTCTTTCGATGGACATCACGGGACACAGAGCCACAGTAATAACTGATGGGGTATGTAGGTACCACTAGGTATTGGACACTGGTCACACACTAATCAGGAAGTTCAACCCCCTATATAATCCCTCCCCTTCCAGGGATACCTCAGTTTTGTAGCAAAGCAATATAAGTGTATTAGAAGAGGGGCGGGACCTCTGTGTCCCGTGATGTCCATCGAAAGAAAAGGATTTTACAGGTAAGCGGTTATAAATAATCCTATTTTCTTTCTCGGACATCACGGGACACAGAGCCACATAACTGATGGGATGTCCCAAAGCAATGCCAACTGAGGGGGGGGGAATCACAACCAAGTAAGGTGCAATCAGACCTGAGGACCTTGTACCACTGTCTGCAGCACACTACGCCCAAGGGCGATATCCTCATGCCTTTTCACATCCACGTGATAAAATCTGGTGAATGTATGGACTGAAGACCAGGTTGCGGCCGTGCAGATCTGAGCCATAGAGGCCTGGTGATGCACTGCCCAAGAGGCACCAATAGCCCTTGTGGAACGTGCCTTAATCTGAAATGGAGGAGTCTTCTGTTTCTGATGCCAACCCCTGGATTCACACCAGGATACATAAGCTTTCCAGACTCTATGATAAATCACTCTGGAAGCTGGCTTCCTTACATTGATCAAGGTACATATGACGGGACCTGAAAGCCCACGACTCTTCAGAACGTGGGTCTCAATAGCCAAAGCGTTTGTAAGGCAGGATGGAACACTGAGATAACAGGTCTGAGCGTACCGGTAGGGTCCACGGGGAACCCACCGTCATCCTTACTATTTCTGCATACCAAGTCCTTCTGGGCCAAGCGGGGGCCACCAGAAGTACTGACTTCCTTTTCTGCCTGATCCTGCGAAGGAGTCGTGGCAGTAGCAGAATAGGCGGGAATGCATAAATCAGTGAGAACCGATGCCACGGAATCACCAACGCATCCGTCCCGCATGCAAGAGGATCCCTTGTCCTTGCCACAAATCTGTCTATCTTTTTGTTGAATCGGGATGCAAAGAGATCTTCATCTGGGACCCCCCATCTTTGGCATATGGCCCAAAAGACGTCGGGGTGCAGAGACCATTCCCCTGGGAGTAACTGCTGGCGACTTAGATAGTCCGCCTGCCAGTTCTCTATCCCTGGAATGAAAACTGCCTATATGCATGGCACATGCATCTCTGCCCAGACTAAGATCTGGTTCACCTCCTTTTGAGCAGCTCGGCTCCGGGTGCCTCCCTGATGATTGACATAAGCCACTGCTGTGACATTGTCGGACTGGATCCTGACCGGGCAACCCTGTAGCCTGATAGTCCAGGCTTTTAGGGCTAGATATACCGCCCGGATCTCCAGAATGTTGATGGGTAAGGTCCTCTCGGTCTTGGACCATAGCCCCTGGATCGCAGACTGTTCCAGAACTGCTCCCCAACCTGACAGACTGGCATCTGTTGTTACCACCATCCAGGTAACCGGTAGAAAGGATTTTCCCTTCTGCAGGTTTTCGGGTATGAGCCACCAATTGAGGCTCTGACGCACCGCATGCAACAGGTGCATTGGAAAGTCTAATGCCTGAACCTTCTTGTTCCAGGCCGACAGAATACTGCGTTGCAGTAGTCTTGAATGGAACTGAGCATAGGGAACTGCTTCGAATGAAGACACCATCTTCCCCAGCAGCCTCATACAAAGGCGGACAGAAGGACCCTTCTTGGTCCTGACTGTCAGAATCAGCTCCCTTAAGCAGTGATCTTTGCCTGAGGAGGAAATACTTTCTCCTGGCTTGTATCTATGATCAGACCCAAATACTCCAGTCTTCTTACTGGTTTTAGGAAAGATTTTTCTAGGTTGAGGATCCAACCTAGATGTTCCAGATACTTGACCGTGGTCCTCAAGTTCCCGTTCAAGGAAGCTACCGACCGGTCTATCAAGAGCAGGTCGTCTAGGTATGCTATAACAGTTATACCCTGAGCCCTTAATCTGACCAGAGGAGGAGCCAAGATCTTTGTGAACACTCGAGGTGCAGTGGCTATCCCGAAGGGTAGAGCCACAAACTGGAAATGGCACCCTCCTACCTCGAAGCGCAGAAACTTCTGATGAGCAGGAAAAATGGGCACATGTAGGTATGCATCTCTGATGTCTATCGATGCCAAAAATTCTCCTCCCTGCAGGATGGAGACTACTGTCCGAATTGATTCCATACAGAAGGACTGAATCCTTAGGAATCGATTCAGATCTCTTAAATACAGAATGGGTCTGAGATCCACATTTGGTTTTTGGACCGTAAAAAGGTTGGAATAGAAGCCCAATCCTTGATCCTTTGTGGGAACCACCATAATCACCTCTTGCGACAAAAGTCGCTCTAACGCTAGAAGGAGCGACTGCTTCCTCTCTGGGTCTCTGGGAACACTTGATCTGAGGAAACGAGGAGAGGGAAATTCTTGGAACTCCAGCTTGTATCCTAAGGTTACCGTGGAGATTACCCATCTGTCCTGGAATTCCTCCTGCCAGAGCCTTGAGAACTGCAGCAGTCTTCCCCCCACTCGAGCGAGCGGGGGCGTCCCTTCATGAAGAGGCCTTAGTGTCTTGTCTAGAAGACTTCTTCCCCCAGGACTTCTTTTGTCCCTGGGGTTGACTCTTGTTTCTTGCCCCAGACGAAGGAGGCTGTCGTGACTGCCTGGAGGCTGATGCCCCTGGTGCTGGGGAAAGAGTCCGTTTGAAAGAGTGACGCTTACTCTTCTTCTTAACAGGTAAGAGAGTGCTTTTCCCACAAGAGATTCTCTTGATGTAGTTATCCAAGTCTTCTCCAAACAACCTTGCACAACGAAAAGGAAACCCAGCCAAGAGCTTCTTACATGGTGCTTTGGCTGACCAATTTTTCAACCATAAGATTCTACGCATATGCACCAACCCAAGTGAAAGGCGAGAGGTTTGCATGATAGAATCTCTGATGGCATCAACAACATAACATAAGGCCGCTGGAAGGTTAGCAAACCCCTGGGCCTGTTGTTCAGGTAATACTTTGATGACCTGCTTAACATGGTCTCTTAAGTACTGACAGACTCCAATCGCTGCTACTGCAGGTTGGGCCACTGATCCTGCTAAGGAAAAAAAGTCCCACACATGTGGTATCCCCATACTCAGGAGAAGCAGCTAAATGTATTTTGTATTTTTTTAATTAGGATTCCATCTTTTTATCCACAGGATCCCTGAGCATCTGAGCGTTGTCTACAGGACAAGTCAGACTACTATTTATAGAGGAAATGGCCGGCATTCCCCACATCTTAATAAATTTTTCTTCCATAGGATAAAGTTTTGAAAACTTTTTTGGCGGAAGAAATCGCTTATCTGGGTGATCCCACTCAGAATAAAGGAGCTTTTCAAGCAAATTATGAACAGGAAAAGCATATGCTGTTTGAGAAGGTTTCGACGACCCCAAAGAAGATGAAGATTCCTTAACAGATTCAGGTACAGGCAACTTAAATGTGGAGCGGACCAATCCAGTAAGGATCTGTACTAAGACTTTCTCCTCTTTGGAAGTCGAAGAGGGTCCCTCTCCACCTAATTCCTCCGAAGAGGAATCATCCGTCCCATCCTGATCCTCTGAAAGGGATTCATCTCCTTTATCCCAGAGCTCCTCTGTCTGAGGGTCTTGGGAAACAGAGGAAGGCCTAGTACGTTTTCTTCCACTGAGTGAAGCTGTAATCACGGCCATTAATCTTTCCTCTAATCCAGTAATGGTTGAGGAAAGAACCTCTTGTGTAATGTATACAGGGGCTGAAGTGCCGGAAGCAGGTACAGCCCCTGACCCCAACGGCTCTCCCTGGCCAGCCGTCCCTGGCCCCTCGGGGGGGGGGGGGGAGGGTGTAGCAGACAGGGGGTCCTCAGAACCTGAACGAGATCCCCTAGTGTCTCTGGTTCTGGGGGTACTTGAACCTCTTCTACCCATAGTGCAAAGCAACAAGGTGTGAGGTATCCAAAAAAAATGAACACTGACTGCTGAGCGATGTAGTCCGGCAAAGCCCTGCTACCAAATGCCCAGACTAGTGTTACCTTAGTAAATGCAGCCTAGGAGAATGCCTGTGTTCCACCTTATTTTAGGAAGGATCCAGATCTTCCAGTAGTTTTTTAAAAACAAACACATTGTAAAGAGCCAAATGAAATAAATATATAGACACTTTTTTGAACCAATGTCTAGCGCTGTGGGAGGATAAATACGACTTCATCATGTGGTCGTTGAAGTCTACACCTCCCAGATTTGGATTATGGTTGTGGACACAGAGAGGGTCTTCATCAACACCAGACGCCATGTGAATTCGGACCATCATGTCTGGGTGAATGGAAGACAGGATGAATACATCATGTTTGTACTTTAATTTTACTGCTAGTAGTTCATCATTCTGCAAGCAGGCTTTTTTCCCCATTTCTAAGTGGGGTGTTAACCACTTACGGACCACCCGCCGCTGTTTTACGTCGGCTGTTTGACGGAGGATATCGTTGTTATGGCAGCAGCTAGCTGCTCGCGTCTTGTCTCCTGCTTGGTATAGAGATGAGTGAGGGGAAGATGTCCCCCACCCGTCTCCATACAATTGCTGGGCGGAAGCGACGTCAAAACGTCACTTCCGGCTACAGCTCTTAGAAACCCATTTTTTTTAATTACCTTTTTTTTTTTTAATTGCATTTTAATGTAAATATGAGATCTGAGGTCTTTTTGACCCCAGATCCCATATTTAACCACTTGCCGACCGCCTAACGCAGATATACTGCGGCAGAATGGCACGGGCAGGCAAAATCACGTATCTGATACGTGATTTGCCTCCCGCGGGCCCGAGGCAGTCGGCATCGTTAGGGGAGCGATCCGTGCTGAGGGGGAGGCCACTCATTCGTGGCCACCCCCTCGCGATCGCTCCCAACAAATGAAAATCTTCCACTGCTGCTGTAATGTAAACAGCGGCAGAGGAAGTGATGTCATCTCTCCTTGTGTCGGTCTTTTCGTTCCGACGCCAAGGAGAGAAGACATCAAGTAAGTGCACCAACACTACACATTACAGTAGCACACTCTAGGCACACTTTTCACCCCCCAATCTCCCCTCTGCATCCCGTCACAGTGACACGAATAGCAGTTTTTTTTTTTTTTTTTTTACTGATTACTGCATTGGCGTCATTTTGTGACAGTTATAAGTGGTAGGGCAGTTAGTGTTAGACCCCTTTAGGTCTAGGGTACCCCCCTAATATAGGTTTAACCCCGTGATCACCCCCCCGTCGCCAATGTCACTAAGCGATCTATTTTCTGATCGCTGTATTAGTGTCACAGGTGACGCTAGTTAGGGAGGTATTTAGGTTCGCCGTCAGCGTTTTATAGCGTCAGGGACCCCCATATACTACCTAGTAAAGGTTTTAACCCCCTGATTGCCCCCTAGTTAACCCTTTCACCAGTGATCACCGTATAACTGTTACGGGTGACGCTGGTTAGTTAGTTTATTTTTTATACTGTCAGGGCACCCGCGGTTTATTACCTAATAAAGGTTTAACCCCCTGATCACCCGGCGGGTGATACAAGTTAGGTTTTAGGGTCAGATAGGGTCTGCATCGCCCCAGGCAGCGTCAGGTTAGTGCCAGTACCGCTAACACCCACGCACGCAGCATACACATCCCTTAGTGGTATAGTATCTGAACGGATCAATATCTGATCTGATCTATACTAGCGTCCCCAGTAGTTTAGGGTTCACAAAAACGCAGTGTTAGCGGGATCAGCCCAGATACCTGCTAGCACCTGCGTTTTGCCCCTCCACCCAGCCCACCCAAGTGCAGTATCGATCGATCACTGTCACTTACAAAACACTAAACACATAACTGCAGCGTTCGCAGAGTCAGGCCTGATCCCTGCGATCGCTAACAG
Source organism: Lithobates clamitans (assembly GCA_037952925.1). Lineage (NCBI taxonomy): Eukaryota > Metazoa > Chordata > Amphibia > Anura > Ranidae > Lithobates > Lithobates clamitans. Next base: position 1,097,206 of record JBBGZY010001129.1, on the reverse strand, counting down.
TTTTTTTGGTAGCATTTTGATACAGTCGCTAACAGTCAGGAGCTTTTTTTACCTGTGAGTCTCACTAGTGTACCACTAAATTTAGAGCCCAAAATGGCAAAACGAAGGTACACTAGTGAAGAGGCCTACACGTTTCTGAGCATAACAGATAGTGAAGAGGAAGTCAGTCATCTGTCAGATTCAGGCTCAGAATACGATCCTGTAGAGGACAGCGGCTCCAAGACAGATAGCTCTGACGACGGAGTTGTGGTCCCTGCCAAGGTCAGGCGTACCAGACCCCGTACAACTTCTTTTGTCATTGATGTGCAAGAACCGCAGGTCCCTCATATGGAGCAGAGCAGTACTAGCGCCGCTATTACTTCTGGTGAACTGGCAAGCACCAGTGGCCTAGTACACCCTGGTCGTAGTCAATCCAGCACTGCAGTATCACGTGGTGACGTGGCGAGTCCCATAAGTGCAGTTCAAGCTGGTGAGGTGGCAAGCACAAGTAGTGTCCTGCTGCCACCAAGAAGACGAACACAGGCCCGTCGTGCCCATAGTGCCCTTCCTGCTGCATTCGCCAATCCTAAATGGGAACCCACCACTTCTGCAGCACCCGTACTTCCCCCATTCACTGGCCAACCCAGCATTCAGGTGGAAACAGTTGATTTTACGTCACTTGATTTTTATTCGCCGTTTTTCACCAAAGATCTCTATAGATCTATTGTGGACCAAAGCAATTTGTACGCTGATCAACACATTGCCACTATTCCCCAGTCCTCCCTTGCCAGAGATTCGAGACCAATTACGGTTTCCGAATTTAAGCTCTTTCTGGGCCTTTCCCTCAACATGGGCATAACTAAAAAGAGTGAGTTGCGGTCATATTGGTCCACTGACCTAATTCACCATATGCCCTTGTTCTCTGCCTCCATGACCAGAGCACGATACGAGCAGATCTTGCGGTTCATGCACTTCAATGACAATGAACTCTGTCTCCCTCGTGGAGACCCTGGATACGATCGGCTCTACAAAATTCTGCCCCTCGTAAACCACTTCAACCAACGTTTTGCAGACTTGTTTACTCCCCATCAAGTTGTCTGCGTTGATGAGTCCCTGATTGTTTTCTGGCCGCTTGGCATTCAAACAGTACCTTCCCAGCAAGCGTGCCAGATACGGGGTCAAGATGTATAAGCTCTGTGACAGGGCCACAGGCTATACGTGTAGTTTTATGGTTTACGAGGGAAAAGATAGCCACGTAGAGCCGACAAACTGCCCTGACTACATAGGAAGCGGTGGCAAGATTGTGTGGGACTTGGTGTCACCTTTATGCGGAAAGGGGTACCACTTATATGTGGACAATTATTACACGAGCGTGCCACTTTTTAGTCACTTGTTTGATCAGCAGATTGGAGCATGTGGCACCGTGCGACCTAATCGCCAGGGCTTTCCCCAGCGGCTTGTGGATTCCCATCTTAGGCTGGGGGAGAGAGTCTGCTTCAAGTGTATAACTTACTCGCTATGAAGTGGAGGGATAATAAGAATGTTTTCGTTCTTACCCCCCTGCATGCAGACATGAAGGTCCAAATTACTACGACGACTGGTGTTGTGGAGAAACCTCTCTGTGTCCACGAATATAACCAAAATATGGGAGGGGTGGACCTCAACGACCAGTTGTTGGCGCCGTACCTAATTGCCTGTAAGGCCAGACGCTGGTACAAGAAAGTGTCTGTTTATTTCAATTGGCTTTGCTGAACGCTCATGTGCTATACAGAGCTTCAGGACGGACTGGATCCTTCCTTAAATTCCAGGAAGAGATCGTCAGAGCCCTTCTGTTTTCAGACGGTGCTCCACCACACCTTCCCCAACCAAATGCAGTAAACCGACTACATGAGAGGCATTTTCTTTATGTCCTCCCACGTACCCCTACCCAACGAACCCCCCAAAAAAGATGTCGTGTCTGCAGCAAGCGCCGATATAGGCGTGACACCCGCTATTACTGTTCCTCCTGTCCTGACAATCCCGGTCTTTGCATTGGTGAATGTTTTGAACGCTACCATATACTAGTTGAGTATTAGCGTAGGGTATAGCACTGCACAGACTAGGCACACTTTCACAGGGTCTCCCAAGATGCCATCGCATTTTGAGAGACCCGAACCTGGAACCGGTTATAGTTACAAAAGTTAGTTACAAAAAAAAAGTGTTAAAAAAAAAAAAAAAAAACACAAAAAAATATATATATATAAAAAAAAATAAAAAAATAGTTGTCATTTTATTGTTCTCTCTCTATTGTTCTGCTCTTCTTTACTGTATTATATTCTGCAATGTTTTATTGTTATTATGTTTTATCATGTTTGCTTTTTTTTATACTTTACTGTGTTTTATTGTTAACCATTTTTTTGTTTTCAGGTACGCCATTCAGCTGCAGAGCGGATTTTTTTATCTTGACAGCAACAGCGTTTGCTCCCACGATACATAAAGCCGTGACTCCAGCGCTGTCGGAGGTGATTTCACCACCACAGTTTAAAAAAAAAGAGCATATATGCCGAAGCATGGGGGCAGCAGGGGCGGAGGAGTGATTTGCTCCTGCCTTTTGCGGGTGGATGCCCCCCCATGCTTTGGCATATATATATTTTAGGCACAGGTTGCATTAAAAAATGTTTTATTTTTTACTATGTTTTATTTTGTATTTGCTTTGCAGGTATGGTAAGTCTTACTGTTATATTGTAATGTTACTTTGTTTTATTGTTAACCATCGTTTGCTTAGCAGGTACGCCATTCAGTTGCAGCACGGATTTATTAATCTTGACAGCAACAGCGTTTGCTCCCATGATACATAAAGCCGTGACTCCAGCGCTGTAGGGGGTGATTTCACCACCACAGTTAAAAAAAAGAGCATATATGCCGAAGCATGGGGGCAGCAGGGGCGGAGGAGCGATTTGCTCCTACCTTTTGTGGCGGATCCTTCGGCATATATAAACGGTGCATGTATGCCCAGCATTAGAAGTGGGTGGATGAAGGGAGGTATTCTAATGGTGGGCATAGCCACCGATCAATCTCTTTTTTTCGTTCAGCCCACAGGCTGCATGAGGTTACAATATATGCCCAACAAGGACCAGCAACGTACTGGTATGTTGCTGGACTTGGAGTGGTTATACCAGAATGATGCCTGCAGGTTTAGGTATCACCTTGGTATCATTCTTTTCAGCCAGTGGTCGGCTTTCATGTAAAAGCAATCCTAGCAGCTAATTAGCCTCTAGACTGCTTTTACAAGCAGTGGGAGGGAATCCACCCCACCGTCTTCCATGTTTTTCTCTGGCTCTCCTGTCCCAACAGGAAACCTAAGAATGCAGCTGATGATTCGGCCAACTGACCATAGAGCTGATAAGAGACCAGAATGGCTCCAATCATCTCTATGGCCTAAGAAACCGGAAGCTACAAGCATTTTATGAATTAGATTTTGTCGGTTGTAAACAGCGCCATTGGGAAATTGGGAAAGCATTTTATCCCACAGATCTTGGTGTGGTCAGATGCTTTGAGGGCAGAGGAGAGATCTAGGGTCTAATAGACCCCAATTTTTTTTAAAAAAAGAGTACCTGTCACTACCTATTGCTATCATAGGGAATATTTACATTCCCTGAGATAACAATAAAAATGATTAAAAAAAAATGAAAAGGAACAGTTTGAAAATAAAATAAAAAAGCAAAAAAAAAGCACCCCTGTCCCCCCCTGCTCTCGCGCAAAGGCAAACGCAAGCGTCGTTCTGGCGTCAAATGTAAACAGCAATTGCACCATGCATGTGAGGTATTACCGCGAAGGTCAGATCGAGGGCAGTAATTTTAGCAGTAGACCTCCTCTGTAAATCTAAAGTGGTAACCTGTAAAGGCTTTTAAAAATGTATCTAGTTTGTCGCCACTGCACGTTTGTGCGCAATTTTAAAGCATGTCGTGTTAGGTATCCATTTACTTGGCCTAAGATCATCTTTTTTATTTCATCAAACATTTGGGCAATATAGTGTGTTTTAATGCATTAAAATTGAAAAAAGTGTGTTTTTTTTCCCCAAAAAAATGCGTTTGAAAAATCGCTGCGCAAATACTGTGTGAAAAAAAAAAAATGAAACACCCACCATTTGTATCTGTAGGGCCTTTGCTTTAAAAAAATATATATATAATGTTTGGGGTTCAAAGTAATTTTCTTGCAAAAAAAATAATTTTTTCATGTAAACAAAAAGTGTCAGAAAGGGCTTTGTCTTCAAGTGGTTAGAAGAGTGGGTGATGTGTGACATAAGCTTCTAAATGTTGTGCATAAAATGCCAGGACAGTTCAACCCCCCCCCCCCCCAATGACCCCATTTTGGAAAGTATACACCCCAAGCTATTTGCTGAGAGGTATAGTGAGTATTTTGCAGACCTCACTTTTTGTCACAAAGTTTTACAAATTGAAAAAAAAATAAAGAAAAATAGATTTTTCTTCTCTTTCTTCATTTTCAAAAACAAATGAGAGCTGCAAAATACTCACCATGCCTCTCAGCAAATAGCTTGGGGTGTCTACTTTCCAAAATGGGGTCATTTGGGGGGGGGGGGGGGGGTTGTGCTATCTTGGCGTTTTATGGCCTTCGAAACTGTGATAGGTAGTGAGGAGTGGAATAAAAAATTTACGCCCTTAGAAATACTGAAGGCGGTAATTGGTTTTCGGGGCCCCGTATGCAGCTAGGCTCCCAAAAAGCCAAAAAGTCCCACACATGTGGTATCCCCGTACTCAGGAGAATCAGCAGAATGTATTTTGGGGTGCAATTCCACATATGCCCATGGCCTGTGTGAGCAATATATCATTTAGTGACAACTTTGTGCAAAAAAAAAAAAAGTTTGTCATTTTCCTGCAACTTCTGGTAAAATATAAAATATTCCATGGACTCAACATGCCTCTCAGCAAATAGCTTGGGGAGTCTACTTTCCAAAATGGGGTCATTTGGGGGGGGGGGGGGGTTTGTGCCATCTTTGCATTTTATAGCCTTCAAAACTGTGATAGGTAGTGAGGAGTGAATCAAAAATTTACGCCCTTAGAAATCCTGAAGGCGGTGCTTGGTTTTCGGAGCCCCGTACGCGGCTAGGCTCCCAAAAAGTCCCACACGTGGTATCACCATACTCAGGAGAAGCAGCTAAATGTATTTTGGGGCGCAATTTCACGTATAACCATGGCATGTGTGACCAATATATCATTTAGTGACAACTTTTTGTAATTTTTTTTTTTATCATTATTCAATTAATATTTAATGGGCTCAACATGCCTCACAGCAATTTCCTTGGGGTGTCTACTTTCCAAAATGGGGTAATTTGGGGGGGGGGGGGGGGTTGTACTGCCCTGCCATTTTAGCACCTTAAGAAATGACATAGGCAGTTATAAACTACAAGCTGCGTAAATTCCAGAAAATGTACTCTAGTTTGTAGACGCTATAACTTTTGCGCAAACCAATAAATATACGCTTATTGACATTTTTTTTTACCAAAGACATGTGGCTGAATACATTTTGGCCTAAATGTATGACTAAAATTGAGTTTCTTGGATTTTTTTAATAACAAAAATTAGAAAATATCATTTTTTTTCAACATTTTCGGTCTTTTTCTGTTTATAGCGAAAAAAATAAAAACCGCAGAGGTGATCAAATACCATCAAAAGAAAGCTCTATTTGTGGGAAAAAAAGGACGCAAATTTAGTTTGGGTACAGCATTGCATGACCGCGCAATTTGCAGTTAAAGTGACGCAGTGCCAAATTGTAAAAAGTGCTCTGGTCAGGAAGGGGGTAAATCCTTTCGGGGCTGAAGTGGTCAAGAGGTCCTGTCATGCTTTTTTCTATTACAAGGGATGTTTACATTCCTTGTAATAGGAATAAAAGTGAATATTTTTTTTAAAACAGTGTATAAATAAAAAATAAAACGTAAAATAAATAAGAAAAAACATTTTTTTTAAACGCGCCCCGTCCCGACGAGCTCGTGGGCAGAAGCGAACGCATACATGAGTAGCGCCCTCATATGAAAACCACACGTGAAGGTATCACCGCGATTGGTAGAGCGAGAGCAATAATTCTAGCCCTAGACCTCCTCTGTAACTCAAAACATGCAACCTGTAGAATTTTTTAAACGTCGCCTATGGAGATTTTTAAGGGTAAAAGTTTGTCGCCATTCCACGAACGGGCGCAATTTTGAAGCGTGACATGTTGGGTATCAATTTATTCGGCGTAACATTATCTTTAACAATATAAAAGAAAACTGGGCTAACTTTACTGTTGCCTTATTTTTTAATTCAAAAAAGTGTATTTTTTCCAGTTCATGAGAGGTCAGGTTTAAGGCAGGTTACATGAAGGGAGCTCAAAAACAAATGTTGCTCAAGCAACCAGTAGCTGGTTAGAAGGGATTTAAATAGGGAAGCACATGAGGGGCTGGACAGGAAGTAGCAGGAAGGAATCATATATTAGGCAACAGGTGTGGCCGGCGACACCCATAGCTGCAGAGTGCACAGAGCTGAACACAAGCTAGTGGAACAACAGGTGCCAGCCGGCCTACAGCAGTGAAGTTGAGACACAGATCAGCTCCGCAGTTGATCTGTGACAGTACCCCCCCTTTTACGAGGTCCCCCTACACATCTGGGGGCTGGCTTGAAGGGAAATTTTCTATGGAATCTGGTCACCAAACGTGGGGCTGAGACATGGGTGGCAGGAACCCAAGACCTCTCCTCTGGACAATAGCCCTTCCAATCAATGAGATAGAGTAGGCTCCCCCGGGAGTACTTTGAGTCCAATATTTCTTTAATCTCATACTGATCCAAGGTATCAGCCACAGGAGCAGGGTGAGAAGAAGGGCGAGAGAAGCGATTGAGGACCAGTGGCCTGAGCAGGGAGACATGGAAGGCCGTGGGTATCCTGAGATGAGAGGGCAGACGGAGCTTGAAAGCAACTGGATTGATCTGACGGAGAATGGAAAATGGACCAATGAAGCGAGGGGCAAATTGGTAGAGAGCCAAACTCTATCGCCAGGCAGGAACTAAGGAGCTGGACGGCGATGACGATCTGCTGCTCCCGTTTTATGCCTGGAAGCAGCTAGATGAAGATTCTCAGAGACCTCTTTCCAGATTGAGTTAAAGGACCTTTGGGTCTCAGCTGCTGCTGGTACAAGAGGAGAAATGGGAACAGAAAAGGGAACAGATGGATGCATGCCCAGTGAACAGTGAAGAAGGGAGATTTTCCAGAACTGGCATTGGAGTGATGGTTTAAGGCAAACTCTGCCCAGGGCAAAAGGTCCACCCAGTCATCTTGGTGGGCTGAGATGAGGGCACGGAGAAAACGTTCTACATTTTGACACGTTTCGTTTTCCCATTGGACTGGGGATGAAAGGCAGATGAAAAATCCAATTTAATCCCAAAAGAGCTGGCCAAGGCTCTCCAAAAACAAGCAGTAAATTGAACTCCTCTGTCAGAGACGATATGAGAAGGCATCCCATGAAGACGAAAAATCTCCTTAATGAAAGTTGTGGCAAGACTGGGAGCAGAAGGTAGACCTGGGAGAGGAATCTGTTGAGGGAGGTAGATCTGAGATAAAATCCATGGAAATACAATGCCAAGGTATATCGAGCAGTGGTAAGGGCAACAGCAACCCAGCAGGGGCAGACGTGGAAGGTTTGGATAGTACACAAACCATACAAGCTTGAACATATTTCTTGACATCTTTATGAAGAGAAGGTCACCAATAATGATTCTGAAGAAGATCACAAGTACGAGTTATGCCAGGATGTCCAGAGAACTTGGAGTCATGTGCCCAAGCAAGGAGTTTAGGACGAAGTGCGGGAACTACGAAAGTTTTACCTGGAGGAGGCTGTGTAGACTGGAGCTGAGTAGTGGCAAGAATACGACGCAGAGGGATGATGGGACCAGGATCTAGGTGATTCTCAGAATCATTGAATCAATTGACCTGGACAAGGCATCGGCTCAAAGGTTTTTGGCACCTGCTCGAAAAGTAATGTTAAAATTGAAGCGGGCGAAAAAGAGGGCCCAGCGATCTTGACGTGGGTTCAAGCGTTTCGCAAGTTGTAAATACTGCAGATTTTTATGATCAGTATAGATGGTAATACAATGGGGAGAACCCTCTAGAACAGGGATATGCAATTAGTGGACCTCCAGCTGTTGCAGAACTACAAGTCCCATGAGGCAATGGTGTAATTCTTCTCCGCATCAGAAAACTTCTTGGAAAAGAATCCACAAGGCTGAGACTTGCCCTTCTGAGCTTGGAGCAGGATGGTACCGACTCCTACTGAGGAGGCATTTAGAAAAGGGTTTAGTAATGTCCGGACGTAGGAGAATTGGGGCGGAGAGGAAGGCTGCCTTGAGTTTGAGGAAAGCATCAATGGCTTCAGGGGACCAGAGCCAAGCATTGACACCCTTGCGGGTAAGAGATGTAATAGGGGCCACCAAGGTGGAGTAGTTACGAATGAATTGACGATAGTAATTGGTGAAGCCCAAAAAGCGTTGGGTGGCTTTAAGACCAGAGGGCTGGGGCCACTCGGAGATGGCCCAAAGTTTGACTGGGTTCATGAGGAGACCCTGAGATGAGATTATGTAGTCCAGAAATGGAACTTGTGTTTGTTCAAATAGACATTTCTCCAATTTTGCATATAGAGAATTGCCCCGTAGATGCTGTAGCACAGCTTTCACATGAAGACGATGGGTAAGTAAGTCTCGTGAGAAAATAAACAAGTAAAAAAGGCACAATGCCGGTATACCTCAGATAACTGTTCCTAAATAGTCCAATGGCAAGATGGGTATATATATATAAAAATATATATATGGAGAAAATAAGAATGCCATCCAGATATACAATAAACACAGACATACAGAAGGTCGCGGAAGATCTCATTAACCAAATTTTGGAAGACCGCTGGGGCATTGCATAAGCCAAAGGGCATCACAAGATACTCATAATGTCCGTCCCTGGTGTTAAAGGCGGTCATCCATTCGTCTCCTTCCCGGATTCTTATAAAACTGTAGGCCCCTCTAAGATCCAGTTTAGTAAAAACATGAGAACCTTGCAGTCTGTCAAAGAGTTCTGAAATTAAAGGAAGAGGGTATCGGTTCTTCACGGTGATGGCGTTAAGACCCCTGTAGTAGATGCAAGGACAGAGTGAACCATCTTTTTTCGCAAGAAAGAAGAACCCGGCTCCGGCAGGCGAGTTAGATTTCCGGATGAAACCCTTTTGCAGGTTTTTACGAATGTATTTAGACATGGCTTGTGTCTCGGGGATAGAGGATAGACTCGGCCTCGGGAAGGAGAGGTCCCAGGTAACAGATCAATGGAGCAGTCAAAGTCTCTGTGAGGGGGAAGCGATCAGAGGACCTTTTGCAGAAAACATCTCGGAAGGACTGATATTGGGCAGGCAACATGGGAGTTGTGGAGGTCTCAGCCAGAGGAATGGAAGGAGGAGGTAGCACCTTGGAAATACATTGTTGCTGACACAGAGAACCCCAAGCCAATACTTGTCCAGAATTCCAGTCAAGATGCAGGGAGTGTTTCTGCAGCCATGGAAGGCCCAGGATGATGGGACTGGAGGATTTAGGCAGAATTAGGAAAGAGATCTCCTCACCATGCAAAACCCCAATGCTTAACTCAATAGGAAAGGTTTTAAACCGGATGGGGCTCATAGGCAAGAAGGAGCCATCTACTGAGGTCACGGAGAGGGGTATAGCCAAGGCAACAAAGTCAATGCCCAACTCAGAAGCTAAAGATTGTTCAATTAAATTCCCGGCAGCCACCAGAGTCCACGTATGCAGAGAGTTAATAGGCATTTTGAGCCCAGTGGAGAGCCACGGGAAGGGTGAAACGAGGGAAGCGAACAAAATTAACGGATCGGTCTAGATCACCTCCCTCAGAGTGAGCTAAACCCTGGAGTTTCCCAGATGGACTGGACAGGAGTTCAAAAGATGTCCTTTATTGCCACAGTAAAGGCAGAAGCCCAATTCCATGCATCGGGCACGTTCCTCGGGAGTGAGGAGGGTTCGTCCAAGCTGCATAGGTTCTTCCAACATGTGAGTGGTTGAAGACGGAGAGGATTCTACAGGTCTTTGGACTACCTGTGCTGGATGGCCAGCAGGGGGAATGACTGGTTCTGGATTTCTCCAGGGCCCGCTCCTGGAAGCGAATGTCTATTTGAATGCTTAATGCGATTAAGTCATCCAATGTGGTAGGAATGGTGCGTCCAGCGAGTTCATTCAGATAGGCCTTGCCAGAAGGTAGCAGTAAGGGCCTCATTATTCCATTTGAGTTCAGCAGCCAGCGTACAGAATTGAACTGCGTATTGGCCGACTGTCATTCCTTGCTGACGAAGACGAAGGAGGGCCCCAGCAGCTGAAGACACTCTGCCGGGCTCATCAAAAGTTTTCCGGTATGCATCCAAAAAGAGCTGGAAGTCGGAGGTGATAGAATCGTGTGATTCCCAGAGTAGGGAGGGCGAAGCTAGAGCATCACTGGAGAGGAGAGAGATGATATATGCGACTTTGGTGCGATCAGTTGGAAAATGGTGGCTGGAAAGTTCAAAGTGGATGGAACACTGATTAATGAAGCCCCGATAAGCCTTAGGGTTGCCAGAAAAACTGAGGTGGCGACGGCAGATGCAGGTAGGGATTGCCAGGTGTAGCAGGTAACACAGGAGCATTATTTCCTCTTGATTTGCTTGCTGGGAGTTAAGTCTCTGAACTAGATGTTGCATTTGATCCTCGATCAGTGGCCGATTCTCAGAGGCGCTCATGGCTTGAGCAAACTGTCACGGTACTACTTACAGTGAGCCCACAGTCGAGCAGGTGACACGGGATCCCCCAGGGCGTGGAGTCTAAGGGCCAGCCGGTATTCTGCCAGGGACCCCCTCACGAGGGTTTGGGCTTAGCTGCGTGCTGACCCCAGGTCACGACCCCCGGGTTCACCCTGCAAGCTAGGGAAGTACCAGAAGACACTGTCAGACGAGGATGGATGGATGAAGCAAAAGGAGAGCCCGATAGCAAGCCAAGGTCAGGGCGGGCTGCAGACAATGTAATCAGAACAAGCTGGGTTAGTACACAAGAGATCAGTTCACGAGAGGTCAGGTTTAAGGCAGGTTACACAAAGGGAGCTCAAAAACAAATGTTGCTCAAGCAACCAGTAGCTAGTTAGAAGAGATTTAAATAGGGAAGCACATGAGGGGCTGGACAGGAAGGAATCATATATTAGGCAACAGGTGTGGCCGGCGACACCCATAGCTGCAGAGTGCACAGAGCTGAACACAAGCTAGTGGAACAACAGGTGCCAGCCGGCATACAGCAGTAAAGGTGAGACAGAGATCAGCTCCGCAGCTGATCTGTGACACTTGTAATCAAAGGAACTGAAAAAATTGAGTCCATGTGGAATCTCCTGTATTGGACTGAGCTGTTTAAAAATTTTAAGTTGAGAATGAGATGAAAGCTTCCCGACGGTTTCTTTATCAGGAAAATATGGGTATAGAAACCCCGATAACATTCCTCTGGAGTTACCTGAATCACAACTCCCTGTTGCATCTGATCCCCTAACAGGTTCTTCATGGCTAAGGCCTTTGTTGTGTCCCTTGGCAGGTTTGTTACAAAGTATCTTTCTGGAGGAAGGTCCGAAAGCTCTATTTTGTATCCCTGGGCCAGCATGTCTAAAATAAATGGGTTTTCTGTCATGCTTGCCCAGTGAGGAAGGAATTTCTGAAGTCTTGCTCCCACTGGCAATGATGAGTCATTGCGATTTATAGGTTGGGGCAGGAGAATGGAAAAGGACATACCCTCTGCCTTTGCCCCTTTGTGCCGACCAATTCCTTCTCTTCTCTTGGGGCCTATTGCCTAAGTTTCCTAAGTTTTTTGAGGTCCAAAAAGCTGCTTAACTGGCTACTTTTTCTTTTTAACAGGAAAAGATTTCTTTTTATCAGTTGTCCTATCTAAAACTGAATCTGGATCAGGACCAAATAAAAGATCTTCCATAAATGGGATTCCACATAATTTACCTTTATGCCCTGTACACACGATAGGATTTTCCGATGGAAAATGTGTGCTAGGACCTTGTTGTCGGAAATTACGACCGTGTGTAGGCTCCATCACACATTTTCCATAGGAATTTCCGACACACAAAGTTTGAGAGCAGGCTATACAATTTCCCGACAACAAAATCCGATCGGTTAAATTCCGATCGTGTGTACACAAATCCGACGCACAAAGTGCCATGCATGCTCAGAATAAATTAAGAGATGAAATCTATTGGCTACTGCCCCGTTTATAGTCCTGACGTACGTGTTTTACGTCACCGCGTTCAGAATGATCGGATTTTCCGACAACTTTGTGTGACCGTGTGTATGCAAGACAAGTTTGAGCCAACATGGAAAAAAATCCATGGATTTTGTTGTCGGAATGTCCGACCGTGTGTACAGCGCATTAGACGCTGCATCTCCTGGCCATAGGGCTCTCCTGGCTGAATTAGTTAAGGCTGAGGATCTAGCTGACATCCCTATTGATTCTGCAGATGCATCAGAAATGTAAGCCACAGCTGCTGCTAGGGTTGAAAAATAATTCAGAATCTCCTGCTTGGGTGAATCTGCTATAATGTGGGCTGTTAGCTGATTTAGCCAGAACACCATGTTTCTAGAAACGCAGGTAGTAGCCATAGCTGGTCTGAGGTTGCCCATGATGGATTGCCAAGCCTTTTTAAGCTGTTGATCCATCCTTTTGTCCATGGGATCTTTTAATATTCCCATGTCTTCGAATGCCAAGTCGGTCGATCTGGAAACTTGGGAAAATGCTGCGTCCAATTTAGGAACTTTGTTCCAAAGCGCTTCTGGGTCTTCATTGAACGGGAATCAATTTCTTTTTATATCGTTTTGTATTGAAAAATTTTCACAATATAAAACAGGATAAAGAACTGTATGTAAAATACAAAAAGGTGGGTATAAGTACACCAACAACAAATAGCTGCCATAATCTGTTTATACGCTCTTGGGAAAAAAAAAATTTCTCTCTGGATCCGCCCATTCCTTTTTGATGGCTTCAGAGATTACCAAATGCACAGGGAAAGTGCGACTTTTTGTTTCACTAAGCCCTGCGTACATTCGGTCATGCAGCAATAATTTTCTTTACTTCACCTAAACCCAATGTTTGTAATGTCTTTATCCCTCCACTGGGGGCTCCAACATTTCTCCTGTAACGTCTTTATCCCTCCACTGGAGGCTCCGATATTTCTCCTGCAATATTCTTATCTTTCCACTGGGAGCTCTGATATCTCCACAAACTCCATCGCAGATTGATGACGTCACAACGACATCACCTGGCTCCTCCTCTTGTCCCTACTTAAACAGCCGACGCCATTTGCTTGACGTTCGTGCTAAGAACCTGATGCCAGGTAAAGATCTCCAACAGAAGACTGCCATCATCTCTCTTTTGGGCCGGTCAAAACCCCCGACTATCATCTCTCTTTTGGGCCGGTCAGAGCCCCGACTATCATCTCTCTTTTAGGCCGGTCAGAGCCCCGACTATCATCTCTCTTTTGGGCCGGTCAGAGCCCCGACTATCATCTCTCTTTTGGGCCGGTCAGAGCCCCGACTATCATCTCTCTTTTGGGCCGGTCAGAGCCCCGACTATCATCTCTCTTTTGGGCCGGACAGAGCCCCGACTACCATCTCTCTTTTGGGCCGGACAGAGCCCTGACTACCATCTCTCTTTTGGGCCGGACAGAGCATAGACTATCATCTCACTTTTGGGCCAGATAGAGTCCCGGCTTACACCTCACCTTTGGGCCAGACAGAGCCCCTCCAACTTCCACTTGTTGGGCCGGACAGAGCCTCTTCCTCTCTAGTATTCAGAGACTCTCCTCTGCCCTACCCAAAGTCTACTTACTTTGCCCGAAGAAAACCTTACCTGTTCCTTTTCACATAGGAGACCAGTACATCTCTCAAGAAGCCACTGGTTGAGCCCATCTCCAGGAATCCACTCACTGCAAGTATCTTTACATTTCCTACAAACTTTATCCCTGTGTAGTGCTACTAAGCTTAAGTTGCCTCTGAAGCTCCCCGTCGTCACTTTGTATTACCACTCTAAATAAAACCGATTGTATTTCCAAACTTATCTGAGTCTTCCTACCTGATAGCTGTTAAGGTTAAAGTTAACTGTAAAGAATATAGTTTTCATAGACTTCCGAAGCTGTGATCCACACAATCCAACATAGTTCACTGCCTGAAGCATTACAATGTTGCATACAACAGACTGTCTACTTGTTCTAAGGACAGTTTGTATCTTGAAGGTGCATCTTCTGGCCCTTCCTCCTCCTCTTCCTTAGTGAGAGGGGGAATTGCTCCCCTTGGGTAGGAGGACCAGCTTCAGCCCCCACTGCTGGGATTAATTGTCAGCCCTGAAAGGATTCTGAGGTAGATGACTGACTCAAGGATGGTGTTGTAAGAGAAGAGCGAAAAGATTGGATAGTAGCATCTAGCTCTTTCTTAGCTGATGCAATTAAATTGCTGCATGCAGAAGAAGCTTCTTCCTTAACTAAGGAGTCAATGCAAATTTGACACAAAAGGGGTCATTTACTAAAGGCAAATCCACTTTGGACTGCAAGTGCACTTGGAAATGCACCGAAAGTGCAATCGCTGTAGATCCAAGGGGGACATGCAAGGAAAATAAAAAACAGCATTTTCGCTTGCACATGATTGGATGATAAAATCAGCAGAGCTTCTCCTCATTTCAGATCTTCCCTTCAGATCTACAGCGACTGCACTTCCAAGTGCACCTGCAGTGCAAAGTGGAGTTGCCTTTAGTAAATAACCCCCAAAGTCTTTTTCTAACCCTCTGGTAGCTTGGTTTTACGTGAGGGACATCTCTTTTTGATCGTTGTATCAGAGCTCTTAGCCTGCCAAAAAAACACCAGAGCATCCCAGCGAGTCAAACCTGCCTCTTAATGGGCTCACCACAGGTGCACAGGTAGTACAACAGCCAACTCCCTGTGCCCAGACAGGCCCCAGCCACCAGGGGGAAAAAATGGAAAGAGAGAGGCACCACAGTATACAGGGTAGACCCCCATACCTGGGCCTTACTGGTGCCTGTCCCACTTGCTGCTACCACAGAGTCCATCGTGGTGCTGCTTGTTAGTGGCTTAGAACGCCAGTTCTGGAGTCCATTAGTGTCGGTGCGCCGGACCACTCCTCCCCTCTCCCCCTGCGCAATTTCCATCAGAAATGACGCTGCGCCTGTTCCTTAGTGCCGCCCTCTTGCTGGATACCTAATTTCCGGCCGAGTCTCTACTCTGCCGCCAAAAAGATGGCCGACATGTAACGCCGACATGCTGGAGAACCCCACAAACGGCTGCCGCCGCCGCCTAGGGGCAGCCCCAGAAACAGTCAAGCTCTCTCTAAGCTGAAGAGGAAGGAGCCCACTTACCAGGTACCCTTGGTGCGGCGTGGGAGGGGCTGACTCTCTGGAGGCAAAAAAAAAGGTATGGTGGGGTAGGCAGTCTGGCCTCTCGGGACAGCACCTAAGAGACCCTGACTCCCACTAGGTGTTCCCTTGCCAGAGGAAACACAAAAAACTGACCAGCGGTGGGGAGAAGCCCCTTTTTAAAATTTGGTGGAGTTGGCTTTTCTTGTTTTCTAGTGGGTGGAGCCACTTTCTCAGGCGCTGTCCTGAAAGACGTTTAGGCCGGGTTCACACTAGTGCGATAAACGCACATTGGGAGCTCATGTCTCATGACGTGTTATAATCAATGGGAGCTGTCTTAACTGGTCCGACACATGTTGGTCCGACTTTGAAAATGCTCCCTGTACTACTTTGGTCCGACTTTGATCCTACTTCAGCCCATTGACTATCATTGAAGTCGGATCGCCGTCTTGCATGATCCGACTTTGGCATGCGACTTGTGCTCTGATGATCTTGATGATCTTTAATAAGGGGGCCCCCAGATCCCGGCCCCCCACCCTATGTGAATGAGTATGGGGTACATTGTACCCCTACCCATTCAACGAGGAAAAAAAGTGTCAATAAGAAAACACACTAGACAGGTTTTTAAAGCAATTTATTAGGCAGCTCCGGGGGTCTTCTTCCGACTTCTCCGCGCTCTCCGGTTCTTTTCCTGCTCTCTGGTATCTTCTGCCGAGCTCCTCCGCTATCTTCTGCTCTATTTCCCGCTTTTTGCTAGCGGTGGCCCGGTCTTCTCTGTCGTCTTCTTCCCTGTTCTCTTCTTCTGATGTTGACACGACACTCTCTCCCGCTGTAATGCCGTGTGCGCGGCAACTTATATAGGCATGGGGCGTGGTCACCAGGTGATGTCATCCGGTGACCCCGCCCCGTATGACATTACCGCCCGGGGCATGATGGGACAGTGATGTCATAAGGGGCGGGGTCACCGGATGACATCACCTGGTGACCACGCCTATGCCTATATAAGTCATTGCGCACACGGCACTACTGCGGGGGAGAGCGTTGTGTCAACATCGGAAGAAGACGACGGAGAAGACCGGGCCAACACTAGCAAAAGAGCAAAAGATAGCGGAGGAGCCCGGCAGAAGACAACGGGGAGCAGGAGAAGAGGCCGGAGAGTGCCGAGAAGTCGGAAAAAACCAAAGGAATCAGAAGAAGACCCCCGGAGCTGCCTAATATATACTTTAAAAACCTGTTGTGTGTTTTTTTTAATTGAATCTTTTTCCCCCAGGTGAATGGGTAGGGGTACGATGTACCCCATACTAATTCACATAGGGTGGGGGGGTCGGGATCTGGGGGCCCCCCTTAATAAAGGGGGCTCCCGATTCTGATAAGCCCCCCGCCCACAGACCCCGACAACCAATGGCCAGGGTTGTCGGGAAGTGGCCCTTGTCCTCATCAACATGTGGACAAGGTGCTTTGGGGTGGGGGGGCCACAAGGCACCCCCTGCCCCAAAGCACCCACCCCCTATGTTGAGGGCATGCGGCCTGGTGCGGTTCAGCTGGAGGGGCTCTCGCTCATCCCCACCCCCTTTCCTGACCGGCCAGGCTGCGAGCTCGGATAAGGGTCTGGTATGGATTTTGTGGGGACCCCTACGCTGTTTTTTTTGGCGTAGGGGGTTCCCCTTAAAATCCATATCAGAGCAAAGGGCTTGGTATGCTCTTGGAGGAGGAACCCATGCCGATTTTATTTAAAATTTGGCGCGGAGCTTCCCCTCAAGATTCATACCAAACACAGTGTCTGGTATTGGCGGAGATCCAAGTCAGATCCCTGTTCATTGAAAGTCGAACGTATGTCGGCTTCAAGTCGCAGGGCAAAGTCGGATCCAAAGTAGGATGTCGCACCAGTGTAAACCTGGTCTGCAGCAGCAGTAAAAGGAATTTATGTCATACTGGGATTGTTTTGATTGGTTAAAGGACAAGTCAGACTATCGCAAAGTTGGATCAAAGTGGTATCCTGTTCATTCAAGTCAGATGGATGTAGGACCGATGTCGCAGAGCAAAGTAGGATGACTGTCGTGTAGTATCAGTGTGAACCCAGCCTAAGTCAAGGAGAAAAGTGAAGTGGGGATATGTTATAGTCCTGCTCAACAGAAGACAAGGAGACATATGGTTTAATCATCCACCTAGGGGAAAGTGCTGTATGACCTGCTTTGTTGATAAGGCCAGATTTACACTTGGTACAAAATGAGAGTACCACTTTGGATCTTTGGATCAGACTTTGCCCTGCGACTTGAAGTGCGACATGCGTCCGACTTCAATGAACAGGGATCCGACTTTGATCCTTGACAATACAAGGCACTGTGTCTGGTATGAATCTTTAGGGGGAACTCCACGCCGAAAAAACGGTGTGGGGGACCCCCCCAAGATCCACACCAGACCCTTATCCGAGCACACAGCCTGGCAGGTCAGGAAAGGGGGTGGGGACGAGCCCCCTACCAGGCTGCATGCCCTCAACATGGGGGGGGTGGGTGCTTTGGGGCCCTGCGCCCCCACCCCAAAGCACCTTGACCCCATGTTGATGAGGACAAGGGCCTCTTCCCGACAACCCTGGCCGTTGGTTGTCGGGGTCTGTGGGCAGGAGGCTTATCGGAATCTGGACGCACCCTTTACCAAGGGGGCCCCTAGATCCCTGCCCCCCACACTATGTGACTGAGTATGGAGTACATTGTATCCTTACCCATTCACCTAAAAAAAAATTGTCAAAAATAAAACCCATTACACAGGTTTTTAAAGTAATTTATTAAGGCAGCTCCGTTGTCTCTTCCGATTTCTTCTCCCCTCTCCGACTCTTCTGCCGGTTTTTCTCCCCTTTCCGGGTCTTCTCCGCTGAGGTTTTCTAGCTCTCTTCGGTTCTCCTCCGCTATCTTCTCGCTCTTTTGCTGGGTCTTTGCCGCTGTGTTCTCTCTCTGTTCTTCTTCCGATGTTGACTCAACGCTCTCTCCCGCTCTAATGCTGGGTGCGCCACTACTTATATTGGCATGTGTCACCGTCCCATCATGCCCTGGGCGGTGACGTCACAAGGGGCAGGGCCTCAGGATGCCATCACCCAATGAGCCCGCCCCATGCCAATATAAGTAGTGGCACACGCCGCACCCGGCATTAGAGCATCAAGTCAACATCGGAAGAAGAACAGAGGGAGAACACAGTGGAAAAGACCCTGCAAAAGAGCCAGAAGATAGCAGAGAAGACCCAGACAGAAGAGAAGACAGCGCACAGAGGGAGAAGAACCAGAAAGGGCTTGAAAGATGTCTTCAAGAGGAGAACAGGGAGGAGAGGGGAGGAGCGATTGGAAGAGACGACGGAGCTGCCTTAATAAATTACTTTAACAACCTGTGTACTGTGTTTTATTTTTCACACTTTTTTTCATGTGAATGGGTAGGGGTACAAAGTACCCCATACTCATTCACACAGGGTGGGGGGCCAGGATCTGGGGGACCCCCTGGTAAAGGGGGCTTCCAGATTCCGATAAGCTCCCCGCCTGCAGACCCCGACAACCAACGGTCAGGGTTGTCGGGAAGAGGTCCTTGTCCTCATCAACATGGGGACAAGGTGCTTTGGGGTGGGGGGCACGGGCCCCCCTGCCCTAAAGGCTGCAAGGCTGTGTGCTTGGATAAGGGTCTGGTATGGATTTTGGGGTTGACCCACATGGTGTTTTTTTCGGCGTGGGGGTTCCCCTTAAAATCCATACCTGACCGAAGGGCCTGGTATGCTCTTGGAGGGCATACCTCTTGCCGTTTTCTTTTTTTAATCTTGGCGTGCAGTTCCCTTTCAAGATCATCAGAGCACAAGTCGCATTACAAAGTTGGATCAGTCAAGACGGCAATCCGACTTTGATCTGACTTCGGTGATATTCAATGGACTGAAGTAGGATCAAAGTCGGACCAAAGTAGTGCAGGGAGCATTTTAAAAGTCGGACCAGTTAGGGAAACATTGATTTTCACACATCATGCGACATGAGCTCCCAATGTCAGAGCGTTTGTCGTACGAGTGTGAACCTGGCCTAAGAGGTCTAAGCATTTTCTGTAAGCCTTTAATCTGCTTCAGGATAAGACTGAAGATTTGGCTGGAAGATTTGGCTGCTCAATGACCAGAGCACTTTTTATAATTTGGCACTGCGCTGCTTTAGCTGGTAATTGCGCGGTCATGCAATGCTGTACCCAAACAAAATTTGCATCCTTTTTTTCCCCCCACAAATAGAGCTTTCTTTTGATGGTATTTGATTGCCTCTGTGATTTTGATTTTTTGCAACATAAATGGAAAAAGACCGAAAATGTTGAAAAAAAAAAAAAGATATTTTTTACTTTTTGTTATAAAAAAAACAATAAACTCAATTTTAGTCATACATTTAGACCAAAATGTATTCAGCCACATGTCTATGGTAAAAAAAATGTCAATAGGGGTATATTTATTGGTTTGCGCAAAAGTTATAGCGTCTACAGACTAGGGTACATTTTCTGGAATTTACGCAGCGATTAGTTTATGACTCATCTCATTTCTTGAGGTGCTAAAATGACCCCATTTTGGAAAGTAGACACCCCAAGGAAATTGCTGAGAGGCATGTTGAGCCCATTGAATATTTTAGATTTTTGTCACAAGTGATTGAAAAATGACAAAAAAAAATAAAAATTACACAAAGTTGTCACTAAATGATATATTGCTCACAGGTAGGTAGCGCCGTGCCGCTGAGCTCTTGTTTGCAGCCTGATCAATATAAAAAGCGATCCCATCCAGAAAGAGTCTGTGAGTGTAACAACCCTATTTAAATTATAGTATCCAATGAATGTTTAAATCTCTGCGCAATGGATATTTAATTTTCTTTCCACATGTCCGGAATCTGAGTGGAGCAGTGATTAACACTGAACAAGAAGCGCAAGAAGTAAAAAGTAACATTTTATTTTGACACTTTATTTTAATTTCTATTTTTGTTTCAACATTGTCACGAGTTAATTGACACTGATTTGTGTGATTACACAACACTTGATGAATTGTCCAAACTTCACATGAAGGATTTTTAGGAAAAGGAAGATTTTGTGTATACATAATTTTGCACATTTGTATTTATATATATTTTTGTAGAAATCTCATTGGAGCACAATATATTTAATTAGTTTTTGTTATATTTAATTAGATTTCACTTGGTATATTTATTATAAGGATCTTATAGCTGGTTTAAAGCGTATGCACATTTGAGTAAGGTTTATCACTGTGCATTTTTTATGAGCACATTTATGCATAATGGTGGGATTAGTTTAATTTACTATTTAATATTTAGTAATATTATTAGAAGTGTATTTTACCTTTTACTTTTACCACTTTTTTGGTAATTTAGTGAGATTATTAGAAGTATATTTTTACCCTTCACTTTTATGGGAATATGAGGATAATATGAGCGCAACTGACCATTTTTACTATATGTGGAATTACACCCCAAAATACATTCTGCTGCTTCTCCTGACTATAGGGATACCATATGTGTAAGACTTTTTGGGAGCCTAGCCGCGTACAGGACCCCGAAAACCAAGCACCGCCTTCAGGATTTCTAAGGGCGTAAATGTTTGATTTCACTCCTCACTACCTATCAAAGTTTCGAAGACCATAAAATGCCAAGATAGCACAACCCCCCCCCCAATGACCCCATTTTGGAAAGTAGACACCCCAAGCTATTTGCTGAGAGGCATGTTGAGTATTTTGCAGATCTCGCTTTTTGTCACAAAGTTTTGAAAAAAAAAAAATACATTTTTCTTTTTCTTTCTTCATTTTCAAAAACAAATGAGCTGCAAAATACTCACTGGAGTCACGACTTTACGTATTGTGGGAGCAAACCCGTGCTGCAGCTGAATGGCGTACCTGTTAAGCAAATGATGGTTAACAATACAACAAAATAACATTACAGTACAACAGTAAGACCTGCAAAGGAAATACAATAAAACATTGTAAAAATAAAACATTACAGTTCTAAAATACAGTAATAGAGAGAGAACAATAGATATAGAACAATATAGAGCAAACAATAGAGCAGACAATAGAGAGCGAACATAAGAGAGAGAACAAAAGAGAAGAAAAAAAAACACTATTTTTTACTTTTTTTACTACTTTGTGTTTTTTTTTGCACGTTTATATAAACTGTAAACGTTCCAGATTAGGGTCTCTCAAAATGTGATGGCCATCTCATCTTTCGAGACCCTGTGTAAGTGTGCCCTAGGACTGTGCAATGCTGTACCTTAAGCTAATACTCCACTAGTGTGTGGTAGCGTTCGACACATTCACCAATGCAAAGACCAGGTTGGTCAGGACAGGAGGGACAATAAAAGCGGGTGTCACGTCTAAATCCGCGCTTTCTACAGACACAACATCTTCTTTGGCGATTTTTTTGGGTAGGGGTACCAGGGAGGACATACAGAAAATGCCTCTCGTGCAGCCGGCTCACTGCATTTGGATTGGGAAGTTGGGCCACAGCACCGTCTGGAAACAGAACGGCTGTGATGATCTCTTCCTGAAATTTAAGGAAGGATCCAGTTCGTCCTGAAGCTTTGTATAGCACATAAGCATTCAGTAGAGCCAACTGGAATACATATACAGACAGTTGTTTTATACCAGCGTCTGGCCTTACGGGCAATTAGGTACAGCGCCAACAACTGGTCATTGAGGTCCTCCCCTCCCATATTAAAGGTTATATTCGTGGAAACAGAGGGGTTTCTCCACAACACCAGTCGCTGTTTGAATTTGGACCGTTGTGTCTGCATTAAGGGAGGACAGAAGGAAAACATTCTTATTATCCCTCCACTTCACAGCGAGCAAATTATTACACTTCATGCAGGCTCTCTCCCCCAACCTAAGACGAGAATCTACAAGCCACTGGGGTAAGCCCCGGCGATTAGATCGCACGGTGCCACATGTGCCAATTCCATGATCAAACAAGTGACTAAAAAGTGGCATGCTTGTGTAATAATTGTCCACATACAAGTTGTACCCCTTTCCGAATAAGGGTGAAACCAAGTCCCACACAATCTTACCAGCGCTCCCTATGTAGTCTGGGTAGTTCTCTGGCTCTACATAACTCTCTCTTCCCTCGTAAACCATAAAACTATATGTATAGCCTGTTGCCCTGTCACAGAGGTTATACATCTTGACCCCATATCTGGCACGCTTGCTGGGAAGATACTGTTTGATAGACAAAGGGCCAGAAAACTTAATCAGAGACTCATCAACGCAGACAATTGATCGGGAGTAAACAAGGCTGCAAACTGCTGGTTGAAGTGGTGTACCATAGGCCGAATTTTGTAGAGCCGATCGTATTCAGGGTCACCCTGAGGATGACAGAGTTCATTGTCATTGAAATGCATGAACCGCAAGACCTGCTGGTATCGTGTCCTGGTCATGGAGGCAGAGAACACGGCCATATGGTGAATTGGATCAATGGACCAATATGACCGCAACTCACTTTTTTTAGTTATGCCCATGAGGAGGGATAGGCCTAGGAAGGTCTTAAATTCAGAGATCGTAATAGGTCTCCAATCTCTGGCATGGGTCAACTGTGGATTAGTGGCGATGAATTGACCAGCATACAAATTGCTTTGGTCCACAATAGATTTATAGAGATCTTCCGTGAAAAACAGCAAATAAAAATCAAGTGACGTAAAATCAACTGTTTCCACCCGAATTCCGGGTTGGCCAGTGAATGGGGGAAGCACGGGTGCTGCAGAAGTGCTGGATGAACAACCAGGATGTTCTAGTCCGCTGGTGCTTGCCAGTTCACCAGAAGGATGAGCAGCACTAGTACTGGCTCTCTGCTCCATACGAGAGCCCTGCGGTTCTTGCACCTCAACAACAGCTCCTTCATCAGAGCTATCTGTCAGGGTGCCTGAATATGACAGATGGGTGAGTTCCTCTTCACTCTCATCTGTCATGCTCAGAAATGTGTTTGGCTCTTCACTAGTGTACCTTCGATTGGACATTTTAGCCTCTAAATTTACTGGTACACTAGTGAGACTCACAGGGAAAAAAAAGCACCTGAATGTCAGCAAGTGCTTCAAACGCTACCAAAAAAACTGGTAGTGTCAGCAGGGATCAGGTCTGACTCTGCGAATGCTGCAGTTATGTGTTTTGTAAGTGACAGTGATCGATTGATACTGCACTTGGGTGGGCTGGGGGGAGGGGCGAAACGCAGGTGCTGGCAGGTATCTGGGCTGATCCTGCTAACTCTGCGTTTTTGTGAACCCTAAACTATTGGGGTCGCTAATATAGTTCTGATCAGATCAAAGATATCAATCCGTTCAGACACTATACTACTAAGGGAGGTGTATGGTGCGTGCGTGGGTGCTAGCGCTACTGGCACTAATCGGACACTGCCTGGGGCGACGCAGACCCTGACTGATGCTAAAACTGGTGTCATCCACCGGGTGATCAGCGGGTTAAACCTTTATTGGGTAATATATGGCTGATGCCCTGACACTATAAAAAATTAACTAGCTAACCAGCATCAACTCTAACACGCATACAGTGATCACTGGTGACAGGGGGTGATCAAGGGGTTAAACCTTTATTAGGGGGGTTCCCTAGACCTATCTGGGGCTACTACTAATGGTAACATACCCCAACGCTGATTAGTGTCACAAATGACACCAGTACAGTGATCAAAGAAAAATATGAAAACTCCACTGGGTGACACATTGACAGGGAGTGAAGTGGTTAATTGGGGGGGGGGGGGTGATCGGGGGGTGAAATGTGTGCTGTCAGTGTAGTGTTGGTGCAACTCACGTTTGGATGTCCTCTTGCCTCTCTCTGGAACGGAAGAGAGTTCCACAAGGGGAGATGACATCACCTGCCTGTGTTTACACTTACACAGGCAGGGGAGGATTTAATTCGTCAGGAGCGATCAACAGGTCCAGGCCAAAAATCATTGGCCTAGGCCTGGAGACTGATCGATTCTAAAACGAATCCGATCATCGCACGCGCCCGACGTAAGGTAACGTCGTTTCACCCACCCGTGCCATTCTGCCGCAGTAAAACTGCGGTGGCTGGTCGGCAAGCGGTTAATGAACGATTTCTGTGACTTTTTGTAAAGTCTTAAATTATTGCAAGTTCCCTCAGCTTGAAGACAGGTAAATCCTGGAATACAGTTCACGTAATACTAATTCTCAATGTAGTTCTAAAAACAAGAGTAATATGCGTTTCTGCCACTAGGGGGCACTGCAGGGAAAACGTTCCAGTTTAGTTTGTTTGTGGGCTCCATCTTGTACCTGCTACAGTTGGGTGATTTTTGGGATACAGTAGATGATAATTAAGGCCCAAGAGGTCAGAAACTGACTGGTAAGAGGTACCCTTGTCTAACACAGGGGTCTCCAAACTTTTTAGCCGGAGGACCACATTGTAAATTTTACAAACATTCGCAGGCCGAAAAAATTAGTTATTTATAAATGAATGAATACAATTTAAACAATCACATGTGTCCCCATCAGAGCCCTTATGCACATCTGTGTCCCCATCAGAGTCACACACCATTGAAAATTGAGCTGTGCTGAACTTACACTAAATGGCAGTGTGTAATGAGGGGGTGGGATTATGCATTCCCCATTCCACTCACTGGCCACACGCAGCTGGCAGGTGAGGCCAACAAAAACTTCCAATGGCTGGGTTCCCCCATAAGCAAACTCCCAGATCACACAGCCCAAATACCACTAACCTGATTCCACTCCTAGATTCACCCCACCATATCTCTCCACTCTGATCACTCCCCCATATCGCTCCACTCTGAACACCTCCCCATATCTCTCCACTCTGATCGCACCCCTCACACACACAGCTCTCCCCCACTCTGATTACACCCCCCATATCTCCCCACTGTGATCACTCCCCCTCATATCGCTCCACCCTGATCACACCCCCCCACAAACATACCTCTCCCCTAACACACACCCCCAGATTCCCCCACCTTGATTACACCCCGAGATCTTTCCACTCACCCCCCCCCCCCATACACACACTCCTTGGGTTTACAAATTCCTCAGATCTCACCAGTCCTGCAGTTCCTTCTCTAGATGATGTCAGTGGAGGAATCTGGGGCAGGCATGACAAGACCTCCAGCCAAACCATTCCAGCACGCACAGCCAGCCGACACCTCTGAGCTGCCTGACAGCGGGGCCCCGCCTCCTCCCTGGGCATATGGGAATCCGCCCACCGCTCCTTTATCCTGTGCCTCGTTGTATCCACTCTGACAGTGGTACATACATCGTCCCGCCTGCATTCTGCTCTTGCCGACGGTCCTGGAAAATAAACCACAGCACATATGGCATAGCTGGGGGGGCTGAAACTGTGTCTGGTGTCTGTCCGGACTTCCTGTTGAGAACAGCGGGGGGAGGGGGAGCAAGCAGGCCGGCAGTTCTGTGCCTGCAGTCTCGGCAGTATCTGAAGGAGCTGTAGACCAGATAAAACATACAAGCGGGCCGGATGTAGCCTGCGGACCGGGGTTTGGAGGCCCCTGGTCTAACAAATTAGTTTATCTCTTTTAACCTTTAAACAATTCCCATTAATGTTCTCCACCATCACAACATAATGTTTACCAAAAGTCTGATCAGTAAATTTTTTTCTTTTTTTCCTCGCAGTAAAATGGTGAGACCAACATTTAGAGTATGGAAACATTTCCACAGTGCAATTTCTGCTGAGAGCAAAGGTGCAATTTGCAAATATTGAGAGAGAAAATTAATCTTTTCCAAACGCTACAAAGATGACAAAACACATCCGGGCATGCCATTAGTGCCCTAAAGACACCAAAAAATACTTTATGGAATGAAATAAGGGCCAGAATAAAAGTGCAATTAGCTTTCTCATAACAGAAACTCTTGCTGCTGCTTTTGGATCATCACAAAATGTTTCTTCACCAGCAACATCATCGAGTAAGGAAGTGTTACCAATCACAGCTTCCCAAAAATACACAATACCTGCATTTATAGAGAAAATGACACCTGAAAATCAGGAGAACAGGAGGGAAAGGGGAATGGTTACCTATTCTCATGTATAGGTGAAATGTTCTTAACATATATAGTCCTTGACATTCCATTTGTGATGGTGTACAGAACACCACCATGTAGCATTGCACTTTAATTAAAATTACAGTGCTGCAGATTGAAAAGGAATTTTTTAAATTTATATCTAAACTATTTTTATTTTAGATTGAGTGCATACAGTCCAAAGATTGACAGTAGTCCTCATTCACCATATATACAGTCCAAATGTCCATTGGGAACATTACATATTCATCGCAGCCACCATCATCATAGAGCACACAGCTTAAATCCGTAGCCCACTTCACCATGCAACAGAAGTGTAAGTGACTTTGCCTCCTACTCATATTCCATCTGCTATACATCGAGGTGTCTACAATATCCCACATTCAATCCCAGAAGTCTGTCCATGATCAGATCCTCCGGGGCGAGCCCCAATGTCTCCAACCACGGGCCCCATAGCTTCTCAAATTTTCTGGTGCACCCCCTATGCTAGTAAATAACTTTTTTCCATTCTCATTGTATTTCCCACTGCAGTAATCCATTCTTTGACCGTTGGAGGGGATTCAGACTTCCAGTGTAGCATTATCAGTTTACGTACCAGAAAGAGGGTCCTCATAAGGGCTTCTCTGGTGTGGTGTTCCCATTCAACCGCTCCTAAAAAGATTCAACAGACAGTGCTTGGGGTCTAAAAGGAATTTATTTATTTTTTGTTGCATAAAGATTTTATTGAGAAAATACAAACTTAGCATGTACAATCACGGCTCTGTGAGCCTGTATAAGTAATACACATCTGCAAATAAAACTAGTCAAGTAGAGCCATGTTGAAATGAAACTATACGTTTCTATGTTGTAAGCAAACAGTCAGATATGGCTACGATGCTTAGGAGTACATATCTTCAAAGGGTGATATAAAAAAGGAGAAGGGAATGCAAGTGTAACAGATGATTATATGGGGATAAAGCGAGCAAAGGGAAGAGGGAGGGAAGAGAGAGAGGAAAGAAAAAAAAATGGAGGGGGGGGGCGGGGAAGAGAGAGGAGCAGGAGGGGGGGGGGGGATTGGGGAGGATGGAAAGAGGACGAAGGGAGGGGGCACAGGGGTAAGAGTAAAAAGAAAAACAGGGGGGAGTGCGGATGAGAAGAGGGGGTGAGGTCATCACCAACTACCCTCTCCAGCTTGTAGAGCTCATTACCCTTAAATATGTCACAACTGGGCTTGAATTTAAATTAGGCTTTAATAGCGGGGGTGGTTTCACCCAGGTTAGGGGTTATCTTAAAGCTGACTTGAGATCTTGGTATGATTGGGAACTTTTGAAGGTAATCCAGGGTTCCCTGGTGGTTGTGAATTTGGAGATGTTATCCAAGGCAGTATATATCAGCTCCTCCATTTCGGCGACACGATTTAGTCTGTTAAGCCATTCAGAGACAGAAGGGGGGGATGTGGACCTCCAATGGGTCAGTATGCACATCCTTGCAGCGTTAATCATGTGCATGGCAACCGACTTATAATAATGTTTTTTAGGAAGTTTAGTTAGCTGTAGGAGATAGGGCAGAACTCCAGTGGGAATAATGACACTTGATTTGTCAGGTCATGTACTCTGCACTAGAATGGTTAGAGTGCTGGGCAGTCCCACCAAATATGGAGGAATGTGCCGTCTCCATACCACACCGCCAGCAGAGGTCAGGGACAGAGGGGGAGAATTTGTGTATCAAGTCCGGTGTGCTATATCATCGGGTTTTCAATTTATATCTATTCTCTTGAACAGATACATTCAGGGACCCTTTATGAATGTATAGGTGGATGCGGTCCCAGTTCTCCTCGTCTATCTCAGAGCCCAAGGCCGATTCCCAGTAGGAACGTTCCACACGCAGGAGTGTGGAGGGTTCGTCGAACGGTAGAGCGTGGAGATGACATGGCATTGGGGGATCGAGCGAGTGAGTGCAGAGCGGGTTGGGACGAGACAGGTCAGCTAAGTAATGTTTAAGCTGAAGGTAGGACCAGAACGGGAATGCCCCCGTGTTAGAAAGCGTAGCGAGATCAGTTAGTCGTAGGAAGCGTCCTCTTTGGAAAAAGCGTTTAGCTAACATTTCCGTGTGCGGCCATTCGGCTTTCAAAAAGGAACTTGATAGACCTGGGGGGGAAGTCTGGGGTACCTCTGACTGGAGTGATAGGGCAGAGTTTAGCTGAGACTGAATGCAGGGCCGCCATCAGGGGGGTACAGGCAGTACTGAAGTAAGGGGCCCGAGTGTCCCAAGGGGCCCGGCTGGCCAGGGCCCGCTCCACCTACAACACAGCAGCACATTTATCTATCAACTGGAACGCCCGGCCGCTATAGAGAAAGAAGCCTCCTTTCACTCGCACGCCCCCCCCCCCAGTGATCGCCTCTAGCTCCCCTTCCTTCCCTGCTGAGGCGGAGTCGGCTGCCTGCCGCTGGGTTAGTTTATACTGTGATTGGCCGGGACAAGGTCAGGGGGTGTGGTCAGCTCGTGAGCGCGGTGACCCAGCCCAGGTGCATGCATTGCAGATACCAGTCACAAAAGTTGTGTGTGTGCTGCTGTGCCCCTGTGCTAACAAGCTGGCATGATTGAGTTGAATTGTAGAAAATAGATGAGGAAGCCTCTGGGTGGAAATGAGTTACATTGTTTAGAGCCTCTTCATTATGTAACATCCCCACCCAGAGTCATCCTCATCCATCTCCACCATGCATCCCCACGAGCACCATCCATCCATCCCTCTCCACAATACATCCCCATCCCCACCCAGCACTATCCATCCATCCCTCTCCACAATGCATCCCCATGAAGCACCATCCATCCCTCTCTGCTGAACACGGCGTCCCTGCATGAGCGCGGGCTATTTATGTTGACCGGCCATGGTATCCATGTCCCTCTTCGATCTCTCATGGAGTGTTGAGCATATGCTTTTTAATTTAACATGATCCAATATGTCTATGTAATGCTTATGTTTTTTGCTTTGATTTTAATGGATATATATCTCATTTCAGATAGTGAGATTTGCTCTTTTCTTGTATATATTACATCTTTGAACCTTGATCGTGTCCTGAAGAAGCCTCATGGCGAAACGCATAGACGCACAAGGGCTCACTGTACATATTGTTTATTCATGTTTTTAACTCTTTTTGAACATTGTGTCATACTATGAACTTTTTTCAATAAATACTAATATGATTATGTCTATGTTTACATCTCCATTGTTTCCATGCCGTTAAAGTCCAACTTTTGGTTAACCTACCAATACTTTTTTGTCTCCCTCTACTCACGGATGTGGCATTAGAATTGCTCTCCCCTCTTTTTTTCATACAGATCTGAGTTGGTCACCAGGTGTTCTAAAGAGACCCCGTCTTTACATTGGTTATGTAGTTGCCAATCGACGATTCACGCTAAATGGACCGCCCGGTAGCAGCGTTGGCGATCAGGAAGACTAATTCCTCCACTCGCTTTAGGAAGCACTAATTTCACCCAGCTTATCCGTGAGGGTTTCTTACACTATAGAAAAGTGCTACACATGGACTTATACAGTCTAAAGAAGGAGGGTGGTAAGCTAACAGGTACTGTTTGCATTTTATATAGAAGCCGAGGCAAGAACGGAAGGAATTTATTTTAATAACATTCAATTACAATATGACTTAAGTCGCAGTTGTATACGCTATATTTTTTATGTGCTATTTTTTCCCACTAAAGTTGAGTTATTAAGTAGAGTTCTCCCATAGTTAAAATGTAAAAAAATATTTTTGG
This sequence comes from Lithobates clamitans, assembly GCA_037952925.1. NCBI lineage: Eukaryota > Metazoa > Chordata > Amphibia > Anura > Ranidae > Lithobates > Lithobates clamitans. Next base: position 1,066,989 of record JBBGZY010001129.1, on the reverse strand, counting down.
TAATTTTCAAATGTGTGCAGTTATCTGCAGAGAAAACGAAAACTTAAATACTGGGTATTCTTGCCATTTGGCAGAGAGCGCAAGTGAGCTTGTCAGAAACAGTAAAACATAGCTCTGCATCTGACTTGTGTTAACACTGCTTAACTGGGTGTTTCCGGATCCATTAAGAGACAGCTGATCCTATCACATATTAACTTAATAGATTAAGATGTCCTGGGGAGCAGACACCATATGACTGGCCTCTGATCCAAAAAGGAAGTCACATAGTAAACATTTGTGCCAGGGTAACGTGATGGAGTAGATTGCAGAAATGACAAGGCAAAAGATTTATTTACCTCCTGCTTGACCTAAATATTTCTTTGGAGAATTAATTAAAAATAAACCTACGGGTCTAGGAATCATCACAGAAGGATTTAAAAAATGTTTTAACCCTAAAGAACATCAGCGAGAAATTAATTAAATAAGCAGTCTCTAAAAACAGAAATTAGGTCTCATGTGTGAGATAACCAGTTAAAGAAGACGTTCACCTTTTTTAAAAATTAAATAAATGCATATCTTTTTGCAGGTAAAAAATAAATAAAAATGTGCATTTTTTTTTTTTTTTTTTACAAGGAGCCTTGAAAACAGTGCACCCACAATCAGCAGATTGCGGGTGCCATGCAGGGCTCTAACAGATTGTCAATGTAAAGCTGGATACACACTATGCAATTTTCTATAGATTTTTTTCCTTCAGATTTACCAAAACCATATAATATATGGTCAAACCTTAAGGGTTTCAATTTGTAAACAATCAGGCAGGCCCTTGCAGTAAATGGTTTTGTAAAATCTAAAGGAAATCAGACAAAAGAGATTGCCGGGGGTCACACCGTATGGCTTGGGATGTTCAAACTACACATCAAAGTTCAGCTGTTAATCTAGAAAAGGGAAATAGTGGGGGGGAAAAAAAAGAGATTAACGACACCCCCCCATATAAGAAGCTGATTTATTTACATAGAGGATGCCCGCTTAGGTATGAGCAGGTCTGGAAAAGATGGATGGAGAATGGTGAAAAATGTACTTGAAATGCTGATCTGTTCATCCCTCATTTTACCCCCTCCTCTCCCCCCTTCTTTTTTTTTTTTAATTATTGTGTACTGGCTTAATTTCCGGTGGGTATTTCACCTTACACCACGCAGACAACTTAATGTGCCTATGTATGTACTATTGTTCTGGTCATGTTGGCTTATATAATTTTATGTACCATGCATATATTTTTTTTTTAAAAAAGTTGGTTTTCTAATTAAAAAAAAGAAAAGGGAAATAGCATAGATATAGATGGAAAGGCATAGGATGTTGGGCATGGCAGGGTGACTGCAGTCCATAAAGTATGGGCGGCATTAAGTTCAGTGAACTCAGATATAAGACCTTATAATAAAACATTAATCCTATAGTTACCTGCGGTGCAGCTTTGTCTCAGTTTGGTCTGGACAGTGCTGATGACAGCATGTAACTGAGCTCCAAAAACCTCCCATATATAGGTTGATAAACTGGTGACTCACGCTTTGACAAACTACAGTATATAAAGCTGAAAAGGTGATCAGACCCCACTTTAAACCAAATACAAAAAGACATATAATGATATATCCAAAAAAAGAGCATGTGCAGAAAACTAAATTAACATCAAAAGCTGCAATGCGTGGTGCAACAACAATTAAGAAGATTGTGAATAATAGTCCATATATAAAAAACACCCAAGTGTGGTGTAAAAATCCAAAAAGGGTCCAGTTATATGGAATCATAAGTGTATGGGTCCACCACCATAAATAGAGTGCCTGGCCGCTTACCAGAAACCCATGACCCCCCGTTACAGAGGGTCTGAGTGGGCTGTTATATCCTGCTACTCCAGACCACCATGGAGTCAAGATGGGAGCTGGAATGGGACATCAGGGACTGTGGTGCAGATGGATGGATCCACAGGAAAGAGACTCAGCCCTCAGCGAAGTGGTATCACCATAAAAAGAGAAGGGGAGGGCTCCGATAGTGTAAAATCAAATGGCTTTATTAAAACAAAATAAAGTATACACTCACATGTAAACAGGAAAAAATGTCCTCTGAAGAAGAACAGTCTGTGGCACCGGCCGGATGCTCACAGACAGCCCGTCCTGCTGGTGTTGCAACGACAGTGGGAGGTGACGCGATGACACCGCTCAGCCCTACGCTGTGTTCCGTAAAAGGATTACGTCTTCCAGGGGCACGGGCGGCGCATCACGTCACCTCCCTTAAATAGTCTACAATGGAACATTAAAGCGGGGGTTCACCCACACCGCCAAAAAAAAAAAATATTAAAAGCCAGCAGCTACAAATACTGCAGCTGCTGACTTTTAATACATGGCCACTTACCTGTCCCAGGGTCCATTGATGTTGGCAGGCGACACAGAGAACCCACTCGGTTCTCGGCAGCTGCCGCCGCCATCCTAGGTGGGGGAATCAGGAAGTGAAGCATTGCGGCTTCACTTCCCGGTTCCCTACTGCGCATGCGCGAGTCTCGCTGCGCGAGTCGCGCTGCGCGTCCCAAGTGGTCCCCGCTCTCTCCTGGGAGCTGTGTGTTTCCCAGGAGACAGCGCGGTGGGGACGGGAAGAGGCGTAGACTCCCATGGGAGTCTATGCAGGAAGTGGGTGCAAATACCTGTCTTAGACAGGTATCTGCACCCCCCCTCCCCCCTGAAAGGTGCCAAATGTGACACCGGAGGGGGGGAGGGTTCTGAAAAGCGGAAGTTCCATTTTTGTGTGGAACTCCGCTTTAAGCCTCACTCTGGGTTCCTCCTGCATCAGCGGACTTCCGCGTTAGCCTGGATCGCAAATAGCAAAATTCATCTGCGCATGCGCACCCTAAGTCCTGACCTGGACTATTATTCACAATCTTCTTAATTGTTGTTGCACCACGCATTGCAGCTTTTGATGTTAATTAAGTTTTCTGCACATGCTCTTTTTTTGGATTTATCATTATATGTCTTTTTGTATTTGGTTTAAAGTGAAGTCTGATCACCTTTTCAGCTTTATACACTGTAGTTTGTCAAAGCGCGAGTCACCAGTTTATCATTGTTCATGTTGTGTGTTTGTGTCACATATAGGATTTCGCAGCATATGTTCTTTTATAATTTACTTAAACTTTTTGATGCGCAGTTATTTCCACGTTTCTTTTGATCCCATATATAGGTGCATTTATAATCGTGTGGCTTCAGTCCCGGTGTAATGCTGGGGAGTGCCCCCCCGGCACGCAATATCGCCCCCGCATGGACGGACGAATGGTAATGGCGTCCAGCATGCTCATACACCAGGAGAAAGCGTCCTGGCGTTATCCGTCTGGAGGAAGGAGAGCCGGATGTGACGTCACGGTGACGAGGATCCACGTCAGTGGCCCACGGCGCATCTGGGAGCATTAAGCAACCATGTAGACACTAGTCTTGCAGCACCAATAACAAAAGCCAACTGTGGCGTGGAAGACGATGCGGGCGGCCCCTGTGCACCGAGTGAATGACCACGAAAGGACACACCACACACACCGCCCCCAGAAGACAAAGAAATCTTGGCAGGCAGCAACAGTTCCTCAGAATGGAACAGAGAGAAAAAGCCTTAGGTTTCAAGACAGACAGCATAAGAAAATATCTTAATCATATACATCTGTGCAATATTACATAGTTGCAAACATCAAGAACAGATTATATGCAGAAGTAAATTAGGGTAAACTTTATTTTACTTGATCCTTGTGTGAACCATTGTTGTATGATTAAAGAAGAAATAATGAAAACAGACAATACGTAAATTGAAAATTTGTTAACTGGGAAATCGTTATTATTGGTCTTAATTTCCATCATCAGGTTCCCATTCAGGTCCCCCTGATGTGAAGCCTTCTAGAGAGGGCCTAAAGGAAATAGGTTAGTTTAGCCCAGGAGGTTTGGCCATATTTAGGTGGGAAAACACACCTTTGTTCGTGCTGCAAAATAATTTTATTCCAGTCCCCTGCTCGCATACCAGGATGTATGCGATCCAAAATTATAAAGGATATTTTGGGGAAAACGCCATTGTGAATTGCAGTTACGTCTTCTTAAGGGGAGACCTGGATTGCAAGTCCTCATGGAGGCAATGTGGCGACATGCTCACTACCAAAATGCTCACTGCCAAAATTCTAGCATTGTTTTACCTACATAAAAGCATGCAGTTACACATCAGAAGATAAACCACACCAAACGTTTTACAGTTGGCATAATGTTTGGGTTTGGATCTTTCCCCATTGGGTAGCCTGTTTTTGGATGTATTTATAAACTGGCAGTAGCCACACCCTCCACATCTGAAGGTTCCCGGACATTTGCATGGATCCCTGGACCCACCCCCTTTTTAGTCACTGGAGACCAATTGGTCTTTCAAATATTTGGCCCATCTAAAGGTTAATGCTGGGGCATCGGAAACAAACAGACCGATTGTAGGGTCCATTGTCAATACATGCCAGTGCTTCTCAACAATCTTCCTGATGGATTTATGTTGATTTGAAAAATTTGTGATGCAGATCGGGTTGCTCTTATTTTTAGTAGAGGGAGGATTGTATAAAAGATTGTGACGTGTTCTTGTACATAATATATAGTGATTTCGCGCAAAACGTGATAAATAGTTCAAAATGTGAACTTCAGGAGAGTGTTGATAGTGATCCAAAGTGAAATTAAAATGGGTGATGTATTAAATAGCTAACTGAGATAATAAAAAAACAAACAAAATGAGATATAATTATTATATAAAAACAATGAATTTCATTTTTACCGTGTGTTAGCTCACAGTGTTCTTAGTATATTTATGCATGTATTCATTATAAATAGTCTGGTATAATGCAATTGATGGGGAATAATGAAGTTCTATAATTGTTAAAGCAAGTGCAGGTGATTATTTCTCGTAGTCCTATTGTGGCTCTTTTAACAGTCTGGTCTCCCAGAACTCTTACCTCAATGTTGACTATAACATGCAGTCACCGCTAAGGGGATCCCTTGGTTTTCCTGGATAAAGGATGTGGTACCACTGGATGGTGTATTATAGTAGTATTCCTTCTCAGGTTGCAGCGGTCTATTATCCAATCACGTAGTACAGGGTACCTCAGTAAAGAGGGAACAAGGGGGGGGACAAGGACCTCCAATAGTGCAGTATGTAAAGTTTAAAAGGTATGTTTATTAAAATATAATGGCATAGACTCTTATACAAAGCAGGTTAAAATAACACAGGGAACAAATTAGGCGTTGTTCCTCGCCTTCTCATGTCACTTCCGGTCGCAGCTCTACCCGGCCAATCCCTATGCGTTACGTTGCTTCTCACAACTTCATCAGCCTTTCTTTCAAAGAATCTGCCTCCCTTTTAAATACATCATCAGCTGAGCAGTTCCTAATTCGCAAGTACTGACTGTATGGGATAGAGAAAATTAGAGCTTTGGACAAGTTTCCGACGCTCAAAACAAATTTGAATGTCTTGGCATTTGTGAAACTCCCGTGTAATGAAATTCTGAAAATAAATACTTCACTTAACAGTCAGGACAATCTATCGGAGGCAGAATGAGAAGCCCAGAAATGTCTAGCCGATAACCCCACCATTACGATAAAACCCTCTGACAAAGGAGGCAATATCGTTATCATGAACAACGAGAATTATGTGGATATGTGTAACAAAATTCTGATCAACAATGGTATTGCAAAATTTCCCCTACCAAAATTGAAAAATTCCACCAGGAATTCTACAATATAGTTGATAAAGCATACGCTGCCAATGTTCTGTTGAAATCAGAATGGGATTAAGTGCGGACTACACTACCACGCACACCCACTTTTTACTCCCTACCCATACGCCATAAAAGCATGCACCGTCCATCGGGTAGACCCATCATATCGGCAATGGTTCAATAATGGGGAACCTGAGCCAATTTGTGGATGGACATCTACGCTATATCTTGAATCTGACAAGCTATATACGAGATACCATGCATCTCTTGCAAAAAATTGATGGATTATACATTTCCCCAACAGCAATTCTTGTGGCTATTGACTTAGAGGCTCTTTACAGTTCAATACCACTTGACAAGGGGCTATCATGCATCAAGCATGTCATTTCCCAGAACAGTCGTTTCAAAAGAAAGACCAAAAAATTCTTGATAGGTGCTCTGGAGTTTATACTCCATCACAACTACTTTACTTTCAATGGTTCCCACTTCCTCCGGGTACAGGGTGTAGCAATGGGGACCTCCTGTGCCCAGTCCAATGCCAACCTGTACCTGGGGGAGTGGGAACGAATGCTGAATCAATCAGAAGACATGGCTCCCTTTATGGAGAGTGTGGTTGTCTGGTACCGATACATCCATGACACCCTCCTTGTATGGGATGGACACTTTGACGGACTGCAATCCTTTCTTCAACAACTTAACAACACCACATTCAACCTAACGTTCACCATGGCATTTGATTGCAAGTCAATCACCTTTCTGGATGTGACTATTCAGAAGAGACACTTGATTGCAAGTCAATCACCTTTTGGGATGTGACTTTTCAGAAGGGAGAGGATGGTATACTTACAAGCAGCCTGTACCGCAAACCTGCGGCTGACAATTCAATATTGCATGCTAGCAGTTTTCACCCCAAAGCTCTAATTTTCTCTATCCCATACAGTCAGTGCTTGCGGATTAGAAGGAACTGCTCAGATGATGATGTATTTAAAAGGGAGGGAGATTCTTTGAAAGAAAGGCTATTGGCATGTGGATATTCGACCACCTTCCTTAAAAAAACCTTCAGAAGGGCATGTACAAGAACATGTCATGATCTTTTATACAATCCTGCCTCTACTAAAAGCAAGAGCAACCTGATCCGCATCATCACAAAATTTTCGAACCAACATAAATCCATCAGGAAGATTTTTGAGAAGTACTGGCATGTATTGACGATGGACCCTACAATCGGTCCATTTGTTTCCGATGCCCCAGCATTCACCTTTAGACGGGCCAAATCTTTGAAAGTCCAATTGGTCTCCAGTGAATTCAAAGGGGGTGGGTCCAGGGATCCATACAAACGTCTGGGGACCTTCAGATGTGGAGGGTGTGGCTACTGCCAGTTTATGAATACATGCAAAAACATCAGGCTACCCAATGGGGAAAGATACAAACCCAAACATTATGCCAACTGTCGAACGTTTGGTGTGGTCTATCTTCTGATGTGTGACTGTGCATGTTTTTATGTAGGGGAACAATGTTAGAATTTTGGCAGCGAGCATGTCGCCACATTGCCTCCATGAGGACTTGCAATCTGGGTCTCCCCTTGGGAAGACATGTGACTGCAATTCAGGATGGGGTTTTCCCCAAAATAGCCTTTATAATTTTGGATCGCATACATCAGGGGTGCCCAAACTTGAGGAGCGAGGGCCACTTTAGCGACTTGGTAACCAGTCGCGGGCCACAATGAGCGTAGAGACCGGATGGCAGGCCTGTGTCCACTCTGCATATGTAGAGCAGACACAGACGCAGCCCGCTCTACCCTAAGGGCACTCCAATCTGACCAGACAGAAGGAGACAGATCTCCTTTTTTTTTTAAGCAAATCAGATTGCAGATAGGCGGGTGTAAACAGACACGAGTCTGTTTACATCTGACGCTCTACTGAGGTGAATGGAGGGTCCGATTGGGTCCGCCTGAAAAACAGACAGGCAGACCAGATCGGACCGATTGTGTGAAAGGGGCCTAAGGCTACTTTCACACTGATACACAGCGGTTTACCTGCACCTCAACTGACCTTGATCTTCACGTCTTCCTCAGGATTCCTGCAGCTAGTTGCTGCTGTCCCTCAGGTGGTTATGGCTGGTGGCTGCTGCTGGCTGTCCTCCAGGGCTGGTACTGCTGACAGGTGCTGGTACTGCCTGCTGGCAGGTACTGGTACTGCTGGTGGGAACTGGTACTATCCCATGGCCATCTCGCCTTCACTGCTCTAATCCACCTAGCAAAAAAGGTCTGTACAGTGGCTGAATAACAACCACACAATATAGAGTGCTTTAGTCCATCCATTTTTTAGTAATCAGTCATACTTTCTCCTTTGGAGACACCCGATATATCAGTCCCTGGTGTGGTGTGTTTCTTGTGTGGGGTTGGAGTGGAGTGCCCTTTGTGGGTGGTCTTGGTTGGATTCACCTTGCATTTTCGCCACCTTGGACTCATCAGAATGGCCTAGGGCAGCAACTCTTTCTATGGTTTTTAATAGGATGCAATACCAATGATATTCCACGCAAACCACATGGTCAGTGTGTATGTATGTATGTATATGTACACACACACACACACACACACAAACTGCTGTTTGAATAAATATTCTACTGTATACTGAATGAATTTGTATATCTCTTTTTGTCAATTATAGACATAAAACACTTTCTCTAGAACCACTTACTCCTAAAGAAGAGGATCAAAGGATCAATGCTGTAAATTCGAAACGCGTTGGGTACTCTCTGTTGTATACATTAGCCGACAGAGTCGGTAGTTTTTCACGTCATGCGTTTTTGTATCCACATTTATATTTGTATCCATTGTGATTTTATTATCATGCTTTACCTACTTGCTTTTTAACATTTTTCTAATAAAATGTTACATTTATTCAATGCTGTTTCTGAGGATCCCCTGCCCCCTAAAGTCCCATTAGAGGAAACCTCTTTAGTAGCATGTTTTAATCAGGAATGTGGGCAGTGCCACCTATCATATAAATAATTAGCACAGTTTACTGAGTTTTTAAAAATAGTGACAGCGAGCAGAGGAAGATCCCCCACTTGCTGTCACTAGATGCAGCAGATCAGGGAGTGTGAACATGTTACACGTTCCACCCTAAAAATGGGTGGAACATGTACCCAAAGTTGAACTTTAAAGGTAAACTGTAATCAGTAGGCATTTGTAGCAATATTACTTTCCACTCTTAAAGCGGGGTTCCACTCAAATTTTTAACTTAATCTTACCCCCTTCAGTTAATTGCATAGATGTTCACATGCCGCACAAAAATTTTTTTAATCGCTGTAATTACCTTTATATTGTACTTTATTGTGGCACTTCCTGTCTCTCCTCCCATGGGAGTAGGCGCGTTTATTGCCTTTCCCCGGCGCCGCACTGTCTCCTGGGAGCTTAGTGTCAGGCTTCCCAAGATTCAGTGCAGAAACAATGATCATGCGTGTGAACAAGCTGTGAATGAACAGCATTCACCGCACCCAGGAAATCAATGCTTGTGGGCTTCACATGCCCACAAGCAAGATGGAAACAGCCAACATCACATTTTTTAAGTTATTCTTCAGTACGAAAACAGACAGAGGCGGAAATATTACACCCAAACTGTGAGTATTATTTTGGGATTAGCAAAGTGTCTCAATGACCTAAAAAAAATAAAAATAAAGATTGGACTCCCGTTTTAACCTCTTATAACAATGCAGATTTATATCTTAGAGCATTTTTTTTATTCACTTGTATTCTATCACTGTCAGGGCATAAGCAATCATCTTAGCGTTGAATTGAATGACTACTCTCTAGGCTGCCCAAGCTTAGTGCCAACAAGGCCTGTGTTATTTGACTTTTTCTTTCCTGCAGACAGATGCAGCACCAAGTTTTGTGTTTTGAGAAGGCAATAATACACCTAAATATCAGCACATACATCTATCCCTGCATGGTAAAGCTACACAACAAAGAAAATTTGGCATGTTTATCCGATATATTTCCAGAACACATAAGTTTGGTGTTCAAGAAATATGTCTGATGCAGATGTGTAGGTAAACACTGATGCAAAGAAGCTTCAGCATTTACAAGAGTACGGCTACATCAAGCCCTACCACTTGTATGGCAGGATGGATGTGGCACTTGTAGCTCTCTGGGCGCAGGCAATTTTTGCTAGGCATATGAAATGCCTATAATTGTCTCTGTGCATGAACCCTTAAAGGCTAACTCCACCATTAGCAACATGTGACATGCTTGTCACTCAACCCTCACCACTGTGACAGCATGCCCTGCAGTTGCTGTCCCCTTTAAAATCAGCAGGGCTCCGCCAGCACAGTTGCATTATTCATTTACAGAAATCTGTGTCAGGACACCTTGTCCCCATGACGAAGGCTCTCATCAACTACCAGCTCCGTCATATGACAGCTCTTGTAGTTCCGGCCCCCACCCCCCCAAATTAAGTCCGCAGCTACAAATACTGTAGCTTCTAACTTCTACTATTAGGGCACTTACCTTTCCGGGCATCCAGCGGTGTCCTCACTGAAGCCAATTCTTGAATCGGCTCTTGGGTGCTGGCGCCATCTTGGTTGAGGGAAAGCCTTGCGACTTCATAGCCATTTTCCTACTTTGCATGCACGAATTGCACTGTGCTTTGTTAATGGGATGGCTGCGGGGGGAAGAAGGGGGGCCGAACTGTCAAAACCAGGTGCTAGGAGGCAGACAAGCAGAGCTTCCCCTTTTGGGTGGAGCTCCGCTTTAAATAACTAAGCATGCCCTCGGTCAATGACGTCACAAGGGGGTGGTGCCACCTGGCGATGTCCCCGCACATTAGTCATTTAAGAGCTGTCAGAGGGCTTTGTTGACAGACAGCAAGAGTCGTTATCTTGCTCATTTTGGCCCTTGTCATCTAGGGCCAGTTCCCGTGTCCTTCAGTGGCTTCATACAGCGGAGCACTGTGGAGTACTTCTACCAGTAACGGACATCTCTGGGCTTCGAGCGGGTCACTTTTGCCCAGCAAGTGCATAGTTTACAGGTACCCTGGCAGTTGCCAGCATCTTTCCTGGTGTCACCCGGCCACCCAGCCTCTATCACAATAGGTTCTTGGGGTTTGAGCCATTCATCCAGCCCTATGTCCAGGTATCGCACTTAACATCAGCATATGGCAGCTTAGCTTGTTCTCTCGATTGTTCTTGCACCCTGGCCATTTGAAACCACTTTGTGAGCAGTTTTATACATATGAACTTCCTATCTACATCCAGATAAATGGTTTTGCACATGACCCAGTGAAGTTGCCTACTTTACTTATACCATTTGGAACAGCGCTCCCTTTGGATGATTTTTAAGGGAGGAAAGAACCTGCCCTCTGACTCCATAGGAGCTGGACCAACAGACAAAGCCTTGCATAACAGAAGAAAAACACCTCCACTGTAAGACAGGAAGAGATCCCCTCCTTTCTCTTTTATTCCCGGTCAGAAAAATACAGGTAGATCCGACTAGGATCTATGAGAAGTGCAGAAGGCACAATCTTTCCCTGCGCCAAAAAATGACAGCAACTTGTCTGATGGCAAACAGAAGGGCGAATAATCAGTCAAAAAGGCCAACATTATTTTAGTTGCCTAGCAACTGTAAAAGTGACGGTAAAGCGCCATAAAATAGGTGAGGTGGGGACAAGTGTCAACAATGCCCATCTTTAATGGAGGCTGCTCTGAGGACACATCAGGCGCTCCTGTGGGAACTGCAGAAAACTGGCATAAGCACAGAAAACAAGTTCCAAAACTTTCATCACATCAACTTCAGAAAACCTCTCAAGTTCTCATGATGGTGGGACTATTTCCCAATGTGGAATGGATTTTTTGTATGGGTGGCATGTTGCCTATCGAGCTCCAGACAGTATGCAAAAGATTTTGTATATGACGGACTGATCATATTTAACCTCCTTACAATCTGACTGCACAAGTCCATATGAAAGAAGCTGCGTCAAACTAATATCTATTAAAATGGTGGTTTGGGCAGAAACAGTGCTCAGTCAGCCTCTGGAGCCAAAGTAGGACACAGCAAAAGAATCAAATTAAAAAAGAGGCTTCCCCTTGCAAACTACATAAAAATTAAAAATTCAAACCCAGTACCAAAATAATTTTTAGTCTCTTCACAAAATGGCCTGTCTGCTAAGAGGAAAAATCTCAACAAAACCCATAGGCTGCTAGCCACTCAATAGCAAGTCTGTGGAGACAGGCACAGGACAGCTGCTGCACCTCTGGTCCAGATAACGCTACAAAAAATCCCCAGATATACTGGTCTGACCTGAATAGAAGAGACCTGCTGACTGTAGAACCATCACAGATAGAACAAAATATACTTAATTAACTGGGAAAACCTGCACATATTGGCTACAGACTAAGTTTTTTCAATTTCTGGCCTCAATTTACCAGTAACTGCTAGTATCAGAAAAAAGCTTCCAGTTCAGTTGAAAAATATAGCAGAAGGGAAGCAGCATCCATTCTCCTGAAGATACTAAGAACAGGTGTCTCTAAGGGCTGGACTTCAAGGGTATTAAACCCAAAAGCAACCATTTATTATATCGCAGCTTACCAGTTCTGGCAATGGCTGTATTCCTTTTTTAGGCTCTTTTTCACTTATTGTCACCTGGTGATCTGCCCAGTAAGTCTGTTTTTTCAACAGAGCGAGCTCTCCTCCAAATGTAGCAGTTCAAAATTGTCAAGACAACCATTTAGCACTGACAGGGGTGCTTATAATGATTAGCTTTTATTTATGCAAAACCTATGTCCCAAAAGGAAATAACGGCTTGTGTAACTACAGTGTAAGCTGCAGTTTGGTTTTAGTTTATTAGTGTATTTAAATCTGTGAGTACATCCAAAACTCCTTTCCTAAAAATGCTGCGGTCTGCTGTGCCTCTATGCTCCTTCATCCAGTGCGGACACCAATATATGAGGTGTGTTAATGGCCAGCCCCCCAGGTGAAAACAGAGGAGAGCAAGCCTAAAAACAGGGAAAGTAATGCAATATTAAATTTTTGGTTTAATACTGCTTTCAGGTTACTTTGTGCATAGTGTCCATTTCATCTGTAGGTAGCAGTATAACCCTAGGTTGCTTAAAGCAGTATTAAACCCAAAACCAAAAACTGAATACATTGCAGCTTACCAATCAGGTGTGGTGGCTGCATTTGTTTTCTTTTTTTAGCTCTCATTACCTGGGGATCTGTCCAGTAACACACCTCTTGTGTTAAACTGCCTACACATTGGATGAAGGAGCAAAGGGGCACCTTTTGGTAGCAACATTGTCAGTCTGGGGGGAGGGGAGTGCAGTTTATGAGCAGTTACAGCAACAGTGTTTTACTTTGAAATAAAGGTTTCACATAAAACTGATCATTGTAAACACCCCTGCCAATAATGAATAGTTTATCTCAACCCCGTAACTGATACATCTGCTAGAGAGCTTGTTCAGTTGAAAAATAACAGACCTACTGGCTGGTTCACCAGGTGAAAATAGAAGAAATAAAAAAAATAAAAAAGCAGAGTTAGTTCTTACCGGTATCTCCGTTTCCAGTAGTCTTCCAGGGTAGCCCTTGGGAGATGGAGCTCCTCCTCACACACAGGAAACACAGTAATTTCTTTAAAAGGCGGTCTCTCAGGTCCCTGATCAGTCATCCAAGAGAACCGAAGGCCACAATCTGAAAGACATAAACTTTCTCACAGGTCATCCCTGTGAGGAAGTAGCCAGGGTTCTTCTGCTGAGAGACTGAGGAGCTGAGAGAACCAGGCTCTCTTGGGCCAATATGGTGCTATCAGTATGAGCTTTGTTTGCTGTTGTAGGAATTTCTTCACTACCCGAGAAATAAGATGTACTGGAGGCAAGGTGTGGCACATCTTGAAATTCCATGGGTTCTAGAGTGCGTCTACCCCTAGAGGCCGGTCTTGCGGGTTTAGAAAGAAGAAACGCTTAACCTGAGTGTTTTTCCGGGATGCAAACAGATCTATATTTGGTACCCCCCAGCGGGCTGTAATTTCCCTGAACACCTCTGGTATTACACATACCCATTCCTCTTGGGAGATCTCTTGGCAGTGGAGCAAGTCCGCCACTTGATTGTTTTCCCCTTTAGATGGACCGCTCCCAACGACAATAGGTTCCCTTTCTGCCCATCGACATATCTGGTTGAAGATGTTGCTTAACCACTTGACAACTGGGCACTTAAACCCCCCTCCTGACCAGACCAATTTTCAGCTTTCAGTGCTCTCACACTCTGAATGACAATTACTCAGTCATGTAATACTGTACCCAAATTAATTTTTTGTCCTTTTTTTATACAAACAGAGCTTTCTTTTGGTGGTATTTGATCACCTCTGGGTTTTTTTTTATTTTTTGCGCTATAAATAAAAAAAGGCTGAAAATTTTGAAAAAAATAAATGCATTTTTCTTAGTTTCTGTGATAAAAATTTTGCAAATTATTAATTTTTCTTCATAAATATTGGCCACAATTTATACTGTTACATATCTTTGGTAAAAATAACCCAAATTAGTGGATATTATTTGGTCTGTGTGAAAGTTAGGGAGTCTACAAGCTGTGGTGCAAATCATAAAAAATCTAATTTCTTGCGACACAAACAAGTCAGGAAAGTACAAATACCCCCCAAATGACCCCTTTTTTGAAAGTAGACATTCCAAGGTATTTAGTAAGATGCATGGTGAGGTTTTTGATGTTGTCATTTTTTCCCACAATTCTTTTCAAAATGAAGATTTTTTTCCCCACAAAATTGTCATTTTAATAGGTTATTTCTCTCACATGGCATGTGTATACCACAAATGACAACATACATTCTGCTACTCCTTCTAAGTATTACGATACCACATGTGTAGGACTTTTTCACAGCCTAGCCGCTTAGAGAGGCCCAACATGCAGGGAGCATTAACAGGTGTTGAAGGAGCATAAATTACACATCTAACTTGTTGACTACCTATTACACTTTTGAAGGCCCTGGAGCACCAGGACAATGACACTGATGACGGCACTAATACGTGGCACTGATGACAGATGGCACTAATTCGTGGCACTGATGACACGTGACGCTGATGACAGATGGCACTGATGACACGTGACACTGATAACAGATGGCACGTGAGACTGACAGGTGGCACTGATGACAGATGGCACTAATATGTGGCACTGATGGCAGATGGCAGTGGGGACAGGTGGCACTGACAGATGGCAGTGGGGACAGATGGCACTGACAGGTACTGTGATCACTTTATTTTCCCCTTTTTTTTTTTCTGACACTCACCGCTGCAGCCGTTAGCTCTCTCTCCTCACACGCTGTCTCTGTATGATGAGGGAGAGCCAGCAATGAGAGATGATCTCATATGTTTACATATGAGATCATCTCTCAGTGGAAGCTCCGATCGCGCTGTAAGCGGCTGCTGTGATCGGCCATTTACAGTGATCTGTGACTGGCTGTGTCCAAGGGTAGTCTTTCTTTTCTTCTTGTGGACGCTCTCTTCGTCCACAAAAAAACCTTTTGTGGAGGTTTGCGCTTTTCGGTCGGGAAGGTTTTCATCCTGTCTGCCGTTCTTTCTAGGGCTTCGTCCAAGCCTGTCCCGAACAGTCTATGGAGAATGGGAGGTTCCATAGTCCCATTTTGGATACCAGGTCTTAAAACAAATAAAACAAATAGCCCGTCTGGCTGCCATGGCTAGGCCTCCTGATTTTGCTACCAGTTTGATGGACTCTGCAGACGCATGTAGCCGACTGTTTTAGAGAGGACCGGTAGGGTCTTCAAAGTTTCTTCCCTAGGCGTGTCTTTTTTTTATGGTCTTGCAGTTGGGAGAGCCAAAATTCCAGGTTTTGTGCCACGCAAGTGTTGGCGAGTGCCAGCTTTGGGCTGGCGACACTTGTTTCCTAAGCTCTCTTAAGGATAATGTCACCCCTCTTATCCATGCAATCTTTAAGATGCCCCATATCTTCAAAGGCCAATGAAGATTTTTTGGAAACTTTGGATAGTGGCACATCCAATTTATGATTTTTACTCCACGCTTTCTGTGGATCGCCACTGAAAGGGAACCGCTTCTTATGACTAGCTGCAAGGAAGGGCTTCTTTTCTGGGTCTGCCCACTCATTCCTCAAGACGTCCGACATCACCTGGTGGACCGGGATTATTTTTGACTTTTTCTTCCTAAGACCTTGGTACATCGGGTCATGTTTTGATGGAAGTTATTTTTCTTCCTCAATCTCCAAAGTCTCATATATGGCTCCAAGTAAGTCCTCTACATCTTCTAGGGACAATTTGTACTTGGGCTCCTTTTTCTCTTCTCCCCTATCCTCCTGCTCCGAATCTGAGCTGTCGGTGGCTATTACGCTAATCGCGCTGCTACCCATTTGTTCCCTCGCCACCTCCTGCAACCCTGAGGTGACTGATCTTGGTGAGGCTATGGGAGACGAACTTCCAGAGGGAGCTGTTGGAGATTTTACCTATGCAATGATTTTGTTAAGGTGGTAGCCATGTCATCCCTCAGGGATCCAAAAATCTTTGTGTAAATTGTATCATACTGTTTTTTAACCAGTCTATATCTGCAAACTTGACATAGTAGTTCTGTGTATCCCAAGGACATCTTGGTAGCACATTTTGCACACCGCTTCCTCGGAGTGGGCTTTGGGTCTTTAGAGTGCTTTGCCTGGCAAAACACAAAACACAGGGGCCCATGGCAGTGAGAAAAAAGCATCAGCATTTACTCAGCCATTACAGCATGCACACCCAGTGACACTTGAACCCCCTGTAGTGCCCCAGCCTGCTACTCCTTTTTTTGCTCCTACACTCTGTACACTCCTACAAACTGTACATGAAAACAGTCATCTGTGTGAAAACAAAGTATCACAAGATAGATAAGCAATCTCAGGAGAAAAGCTTGTCTTGTAGCAGATTTTGTAGTTCTAAAGAGATTATTTCATACTTGCATGGGATACACACGAGCTCCAAATACAGAGCACAGTGGATCCGTTTCCTAAATTTATTTTTAAATGTTTGTTCTTTCATTCATTTCTTAGCTTTTACATAGTTTGCCAAATGCAAGACGAGAACAGAATATATTTTATCTTTTCAAAATGTCTGTTTATAGAACTAGTAATACACATAACTAGTATTTGTGAAATTAGGGTGACCGTATTATACATGGCAGCTTGATTTTTGCCAAAGTTGACAATAAGCCCCATCTCCAGTCATTTAACTGTCACATGCCAGAATTTCAGCGGCAGTGGAGGCATTTGGATAAGAGGCTGCAGGTTTTCATCGATTTGCAGTCAAGAATAAAAAAAAAATTTTTTTGGACTGAGTTTGTAAATCTATTTTTCAGTAGGTTTGGCACCATTTCGCTCTATACAGGTTTTTTACATTTATTTACATTTTTTATTTTTTTACAAATTCAAGCAGTGTCTACCCTGTTTAAAATTACCAGATGCAGCATTTTCTAGTATCTGCTCTAAGGCTTAATGTACACGGGATGTTTTAAAACCTCCCCTGAAAGATTTAACTTGACAGATAGTAAACGTTTAAAAAGGTCCATTTTGCCATGTTTACATGTTGCATTTAGCCGCATTTTGCATTTGGGAGCATTTAAAAAAAAAAAAAAAATTTCAAATAAGCAGAAATAAACGCCTGTAAACAAAACGCTAAACGCGAGTTGCCGCGTTTACAAGCTGTTACAGGCATTTGAAATGCCTCTGAAAATACGTCCTGAACGCATTTTTTTGCTTTCCAAAAAATGCTTCTAAACTCAACTGACTTGAAACGACTCTGTGTACATGCAATAATAACTGTTCTCAAGCCTCCAGGTTCTCCATATAACCTATTGATTTTTTTAAACTCAGCCTTCTGCCCCATATAGATTAATATTTCTCTCGGGAGTCCTCTCCTATGTACATGGTTTCTTCAATAGATCTCACCCAATCATCTTCACAGCCTATTCATGCATACTTGGGATTTTTGGTGTTTGCCAATATCTTGGTATCAGACTGTTAGCTGCATTTAGTAAGTGTGGGATTAGAGTACTTCTATATTGGGCTACCGTTTTCTCTGCGTCGTGAAACAAGCAGCTCCATGGTTCTGCTTGTATGTGTTCTCCCGTAATTTGATAAATTGCCTTAATCTCCCTCCAGTACGGCTGCATTTTGGTACATTCCCACCACAGATGCTCAAAGGACCCCGGGGAATCCCATCCCCTCCAGCATGTTGAGGGCACATCCGCTGCAAACCTTCACACCCTCTGTGGTGTGACGTCCCATCTGGCAAAGAGCTTAAAGCACATCTCTTGTTTTAGCATCAATCGATGAGAAACACGCTAATCTCATCACCTTCCTCATTTTTTCCTCATCTTGAATGGGCCCCAGTTCCTGTTCCCATTTACCCATGTACGGTGGATATTCTGGTTCCTTTACCAATATCTTGTGTATTTTAGATATTCTTTGCTTTATGGATAATTGGGAGTAAAACAGCTTTTCAATTAATCTCATGTCTGCTTTTCCCCGTAATGGCTGTGGTAGTGACTTTGAAAAGTATAATAATTGTGTATATCTCCATCTCTTGCATTGTATGCATGAAAGTAAAAAACCTGTGTGCTGCTCCCCCCACAGTCCCCTCTAATACTTACATTAGCGCCCTCTCAATCCAGTGATGTGCACAGGAGCATCGGATGTTCCGGATCTCTCCTCATTGGCTGACACTGCTATCACTCACAGCCTGTGAGCCAATGAGAAGAGAGCAGGGGCGGGGCTTGGGAGTGAGCATGCACCAGTGCCCCATAGCAAGTGGCTTGCTATTGAGGGGACTGGTCAAGAGGAGTATCCAGGAGAGCCGGTGGGGGATCAGAGAAGAGGAGGGTCGAGGCTGCTCTGTGCAAAACCATTGCATAGAGCAGGTAAGTATGACATATGTAAGGTTAATTTTTTTAAAATGACAAATATCACTTTTGGATTCTTCAGTGGGGAGGGTGCTAGCAAGTTCTTGTAATTTGTTTTGTGGAAATTTGAATGGAACACGTATAGTAACATATTGTAGCAACCAAACGTAAAAAAATGCACTCTCTATAAAGATATGAAAAAAAGGGGGGAAAAAAAACACAGGGGACCAGACAAATATTTTAAAGCATACCAAAGTAGCTGCCAACATAAGAGTGTTCTCACACCGGATATTTTGCTCTGATATGAGGCGAGAGGCTGGGGGAACTACTTTCCACACACACTGGAGATTGGCTGAACGGTGTCACTGGTATTCTTTGGATGAATTGCAAATTCACATGGAAGAAGATTGTTACAATCAGATTGCACTGTGTATAGGAACTTTCCTTCACCACAATTTTTTATACTTTTTCTTTTTTTTGTGTTTATTTCACTACTTGATGATTTCACTATTTAAGCATTAAGCATCTTGTTTGGACTACTTCGGACTATCAATATATATCAATTTAATTTTTACACAAGGTTTGCACTTTTTTGCATTATTTGCACATTTGTTGCTGTTTTGCACAGTCAGCTATTTATTATGTCATTCAATACATGTTAACAATTTTTGACAATATTTTTCTGATTTGCACAGATTGCTTAATTTGCACATTTTTTGCATGCACCATTGTGTTGCACCTTTGCGATTTGTGCACACCTTTTCGTAATTTGCATAGATAGTCACATTTACTTTGGAGACACTTTATTAACTATTTTGTTGCATTATTTATTTAGGAATTTATTTATATTTTTATTGATTGTTCATCTCATCATGATTTAGGATTCCAGTCATTAAGTGTCTATCAAACCATTCATTTATTTTCCGGTTTGTATTTATTCATTTATTGTTATAGCATTGGTTTGCTAATCTCTGGCTATACAATTTAAAGAGAGATCAATTTAAGGACGCATTATCCCTCTGGATTTATCCTTTTGGAATTTTCAGAGATGGTTGTATCATTTATTATTTTTAAGTAAGCACCACATTAACTTTTTTGCCATTTACTCTCTATAAAGAATTGTCTACGCCACCATGTATTATGCAAAAATTATGAACATTTTTATTTGGACCATCATAAATATAGTAAAGAAGCAAAGTAGAAATATGTACAAAAAAGTGCACAAGGGTTTTTAAACACTCACTGGGTTTAGGCACTAAATCTTAGATATATAGTTAAATCATATGTTACAAAATTTACATTGCAAATAACAGGCTTCAAACCACTGCCTACAACAGAATGACTAGGTCTGGCTGATTTACACAAGTTTTTGAGACAAAAAAAAAAAAATTGTGAAGATTCCCTTTTAGTATCCAATCATGTGCAGACAAAATAAACAGGAATTTGCTTTTCACTTGATTGGGTAACCAAATTAATTTTACTGTTTTTTTTTTTTCATTCGAGCATTTTCAACTACTTTTGCAAATAAGCTTCATTGTTTAAGGCAGCCCACATAGTCATCTTTTTTTTCTTTCCTTCAAACAGTGGGTTGAACGAAAAAAAAAAAAATAGACAAAAAAAAAAAATCTGATTCCCCTATCTACTCATTTGATGTGGATGGGTAATCCTCCTGCAGTGCCACTACTGGCTATAGCCGGTGGCACTAATTGATGGGAAAAAAAACTGACAGACAGACAGATTGACTTCTGACCAACCAGGGTGCCCATACATTGATCGAAATTTGGTTGGTCCCTGCTGTACTACCAGAGTTTCGATCCCGGTATGGCAGGCTTCTACCCAAGTTTTGTAGGAGTATGATCTACGACATCCAAAAAGACAGCTAAGAAAACTAGCCTTAGAACAAAATACAACAATCTAACAAAATTAGGCTGGTCACACATGCAATCTTCATTAGATTTACCAACAACTACACAGTGCAGGGCCTACCTGACTGAATATAAATGGAATGGATGGTTTAGGTTTAGTCACTGCACAGTTGTTGCCAAACCTTAAAAAAAAATAAACGTACAATTTAAAATGCATTATGTCTGATCAGCTTTATACTAAAAAGGTTTTCATGACATGTTTAAGACCTGTGCATAGTAGAGACAGCAAAACATTTATATTCAGATAATATTTTTCTGGCACACTATTTGTTAACAATTTATCTGTGGATCACTTATAAACCACTTCCCTATAGATTTTATCTAGCAACATGAACATCTTACTCCAATTTGACAAAGTGCTGTAGATGAGCTGCACACATTTAGAAGGAGCATTTGTAGAAGAGTTAAACAATGGCTTGCTCAAAATACCACTGCTTCATGACATCCACTTCACAGTTTTCTTCCACTGACTTCTGACTCCGCAAAGATATTTCTTTGTTCACTTTGTATGACAAATCCAGGACCTGGTGTAAACTCCTGTAACACAAAGTGAAAGGCAACACTCCAAAGGTTTATTAAGGTGATCACATCACATGAGTAAACGTGCAACATTTCTGGGTTTTACAGGACCTCTCTATCAGGCATGTGGGTAAGGCATCCAATCCATGAGGTGAGCTGCCCAATAAATCTACTCTTATCTGCAGTTGGCCCTCATGTACCTTCACAAGTTAAATCTACTTGAACTGGGATTAAAGTGGAAATTTACTCGCTCAAGCAACATTGACTATTTTTAATCCTTACATTATGCTGCTAGCTTTAGTAAATAGAAAGGAAGGTATATTATATTTACTTGTTTAAACATTTTTTTTTTAATTCTTCAGTTACTTTGTGCATTCCAGGCCTAGGCAAAATATGTCCTACAGAAAAACAACAGTATGGGTCCTTAACCACTTAAGGTTCAGCCTCGTTTTGGATTTTAGGTGTTTACATGTTTAAAACAGTTTTTTTTTTGCTAGAAAATTACTTAGAACCCCCAAACATTATATATTGTTTTTTTTCTAACACCCTAGAGAATAAAATGGCGGTCATTGCAATACTTTTTTTCACACCGTATTTGCGCAGCGGTCTTACAAGTGCGCTTTGTTTGGAAAAAATTCACTTTTTTTGAATAAAAAAAAAAAGACAATAGTGAAGTTAGTATTATTGTGTG
This sequence comes from Lithobates clamitans, assembly GCA_037952925.1. Lineage (NCBI taxonomy): Eukaryota > Metazoa > Chordata > Amphibia > Anura > Ranidae > Lithobates > Lithobates clamitans. The sequence goes on along the minus strand of JBBGZY010001129.1, from coordinate 1,045,229 downwards.
AGAGTGCGCTACTCTTATACCAAACACCACTCATAATTATACATTACTTTCCTTTTTGCGATATACATCTTGCATGTTAGTAATTTTGATATACAGATTGGTGATTTATGTACATGGTATTGTAAGTGGAATTTAATACTTATGGGAGATTTTTCTAATTTTTTATTGCACAGTAATAGGAAAGTAATGTATAATTATGAGTGGTGTTTGGTATAAGAGTAGTCCATTCCACTGAATGTTTTTTTTGAATGCAGCAACTCTAATAGGGTTTAAAAGGGTAATTAAGTGATAGTTTTTTTTTTTTTGCGCCGGTGACACATACACATTAAATAGTGAAGTTAGCCCCATTTTTTTTTAATATTGTGAAAGATAATGTTACGCCGAGTAAATTGATACCCAACATGTCACGCTTCAAAATTGCGCCCGCTCGTGGAATGGCGTCAAACTTTTACCCTCCAAAATCTCCATAGGCGACGTTTAAAAAATTCTACAGGTTGCACGTTTTGCGTTACAGAGGAGGTCTAGGGCTAGAATTATTGCTCTCGCTCTAACAATTGCAGCGATACCTCACATGTGTGGTTTGACCACTGTTTTCATATGCAGGCGCTAATCAGGTATGCGTTCGCTTCTGCGCGCAAGCTTGTCGGGACGGGGGGGCGGGTGGTTTAAAATTTTTATTATTTATTTTACATGATTTAATTTATTTTTACACTGTTTTAAGAAAAAAAATTGTGTCACTTTTATTCCCTATTACAAGGAATGTAAACATCCCTTGTAATAGAAAAAAGCATGACAGGACCTCTTAAATATGAGATCTGGGGTCAAAAAGACCTCAGATCTCATATTTACACTTAAATGCAATAAAAAAAAATAAAAAAAAATGACATTGAAAAAAATGTGCCTTTAAGACGTATGGGCAGAAGTGACGTTTTGACGTCGCTTCTGCCCAGCAGTGTCATGGAGATGAGTCGGTGCCATCTTAGCCTCACTCGTCTCCAGGCACAGCAGGGAGACAGACGCAATCGCCTCCGCCGCTACCAGCGGCTCCGGTAAGCGGTGGAGGGCACCGGATCGCGGCGGGAGGGGGGCCCCCCTCTCCCACCACCGATAAGTGATCTTGCGGCGAATCCGCCGCAGAGACCACTTTTATCTGAAAGCCGACCGCCGCACGAAAATGGGGATACCGGGGTTATGGCAGCTAGCTGCTGCCATAACAACGATATCCGGCGCCAAACTTTGGACGTGCATCGGCGTGCGGCGGTCGGCTAGTGGTTAAGCGCTAAAAACTGGTATCATTGTGAAACCATTGTCTTGTCTTGCTATAGTTCATCTTAAGGCTGGGTCCCAGTGCAGCTGCCAACTCCTGGAGGGAAGTGAAAAGCAAATGGACAAACACGCAGCGCTCAATGGGGGCCAGTAATAAGAGATTGTTATAAGGAGTGTAAACAATCAAGTTAATTTATTGGACGCATATAAAAGTGAAAAGTCTGACATTGTAGACAAACACTGAAATTAAAATCAGCCTTAGTTAAAAGTCAATGTACACAATCAAAATCGAGAATGAAGTACTCTGAAATGGCAGTGACAGTGATCCACCATGACTCCAGTAAGCAAGGGGTTAATGTCAGCAAGTAGTTGTGTGTGCCTCAAACTTCAACAGCAGACTCTGTGGCTATAATGCAAGTGAATGATGGGATGAGAGGGTGACAGTTTGCTGGAATGCAATGGAGGGGGCAGCTAGGACTGCCAGACTCACTGTGACCAGAGGTGTAGTATGGGCTGCGTTGAAAGATGACACTTGTCACGCTGGCTGGCCAAACACGCTGGGACCTGGCTTGTAAACAGTGCCTGAGCTCGTATGCTTGCATCCAAGGATCGGGAAAGCCAGAGCAAAGCCGACCAGAGCAGATGACTGCCGGAAGGGAGGGGAAACCAATGCTATATGGAGACGAGTGCTGGGCGGATCGCAAGCTCCGTTAGGTTGCCATAACGACTGTGGCTGACATGTTTTGCGCGCCTGCGCTTTGTCAAACATGTGTCGGTGTGACCTACATAAGCATTCGCTTCTGCGAGCGAGCACGAGAGGACAGGGGCGCTTTACATTTTTTTTTTTAATTGTTTATTTTACCACTTTCTTTCTACGTTTTTTTTGTATTCCTTTTATTCCTATTACAAGGGATGTAAAACATCCCTTGTGATAGGAATAGGGCATGACAGGTCCTAGAGGCGAGTCCCCAGATCTCGCCTCTAGGCTGGGAAGCCTGTAATAAAAAAAAAAAATTAATATATAATTTGATTTCGGCTTCCCAGCCAAGGCAACGGCATTTTTTCAAATGCAGAGGCCGGACATAACATTGCGCCCGGCCTCTGAAAGGTCATAGAGATTTCCGGGGGCCATCTGGCCATTAGGATTCTCCATCGTAAACTTCAGACGCCGGCGGATTCCTTCTCTGGCTCGCCGATCGCACAGACGAGGTGGTAGAAGCACGGGAGGATGGCGGGGGGTGTTACCTTCGGCCGCCTGTAAGAACAATCATGCGGCTAAACAGCAACAATGATTGTTCTTATGGTGCAGGGAATCGCTGGCTGAGAAAAATGATATCTGAATGAGGTTTGTAACTGCAGGCATCATTCAGATATCACCACTCAAAGTCTGCAACATCATATGACGTCGCCCCAGGGAGAACTGGTTGAGAAAATATGGCAACTAGGTGGCAGCACCCATTTCTCTCATGCCAAGTTCCCAGTAACCATGTGACAGCCAGGTGACTAGCGTTTTCAGCATTAGGCCAGTTGCAAACGGATGCAAGAATTTACTTATGCTTATACTCAGGATCCAATTGTTCCATGAAGACCTTGTGTAAATGCGTGTAAAGACACGTAAGCGTATACAAGTATAAAAGTCTTCTTCGTTACCAGTATTGCAATATACATGCGTAAACATGTGTAGGTGTGTAAACATGCATACGTGTGAAAATTACTAGAGGTCGACCGATATATCGGCCGGCCGATATTTGGCTTTTTTTACTTATTCGACATCGGCAGATTGTGCTGATAAAAAAAAGCCGATTATAACTTCAGTGGGACTTGCAAATGACTTCTGTAATAGAAGTCAATGCAAGTTTCCTGAGGTTATCTGTGGAGAGGATTCTCTCTTCCCTGGGCAGCCTGCCAAGTCTGATAAGAAGATACATTGTATCTCTTCAGGTTCTTTTATCAATGAGCTGAACTCTGTGTGTAGAAGTTCTTAGTTTAACCATTTAAAGACTAAATCTTTTCTGACATTTGTTGCTTACAAGTAAAAATCCTGTATTTTCTGCTAGAAAATCACTTAGAACCCCCAAACATTATGTATATTTTTTTTTAGCAGAGACCCTAGGGAATAAAATAGCGGTTGTTGCAATATTTTATGTCACACGGTATTTGCGCAGCGGTCTTTCAAACGCATTTTTTTTAAAAAAAAATTAATGAAATAAAAAAAAAAAAAAATAAGCAGTAAAGTTAGCCCATTTTTTTTCGTCCAAAAGTTTTGATTACCTGTTTTTGTGTATTTAATATTTAAGACATAGTTATTTTTTTTTTAAATCTAAATTATACATACAAGTGAACTGATTGTAGGTTTGTTTTGTTTAATAAATGTTTAAATGTAAAAAAATTTCTGTATCACTTATTACTTAAGGTTGCCTCCACACTGGAGCGGGCATGCGTTGAAGCTAAAACGCTGTTAGTTTTAGCGGCGCTTTACCGTCATTTAACGGAGCTATTCGGCTGCTAGCGGGGCGCTTTTAACCCAGCTAGCGGCCGAGGAAGGGGTTAAGTGCGCCCATGAAGCGCTGCTGCCGAAACGCTTTGCAGGCGCTTCGGCAGCGGTGCGCATTAATTTCAATGGGCAGGAGTGGTGGAGCAGAGGTATACATCGCTCCAAAGATGCTGCTTGCAGGACTTTTTTTTAGCATCCTGCCATCGCATCGCCTCAGTGTGAAAGCACTCGGGCTTTCACACTGAGACTGCAGGGGAGCCGTTTTACAGGCACTTTGCAGGCGCTATTTTTAGCCCAAAAGCGCCTGAAAAACGCCCCAGTGTGAAAGGGGTCTAACTGTTAGATTTTATGAGATGAAGGGAAAAAAAAGAAAAAAAAAAAATCGGCCTAATATATCAGCCCAAAAAAATCGGCATCATATATCGGCCATCGCGATTTCTAAATATCGGCATCGGCCAGAGAAAAACCCACATCGGTCGACCTCTAAAAGTTACTGCACTCAAATGTACATTTTTTTATTTTTGGTTTACGGCTCTGTACTCATCACTCTATTGATCATCTTTACGCAGAAGGGTGTAGATTTCCATAGACAACAATGCATCCATATCCAGATCAGTAAAAATGTGGTGTTTTTTTACTTCCTATGTAAAAAAATAGGCTTTAGAGCTCAGGAATGGCAGCCTGCATCAATTTCTCCTGGTACTTTTGTTGCCAATGTTATAACATGCGCATTGAGATGCAAGCATAATTTTAGAAGGTGTATTTGAATCCGATTTCACAAAATCAATATACAGTATAAAGGATTATAGGACCAGAATTTATGATGTATTTACCTTTACATGCTTATTCTGTTTTGGTAAAAAAAAAAAAAATTGCAGTATATCCAAAAATAGTACACACAATAATATTTCTCTAATTTGTATACTAGGATATTGAAGGGGAAAGTGGGAGGTGATAAAAAATAGCAATTACAGATATCTACAAGTACAACATGTTATAATAAATGATGGGGCAAAAAGGTTGCATTCTTCTTTAAAGGGATCATGGTACCAAAGACGAAGGAAGGGGGCCTACAAAATTCATTGGATAACAATTTAAGGCTCGGTTCGCACTAGCCTGAATCCAAAGTCACGCAACTTTCAGTGCAACTTTGGAGTACGACTTTGTGACTTTTTACACTCTTTGACATTGAAGCTGTATCAAAGTCGGACCAAAGTAGTGCGGGAACCTTTTCTAAAGTCGGACAGACTTCTGTACTATCAGTTAAGACGGCTTTTATAGGGAAACATTGAAGTCATCCAACTTGAGGTCTCACAAGTCAGATCCTATGTTTCATCAGCGTGAACCGAGCCTAAGGAGGGTACTGCCACCTACAGCAAAGGAAAACAACAGAAAAACATGTAAACCTCAAATGGTATTTTCTAACATAAGAGACACTAAGGGGCATATATTAAAAGAGAAGTATGTTTTTTTTTTTTTTTAAATAGATTCATACTTACCTAGGTGGATGCAGCATCAGACCGATGCCGCATCTGTCCCCGACGCTTCTGCACTGAGAACTGAGCCACGGAACACCGCTGATGGCTCGGTTTTCTCACCTCCCCAAGCAGAGAGCTGCTGTCTGTCAGTCAGCATCTCTCCTGCTCTGCTCCTGCACACTCATTGGAGTGCTAAGCTGTGGAGGGGCAGGGAGCAGCTGTCTCAGTGGCTCGCTGAGAGGCTGAGACTGCCACCCGTCCAGGCAGCTGGCAGATTCAGACTTCCTAAGTCGGGATGATGCGTTGCCTGGACTGATTCCAGTGACGTCAGCAAAGAGCGGACTTCAGATAGCTCTCCGCTGAAAAAGGGTCACAGGAGTGCAAAAAGAATTGCACTCCTGTGACCCTTAGTAGAAGCCCAGCCTAAAAAGCTCAGGCTGGACTTCTCCTTTAAAAGTAGTGAATGGGTTATTCAATAAATACTCATTGCAAATGACAATCACTGTAGTTTATCAAACATTAACGCAGGTGTATTTTTCTGGTGCATATTTTTAAAATATTAAATGTAATGCTTTATATACTTACATCTTCATAAAGAAGCATGAATGTATCCTTCAGCGAGTAAATGCAAATCTTATATTCCAGTTTTTGGCAGATGCTGGGCAGGTAAATCACCCAACAATTTCTAACATGTTTTGAGGACTCTATTGCTAAGAGATCTTTGTTTTAGTTTCTGGGTCTGCACGCTTGCTTGCTGTGGCCAACATGAAGGGTTTCAACTCAGTGTGATTTTTTAAATATTTTTTTTATTATCGAGAAGGCAACAGAAGGAGCAGAAAAAATTCTAAAGTAGATATGAACACCCACAACTCTCAGGTGGACAGAAAAGTAGGGAATTATTCAGTGAGTATTTGAAAACAAAACAAGCCAGGGGCTGAATCAACTCGCTAGTCTTCACCTAGATCATTTAGCATTCCTCCACATACCTTGAAAGTTCTGTATCAGTCTTAAGTGCAATTTCTTCCAAACTCTTAATTGGGGCAAGCAAATCTATGCTTTCATCACATGAGTGGGGTACGGCCTCTTCCAGAAGAGATTTAGTGGTACTCAGATGCTTCTGAATATTATCTTTAAAAATAAGACAAATAAATGTTAAAACCCCGTGCAGATATAGTCAACAACGTAACAATATTTCATACATATGGGGCAAAAAGAGATAAAGAAAACCCAAAGAAGTGCACACATTTTATAAAACTGCTACATAGACTAGATCATTTGTTAACAATGGACCCAAAGTATCATTCACACAAGCAGTGACTTAGGTGCGTTTATAGAACAGTAATTGCAAGTAATGACCTTAAATGGTATAACGCATACTGTGCTTTTATCCCCGCTTAGGTGCATCCATGTTACTTTTGTTAATAGAAATAGAAATGTGTGTGCACGGAGCACATTAGATACTCTGAATGCATCTAAACACATGGAAACCCATGCAAACACAGGAGAAAGTGATCTGGGAAGTAAAAAGTGTGTTTACACTTTTCAGATCACCGGAAGTGACTTACTCTAGTGCTTGACCCGGAGGCTCCAGCCTACACCAAATCAGCCGCTGATCGGAACTGCGTGACCGGAAATGACTCGTCTGCCGTCATCTTGCTACACCTTCCAGGACCACCGGAGATTTCTGCAGGATACGAGCGGGATACTGCCGGTGGGCAGGATGGTCGACGGCCGGCGGGCAGGATGGTCGATGGCCTGTTAATTTTGGCAGCAAATTTCAATTTAGTTTTAGTCTTAGGCTGCTTTCACATTGGGCCGGGCGGGAGTTGACGGTAAAACGCTGCTAAAGCTTTACTGTCATTTTAGCGGCACTTTTAATCCCCACTAGCGGCTGAATAAAGGGTTAAATGCACCCTTGCCGAAGTGCCTGCAAAGCACTTCGGCAGGGGCGCTACACAGGCGCGGTGCCCATTCATTTTAATAGGCAGGAGCGGTGTATACACCGCTCCTCCACTGCCCGAAAGATGCCGATTGCAGGACCTTTTTCTAACGTCCGAGCAAGTCTAATGGAATTTCCTTGATAGGTTCAAATGGTTGTTTCTGTAACACAGACAACACCAAGTCCAAGTGCCAAGGACACATAGGTGACCTAATGGGGGAAGCAAGCTAGTTGCAGCCTGCATAAAGGTTCGGATCAGTGAATGGGAGGCTAAAGACCTTTGGAAGAATACTGATAGGGTCAAAACTTGACCTCTGATTGTACTCAAAGCCAACATGATTTCCACAGCTGACTGAAGAAAAGAGAGAATTCTCCCAATCACCCATTTCCAAGGATGCCATTTTCTAGCTTCACACTAAGCAATACAAGTCTTCTAGACCCTATGATAAATTTTCCTAGTGACAGCTTTTCTAGCTTTCACTAGGGTAGACACTACTGGCCCTGAGATGCCACAGTCCTTCAGCACCCTGGCTTCAAATTTAGAGACTGTAAATTGAGGTGGAATATAGGACGTTGAGACAGCAGATCAGGGCGACATGGAAGCGTACATGGCCCGTCTATTGTCTGTTTCACAATCGCGGGAACCAGGGCCTTCTGGGCCAGGCTGGTACCACCAGAATGACTGAAACCCCCCTCTTTCTGAAACCTGCGCAACAAATGTGGAAGGAGAGGGATCGGAGGGAAAGCATAAACCAGGGAGTACTGGCTCCATGGAACTATCAGAACATCTGCTCTGATTGCCAGAGGATCCCTTGTTCGGGACACAAATTGCTGTAGCTTGTTGTTGAACCTGGATGCCAATAGGTTGACCTCTGGCCATCCCCAACGCTGGCAAATTTAGTGGAACACCCCTGGGTGTAGGGACCATTCCCCCTGGCAGATCTGCTGGCGGCTGAGATAATCTGCCTTTCAGTTCTCTACTCCCGGGATATGGACTGCCGATAGTCTGCAAATGTCCCTCTGCCCAGGCTAGTATGTGGTTCACCTCCTTCAGAGCTGAACAACTCCTGATACTGCCTTGGTAGTTTATACAGGCCACTGCAGTGGCATGGTCTGGACTCAGCCCTAATAAGGCAGTCCTGAAGCTCCACCGTCAAGGACCGTAGGGCCAGACGTACTGCCCGTAATTCCAGGAGGTTGATGGGCAGGATCTGTTCTCTCCCTGACCATTGCCCCTGAGCTTTGAGCCCTTCTAGGGTCGCTCCCCAGCCTGAGAGACTGGCATTTGTAGTCAGTACTCTCCAAGTTACCGGGAGAAAGGATTTTCCCTTTCGCAGGTTCTGATCCTGCAACCACCAGTTTAGGCTTACGCGTGCCTGAGGAGATAAGCACATTGGATAATCCAGGGCTTGTCCTCTTCTGTTCCAGGCCAACTAAATGTCTTGTTGTAAAGGCCTGGAATGGAACTGGGCATAGGGCACTGCATCAAAGGAGGATACCACCCTCCCTAGAAGACTGATACAGAACTGCATGGAGGGTTGTCTGGTGCCCCTTATCTGATGCACATGAACCTTCAGGGCACCGATCCTTACACATGGCAAGAATACTCTTGCTTGAACTGTATCTAGGACCTAAATACTTTAGACCAGGGGTCTCAAACTGGCGGCCCTCCAGCTGTTGCCATACTACAAGTCCCATGGGGCATTGCAAGGCTGACAGTTACAAGCATGACTTCCACAGGCAGAGGCTTGATGGGACTTGTAGTTTCTCAACAGCTGGAGGGCCACCAGTTTGAGACCCCTGCTTTAGACTTTGAGCTGGTTTCAAGGCTGACCTTTTGGTATTTATGATCCAGTCTAAGCTTTTGAAATACCGCACTCTGCATATTATGCTGTTCTAGAGCCTGTAATGAGTTATCTCTGAGCAGGAGGTCGTCCAGATAATGAGCACTAGGATCCCTTGGGCCCTTAAAAGACCCAGTACTGGTGCTAGGACCTTTGTGAACACCCGGGGGAGCTGTAGAAAGCCCGAAGGGTAGAGCCACAAACTGAAAATGACATTCCTCTACTGCAAAACGTAGGAACCTCTGATGAAGCTGAAAGATAAGTGTAAAAACGCATTTTTTACATAGATGGCGGCTAGAAAATCTCCCCCTCTGGAGTGAGGCTAATACTGAGCAGACAGACTCCATCCAAAAGGACTGTATCAGTAGATACTTGGTTCAGGGATCTTAGGTCCAAAACGGGCCTTGTGTTCCCGTTTGGTTTCTGAACCGTAAATAGGTTTGAGAAAAACCCTGTGCCCCATTCGGATACCGGAATCCCTCCTTGATGCACTAGATCAGTGATGGCAAACCTTTTTTGAGCCCGAGTGGCCAAACCGCGACGCAAAACCAATTTCTTTCAAAGTGCCAACACAAAATTAAGCCCATAAAAATTATACGAGAACCCCCTAACGGTGCTTTAAAGCAGCCAAAAAATTCAATGTGGATAGTCAAAAAATAATTGTATTAGTACAAAAGGTGGTATAAAACAGATGGGTTCTGACCTACAAAGTCAGGACATGAACTGGAGTACAATATAAGATGAAAAACACAACGGACAGTGCCCGTAATCAGGAACAGTGTACAATACAGTGTATTTTGGACAACAAGATCATAGATACTAAAATCCTGACGCGTTTCGACCCTAACTGGGTCTTCTTCAGAGGATGGTTGTCAGCTGTATTGTACACTGTTCCTGATTACGGGCACTGTCTGTTGTGTTTTTTATCCTATATTGTACTCCAGTTCATGTCCTGACTTTGTAGGTCAGAACCCATCTGTTTTATACCACCTTTTGTACTAATAAAATAATTTTTTGACTATCCACATTGAATTTATTGGCTGCTTTAAAGCCCCGTTAGGGGGTTCTCGTATAATTTTTATGCATCTTGTGGGGTGCGCAGCCCATTCGTCTGTACTCATGTGAGTGTCCCTGGTTGACAAAATAAACCCACCAGCAGCTCTGTACAGAGGATGGGACTGATCATCACTCTGAATGAGCCCTAAGGGACCAAAAACGTACGATTCTGCCAGATTCGCTCAGAATGCAGGGATCAGAAATGCGTTGTGCTCAGAATGCACTGTGCAACATACACTGACCTACCTGACACATGAACTGACCATTACACTCACCTGACCCATGCACTCACCTTCCTGAGACATGCACTCACGTACCTGACACATGCACTCACCTACCTGACACACGCACTCACCTACCTGACCATTACACTCACCTACCTGACACACGCACTGACCTGACACATGCACTGACCTACCTGACCATTATACTCACCTACCTGACACATGCACTCACCTACCTGACACATGCACTGACCTACCTGACCATTACACTCACCTACCTGACACATACTTCCTGCACTACTCACATCCCCATCCCCCCACACACAGTACAATGTAGATCGGAGGATCCATCCTCCTCCTTACCCTTCCATGGACTCATCGTCTAGCTCTCCCCGGGCAGTATTGTAGGAGTCCCCGCCTTCCAGCCGCTCCTTGATATCCCCGCCGCTGGGGGGTCAGCTATCAGCCACTGGACCTCTCCCATGGCCATGGATGATCTGCTCTGAGCACCGCCCCTCCCCATCCACTGTTTCACAGACTGCACCAGAGGGACAGACTGAACCAAAGTCATCCTGGAGCAGGGGGAGCTGGAATAGGGTGCCTGCAGAAAGGAATGTCTGAATGCTTTACCAGAGGTGTAGGGGTCTGGGGGAGGCAATAAGCTGCAGAACAGAGTTGGGACAGTGGAGGAAGAATTTTACACCCCCCTAAACATTGCACAAGGGACAAGATGACTGGCTGCCCACCCCCCTGCCGATGTCACTGGCACTGATGGAAGGAAGGGAGCCGGCTCCCTTGTGCCTGCACCATCAGTGACTGGCTGAGGGATTCCTCTGGTGTGCCCACAGAGAAAGCTTGGCATGCCAGCTGTGGCACTCGTGCCATAGGTTCGCCATCACTGCACTAGATGATGTAGTGCCTGGAGCAATAAGTTTCTTTTTGGAGAAACCGAGGGAACGCTGGATCTTAAAAACCTCTGATGGGGGAACCCCCAGAAACTCCAGCTTGTAACCGCGAGATATAATTAGTGTGACCCACTCATCCTGAATTATTGCTCTTCAAATGTTTGCAAAGTGCGGCAGCCTTCCCCCCACATGGAGTGGGGGCGTCCCCTCAAAAGGAGGGCTTGGTGCTGGGTTTAGAAGAATTTTGAACCCACGGCTTCTTCTGGTCCTGGCCCTGTGGCTTGCCCCTGGCCCTAGCGCCCTGTTGGCGGCGGAACGGCCTTGACGCTGAGACATTGGAGGAAGTAGTCCCTGAGGTTTTAAGCGAGGGACGTCTGGTGTTTTTCCTTACGGGAAGTGGAGAACTCTTCCCTCCGGATATCTTTTGGATATATTTGTCCAAATGATCACCAAATAAACGTTCCCCATGAAAAGGAAAACCTCCCAATAACTTTTTACAAGGAAGCTTGGCTGACCAGTTCTTAAGCCACAAGAGTCTGCGCATATGTACAGACGAGAGAGCCAAACGAGAAACCTGCTGTATTGAATCTTTTAAAGGCGTCAATAGCAAAACACAGCGCTCGAAAAATAGCTGTCTTACTTTCAGGCAGATCATCCTCCTGGTTAGGCCTATCAGGCCGTTTGACATGATCCTTTATGGACTAGCAGATACCAATTGCTGCAACAGCTGGCTGAATAGCTGAACTGGCCAAAGAAAAGGAAGCCTTTAATAATGACTCAAATGTCTTCTCAACAGGGTCTTTCAAGCCCTGTGCGTCATCTACCGGACAAGTTAAGTTCTTGTTTAAGGAAGAGACTGCTGCATCTACTGCTGGCATGCTCCATTTTTTAATGAACTTTCCATCCATGGGATATAAAAGAGAAAACCTCTTAGGAGGAACAAAAATCCTGTCAGGATGTTCCCAATCAGCATACACCGCCTGTTCCAACAGGGGGTGTAGGGGGGGGGGGGAGAGGACCAGGGGGGGCTCAGTCACCTCTGCAAGAGGCCACTTAAAGGCAGAACAAACCATTTCGGTCAGTGTCAGGATCAAAAGCCTCTGCGACTGAGAGGCAGACATCAACTGGATATCTTCTTGTCCAGATTGCTCGGAAGCAGACTCATCTGCCGGGCCCTCCAAAGAGCCCTGAGCTTTAAGCTCTTTCCCATCTTCAACCCATTCCTGCTCCAGACTAGGAGGCTCTGGGGAGTCACGCTTCCTGCCACCCTGCGGGACGGAGGCAATCATGCCAGCAATTCTGTGCTTTAACCTGGCTAGGGCCGAGGACAGTTCATCCTTGGTGATAAAGGGTGAAGCAGCAGCATTGACTATAGGCACAATACCAGATAGGCACAGAGGCTCAGATTGCCTGGAAGCCTCTGGTCTTTCAAGGGATACAATACTAGGTATACGACTAGGTTCATCAGGAACTACTGACGACATAGGTGTGCCCTTCTCTGTAGTGTTAGCCCCACTCCTCTTTTTTGAAGACATTTACCAGCCACAAAAAGTGTACTTGGGTGTAGTATTAAAACACCTCAGAAGGGAGACCCTTTAATAGGGCTCGCCAAGCCCTTACGTAACAATCCTGCTAAGCACCTTTAGCCTGCCAAGAAACACTTGGTGACTCACGTGACCCGGGTAAGGAAAAATGAACTGCTGCAAGTGTCTGTTCAGAGCCTGCTCTGTGTCCCACAGCTACCTTTTGGAAGCACCTCATGCTTGGCCTACACAGCTTAAATAAGCTGGGTGTGCGCCGGAACGTTCTGTGCGTGTGCGTAGTCCCGGCGTACGCGCGTCGCTGTATTCGCGTATGACGCAAATCCTTGTGCGCCCAGATAAAGGCTACTGCGCATCTGCTGTGAAGCCGACATGGCCGCAAAAAACAAACTGCCAAGTCCAGTGGCGCTTTTGCGAATGCACATGCGCCTTAGTCGCCAAACAACTGCTGAGCACAGCAGCACTCTTGAAAACGCACGTGCGCCCTGGTGAACCAAGGCGAAATGGCGCACTGTCGTGCACCATCATACAGGTAAAAAACAGCCAGACACAAGCAAAAAAGGTACACTTTGCAAACACCCACAGCTAGCCCAAAACTCCCGTCTGGTCACCGCACACAGATGTCCAGCCTCTAGCTAGCTTGACTGATTGTTACAATTACTGGGACACCCCACAATAAGTAGAGGGGTTTCACTTACCCGTCCATGCGCAGGGCAGCTAAGAGCCCAAACCTCACCCATCACGGTGGGTCCCTGTCACTTGAGGACCTTCAAGGACTGGGTACCCTTTTCATGTTTAGGGTCCACTCCCTTGGACCTGTACAGCACCCTTCAGGAATTCCTTAACCCTGTGGTGTCCAGGATTCCACGTCGCAGGGTCCAGCGCCCAGAGGCAGCATTACAGGCAAAACCTTGCAGGATCTTGAATCTTCTTTGCGAGGCTCAGGTACCATTTATCTAAGCATATAAAGCCTGTGTCAAATGGATCCGATCGGTCAATCCCTTGATTCATTTAAGAATCGTTTGTGGGACTAGAGACAAAAAAAACGTGGCATCCACCTTGCAGACACTGGTAAAAAACTGAAGTGCTTCCTGTGTAGGAGGTGTTATATAGGGATTCACTTCCTGTCTAAAGACATTTGGTCTACCAGTGTCCATTCACCTGGAGATGCAGTATAACCCAGCAGGTAATGAAAATTTGCCTAACTCTGTGTCCCATGATGTATGAAAAAGAAATGTGCTGTACTTTTCGTTTAGTTTTCATCACTGTAAAAATGCCACTGACGAAAGTTATGACGAAAACGTTTTAGTTGACGAAATTAACACTGGTCACGGTAACGATATCAAGTACTGGACACACAAAAAGCTGTAGCTAGTGGGCATGTTGTTTGAGAACCTTAGGACAGCCATGACAGCTTGGCTAACAGTTTAACATTACAGTAAAAATCTGAACTCCCTCCCTTTTTTCCAGGAATTCATAGGTTTATACTTCAAAAGAGCGGTTATCTCAACATAGAGAAAGCAGAACCAGCCTTTTCATATTAAACCCTTATGTTGAAAAGTGTTAACCTGCCTCTTGAAGAGCGCCACTGTTGTAGAGTAAGCCCTCTTAGCAGACCTGTCTGTGGTGGCAGTGTGTGTTGCAGATGCTTATTCTAAAATCCCGAGTCTCCCCCTGGCTCGGTCATTTAAAAACGGGGGTGGTGGCAGTTAAAGGGTTAATTGCATGATTAGCCCAGTGACAATCGCTCTCAGGCTGCTGTCACCTAGATTGTGGTCCCACAAGCTGGAAAATCTTTGTGCTGGGCGCAGTTGAGAGTGGCATTGTTACGCAAGTGACAGCGTGGTGTGAGGTTTGCTGGTCCTTCGTCGTAAGTTAGCAAGGAGGGCAGGGATCTGACACTCCGTTCGTCACAGTCACCACTCAGGCACTCTAGCTCTTGTTGAAGCGCTCTCTCCCCTCTTCTCTTTAGCTGCTGCTGACACAAGGAAGATCACCTGACCGGATTGGAGCAGCCTGAAAATAGGCAAGTACATCTTTCTTCCACAGGTAAGTTTAGTATAGGTGTTAGAAGTCGGTGGGAGCAATATTAAGATCTGTTAGAGATATCTCAAAGTTCTCCTTTAGGCTGGGTTCACAATATAGCACGGAGCGGCTCACAGCAAGGGGTATGGTGCACCTCCATTCACCGGTTCAGGTCCGAATTCAGCCCAAATTTTTGGCTGAATTCGGACCAAAAGACGCAAAGGACTCCTGTGCAATTCGCACCAGAGCCGCTCTGTAGATGTGTGAACCGGCTCCATAGAGAGCCGGTCATAATCTCCTGCTATACGATAGTACAAGTAATACAATAGTGTGAACCCAGCCTCAAAGTTGACAAAGGTCTCATCCACACTGGTGTACCCATCTGTATACCCATGCAAAGGACCGTCTTTGCCCGCACAGGTAATCCCCCATTCAAGTCTATTGGGACACAGCCACTGGATCCCTTTTGACAACTGTGCTGGAGTCTGTCCCTGAATGCACACTGTCTCTGTTTGAGGACACAAACCTGCGTTGCTGTCAAGTTGGGACTGTGTCCAAATAGACACGAATGAGACTGCCTACATGCAGATGCACAAAACTGCTGCTACGGCAAAGAGACCTTCACACAGGTGTACGGATAGGTAAGTCCTTGTGAATGAGATCTGTAAATAATTATACCTGGGATGTATGGCTTCCAGTTAAATTGCTTCATACAGCAATATGTAAACTGTACTGCCACGCAGTACTGAGCAATTTATCAGCATTCCTATCTGAGGAAAGGGCAGCATTGTCACCCGAAGTAAGAAATGTGTTATGATCACTAACACCTTCCTCTCTTCTCCATAACAGAGAGGACATGTTCTGTAGTTGACACAGATAAACTCAGCAGGGCTGATAACACTGCTGGAAAGAAGTACACAGTACAAACTGTATATCTGCCAGGATTAACAGATTTTTTTTTTTAGCACACACTGAACAGATAAAAACACTTCCTTTCAATGGTATATTTAAAAGACCAAAAGGGAGCATAGAGCAGGACATTTTGTGCAAAACTACACACAATTTTATTACCTAGATATCTCTGCCGTGTGCCAGCAACATGGATATTATTTATGGGCAGCTGATGCCTTGTACAATCCACTGCTGTTGCAAATGATGTGTAGCTGTCTTTGAACGGTTTCATAGCTGCAGAAGAGGGTACTAAACCTTCAGCCTGAAATGAATGCAAAGCAATAAAAGGCCAAAACCATGACAGGTAATGCAACATGATAAAATACTACTGAAAGCATCCACAATAAAAAATATGTAAATATCTTTCACATAATGACAATAACAGATATATTTACATGCATATGCATAACTCTTGTCACTAAAGCCCTCTAAATAAACCAACCTACTCAGTTTGTCAAATTAAGTAATCATTGCTTATTTCTAAGGTTGCCCCATACAATTTTTTACTGGCGAGTACATTTACCAATACTTTTGGTCAAGTACCGATACCTTTGCCATGCGATCTGAGCCCATACAAAATGAATGGGCTCTAATCGCACTGCTAATAATCGCATGTGATTTCAACAGAAATATGGTGCGATTCCTGTCTGAGTCACATGCGGTTTCCCCACCGCTCCTATGTAAACACAGGCTAAAGTCAGTATGGGTCAAGCCTGGGTTCACATAGGAGCGGTGGGGGAAACCACATGCGGTTTGGACAGGAATCACACTGCATTCCTGTCAAGTCACATCCGATTGTTTGTAGTGCGATTTGAGCTCATTCATTTCATATGGGTTCAAAGCGTACCACAAAAGGTATCAGTTTCAGGTATCAGAGCATTTGCGCATGTACTCAAGTAAATGCTTAGTATCAGCACAGATACCGGTATTGGTGCAACCCTACTTACTTCTATATACAAAAATTGCCAAGTGCTGTTTAAAAATAAAGGCGTTCACCACTTATGCCCAAAGCTGGCATCAGATAAGGCCACAAAGTCCACCTGGTAGAACTTTCCCAAAGAAAAGCCGGAAGCTTCCAGCAGACCATCGCAAATAAAATTTAAAGCTAAAGCCATTTGTGCTACATATTTTATATTCAAAAGATCAACCACAGGAGTGGAAAAATCTCTTACGTGATTTTGACCAGTCAGTTAGAATAGGGTGAAGGGCAAGGCCTGTGAGCAAGAAGAGTTCAAGAGAGTTTCCAACCACTTATCAGTTGGACCTCTAAAGACAGGTGCATCTGGAAAGGCGAGAGCCTTGTTAAGGAGGGAAACTGCCAGTGACCTCCCCATTTATAAGGCCAAAAAGCACTTGGGGAAGTGAACTTGTGAGGATGCGGAGATAAAGCTGAAAAAGTGGGTGCAATGGATTAGTCTTGTAGCCTTATATTAAAGGTTCCAACTAAGGATGAGCTCCGGCGTGTTCGCACACTCCACGTGCCGAGCCCGCCAGGAAGTCGGCACGGCGCTGTGCTAATCACAGGCAGTGAGACATTTTCCCGATGTGTGGCTGCAGAGATCGGGAAATGTCTCACTGCCGGTGATTAGCGCAGCGCCGTGCCGACTTCCTAGCGGGCTCGGCACGTGGAGTGTGCGAACACGCCGGAGCTCATCCTTAGTTCCAACACTGAAAGCAGCACCGATTCAAGCAACAGGCTTATGCTCTAGTCTCAAAGTGGTGTGCACCACACCGATAGAACCGGACTTATTTAACAAGTGAGGGCAGTAGACTGGCTTATCAGGAGCAAGCTCAATAGTCAAAGGCTGGCTCAATTCAGAATCAGTTTTTTTTTTTTTTTTTTAAGGCCAATGGCTCAAAAGCGGTCAAGGCTGTGGGTAAATTTGTTACAAAAACTGCAAAGGATGAAAGCTTATGGCCTCTATGATTAGAGTCCAAAAACAACCAGGTTATTTGGGCCATAAAGTCTTTAATGACTAGTTGAAATCCTCAGCCAAAAGGGGAGAGGAAGAGGCCAAATCTGAGGGAGTTATATAGAATTCTAATAATGGTAAAGGCTCTAAGAGGGCAACATCATTTCAGACTGCAGACCTTGGCACCATTAGCAGGTGGGCTGCAAGCAGACACAGAGCAGCTAGTAGAGCGAGAGCTGGGGGCACCCAGTACAGCAGGAATGTTCCCTTGTGTGTGAAATCAGACATGTTTTGGCCAGACGGGAGTAAGACAACATAAAGCTCAGGGTACGAGGTAAGCCCTCAGGTGTTCACAAAACCTTGACAGCTGGTAGCAGAGGAGGATCATATGGCTAGAGGTGACCAAAGTCCCCGTAGGCGGGCAAAATGAAAAGTCACTGTAGATGGGCATCAGGAACTAACAATTATGGCGCTTTGCAAGCAGGAGCAGCAGAGGGAAGAAATGCTGTATGGTGAGAAAAAGCACGTGAAACTTCACCCAGTGGATGACATCAGAAGGCAGTCCCCACTGTGTTAATGCTATCAGTGGTGGAAAATACTGGGAATTGTGAATTTTTTCAAGGCATCCAGGGATCTCAGTAAATGAGTTGGCTCCTAATGCTTGGCGTGACTGGCCTACAACAGAGTGAGACTTTAAGTAACTAGGCCAGTGCCAAGACAATGCCAGCGGCTCTGGACCTAGAAAGCGATGTGCGTTTAATTTTTACCACAACGGAATCTGGAGAGTGCACTGGAGCCCAGGGTCTGAAAGACATTTCCAAGCCATCGACACAATGCCCGGTCCAGGGTCTGGACATTACATTCTAAAAGACCACTAAGCTTGGCTGCACTAGATGGGGGGAAATTCAGGAGACAAGGCTCTCAAGGGTCTTGATTGAATATAAAAAAAAAAAAAAAAAAAAGGGGGAGATGCTAACAAAAAAAAAAAAAAAAATAGTCTTGAACACAGAAATATGCTGCAGAAAAGAGTAGACATCCTTCTTTCTAGGACACTAGGACTGGGAGGACAGGACTTCCTGTTTGCTTCAGAAGGATAAGAAAGAAAAAAGGGTTTTACTTCATGATGCACTTTACTGTCCAGTGAATTTTCCTAGACACTAAAATTTAGAGAGGGGGCACAGATAATTATTTTTGTGGCCTTAAGCTGAACAAACTGCTATGACTGCAGTTAAGCATCAAGTTATGAACCCAATCAGGAAGATCTCACCATAGGCAAAAGCAAAAAGCCAACTGCCCCTTGCTCAAATATCAGTTTTGTTTTTTTTGTACACGACTGTATTTATCACACCATCAACCTGTAAGGTCTTTTGCACATGGGCGTCTGAGCCAGAGCAATGTGCAGTAATTCCCCTTTCCCGGAAAGCCCAGGTGCTGTGCACAGTTGCTAACAGGCACGAGTCGTGACCATCATATTCCATGCTGCATACGCAGCATCTGGTCTTTCCAGGAGCAGGATTTATGCTATGTGGATTCAGGCACCATGTGCAAGTGATTTAACTCAGTATCTCAGGCAGCACATTCGGGCAATGACCTCATGAAATTAAAAGTTGGATTTTTAGTGCTTCACCCCCACATTTAACACGGTTGCCCACTTTCTGCAACCTCTTGGCATTTCAGTATGCCTAAATGGCAACTCACCATCTCCCATATCCTTCTCTGTCCTAGTACCACAATGGTTTATCTAGACCATCTTTACAAACATATTTCTTCCTCTGGCCCTCATAACCAACTAATACAAATTATACCCTGATCTTCCTACCCACTACTCATTTGTGTCCCTAAGTTCTACAGATCATTTTAAATTGCATGTGAACCATTTTTTTATAGATGCTTGAAGGGTAACAAACCTAAAATGTGAGTTATGCAACTCTACATAGCACTGTCCTACCTAGAAGCGTAAGCATTTAAAATGTATATTGGGTTAGAAACAACAAATCGATTAATCGACAACTAATCAATTATGAAAATAGTTGTCAACTATTTTCATAATTGATTAAATCAACCAGCCGATTCATTGGCCTGCATAAAGAATGCATTATTTGTTTACATATCAGGAAATACAGTGCAGCACACATACAGCTCAGCACACCATCCATACATGTCAGTAAGTGCCTGAGAACTTGTGAATGTGTGAGGAACAATGCCTCGTGGGACATGTAGTCCTGGGCAGGAAGTGAGTGGTTCTAAAGGCAGAAGTTTTTTTTACCTTGCTATAGGGCCACTCTAAACTATAATCTGCAGCTTACTATTGAGGCATTCTGAAGGCAGGAGGAGGACCCCAGAAAAGGAGAATTAGGGCTGTTCTGTGAAAACGTTCTTAAAATTTATTTTTTTTTTGAAGGAAGACATTGTTTTTGTATGGCCAGCATAAGTGACTGCAGGCGCAGGTAACTTATCAAGCCACCTCCCTTTGACAAGGGAGTCTGTGTTAGTCAGAACTTCTGTCACTTTCATTACTCTAACTAGCAAAGTGCTAATCCATTCCAATCCAATTCCACACTCAGACTAGCAAAATGCTAATCCATGCCCTCATACATTTTTTTCACACTTACTACTGAATATGCTTTTGTCCAATCTTCTACTTTCAAGACTCTCAGTCTATACAATCACCTTTAGGCAAAACCCAGTTTTACGCTTTTGTAATTCTTTAAATCAATCTTTATGCCATTATAATTTGATGTACAAACGAAAGAATTTTTTGGTACAATTTCAAAAAACTTGGATTGCTGTGGAAAATCTACATAAAAAGAGAATGCAATGATTTGCAAATCTCATAAACCCATATCGTATTCACAATAGAAAATAGAAAACATATCAAATGTTTAAAATGAGAAAATGTACCATTTTAAGTAAAACAGAAGGCAAGTTTAAAATTGATGGCGCCAACACGTCTCAAAAAAGTTGGGACAACAAAAAGCTGGCAAAGTGGTACCAATGAGGAAGAGCTGGAAGAACATTTTGCAACCAATTAGGTTAATTGGCACCAGGTCAGAAACATAACTGAGTTTTAAAAGAGCCTTTTAGAGAGTCAGCTTGTCTCAGAAGTAAAGATGGGCAGAGAGTGCAACAATTGGTGAAAAGCTGCATCTATAAATTGTCGCACAGTTTCAGAAAAATGTCCCTCGTTGTAAATTTGCAAAGACTTTGAAAATATCATCATCAACGTACATTCAGAAAGAATATGTTCTGACTTAATATCTGGGCCACTGCTTTATCATCACAATGTATCTGTAATAATATTGGGTACACATGGTTACTGCGATAACCTGGACTCACTTTTTGTGGTTGAAAAAAAATATCATCTACAGTACATAATATGAAAAGATTCAGAGAATCTGTAAAAATCTCTGTGCGCAAGGGACAAGGCTGAACCACAATATTGGATACCCGTGATTTTCAAGCCCTCAGACAGCACTGCAATAAAAACAGGCATCATTTTGTGATGGACATCACTGCATGGGCTCAGGAATACTTCCAAAAATCACTCTGTGAGCACAGTTCATCGTGCCATCCAAAAAAGCAACGTACAGCTCAAGCATGCAAAAAAGAAGCCATATCTGAACATGATCCAGGAACGCCGGCTTCACTGGGCCAAAGCTTATTTAAAATAGTCTATTGTGGAAAACTGTTTTGTGGTCAGAATAATCAAAATTTGACATTCTTTTAAGCAACCATTGGTGCCGCAAGGAAAGGGATCTTCCACTTGTTATCAGAGCTCAGTTTTAAAAGCCTGCACCTCTGATTGTATGGGGGGTGCATTAGTGCATATGGGATGGGCGGCTTGCACATCTGAAAAGGCACCATCAGTGCTGAAAGATATACCAAGGTTATAGAGCAGCATATGTAGAAATATTTTTCAGAGAAGACCGTGCATATTTCAGCAGGGCAATGTTATAACACATATTGCATCTATGACAACACCATGGCTTCGTAGTAGAAGAGTCTGGGTATTTAACTGGTCTACCTGAAGTCCAGACCATTCACCAATTGAAAATATTTAGTGTATCTTGAAATTAAAAATACAACAAAGACAACCCAGGACTGTTGAGCAGTTAGAATCCTATATCAGACAAGAATGGGACAATAATCCTCTCCCAAAACTCCACCAACTGGTCTCCTCACATACCAGACATTTTACAGAGTGTTGGTAAAAGAGGAGGGGATGCTACACCGTAGTAAACATGGCCCTGTCCGAACTTTGAGATGTATTGCTGCCATCAATTTCAAAATTACTTTTTTTTTTTTTTAAAAAGGGAACATTTTCTCGGTTTAAGCACTTCAGCCTCAGAAGGATTTGCCCCCTTAATGACCAGGCCATTTTTTGCGATACGGCACTGCTTCAATTTAACTGACAATTGCGCGGTCGTGCGATGCTGTACCCAAACAAAATGGACATCTTTTTTTCCCACAAATAGTGTTTTCTTTTGGTGCTACTTGATCACCTCTGCGGTTTTTATTTTTTGCGCTATAAACAAAAAAAAAAGCAATATTTTTTACTATAATAAATATCCCACCAAAAAAACTTTCTTCCTCAGTTTAGGCCGATATATATTCTTCTACATATTTTTAGTATTAAAAAAAAAAAAAAAAAAAAAAAAAGAAGAAAAAAAAAAAAAAAAAAAAATCGCAATAAGCATATATTGATTGGTTGATTGGTTTGCGCAAAAGTTATAGCGTCTACAAAATAGGGAATAGATTTATGACATTTTTATTATTTTTTATTTTTATAAGTAATCGCAGCGATCTGCTATTTTTATCGGGACTGCGACATTGTGGCGTACAGCTCTGACCCTTTTGACACATTTTTGGGACCATTGACATTTGTACAGCGATCAGTGCTATAAAAATGCACTGATTACTGTGTAAATGTCACTGGTAGGGAAGGGGTTAACAGTAGGGGGCAATCAAGGGGTTAAATGTGTTCCTTCGTGTGTTTCTAATTGTGGGGGGAAGTGACTGACTAGAGGAGGAGCCAGATCGCTGTTCCTAACTAGTAAAAACAGATGAACTTTCTCTCCTCTCCTGTCAGAACAGGAATTTGTGTGTTTGTGTGATCTCGTGCCCGTGACCACGTGTGGCCGGCACACATCGCGCCCGCCAGCCACACGCATCGGGTCCCCGCTATAGCTGTTTAAAGGGCCGACGTACAGCTACGGCCATTTGCGCAGAAGAGCCGACCTGCCGCAGTATAATGACGGCGGCTGCTCGGCTAGTGATTAAACATTTGGTATGTTTTTTATTTTCTATTGTGAATAAAATATGGGTTTATGAGATTTTCAAATCATTGCATTCGGTTTTTATGTAAATTTTACACAGTTCCCAACTTTTTTGGAATTGGGGGTTGTATAGTAATATTTAGACACTTTATAAAAGGATCATACTTAAAGTGGTTGTAAACCCCCGATTTTAACTTTTCCTATAAGGTAAGCCTAGATTAAGGCTTACCTATTGGTGGTGGAAATATCTCCTAAACGTGCGCCGTTTAGAAGAGATCTACCTTGTAGTGAAGAAACCGACCTGTGAAGAATTGGAGCTACGTGCCGTTTCTTTACGCGCAAGTGCCGTGACTGAGTGACGTTACGCGACTCCGGCCAGTCACAGAGCCAGAGTTCGTGGCCCCGGAAGGAAGAGGGGTGAAGAGGCATGCGGCCACCAGCGGGGACAGTGCAGGCTTCGTTGGCAGGTAAGTGGGACATAATGGGCTAGTATGTGATGCATACTAGCCCATTATGCTTTTACTTTGCAGGGCAACAAAAGAGGAAGTAAAACCCATCATGGTTTACGTCCTCTTTAATACATATATTAGAGATCTAATGCACATCTGGGAAAGGAGGCTCCCCTGCCCAAGTCATTCTCAGTATATGAACCAGATTCCAGAATTTAAGCTTCTAATTGATAGGCAGAGAGTTAGAACAAAGGTAGCCAGAAAGAAAGCGCTAAAATTATAGGCTTTTTTATGTAGATCTAACCAGGTGAATTGATAAGAATTCATTTCATATAACTCACAACCTTAAATACTGGTTGGGAAGATATTTTAAAGGGCATGTGCAAAAATGTTTAACAGCTTTAACGACTACTTATATTCTGAAAGGATTTGTGCTGTAAGCACATTTTTAACATACTTTTTCTCTCTGGATATACTGTGCGAGTTCAATGCAGCCTACTGCAAAAAAAAGAAAAAAAAAAAAAAAAAGGAATCTTGCCAACTAAAAGGGGCAAAGTGTTCATACTTTTAGGTAAATGAATGAGGAACACTAAAACACCCTAATTTAATTCTTATAATATTACACTAGACATATTATAGGAATATAAAAGGAGAACTACCTGCTTTTCCAGCAAATCATCCAGCTGTATTTGACTTCTGGTCAGTGAGAGATCATGTTTCAACTGGTGCACTCTTTCTTGCAGCTGGTTCTTTTCCTCGGTTGCTAGTAAGAGGTTGCGCTCTGCCTTTTCTTTCAGGCGTGTAATGTTTTTCTCCATCTTAATTACAATAGTCAAATACAGCAATTAAATGTCAGTGTCTGTTTCACATGGGCAAGAGGGAAAACCCTACTGGTACGAGGTGCAGCAGGGATCATGGTGATCTTATCCACCTTATGTGATGCTGTCCAAAATTGCACAGGTATTGGAAGGGTGTAATCACAACCATTAACCAGGTGTCCCAGGTCCAGGCAC
Source organism: Lithobates clamitans (assembly GCA_037952925.1). Lineage (NCBI taxonomy): Eukaryota > Metazoa > Chordata > Amphibia > Anura > Ranidae > Lithobates > Lithobates clamitans. The sequence goes on along the minus strand of JBBGZY010001129.1, from coordinate 1,020,855 downwards.
CAGAGGAACCGAAACAATGCTTACTGGGGATTCTGTGTGATCTCCCTGTAGAAGAGATCCCAAGGCAGGCCATAGCTGGGGCACCATTTCAGGCTTGTAAGTTAATACTACGGCACTGGACTTCCACGAACCCTCCTACGCTAAAGGAGTGGATAGCTCAAATGGGAGACATTTTTCAAATGGAAAAATATATTTTTCAGCATAGGGGTAGCTTCAGTAAATTTGACAAGTTATGGACCCCATGGTTAGACATGCTGGGCCTAGCACCGGTTGACTTGGTAAAGGATCGTCTGATCATTGGCCGGGGTGAGTAGCATATTTGATTTGATGATGCATTTGGGAAGTAGGGTATACATATCTGAAATAGCATGCATGTATCTATGCGTTTGGCTTTTTATGGGTTAACCGTTACATCCGGTTATTTAATGCCATGTTACCTACATGATTTTGAATTGCCGAACATTACTGTGGTGCATATGTTCTAGACTTTGTAATGCTGGCACAAATTGTCAATAAAGTTCCTTTTGCGAAAAAAAATAAAAAAAAGTTAGTGTCTGAACACATTTGTTATGCCTTAAAGAGATCCAGTCAACAATAGCAGCAGTAACAAATTGCATCTCCACTCAAACTGTTTTACGTGTAATGGTTTAATGGATTTCCTATTATTTATTTGTATGTGTTCCTGGTCAGAGCAAGTGTGTCTGGCTAATGCTGGATACACACTATACAACCTTTGTTGTTAGATTTCCTTTAGAAAATATAGTGCAAGGTCCTGCCTGATTGCATACAAATTCAAAGTGTTTAGGTTTGACCTCATATTATATGGTTTTGGTAAATCTAAACAAAATTGTATAGTGTGTATCCACACTTAGCCTTAGGTCCCCCATAGATGGCTCACGTTTCTGGCCAATTCCTGATGAAATGGGCAAAAACTGAGCTGTGGGTGGCCCTGCAAAAGCCCCACCCAGCTTGACAAAAATGTCAGTTTGAAAATTAACAGTGACTAATTCTTAACAGATGCCGTTACAGTGACTGTTCTGGTGTATTCAGGCATCCTTAGATGCTCACAATTGCCGGCAGTGGAGATTCGTCCATTCACTCTGTTATCGTGGATGGGGCAATCAACTCACTTTCTTTCGTTCAGTCCACAGACTGAACGAGAAAAAAAAAAATCAAGTCATCTGTGGCCAGCTTTGGACTGTAAGGCGGTCCTATTTCCTGTATAATCTCTGCGTTGATAACAGGCACAAAAACTGCTATATGAACAATTTGCATGTGATCTCATCAGAAGGAAGGGGAGATATAAATACAGTGGGGACGGAAAGTATTCTCACCCCCTTACATTTTTCACGCTTTGTTATATTGCAGCCATTTGCTAAAATCATTTAAGTTCATTTTTTCCTCATTAATGTACACACAGCACCCCATATTGACAGAAAAACACAGAATTGTTGACATTTTTTCAGATTTATTAAAAAAGAAAAACTGAAATATCACATGGTCCTAAGTATTTAGACCCTTTGCTGTGAAACTCATATATTTAACTCAGGTGCTGTCCATTTCTTCATTTCTTCTGCTCATCCTTGAGATGGTTCTACACCTTCATTTGAGTCCAGCTATGTTTGATTATACTGATTGGACTTGATTAGGAAAGCCACACACCTGTCTATATAAGACCTTACAGCTCATAGTACATGTCAGAGCAAATGAGAATCATGAGGTCAAAAGGAACTGCCTGAAGTGCTCAGAGACAGAATTGTGGCAAGGCACAGATCTGGCCATAGTTACAAAAACATTTCTGCTGCACTTAAGGTTCCTAAGAGCACAGTGGCCTCCATAATCCTTAAAGCGGGGGTCCTCCTATCTATTGTTTTTTTTTTTGTTGAGTTCATTCATAAACCTTTCTTCTCATGATTATCTACTCACATGTTCTGTGTAATAAGTCCGCCTGTGTCCGATTTCGTTGTAAAGAATAACTTATAAAATTCACTGAAGGCGGTTTCCATCTTCATTGTGGGTATTTGAAGCCCACAAGCATGTATTTCCTGGATGCGGTGAATGCTGTGCTCCCAGCATTCACCGAGATGTTGTGATGACGCTGTTGCACAATGCATGCTGGGAAGCCTGAGACTAGCTCCCAGGGGACTGTGGGAGGTCTGGGGGAGGCTAGAAACACGCCTACTCCCATGGGAGGAAAACCAGGAAGTGCTAAGAAGATTAGAAAAAAAAAGGTAATTACGGCGATTTAAATTTTTTTACACAGCATGTCAGCATCTAGGCAAGGAAGAGAATGCATAGAGATAATGTTCAAAATTTGGGTGGAACCCCGCTTTAAATGGAAGACGTTTGGGGCGACCAGAACCCTTCCTAGGAGCTGACCGTCCGGCCAAACTGAGCTATAGGGGGAGAAGAGCCTTGGTGAGAGAGGTAAAGAAGAACCCAAAGATCACTGTGGCTGAGCTCCAGAGATGCAGTCGGGAGATGAGAGAAAGTTGTAGAAAGTCAACCAACAGTGCAGCCCTCCACCCATCGGGGCTTTATGGCAGAGTGGCCCGACGGAAGCCTTTCCTCAGTGCAAGACACATGAAAGCCCGCATGGAGTTTGCTAAAAAAAACACCTGAAGGACTACAAGATGGTGAGAAAGAAGATTCTCTGGTTTGATGAGACCAATATAGAACTTTTTGGCCTTAATTCTAAGCGGTATGTGTGGAGAAAACCAGGCACTGCTCATCACCTGTCCAATACAGTCCCAACAGTGAAGCATGGTGGTGGCAGCATCATGCTGTGGGGGTGTTTTTCAGCTGCAGGGACAGGACGACTGGTTGCAATCGAGGGAAAGATGAATGCGGCCAAATGCAGGGATAACCTGGATGAAAACATTCTCCAGAGTGCTCAGACCTCAGACTGGGCCGAAGGTTTACCTTCCAACAAGACAATGACCCTAAGCACACAGCTAAAATGACGAAGGAGTGGCTTCACAACAACTCCGTGACTGTACTTGAGGGGCCCAGCCAGAGCCCTGACTTAAACCCAATTGAGCATCTTTGGAGAGACCTAAAAACAGCTGTCCACCAACGTTTACCATCCAACCTGACAGGACTGGAGAGGATCCCCAAATCCAGGCGTGAAAAACTTTCCCAAAAAGACTCATGGCTGTATTAGATCAAAAGCGGCTTCTACTAAATACTGAGCAAAGGGTCTGAATACTTAGGACCATGTGATATTTCAGCTTTTCTTTTTTAATAAATCTGCAAAAATGTCAACAATTCTGAGTTTTTCTGTCAATATGGAGTGCTGTGTGTACATTAATGAGGAAAAAAATGAACTTAAATGATTTTAGCAAATGGCTGCAATATAACAGAGAATGAAAAATTTAAGGGGTTCTGAATACTTTCCGTCCCCACTGTATATTAACTAACCTTCTCCCCCCAACATGTGTTTTTTGACAATTTAATGCAGTGGTTTAAGATGGAGAGAAGCCCACAAACAATACACAGATCTTGTATGAAGTGCATTTTGCTGCATGAAAATACATTTCAAGTAGTAATCCCAACAACCACTATGTGGCTTGTTCAAATCTACAAGCAGGGCAAGTAGCCATCTGTGAGTTACTGTGTGCCAAGCTGTTAAACGAATATACGCACAAATGCTTGTATCATGTTTTGTACACTTTTAGTGTGTGAAAGAAAATCAGAGAATAGTACAAAATATTTTGTAAGTTACAGAAACATATGTCTATCTAAACAAATAGTCATTTCATATTTACTCACCTTCAGGGTTAAATATGTCAACAGTAAGGTTTGTGATTCATAAATATCCATCATGTCTATTGGTACACTACTTACCTGTTAATGAAAAGAAGCATTATTCAAAAGGTGGATTTTATCAGCCAACAATAAAAAATAAATACCTGAATGTCCATTGTAATTTCATAAACTTGGTAAGCGTATACAGTATATATATCAACGCAGCACTACAAAAATGCAACAGTGGTAACTAAAAAAAACAAAATGTGCTTGACGCTAGGCTCACACTGTAGCGGGTCTGGAAATGCGTGTAAATCGCATGCATTCCCTGACCAGCAGGTAAAACGCGTTGCTCTTCAGCAGATGCAATTCTAAATGGCACCCCCACGCATCAGAAAAATAGTATTTTTAAAACAGCTTACCTGTAAAATCCTTTTCTTGGAGTACATCATAGGACACAGGGCCTCAAGTAATTACTTGGTGGGTTATGGGCCTACCTTCAGGTGTTGTCACTGGTATAACCAATACAGGAAGTTGACTCCCCTATATAACCCCTCCTCCCTCCAGGAGTCCTCAGTTTTTGTAGCCAAGCAATATAAGCAATATACTCTCACCCCATAAAACAGAGGGGCGGGAGCTCTGTGTCCTATGATGTACTCCAAAAAAAGGATTTTACAGGTAAGCTGTTTTAAAAATCCTATTTTCTTTATCGTACATCATAGGACACAGGGCCTCAAGTAATTACTTGGTGGGATGTCCCATAGCAATGCTACTTGAGGGGAGGGAGACACAACCCATAGGGCACCCTCAGACCTTGAGGAATTATACTGGTGCTTGCAGTACACTGCGCCCGAAGGCGAAATCCTCATTCCATTTTACATCTACTTGATAACATTTTGTAAATATATGCACTGAAGACCAAGTTGCGGCCTTGCAGATCTGAGACATGGAGGCCTGGTGACGCACTGCCCAAGAAACACCAACCACTCTGGTAGAGTGCGCCTTAACTTGAAAAGGAGGAAACGTTCCCTTTAAATCATAAGTTTGAATTATAACTTGCCGAATTCACTTAGTCACAGTGGATTTTGACACTGCCTGTCCTTTTTTAGGACCCTCTGGCAGAATAAATAGGACATCAGTCTTACGAATCTGAGCAGTTTTCTTTAAATAGATCTTCACTGCTCTCACCACATCAAGACAATGTAGTGACTTTTCTTCCGTGGAACATGGTTTTGGAAAAAACGATGGCAGGACACTATCTTCATTCAGATGAAAGCCTGAAACCACTTTTGGCAAAAAGCCTGGACGAGGGCGTAACACCACTCTGTCCTCATGAATAATCAAATATGGCTCTTTACAGGAAAGAGCAGCCAATTCTGAAACCCTCCTTGCTGAGGATATAGCGACCAAAAATATCAGCTTCCTAGTCAGAAGGACTAAGGGAACATGCTGTAATGGTTCGAATGGCGGTTTTTGTAACACTGACAAAACTAAATTCAAGTACCAAGAGCTTAAGTGTGATTTAACTGGCGGATTAATCCGCATCACTCCTTGCATGAAACCCCGGACTAAAGAGTGCGTAGCAAGTGGTCTTTGAAATAAAATTGATAAGGCTGAGACTTGGCCCTTAATAGTACTCAGGGCCAACTTCATCTCTACGCCTACTTGTAGAAAGGCAAGAATTCTGCCTATAATATATCTCCGAGGGTGCCAACCCTTGGATTCACACCAGGAAACATAAGCTTTCCAGACTTTATAATATATAGCTCTAGAAGCTGGCTTCCTAGCATTAAAGTAGAAATAACTGCCCTAGAAAGCCCACGTCTTTTCAGAATGTGGGTCTCAATAGCCAGGCCGGTAAATTTAACATTTGTAAAGTAGGATGGAATATCGGCCCCTGTGAGAGCAGGTCTGGCCTTAGTGGAAGGGACCACAGATCCTCCATTGCCATCTTTACGACCTCTGCATACCATGACCTTCTGGGCCACACTGGTGCTGCCAGAATTACCGGCTTTCTTTCCAACTTGATCCTGCAAAGAAGTCAAGGCAGCAACTGAATAGCGGGAAATGCATAGATCAGTAAAAGCTGATCCCACAGTATCATCAATGCATCTGTTCTGCATGCGAATGGATCCTTTGTTGTGGACACAAAGTTGACTAACTATGTTGCACTGGATGCTAGAAGATCTACATCCGGAGTCCCCCATCCTTGACAAACAGCCCGAAACATGTCGGGGCGAATAGACCATTCCCCTGGGAATAATCTGCTGGCGGCACATGTAGTGCGCGTGCCAATTCTCTATTCCCGGAATGAAGACTGCCGATGGGCACGGAATATTTCTTTCTGCCCAAGTTAGAATATGGTTCACTTCTCTCTGCACTGAGAGATTCTGGGTGCCCCTTTTGGTGATTGATATAGGCCACAGCCGTGGCATTGACGGATTGGATCCTGTCGGGACAATCCCTTAACCTGGAAGTAAAGGCTTTTAGAGCCAGACGCACTGCCCAAATCTCTAGGATGTTGATGGGCAAGGCTCTTTCGGTTCATGAACACTGTCCTTGGACAGTTGTCTTCTCTGTCATTACCACTTTCCAGAAAAGTGGTTTGAAGTATTTACCCTTTAGGACATTCTTTAGTAACCACCAATTGAGGCTTTGGGACACCCTTGGGGACAGCCGCATTGGCAAGTCCAAAGCTTTGATCGTTTTCTTCCAAGAAAATAGAATACTGTTTTGCAACAGTCTCGAATGGAACTGGGCAAAGGGAACTGCTTCGAATGAAGCCACCATCCTTTCTAACAACCTCATGCAAAGTTGAATGGAGGGACCTCCTTTTGACCTGACCATCCGCACCAACTCTTTTATAGAGTGGTGTTTTTTTTGTTTTTTTTCCTGGGCAAGAAGACCCTTTTTCTGGGCTGTATCTATGATCAGACCCAAATACTGCAGCCCTTTTTTAGTGATTTTAATGGAGACTTTACTAGGTTGCAACCCAGACCTCCCCAGGTAACTGGTTGTAATGCGTACACCTTACTCTGAACAGCGATTGATCTATTAGCAATAGATCGTCTAGGTATGCCAAGACTGTTTAAGCCCTGTGCCCTTGACCTGGCTACAGGTGGGGCTAGCACCTTTGTGAACACTCGAGGTGCTGTAGCTAGCCCGATGAGCAAGGCTAGAAACTGAAATGCTGCTGTTCTACTTCGAACCGCAGAAACCTTTGGTGAGCGGGAAATATATGGACATGCAGATATGCATCCCTGATGCCGATAGGCGCCAGAAGTTTTCCTCCTTGCAGGATAGAAACTACTGACTTGATCGACTCCATAGAGAGGAGTGGATCTTCAGGAACTGATTTAGATTCTTTTAGGTCTAGAATGGATCTGTTGAATTTCTGCGTGGCTCTGTACATGTACAGGAAACGCATGAAAAAGGCAGTGAAGGTTCCAAGGAACCTAAGAAAAAACAGAACTATCAGCTGACTCTACTAGAGGTAGCTTGAAAGAGGCACAAATCATCTCTGTAAGAGGTTTGTACCAGCAATTTCTCAGATTGCGAGGCTGAAAAAAAGTTCAACTCTAGTTGTCTCCTCTGCAGAGGAGTACTCGGTTTGCCTTTCTTCCCGATTACCTGAGGGTAATCCTTCATCCTCTACCCACTGTTCCCTTGATAAGGGATCTCAGGTGGGGGAGGGGGATCTAACACGCTTCTCATCCTTGGATAGCTTGGATAGCGGATGCGATTAAAATCGCTAAATTTCCTTCTAGGCCCTGCAGGGCGGAGGAAAAATGCATCTTCAATCATGTATACAGGGGCTGAATATTTTCTCCTCTTAGGCTCATTTTCCACTATTGCAACCCCAAAGTTGCGTGATTTTACTGTTATCCTTTGCCGCCGAGAATACGTCAGGGCGAGATTTTGAAGCGACAGGAAACAATGCCTGTGTATTCTAGAGGTTTATGGACCTCAAGTCGCATCAAAGTGGTACCAAAGTAGTGCAGGGACTACCTTGAAGTCGCACAGATCTGAACAGTATTTCTTGGAAATCATGCCCTATGGTCTGACGGTGGAGGCAGTCACCCTGCGCAGGGGAAGGAATCTGTTTAAGTGACTTGTCCAAGGTCACAAGGAGCCAACGTGAGGACGAGGTCCCACGTCTTTCAGGAAGCCTCCCATGGCTACGCTGGCCGTCAGAGTAGTTAACCTGTGAGGAGTGGCTCCTTCACTAGTGAATGCCGACATGTGGATCTGAACCCATGTCTGTCAGGAAGTCTTCCATGGCTGCACTGGCCGTCAGAGTACTTAACCTGTGAGCTGTTGTGGCTTCACTTAAATAAAAGGACATTTATACCTTCTACTGGACAAAAGAGCTTTACTGCTACACCCTTTTTTGCAAGATGCTTCAGTTGACCAACCATTTTAACAACAGGGTCCTAAGCATGTGTTTTAGCGCAAGGCGAGATGCCTGGTGGATAGGGTCTTTTATGGCATCTATGGCGAAACATAGCGCCATTAGTAGGAGGATTTTAACAAAAAAATTCCAACTCCTTATCTGTTGGATGCTTAAACAATTATGCGTCTTTATTGATGCTGGAAATCGCAGCGTCTACTGCTGGTACTTTCCAACTTTTGTGAATTTTTCCTCCATGATAGAGAACTGAGAAACTCTTTGGAGGGAAAAAAATGCTTATCCAGATGATCCCATTCAGCGTAAATAAGCGCTGTAAAAGGTTTTTTTTTTTTTTTTTTTAAAAACAAAAAACAAAGAAGGGACCTAGACTTTCAGCTTACTCTGTTAAGAGTAGTATAAAAAGTGGAATGAACCATCTCTGTAAGAGTTTGTACCATCAATCTGTCAGATTGTGAGGTTGCATAAGGTTGTTTCCTCCGCAGAGGAAAATTTGGCTTGTTTTTCCCCGTGATCACCTGAGGATAACACCTCACCTTGTGCCCACTGTTCCCTTGGAAAAAGGGGTTTGAGGTGGGGGAGGGGGGTCTAGCATGCTTCCTATCCTCTTGGATGGAGAATGCGATTAAAGCTGCTAATCTTCCTTCTAAGCCCAACAGGGCAGAGGAGAATGCATCTTCAGTCACATACACAGGGGCTGAATTGTAAGAAGCAGTTGCACCACCAATTCCTTCCAATGACTCACCTTGGCTTGCCATGTCTGGTATCTCCGGAGAGGATGACAGGTGTGGAGGCATGACTGGAGTTCCCAGCGCCTGGGAGTGGAATCCTTGGTACCTTTGTGGTACACTGGAAATCAAATGTGCTAAGCACAACAGCAGAGGCACTTTAACAAATTATGGTATTTGCTGAACAATAGTTTTAGCAAAAGAAAACAATGTCACCATAAGGATCAGCCTTTGATGCTGAGTTCCATAAAATTTCCTGTGCTGGAAATGCCTGTTTATACACCTTTACATGCCCAGCGCTCCTGTGTCTCTTAGTGTGACAGACTTCTGTCTTCAGCATATGAACTGAGAACGTCTGTGTTAAGCCTCAGGTGAGAACCTAATTACACATAAGTGTCAGCTGTTACCGCACCTCTCCAGAAGGAGAGGGGAGGGGAATTTTTATCAGCAATGTTTGTTAAGCTCCTAGTTTTAAAGGAAGACATCACTTTATACAAAAAAATGCATGGATGGAGTGGTTGTGGAGGTTTTTTAAATCCAGCATGGATCCCTCCCTGGAGCTCCTCAGAGCACATCTTCACTCGTGACCAACACCTTAGACACTGGCAAAAAAACTGAGGACTCCTGGAAGGAGGAGGGGTTATATAGGGGAGTCAACTTCCTGTATTGGTTATACCAGTGTCAACACCTGAAGGTAGGCCCATAACCCACCAAGTAATTACTTGAGGCCCTGTGTCCTATGATGTACGATAAAGAAATGCAGCGTGTTTTCAGGTGTGCAAAACTGCATGGTGCCGCAGCACCATGTGGTTCAGTGTGGCTGCATCTTTGAAAAAGGGTTGAAGACATTCTCCCTGCATTTTCTGCAGGTAAAGCAGCTGCTGTGTCAGCTCAAATGCACCTGCACAGACCCTACAGAGTAAACCTAGCCTAAGCGATTATGTATCTCTAAATCACAGCTCGTCATAGGTTACCCTATGGATAGAACTAAAAATCTGAAATAATTTCTTGTGGTAACTGCATAATAAAGTATCATATCTTGCTAATGGAATCACAAAGCATTCCTTGAGATTAGAGTACAACAAGAAACTTTGATTAACGTACTTCTTAATTTTACATGATTGGCCTTACTTGCAATTATCACTTTTTAACTGATGGCAGAGTTAAAGGCCAATTCTACTTTTACCCAACTTTGTACGAGTAATTACTGAAATACAACAGTAAATATAATTACAAAGTGATGCCTAAACCGAGCCCTTTGATATTTCCCAATTGCCTCTGTTGCTATTACTATTACAGTAAAAAACCTGAGCTGCAGTAACAAAGACTACGTACACTTCATTGTAGAATTTGTTAATGGGGGGCCTTAACTCTCAGCATGCACAACACATTTCTACCTGCATGGTTTAACCTAGGTCAGACAAGCTCACTTCAAATATTTAACAAGCATTCTGATGCCGTATCTGCTAGCAGATGTAGCTAGGCTGCAGGAGCCCACAGACTATAATGTCAGTTCAAAATGCACTTTGGGGCACGTGCCAACAGGAAACCATCATCTATAGAAAGTCCTGTCTTCATGACCATGTGTGCTGGGGTGCAAGATTGGACAATGAATAGAGGAAAGCATAGGCTGGGGTGACTGTGGGTAGGTTTTACTTCTAAAAATAAAAACCTTCCTTAAGAGCACAGTGAACTATATGCTCTTGGGTTGTTGGGTAAGTGCAAAGGTACACTTATTCTTTAAAATGCTTTTGGTAAGGTCAAACTCATATGACTATCTTCAGGCTGTTTGAACCTGCTCTGATACAGCTTGTCCTATTGAGATCTGTATGTTTTACAGGCAAAAGCTGTAAAAGAAAGCCTTCTGTAATTCATGCATCTGAATATTGCAGCTTTTGAATGCAAAATGCAGCAATCATTAGCAATCTCGACATTCCAGGAATGTAACTTTTTTTTAATATGTTATATTGATGAGTTTAGTTACGCTTTAAGATTTACTGCTGGCCACACATGCAGATTTCCCCACTGTACAGCCAGATACACACAAGACTTCCGTATAAAGCAATTCAATTTTCTTTCCACCCTTCCAACTTTGACCTCCTCATTGCACAGTGAATCAGCACTATTGTCTTTGTCCAGTGAGCTGACTTATGAAGCAGTATTGCTAAAACAGGAAGTAGCTAAATAGTCTTATCAAATGGAAGGAGGTATGTGTAGCACAAGAATGACTGGACAAAGTTACAAATCCTTTGGTAGTTTAAACAGTAAACATGATTAAAGTGGAGCGTTAGCTAGAAAAGTCCTGCTAGATGACTTCAGGCTGGCCCCTTTTGCAGGTACAGTTGCATTAAAAAACATGAAAAATAAGTGCCTAGCTCCAAGCCCAGGTGGCCTCACCCCGGCCTATTACAAGGCCTTTTTTGAGGTATTGTCTCCTCACTCAACGCCATTACACAGGGCCATGCCGCTGGACATCTTGCGGGCCTACATCTCTCTGATCCCCAAGGAGGGGAAAGATCTAAGTGTGGGAGCTATCTCTCCACTGCCCTCCTCAATGCAGACTTGAAGTTATTTGCACAGTTTCTGGCAAACAAGCTACTCCCCCACATCCCGTGTTTAATTTATAGAGATCAGGTGGGATTTGTACCTCTGCGTGAACCATGACAATACGATTCGGGTTGTAAATTTTATCCATATTGCCAGAACCACTCATCATCCCCTTCTCTTGCTGTCTACAGATGCAGAGAAGGCTTTTGATAGGGTCAATTGGTAGGTCATGCGTGCCACCCTCGAGCATTTTGGGTTGGTGTCATCCAGCTGGATCTTCTCCCTCTATCCTTACCCCTTTGCTATCAAGGTTAACGAGACGAGGTCTGACTTTTTCACAAATGGTACCTGCTGGAGTTGCCTTCTGTCCCCCTTAATCTTTATTCTTTTCCCTGGAACCTTTTATTCTTTCCCTGGAACCTTTTGTCTGCAGTGTAAGGGCGGACCCCGACATTGCAGGCTACAAGGCGGCGTCCGGTCTCCATAAGGTGGCCGCCTTTGCAGACAATATTTTTCCTAACGGACACTTTATTGTCCCTGCCGCAATTGCTTCAATCGCTGTGCACGTATAGTGCCCTCGCTTACTTCAAACTAACTTGTCCAAGTCCTCTGCTCTTAATACTTAGGTGGATCGGGCCATGATCACCTTTGTCCATCCTTCTCCTTCCATTGGAAGGGGCGACTATTATCTATTTGGGAATTAATGTTACTCCAGACCCTTCTTCCTTCAATACGGCCAATTTTGATCCACTGTTGACCCAATTGCGTACCAATTTATTCCATTGGCATGCGCTCACTTTAACCAGGTTTGGCCGTTGCAGGGCCCTTAAGATGACAATTTTGCCCAGGATACTTTTTCTTCTGCAGGCCCTTTCTATCTAGTTACCTCTTGTTTTCTTCAAATGTGTCAACTCCCTCTTTCAGGAGTTTGTATGGTCCCACCGGAAACCTCACATTCAGCTCCAACCTTCCCAAATGCCAGGGTGGAGCTGGCCTCCCAGATATATGGGCCTAATACAAGGTGGCGCATCTCACCAGGGCTGATAGATTGGCATTGCATGCCGATGCAATTTATTGGGTGGCTGAGATGGAGGACTCATGCGGAACTGCGAAGAGCTGGCCATGTATCACTCTTTCATTGCCGAAGGATCTCAGTGATCATCCCACTCTTGGTAGCACATTGAGGTCTCCAGAAACACCTTTCTCAGCTCTTCGGTCTCGCCGTTACCTTCCCCCATAACCCCTATTCTGGATAACTCGGAATTTGAGCGGGCCTTTCGGAATTCCCAGTGTCAATGCTTGGCATCCAGGTGTCTCGACCTCTGGGACTTTCAGGATGATGGTAAGTTCCCTTCCTCTGCCCTGGTCACCGCCTCAGAACCCCCATTCGATTTCTGGAGTGGTCTCCAGCTCCAACATTTCCTTCGTAAATGCTCTCCTGGTATTTTCCGCCAACTCATGGAATTGGAGACCATCTGTCACAGACGGGAACCAATTCACCATAGTTTTTTTACCATATACGCAGCTCTGATTCAGCCAGTGGTGGACTTCACTCCTGGCTTTCTCTCTAAATGGGAATCTGATTTGGCCATGCAATTCACTGATTCACAAATAGAGAAAAAAGACTTTGCCCAGAAGTTCAAGAGACCAATGCACCTTTGTCTATTTTTATAGGGTTTTTTCACAATTTTGCACTTTATGCGATTTTTTTCATTTTATGCGACTTTTTTCACTTTGTTCGATTTTTTTCAAATTTTTTTTTTGTGATTTCTTTTACTCTTATGCACTTTTAGAGTAGTATTGGACTTAAGCATTCATATTGGATCTTTTTTGCACTTTATGCGATTTTATTCATTATATGCAACTTTTTTCACTTTATGCGATTTTTTTTTACATTTTTTTGTTTTTTGTGATTTTTTTCATCTTTATGCACTTTTAGATTATTATTGGACTTATGCACTCTTATTAGATTCTTTTAGCACTTTGATTTTGTTAGTGTATTGATGTCACACCGAAGAATTGTCATTATTTTTATGTTTAATCACATTATTTATGATCTTTTCATGCACTTCAGTTAGCGCCACATATCGTTTATAATCACAACTCTACATTGCTTCCTTCCTTAGGTATCAGATACCTGCTGGTGATGTGGTGCTGGACAGGGTACAATGCTACATATTTTTTGGGACTGCCCAAAAATTACACAGTTTTGGCAAGCAGTGGCCGAGAGTGTTAAACACCTGACATGTTGACCTGGCGGGGAAACCTGCAGCATGTTTGCTGCATCTCACAGAATGACCCATGAACAAAATACAAGGCTTCCCTTACAATTCACTTACTGAAAGCGGCAAAGGCGTGTATCCCTTTATGCTGGAGGTCTGTGAATCCACCTACAAAGTCTCTCTGGTTTTCCAAAATGAATGAACTCACGGACATGGAGGACCTCACGGCTACCCTACATAACAGGGAGGAGATCTTTCATGACACATGGAGGCTGTGGCAATCCCTCCCATACCCTTTATGAAATTTGGCAATATATTCCTTGCAGTTTCAGTAGTTACCCGGCCATTATACTTTGTCAATTCGATTGTAGCCCTGCCTGGGTCATTTTGGCCTCCAGGGCCTCTCTGAAGACCCGGTCTTTATATTAAAAATTAGTTGCTTTCTTATACTGCACCTCATTTGTACATGTTGGAGGCTCTCACCTGCCACCTCTTTCTGAGACTGCCATGTTTTTTGTCTCCTGATTTGCGGATTGACATTTCTTTGGTTCTCATTGATGCTGTGCAGACCTTATTGTATTACTACTAATTTTTATAAGTCGGTCTATTCATGTGACCTTTTATGCACTAGTTTTGCACATGTTTGAAAATGCAACTTTGTTTAATAAGGGAATTGCAAAAAAAATAAAAATGAGCGCCTATACTGTTTAAAATCCAGTAATACGCCATCTCACCCTGCTCCGAACATGCTCAGTTGGCTCCCTATTTTTTAGGCACTGTTGACTCTATAGAGGCCGATCTTCAGACAGCCTTAAAGCGAAATTAATCCCCCTTCCCATACTTTACAACCAAGTTAGCTGCTTCTGCTTGATCTGCAACTGCCATGGTGCTACACATGTGATCAGTTCTGATACCAGACATTTGATGGTTTGACAGTTTAAGAACACAAATGTGACGTTTAGCAATCCCAACATTCCAAGAATGTAACTGTTTTTTAAATTCATTAAACTAATTGGTTTAGTTCCACTTTATGATTTACTACTGTTCAGGGGCTCTGGGATTCAGCAAAATGGCAGCCTCCAGCAAGAAGAAACAGGAGCAATGCTGCAGGCAATTTACAGCACACACAAATTTTGGTAGCATAATTATTAATGTGGAATGTATGTTCCTTGCTAAATAACATTTTTTTAATCAAGTTGTTCTGGGTAAAATTCTGCTTTAACCACTTACGGACCAGCCGCCGTCATTATACGTTGGTAGTTTGACGTGGAATACCATTGTTATGGCAGCAGATAGCTGCCATAACCCCGGTATCCTCTTAAACGGCGCACGGTCTGCTTTCAGATAAAAGTCTCTGTGGCAGATTCGCCGCAAAATCACTTTTAAATCGGCAGCGGGAGAGGTACCCCCCTCCCGGCATGCTCCGATCGTCTCTGCCGCTTACCGGAGTAGTCGGTAGCGCCGGAGACGACCCGATCCGTTCCCCTCAGTAGCATGGAGCCGAGAGAGGGAAAGATGGCCCCCACTCGGCTCCAAAACATTGGATGATGGAAGCGACATCAAACATCACTTGCGCTCAATTGTCTTAAAGTGGAAATTAAAAAAAAAAAAAAAAAGACATTTAAATTTTTTTTTATTGCAGTGTAAATGTCTTTTTGACCCCAGATCTCAAATTAAAGAGGCCCTGTCATACTTTTTTCTATTACAAGGGAGGTTTACATTACAATACAAGTGACCCAATAGGAATAAAAGGACAGTGTAAAAAAGAAAAAATTTAAAGCGTTCCGTCCCGCCGTGCTCATGTGCAGCAGCAAACGCATACGCAAGTCACGCCCGCATATGTAAACGATGTTCAAATCAAAAATGCGAGGTATTGCCGTGATCATTCGAGCGAGAGCAATAACTCTAGCAAAAAGACCAAAGACCTACTCTGTAACTCAAAACTGGTAACCTGTAGAAATTTTTAAACGTCGCCTATGGAAATTTTTAAGGGTCAAAGTTTGTCGCCACTCCACGAGCGGGCGCTATTTTTAAGTATGACATGTTGGGTATCAATTTACTCAGTGTAACATTATCCTTCACAATATAAAAAAAACATTGGGCCAACTTTACTGTTTTCTTATTCAAAAAAGTGTATTTTTTCCCCAAAAATTGCTTTTGTAAAACCTCTGCGCAAATACGGTGTCACAAACTATGATAATTTTCTAGCAAAAAAAAACAAAAAAAAAAACAGATTTTAACTTGTAAAACAACAAGTTTGAAAAATAGGCCTGCTCCTTAAGTGGTTAAATTTGTACAGGCAGTCCCCGAGTTACGAACAACTCCTACTTACGAACGGTGGTGGCGGGATGTCACTTCCGGCCACTTGCACTCCACACTGGTCGCAGATATAGCCATCTTGCAGCGCCGGACACATCCCACACTGCAGTACTGCATGGCCAGAAGAGCCCCAAATAACATGACTGTGTGCGCAGAAGCACCTGGAACATCCCACATCACTGCACAGGCTGGAGTTGCACTCAGAAATGTATGTGAAGTGAACAGTGTGAAATCCAAAAACGGAACAGCTGCACCATTAAAAAGGTCTTAAACATTACATGAAATATTTAATTGTAACAATGGTGCGCTTGTTCCAACAACAAAAAAAAAACATAACATAGTAAACATAACTGCACAAAATCCCCTAGATCAAAACATTGAGTATATATATTATATATATATATATATTATATATATATATATATATATATATATATATATATATATATATATATATATATATATATATATAAATCTGTGCATATAAAGTCCTTTTTAACAGGTTTAATGGTGACTTCTTAAAGTGTCCATACAGTGCTCCTCCAATACAGGATTATACTTTTTAGTGATACATGTCACCATTTCCACCACCAGGTGCAATGCCCACTCACCCTAAAGAGCGACCCCACTGGGTCAAATCGTGCCTTTAAAAAGTAGATCTTATATGGTCCAGATAGGTGGGACCCCAGAAGAGGAGGATTGTGGCCACTCTGTGCAAAACCAACTGCACAGAGGAGGCGAGTATGACATGTTTGTTTCTTTTTTGTTAGTTTTTTAAAACGAGACTTTACATATTCTTTAAACGGAATAGGTTGTTTTACAAGGTGAGGGTTTACAATCACTTTAATAGTAGACATTTCAAAGGTAAGTACAGAAAAACTTACAGGCACAGGTTTCCATTTGGTTTTCTTTTGCTCTGATGTGGATGAACATTTTGGAGATCTGTCTATAGATAAGAGGGAAAAAAAAGCATTATGCTGGTTTTAGCATCTTTTCTTGCCCAATTGTGCTTTTGATTTTTTTTTTTGGAAAATTATGTTTATTCAACATTTGATTAAGACATACAGTACAACACATACAAAACTCTTATCCCAACCCCCCCCCCCTATCCTGTGCAACATTCCATAAAGTGCAGGAGCATAAGTAAAGCTGACAACCTTACAGACAACAATTGTTATTCTAGAATCTTATAGATTACACCATCTTCTCGAGGAAACAGTCATCTACTTGGTCACAATTGAGTTGCAGTTTAACTATAGTTTCAAATAGGTCTAAACCACTGCAGTTCCTAGATTAGAGTGTCATTGTCATCAACCCAGCACTGCCACACCTTCTCAAACTTTTTGGGACAGCCCCTACTTAGATATGTAGCTTTGTAAAGGGGTAGTGCCTTATTTACAATGTCTTTCCAGTAGGATGCCGTAGGGGGTTCAGGCTTTTTCCAGCATAGCAAGTAGAGCTGCACGATTCTGCCTAAAATGAGAATCACGATTTTTTTGCTTAGAGGATAGATCACGATTCTCTCACGATTCTCGCGGCGTAACATCATCTTTTACATTAAAACAAAAAAAATTGTGCTAACTTTACTGTTTCGTTTTTGTTTTATTTATTGAAGTGTATTTTTTCCCCAAAAATTGCATTTGAATACAGGGCAAATACAGTGTGACATAAAATATTGCAGCAATTGCCATTTTATTCCCTAGGGTAAAAAAAATAAAAATTTTATATATATATATATATATATATATATATATATATATATATATATATATATATATATATATATATATATATATAATATTTGGGGGTTCCAGATAATTTTTTTTAGAAAAAAATATTGATTTTAACTTGAGAAAGAAGTGTCAGAAAAAGATTTAAGTGGTTAAACTTTAAGTGGTTAAACTTCCTGCATTTACACCTTGTTTAAAACTTGGCAGATTGCCCAGGTTATTTGTTTACACAGAGAAGTTCTATCCCTTTGATCTAAGAAGGAAGTTAGTTACAATGTTTCAAGTTCTAAACTTGGCAGACTGCCTGATGCTTTCTTTTGACAGCTGAGTGAGCAGATAATCTCTGCACTTGTTTATATGAAAGAATCAGCAAACTCAGCAGGAGAGATCCTCAGGGGAGGTGAATCGAGATCACGATTTTTTAAGGATTAATTGTGCAGCTCTAATAGCAAGATGGCTTTACGTGCATAGAACAAAGAAAGAGAGATCATGGTCCTTTGGGCCCTACGCGGTGCCACCTCCTCCACCAGGCCCAGTAAACATACTGAGACTGTTAGCGGGATAGGTATAGTCAGTAAGCCTTGAATGGTATGTGTGGCCCCCGTCCAAAACTCCCATATCGGTTGGCAATGCCAGAATATATGGTCAAAGTCTGCAGAATTGGTGGTGCATCGCCAGCCTTGCTGGGATATAATATACCCTGAGCAGTAGTTTAAATTGAATAAGCCTATCCCGAGCCGACAGTAGAGCCCCAAACGAGTGATCCCACATATCATTCCAGTCATCCCCTCTGAAATCAGATATTAAAGCGCTCCACGTGTCCCTGCATTTGTTCAGCATTTTTGGCCTTTCCACAAACAATTGTTTGTAAACTTCTGATAAAGGTTTTTTTTAGGTTTTACACACAGTAAAAGCTCCAAATGGGATGACCCAATTTCCAAGGTATCTGATCCAAACTGTGTCATGAAAGCATGTCTCAACTGTATATAGTGGAAGAAATACCAGTTAGGCAACCTGTGTTTATCCTTAAGTTGGTTAAAAGTAAGTAATTTCCCACCCTCAACTATGTGCTTTAGTTATTTTATACTTACTCAAGCCCAAATGATGGGGTCTGGTATTGTACCCAAATGAGGTAATCTGGGGTTAAACCACAAGGGGGTATCCGGTGACCATATCCCTGTCGCCGATTTCATCAGCACCTGTGCCTTGTCGAGCCAGTCAAAGATGGCGATGCTCGAGTGGCCCTGTATACCAGAAAAAACAGGCTCTCGTACGACCCCATACAAGCTGCTTCTAACACATTTGCTGCATCCCCATCGTCTCGTAACAACCAGCGTCTAGCAACCACCATTTGCCCCGCTATAAAATATTTGAAATGGTCCGGAAGCGCTAGTCCACCCTGTCCCAGAGGTTCCTGTAGTTTACGAAGGCTAATCCTGGGGTGTGCTGTGGACCATAGGAAAGAACTGAACAGACTGTTCAAATGCCTAAAGAACAAAGAGGGGACCCAAATTGGGGAGTTTCGTAAGAAGTACAAGAATACCGGCAACACTTTGATTTTTAGAAGGTTTGCCCTTCCAATAAGAGAGTGGCAGGTGTCTCCAAGCATCCAGCTGTATTTTTACCTTGGCCAGGAGTGGGGGGAGATACAGTGACATGAAATCGCTTACCCTGGGAGATATATGAAGGCCTAGGTATTTAAACTGAGATACCCAGGAAATGGGGGCCGCTTTCGTCGCCAGAGCACCCATGTCAATGACCATTACATTTGATTTTTCCCAATTCACACATAGCCCTGAGAACCGGGAGAATTTGTCTAAGATCTCAAAGACTGCCTCTAAAGATGGTCCTGGGTCTTGTAGGAAGAGAAGCATGTCATCTGCGTACAGAGCAGTGCACTCTCGAATGCCTCCTACCCCTAACGCCTTCACAACAGGAGAGTTCCTGAGAGCTATGGCCAGTGGCTCTACCACCAGAGCGAATAAGGATGGCGAGAGAGGGCATCCCTCTCGCGTACCCCCCTACCCACCGCAAACTGAGAGGAGACTGACGTACCTAGCCTAATGGCCGCCTTCGGTCTACTGTAGAGCAGGGATATCCATGTCATAAACATGTCCCCAAACCCCATATGTTTTAGCATCGCAGACATGTAATTCCAGTCTACGGAATAAAAGGCTTTAGCCATGTCCAGGGACACCACCACCCTAGCCCCGGAATCAGCATGGTCAATCTGTAGGTGTGCAAACAACCTGCGAAGTTTAGTGTCCATAGCCTTCTGGGGAATAAAGCCTGTTTGATCTATGGCCACCAGGGTAGCGATAACCCACGACTGCCTTGTGGCCAATATCTTTGTCAGGATCTTAAGGTCCTGATTCAAGAGTGCTATAGGTCTATAAGAGTAACAAGATAACGGGTTCTTACCAGGTCTGGGCAGAAGGATCACCTGGGCCTCTAATAGGGAGTCTGGGAGAAGTTTATTCTCTAAACAAAAAAGGAAAAGGGACCTAAGCCGTGGGACCAGAGCCTCCAGATATGATCTATACCACTCTATACAAAACCCATCAGGGCTTGGGGATTTGTGAGGAGGGAAGGATCTGATAGCCGTTTCAATCTCCTTCTCCATTATCTCAGCCTCCAAATTATTCCTATCTGTCTCCGAGAGAACAGGACTATCTAGAGAAGATAATAATGCTTCCAAGTCCTGTGCACTATAAGCCGGGATAGGAGCATATATTGCTTTGTAATATTCTACAAACGTATCCAGGATAGCAGTCGAATCCGTAAATAAGACCTCTTGGGCATACAAGGTATGTTTGTCTGCATTTTCTGTTCTGCCACTAGAACAGCCAGTAACTTCCCATTTGTATCACCTTGTTCAAAGATGGACTCAGCTCTCTTTGTCAAAGAAGTATGCGTCAGCTCTGTGAAGTGCAGTGCCAGAAGACAGCGAGCCTCCAGTAACTCTGTGTATGTGAAATCTGACTGATTACTTGCATGAGCTAGTTTGGGCGCCCTTTCCTCATCTTGTAATTCCTGGGTTTTTCTATTGTATACTTTACGTGCTTGTTTGATGGCTGATACATGCCTTGAAGGCATTCCACACAACAAGTAGATCAGCCGATTCGAGATTGTCTTCCCAGTAAAATACGGCGCCACCTAAGAGGACACTGACTCAACTTCCAGCCAACCTGGGTTCAACCTCCATGCTCCCCCCCTAAGCTGCAGGGGCAGACCAATGTGCACTGATAAGGGTGTATGATCCGACAGACCACCAGCTAAATAATTTGCGTCCCTCACCAACTGTAGCATGGGGTCATTAGCGAACGCCAGATCTATCCTTGAGGAAGATCTATGGGTTTTGGATAGATAGGAGAAGCCCCCGGTGGTGGGATTTTTCCATCTCCACAGCTCTGTCAAGGAAGCCGTGTCTGCACAGGCAGAGAGATCTACTGATGCCGCCCTGGATGCGTTAGACAAGACGCACACAAGATGGCGTTGAAGTCACCCGCTATCAGGAGGGGGAGATGCATGAAGGGAGCTAACTTGCCTAGTAGATCATACAACACCTGAACCTGAAATGGGGGAGGGACATAGAGGTTCACCAATACCGATTGTATGCATATATAGATCAGCAATAACAATTAGGAACCGACCTCCGGGTCAGATATGACTTGATGATGGTACAGGGGACCGCCTTGCTGAGTAAAATAGCTACTCATCTGGCATGGGTGGAGTACGTGGCATTCAATGCACACTGGATCCAGGATCTGCACAAGGTCAGCATCCTGTTCCCATCCAAGTGCGTCTCTTGCAAAAACACCACCTGTGGTTTGATTGGTTTCAAGTATTGGAACATCAAGGCTCGGCGGAACTTATCGTTGAAGCCTCGGACGCTCCAAGACACCACATTAACTATTGACCCTGTCATAGACCTACATTAGCATAAGATATGAATCACTGTATACCATCAGTATGGACGAATGTAACCAAGAGCTTCTCATATAGTGTAAGTGTATCAGAGTACATATGTCACCAAGGACCCAGTATGAAACATTGGATATTCCTTGAAAAAAAAGTCCCCAGTTCCATTTAACTCCCTGCTGCAGTGTTAGGAAACCAAGACATGTACACGCAGCTTGTTCCCAAAACTTGTCTCCAAACAGTCAGAAAGCGTGACCACAAAAAAAAGGTCCAGAACAAAACAGAAAAAAAAGAGCAAAAAAGAAGTTCCTGAGTTCGTCAGTCTGCAAGACATTACTGTTCGTGCCTCTGTTGCTCCGTGCCTTAAAAACGGATACGCTGTAAACCCCCTATAAGGAAGAATAGGATTTTTGACTAGATCGTCCTCAATGTAATACAGCACCTCATCCCAGTAGGTTTGGTAACGATAGTAGGGGGAGAGTAAGGGGATTATAACGGTGCCCAAAGAAATAGTTAGAATACTATATACTGACACGTAACTATAACAAATATAATGTTTTATTGACAAACAGGTTAAAAAGAGTATACAATAAATATATTCAACAAGGTTGTGGACAAACACTGAGGGAAAAATACAAAACCAACATATGCAGCATTATCTATGTTGTTGTAGTTTCTCTGACTATTTATTTCTCTATCTAGAATTCAGGAAACGAATACAGGTATAACCAACTGTCCCTGAGAAAGCCAATGTTGGCGAAACATGTAGGATTCTAATACCTGCTAACAAGACCCGCCGCCATGCTACTGGCTGGTTCTTGCTATATTGCTGCATATGTTGGTTTTGTATTTTTCCCTCAGTTTTTGTCCACACCCTTGTTGAATATATTTATTGTATACTCTTTTTAACCTGTTTGTCAATAAAACATTATATATTTTTTATAGTTACGTGTCAGTATATAGTATTCTAACTATTTCTTTGGGCACCGTTATAATCCCCTTACTCTCCCCCTACTATCGTTACCACCCCTATTAGGAAGGGTAGGATCTTTCTGCCCGACAGTTCAAGCTGGGTATAGGCGACTGACTAGCCAATACAGTGGGCAAGGGTACCAACTTCCAGCTCACCCCCATGCTGGGAAATGGATAAAAAAAGCCCCCCCCCCCTTAAACAGTCCCAAACTTGCAGTAAAAAAGGAGGGAAACAGACTGCAACCGCTGACATGTTGGCCCTTTGACTCACAGCCCATCAATCCAATCATTGGCCTCCATAGGTGTATCAAAGAACAGGACCGTGCCTTTGTGAGGAACCCGCAGTCTGCTGGGGTAGAGCATGCTGTACTTGATATCCTTTTCTCTAAGCCGGCGTCTCACCTCATTAAAGGATCTGTGGCGCTTCTGAACCTCGGCTGAAAAATATGGGAACAGCATCACTTTGGTGTTTTCATAAGGCATTTCGAGGTGCTTCCGGGCATCTGCCAGTATCATATCCCGAAAGTTTAAGAACCGCACCAGAAATGGCCATGAGTGGGTGCCTTCAGGGCGACGGCCCGCAGGGTCTCTGTGGGCCCTTTCTACCACGTAGGTGGGAGGCATGTCAGACAGGCCCAGCAGACTTTTGAATAATGATTCAGCAAAAGCAGCCGGACGGAGTCCTCAGCACACTCTGGCAGGCCCACCATGCGAATATTATTGCGTCTTTGTCTATTTTCAGCATCATCCACTTTATGGACTAAGGAACTCACCAACGACTGCAGATCCGCTATCTGTGTGGCTTGGGACCCCTGCTGGTCTTCCACCGCGCTGATCCGGCCCTCTGCCTCCGACAGCCGCCCCCTGATCTTGTCCAAGTCATGGCGGATCAGGGTACATTCAGACGCCATGTATTCTACCCATACCATCAGCATGGTTTTAAAGCCCTCTGTGGCCTTCAGGATAGGCTTAGTAATTGAGTCTGGAGCTGCCTCTATTAAGGTGGGAGACAGAGGAACGTCCTGTTCCGGAGATGGAGACACCATAGCTGCAGGGGATTTCACTGGGCTCGGCTGTATCTCCCGTCCATGTTGTGCTCTGGAGGCAGTGGGTAAAATGGCGCCCAAGTAGCTTGCGGCCTCTGCCCCTTTCCAAGGCACTGTGGCTTCGGGTCTTTTGGCGTCTTACCCGGCCTTTTGCAGACATGATCGCGGCTTTTGGAGGGTCCAGGACGCTAGGCGAGTCAGGGAGATGCCCTCACGACGGAGAATGAGCAAGAATTCAGGGTATTTTAAAACGGATGTGCACGGAGCTCTGAAGGCACACGTCTTCTCCCCTGCTTTTGATAATTAAACACCACATTAGACTAATCCTTCCACTGCCATAATTATGCTCACATTCTGTACCCCAGGTGGCTATATCTGATTTCCAATTTTTGAGAGAAAGAAAAAATCAGCAAAAACTGACATCAATTTTATGTTTGTGATGTGCAAAACCCTTCCATGTGTACCTTACTGAAAAGGCTATAGATAAGGGTGGTTATCGTTTATCTGTACAACTTATTCACTGGATTTGGCATGGGGACACGTTGGATGCCTTCAGCTGCCTTTGTGCTCTTGCTGGGTGATCAATGTGTCCTTGTGCCTTTAAAGAGGAGTGGGCTCCATCTAGGCAAACCATAGCATCACTGCTATGTAGGCTCCAACTGCTATGTAGACGCTCAAATATTAGGTTAGGACCACAGTATACAGAGGAGCTGTAGCTTTCACAAATATTTGCAAACGCACGCAACTATGCCATTTATGTTTAACCACTTGAGCCCCGGACCATTATGCTGCCTAAGGACCAGAGGTCTTTTTCCAATTTGGCACTGCGTCGCTTTAACTGCTAATTGCGCGGTCATGCAATGCTGTACCCAAACGAAATTTGCGTCCTTTTCTTCCCACAAATAGAGCTTTCTTTTGATGGTATTTGATCACCTCTGCGGTTTTTATTTTTTGCGCTATAAACGGAAAAAGACCGAAAATTTTGAAAAAAAATGATATTTTCTACTTTTTGTTATAAAAAAAATCCAATAAACTAAATTTTAGTCATACATTTAGGCCAAAATGTATTCGGCCACGTCTTTGGTAAAAAAAATGTCAATAAGCGTATATTTATTGGTTTGCGCAAAAGTTATAGCGTCTACAAACTAGGGTACATTTTCTGGAATTTACACAGCTTTTAGTTTATGACTGCCTATGTCATTTCTTGAGGTGCTAAAATGGCAGGGCAGTACAAAACCCCCCCAAATGACCCCATTTTGGAAAGTAGACACCCCAAGGAAATTGCTGGGAGGCATGTTGAACCCATTGAATATTTATTTTTTTTTGTCCCAAGTGATTGAAAAATGACAAAAAAAAAAAAAAAAAAAAATATTTACAAAAAGTCGTCACTAAATGATATATTGCTCACACAGGCCATGGGCCTATGTGGAATTGCACCCCAAAATACATTTAGCTGCTTCTCCTGAGTATGGGGATACCACATGTGTGGGACTTTTTGGGAGCCTAGCCGCGTACGGGGCCCCGAAAACCAATCACCGCCTTCAGGATTTCTAAGGGTGTAAATTTTTGCTTTCACTCTTCACTGCCTATCACAGTTTCGGAGGCCATGGAATGCCCAGGTGGCACAAAACCCCCCAAAATGACCCCATTTTGGAAAGTAGACACCCCAAGCTATTTGCTGAGAGGCATATTGAGTCCATGGAATATTTTATATTTTGACACAAGTTGCGGGAAAGTGACACTTTTTTTTTTTTTTTTTTTTTTTTTTCATAAAGTTGTCACTAAATGATATATTGCTCACACAGGCCATGGGCATATGTGGAATTGCACCCCAAAATACATTTAGCTGCTTCTCCTGAGTATGGGGATACCACATGTGTGGGACTTTTTGGGAGCCTAGCCGCGTACTGGACCCCAAAAACCAATCACTGCCTTCAGGATTTCTAAGGGTGAAAATTTTTGATTTCACTCTTTACTGCCTATCACAGTTTCGGAGGCCATGGAATGCCCAGGTGGCACAAAACCCCCCCAAATGACCCCATTTTGGAAAGTAGACACCCCAAGCTATTTGCTGAGAGGCATGGTGAGTATTTTGCAGCTCTCATTTGTTTTTGAAAATGAAGAAAGACAAGAAAAAACATTTTTTTTTTTCTTTTTTCAATTTTCAAAACTTTGTGACAAAAAGTGAGGTCTGCAAAATACTCACTATACCTCTCAGCAAATAGCTTGGGGTGTCTACTTTCCAAAATGGGGTCATTTGGGGGGGTTTTGTGCCACCTGGGCATTCCATGGCCTCCGAAACTGTGATAGGCAGTGAAGAGTGAAATCAAAAATTCACGCCCTTAGAAAGCCTGAAGGCGGTGCTTGGTTTTCGGGGTCCCGTACGCGGCTAGGCTCCCAAAAAGTCTCACACATGTGGTATCCCCGTACTCAGGAGAAGCAGCAGAATGTATTTTGGGGTGTAATTTCACATATTCCCATGGCATGTTTGAGCAATATATCATTTAGTGACAACTTTGTGCAAAAAAAAAAAAAAAAAAATTTGTCTCTTTCCCGCAACTTGTGTCGCAATATAAAATATTCCATGGACTCGACATGCCTCTCAGCAAATAGCTTGGGGTGTCTACTTTCCAAAATGGGGTCATTTGGGGGGGTTTTGAACTGTCCTGGCATTTTATGCACAACATTTAGAAGCTTATGTCACACATCACCCACTCTTCTAACCACTTGAAGACAAAGCCCTTTCTGACACTTATTGTTTACATGAAAAAGTTTTTTTTTTTTGCAAAAAAATTACTTTGAACCCCCAAACATTATATATTTTTTTAAAGCAAATGCCCTACAGATTAAAATGGTGGGTGTTTCATTTTTTTTTTTCACACAGTAATTGCGCAGCGATTTTTCAAACGCATTTTTTGGGGAAAAAACACACTTTTTTTAATTTTAATGCACTAAAACACGCTATATTGCCCAAATGTTTGATGAAATAAAAAAGATGATCTCAGGCCGAGTACATGGATACCAAACATGACATGCTTTAAAATTGCGCACAAACGTGCAGTGGCAACAAAATAAATACATGTTTAAAAGCCTTCAAAAGCCTTTACAGGTTACCACTTTAGATTTACAGAGGAGGTCTACTGGAAAAATTACTGCACTCGATCTGGCCTTCGCGGTGATACCTCACATGCATGGTGCAATTGCTGTTTACGTTTGACGACAGACCGCCGCTTGCGTTCGCCTTAGCGCGAGAGCAGGGGGCGACAGGGGTGTTTTTTTTTTTTTTTTTTTTTTCTTTATTATTTTTTTGCTTTTTTAATCTTACTTTTAAACTGTTCCTTTCATATTTTTTTTTTTAATCATTTTTATTGTTATCTCGGGGAATGTAAATATCCCCTATGATAGCAATAGGTAGTGACAGGTACTCTTTTTTGAAAAAATTGTGGTCTATTAGACCCTAGATCTCTCCTCTGCCCTCAAAGCAAATGACCACACCAAGATCGGTGTGATAAAATGCTTCCCCAATTTCCCAATGGCGCTATTTACATCCGGCGAAATCTAAGTCATGAAATACTCGTAGCTTCCGGTTTCTTAGGCCATAGAGATGTTTGGAGCCACTCTGGTCTCTGATCAGCTCTATGGTCAGCTGGCTGAATCACCGGCTGCATTCTCAGGTTCCCTGTTGAGACAGGAGAGCCAGAGAAAAACACGGAAGACGGTGGGGGGGGGGGGGGGCATTCCCTCCCACGGCTTGTAAAAGCAGTCTAGAGGCTAATTAGCCGCTAGGATTGCTTTTACATGAAAGCCGACCGCTGGCTGAAAAGAATGATACCAAGATGATACCTAAACCTGCAGGCATCATTCTGGTATAACCACTCAAAGTCGTGAATGGCGTACCTGAAGACAAAAAAATGGTTAACAATGGTTAACAATAAAGCACAGTAAAGTGTAAATAATTACACACCTGAAAAACAAACATGATAAAACATAATAACAATAACAATAACAATCAATAACAATAACAATAACAATAACAATCAATAACAATAACAATAAAACATTGCAGAATAGAATACAGTAAAAAAGAGCAGAACAATAGAGAGAGAGAATAGAGAGAGAGAGAACAATAAAACAACAACTATTTTTTTTTATTTCATATTTTTTTTTTTTTTTTACACTTTTTTTTGTAACTAACTTTTATAACGGTAACCGGTTCCAGGTTCGGGTCTCTCAAAATGCGATGGCATCTTGGGAGACCCTGTGAAAGTGTGCCTAGTCTGTGCAATGCTGTACCCTACGCTAATACTCAACTAGTGAATGGTAGCGTTCAAAACATTCACCAATGCAAAGACCAGGATTGTCAGGACAGGAGGGACAATAATAGCGGGTGTCACGCCTATATCCGCGCTTGCTGCAGACACGACATCTTTTTTGGGGGGTTCGCTGGGTAGGGGTACTCGGGAGGACATAAAAATGCCTCTCATGCAGCCGACTGCATTTGGTTGGGGATGTGAATGGGGGAAGTACGGGCGCTGCAGAAGCGGTGGGTTCCCAATTAGGATTGGCGAATGCAGCAGGAAGGGCACTATGGGCACGACGGGCCTGTGTTTGTCTTTTTGGTGGCAGCGGGACACTACTTGTGCTTGCCACCTCACCAGCTTGAACTGCACTTATGGGACTCGCCACGTCACCACGTGTTACTGTAGTGCTGGTTTGACTACGACCGGGGTGTACTAGGCCGCTGGCGCTTGCCAGTTCACCAAAACACTACCAAAAAACTGTTAGCGATCGCAGGGATCAGGCCTGACTCTGCGAACGCTGCAGTTATGCGTTTAGTGTTTTGTAAGTGTCAGTGATCGATCGATACTGCACTTGGGTGGGCTGGGCTGGGCCGGGCGGAGGGGCAAAACGCAGGTGCTAGCAGGTATCTGGGCTGATTCCGCTAACACTGCGTTTTTGGGAACCCTAAACTGCTGGGGACGCTAGTATAGATCTGATCGGATCAGATATTGATGCGATCAGATACTATACCACTAAGGGAGGTGTACGGTGCGTGCGTGGGTGTTAGCGGTACTGGCGCTAACCTGACGCTGCCTGGGGCTGGTGCTTGCCAGTTCACCAAAATGCTACCAAAAAAACTGTTAGCGATCGCAGGGATCAGGCCTGACTCTGCGAACGCTGCAGTTATGCGTTTAGTGCCTTGTAAGTGACAGTGATCGATCGATACTGCACTTGGGTGGGCTGGGCGGAGGCACAAAACGCAGGTGCTAGCAGGTATCTGGGCTGATCCCGCTAACACTGCGTTTTTGGGAACCCTAAACTGCTGGGGACGCTAGTATAGATCTGATCGGATCAGATATTGATGCGATCAGATACTATACCACTAAGGGAGGTGTACGGTGCGTGCGTGGGTGTTAGCGGTACTGGCGCTAACCTGACGCTGCCTGGGGCTGGTGCTTGCCAGTTCACCAAAATGCTACCAAAAAAACTGTTAGCGATCGCAGGGATCAGGCCTGACTCTGCGAACGCTGCAGTTATGCGTTTAGTGCCTTGTAAGTGACAGTGATCGATCGATACTGCACTTGGGTGGGCTGGGCGGAGGGGCAAAACGCAGGTGCTAGCAGGTATCTGGGCTGATCCCGCTAACACTGCGTTTTTGGGAACCCTAAACTGCTGGGGACGCTAGTATAGATCTGATCGGATCAGATATTGATCCGTTCAGATACTATACCACTAAGGGAGGCGCATGCTGCGTGTGTGGGTGTTAGCGGTACTGGCGCTAATTTGACGCTGCCTGGGGCGACGCATATCGCCGCCGGGCGATCGGGGGGCTAAACCTTTATTCGGTAATAAACGGCGGGTGCCCTGACACTATAAAAAATAAACAAACTAACCAGCGTCACCCGTATCGGTTATACGGTGATCAGTGGTGAAAGGGTTAACTAGGGGGCAATCAAGGGGTTAAAACATTTATTAGGTAGTATATGGGGGTCCCTGACGCTATAAAACGCTGACGGCGAACCTAAATATTTACCTCACTAACTAGCGTCACCAGCGACACTAATACAGCGATCAGAAAAATGATCGCTTAGCGACACTGGTGACAGGGGGTGATCAAGGGGTTAAAACTTTATTAGGGGGGGTTAGGGGGGTACCCTAGACCTAAAGGGGGGTAATATACACTGTCCCAACACTGTCACTGTCACAAACTGACACTATGCAGTAATCAGAAAAAAAAAAAAAAAAAAAAAAAAAAAACTGCTGGTGTCAGTTTGTGACAGGGGGGGGGGGGGTGATTGGGGGGGGATCGGGGGGCGATCGGGGGGGGGATCGGGGTGATTTGTGTGCCTGGCATGTTCTACTGTGTGTGTAGTGTTTGTGCACTCACATACTTGTCGTCTCTCCTCGGGCCGGAACGGAAAATACCGACCCGAGGGGAGATGACATCACTTCCTTTGCTGCTGTTTAGCATACAGCAGCAAAGGAGTGTTTTCATTGGCCGGCGGCGATCGCGAGGGGGGGGGCCACGAACGGATGGTCTCCCCCTCATCACCGATCGCCACTGGACAAACGACGACCGCCTCGGGCACCGGGGGGGGGTCCGATCGGACCCCCCACCCGCGGAAGGCAAATCACGTACCCTGTACGTGATTTTGCCTGTCCGTGCCACTTTGCCGACGTACATCGGCGTGAGGCGGTCGTCAAGTGGTTAATGTGAACTGTTAGGGTCCATTTTTTTTTTTCTGCACTTGTTTATATAACCAAATAGACTCTAAATTTGTGATGAAAAACAAAATAGTACTATATTTACATCTACTAATTGCAAATTTTAGATAATACAAGTAAAACTTCTATATATGAAAGGCACTAATTTTTGCAATATACAAAGTTTTGGGTTGGTTATTTAAAGTGGTTGTAAACCCCATTTATGAAATTTGATCTAAGCACATATATCTGTAGTGTTTACTTATCCCTCTCCAAAGCTCTTTCTCTCTGGTGCTCCCTTCCTCTGTTATCAGCATGAGCCACTTCTGGTAAGTTCTCGGACACATGAGATTACAGTAGCTGAAAATTTGTGTCGGGGAGAGTGCTTAGAGGAAGATAAGCAGATGAGCTTGTCTATTCAGAATACAGCACTGCATGTTTCTTGGTTCCTCTGCCTATGTGTAGAGGGGTGTCCCTTTCCTCTACTCAGCTCTCACACAGTGTAAATCCAGTATCCCCATACACCCCTATGTGCTGCTGAAAGAGGAAAAAAGATGAACAGGATCTGTACTTTCCAAAGACTGTAGAAAGGGGGAGACAACAGATATACTGGATTTGTTTAATCTCTGTGTATCATCTGTGTCTATTCACTATACTGGGTATATGTGAGGGTTTACAACCACGTTAACCACTTCAATACAGGGCATTTTCACCTCCTTCCTGCCAAGGCCAATTTTCAGCTTTCAGCGCTGTAACATTTTGAATGACAATTGCATGGTCATGCAACACTGTACTAATTTTTCCCACAAATAGAGCTTTCGTTTGGTGGTATTTGATCACCTCTGCGGTTTTTTTTTGCGCTATAAACAAAAAAAAGAGCGAAAAGTTTAAAAAAAAAATTTTTGCTATAATAAATATAACAAATTAAAAAAAAAAAAAAAAAATTTTTTTTCTCAGTTTAGGTCGATATGTATTCTACATATTTTTGGTAAAAAAAAAAAAAAAAAAACCCAAAAAAACGCAATAAGCGTATATTGATTGGTTTGCGCAAAAGTTATAGCACCTACAAAATAGGAAATTTATTTATGCCATTTTTATTATTATTTTTTTACTTGTAAGGGCGGTGATCTGCGATTTTTATCGCGACATTGCGGCGGACAGATTGGACACTTGACAATATTTTGGGACCATTGACATTTATACAGCGATCAGTGCTATAAAAATGCACTGATTACTGTAGAAATGTCACCGGCAGGGAAGGAGTTAACACTAGGGGGTGATCAAAGGGTTAAATGTGTTACCTAGGGAGCGATTCTAACTGTGGGGGGATGTGACTGACTAGGGGAGGAGACCGATCAGTGTTCCTATATACTAGGAACACACGATCTCTCTCCTCTCCCCTTTACACACACAGATCCATGTTCCTGCTCTGTCACGAGAGATTGCGTGCGCCCGGCAGACATTGCGGCCGCCGGGCACGCGCATTTAGCTCCTCTGACACGGCACACGCGCCCCAATACCGCCAGGAAGGATGGAAGATCCCATCTGCGGACGTCATATGACATTGGACAGGATGTGAAGTGGTTAAAAAGGGTGAGAGCAGATTTTCCAGTTAATTGGGGAAATTACAGTAGCATAGGGATAAACTTGTATTGTAGCTGGTAAATGTGCTGGTAAATTTTATACTCACGCTGCCTCTACACTGAGAGCTGAACGATCAGATACAGCTGATTACTCAGTCCCCCCCCCCCCCGATCCGAGCAGTGACTGTCACTGCTCTGCCCCTCCAGCGTGGAGGGAGCAGCTGGCTTGGTCTCAACTGCCGGTCGAGGCTTCTACGTGGATCCCATATAGTCAGGATCTGTTCAGAGCCTGGGATGGCTCTGTGACATTAGCAAAACGGGTCATAGGAGTGCAGAACAAACTGCACTTCTGTGATCCATAGGAGAAATACAGCCAAAAAAGCTTTGGCTATACATCTCCTTTAATATGTGTGTTTTATTTATTATAGGTACTGTAGGAAAGGATGGGTGGACGTCATTATGAAAAAAAAAATTTATAATATACACATCTAACATGTATACATTAGGGTTTTACTATGAGTGGTTTTGTTATATATTCACTTTTGTAATTTAAGTTAATTGAAAGTCTATTTATTGAGTTTTACTGTTGTTTTTCTACTTTATTAATGTAAAGAGCCTTGCTGTTTTCTAAGGCGCCCATTGTGTCCAATGACCACAACGCCACTCCCAGGTGGGGAGGTTCACTACCACAACCAAGATGGTGATGGGGCCACTTAGACTAACCAGACTCCCAATGTCTTTGTTATAGTCAACAGTAGGCAGAAATCAGAGACAGAACCGAAAAAACTCAGCCTGCTTTTGCTGCAATAAGTGTAGGAATCTACTTCGGTAGGTGGTCTCTTAACAGCCAGGAATGGAATCAAAGACTATAACAAATACAAAGAATATAACCACGGGTCTCCAAAGAGAAAATCAAAATACAACAAAAATCGAACTTTACTACAAGAAATACATTAATATACATGGTTACCATTAATAACTGAGAAGTCCAATTCTGGTCGAACAAATTTGTGGCCTTCCAACAATGTAGACTGTAAATCCTCCTTGGAAAAGAGACTGCCCTCTGCAACACTGGCATTCATTGCTGAGTAAAAAAAAAAATTGCATATTAGCATTTTAAAAGGAGAAAAAAAATGTTGCACGGTATCAGCATTTAAGATGGAAACATTGATCAGCTTAGAATTTAGACACTAACCTAGGCATGCTTTTGTTCTGGCCTTGGTCAACTTCCATTAGGCAGACCACAAAACGGTGGTGAGCTGCTCACATGGTAATATGTGAGGTACAGACAGTACTGATAGTACCCACTATAGGAGGTTTACTCACCAGAAGGAGCCTTTAATCTCTGCGGTAATACAGATCTGCGTGTAGGAGTGCCATTTCCTCCTCTGTCTTGGACTTTTCCAGCTGAAGACACTATTGAATTTTCCACATTTGGCTTCTGTAAAAGGAAGAAAATAAAGCTATAAAAACACACAATATTCCGATTACCAGTTATGATAGAGCTTATTTACCGGCTAAAATGTTTAATACATTTCATAGAAAGAGAGAGAAAGAGAAAAAGAGAGAAAGAGAAAAAAAGAAAGAGAAAGAAAGAGAACAAAAGAGAGAAAGAGAATGAGAGAAAGAGAGCTTGCACCTGTAAATCATTAGTAAGACCTCATCTTGAATTTGCAGTTCAGTTTTTGGCACCAGTTCACAAAAAGGAAAAATCGGGGAACTGGAGAAAGTGTAGAGAAGTGCAACCAAACTGAGAAGAGGCTTGGAGGAGCTCAGCTACGAGGAAAGATTAGGAGGAACTGATTTTTTTCCCTATTGAAAAGAGGAGATTAAAAGGGGGGGGGGGGGGGGTTATGATCAACATGTATAAATACATAAGTAGTCCATACAGTGAACTTGGGGTAGGGTTATTAACTTTAAAGCAGAACTATACTCACCTTGGCTCCAGAGATGTGGCATTACTGAGCTCCCCACCCGGCCGCTGACACCTTTGAGTGGCCAGCTTCCAGGTCTTGATCGTCAGCCGCTTTCATTGGCTGGGCAAGGATGATGTCACTAGTAAGATTCAGCATTGCCAAAATTTGTACAGTGAGCTGCATGTGTGCAAAATGCGGACAGACAGGTAAGTAAGTAACTTTAATGCAGAAGAGACCAAGCATGTCTCTTCTGCATTAAAATTCCTGCCTGTTCGCCCATTTTTAATTGTGGCCTAAATTTCCACTTTAAAGTAATCACAAAAGGACAAGGGGGCACAATTTGTAACCTCCAAATATGGAAAAGACCTCTTCGCCATAAGAGCTGTAACAAAGTGGAAGAGATTCCCTCAAGAACTAGTCCTGGCCAGTCAGTAGATTTAAAAAGAAAAAAAACAAAAAAACAGCCTGAATTCTTTTCTAAATGAACAAAATCTAAATGGATACTTATATTTACAGGCAAGAACACCAGGGGCAGTTGGACCCAGGAATATCTAATTTCCTCTTTTTGTGTGGTCTTTCAAGCGCAATTTTTTGGGAAAAATACACTTCAATTCATTAAAAAAATAAATAACAAACAGTAAAGGTAACCACATTTTTTTGTGAAATGTGAAACATGATGTTACGCCTCGAGAATCATGATCTTTATTCTAAGCAAAAAAAATTATGATTCTCATTTAACCAGAAACATGCAGCTCTAGAATGTGCTCCTTCACTGTAAACCACTTGCTGACCACCGCACGCCGATGTACGTGCAAACTTTGGCGGCGGATATCGTTGTTATGGCAGCAGCTAGCCGCCATAACCCGGTATCCCCGTTTTTGTGCGGCGGTCGGATTTCAGATAAAAGTGGTCCCTGCGGCGGATTCGCCACGAGATCACTTTTATTGGTGGCGGGAGAGGGCCCCCCTCCCGCCGCCGCTTACTGGAGCGGTCGGTAGCGGCGGAGGCGATCGCGTCCGTCTCCCTTCTATGCCTGGAGACGAGTGAGGCTAAGATGGCGCCCACTCGTCTACATCCTGGGCGGAAGCGACGTCAAAACATCACTTCCGCCCACACCTCTTAAAGGCACATTTTTTTCAATTACTTTTTTTCTTTTTTATTGCATTTTAGTGTAAATATGAGATCTGAGGTCTTTTTGACCCCAGATCTCATATTTAAGAGGTCCTGTCATGCTTTTTTCTATTACAAGGGATGTTTACATTCCTTGTAATAGGAATAAAAGTGACAATTTTTCTTTTCAAAACAGTGTAAAAATAAATAAAATCATGTAAAATAAATAATAAAAATGAAAAAAAAATTTTTTCCCGACGAGCTCGCGCGCAGAAGCGAACACATACGCGAGTAGCGCCCGCATATTAAAAACGTTGGTCAAACCACACATGTGAGGTATTGCCGCGACCGGTAGAGTGAGAGCAATAATTCTAGCCCTAGACCTCCTCTGTAACGCAAAACATGCAACCTGTAGAATTTTTTAAACGTCGCCTATGGAGATTTTTGAGGGTAAGAGTTTGACGCTATTCCACGAGCGGGCACAATTTTGAAGCGTGACATGTTCACATGGGTATCAATTTACTTGGCGTAACATTATATTTCACAATATAAAAAAAATTGTGCTAACTTTACTGTTGTCTTATTTTTTTATTCAAAAAAGTGAATTTTTTCCAAAAAAAGTGCACTTATAAGACCGCTGCGCAAATACGGTGCAAAAAAAAAGTATTGCATTGACTGTCATTTTATTCTCTAGGGTGTTAGAAAAAAAAACAATATATAATGTTTGGGGGTTCTAAGTAATTTTCTAGCAAAAAAACCTGTTTTAAACATGTAAACACCTAAAATCCAAAACGAGGCTAGTCCTTAAGTGGTTAAAAGAGAAGTATGGGTTTGGGTTTTTTTTTTTTTAATTAATACTTACCTAGGTGGATGCAGCATAGGTCTGATGCTGCATCTGTCCCCCCAGTGCCTCTTTCACTCTAATTAGGGATGGAGGCTGTATTGATGGCCTTTTATTTTTTATTTTTAGGCTAGTGACTCCTGATAGATAGCTCTCCATTATACCCCCAATGTCCCACATTTGGTAGCTGTCCACTTTTACAACACCCATATCACTTCTTATTAGCGATGACACTTTTCAGCAGTATGTCCTGTGTCTGAGACTCAAGACATACTGTGGAGCTGGCTTTTGCCTGATATTTCCGGGAGCTGCGATGTTCACAGGCATCCCTCCCACTTCCCCTCTGACCATTGTTTGGCACGACGAGATGGGCTGGTCTATCCTCTGCGCATCGGCGCCACGCACCCGCCCCGTGCATCGGACGTCCTTGTGGCATTTCTTGCTGGGACGTGATTGGCCACCTCGTCTGACCAACGGGGGACGGTGTCTGGGTTTATATAAGCGGCGGCTGCCGCTCTGACTCCGGCACCTCCCCTTTATGGCACACCAGCGTGACGCTGGTTGAGTCTTGTTTGCGCTATGCCGGGTTGGACACTCCTGCATGTGTCACGGGTTACTGTATCACCAGCTCACTCTATACACTGAGAACTACTTCACTGACCACTGTGATCCCAGTTCTTAAGGTAATTAAGGTTCATCTTTCTTTCTACCACCAGCACTCATTCACCCACACTTCCAGTATGTGTGTATGTATTCATACACACGACCTCCCCCTCCTTTTCTTCTTTTTTCTCACTACCTTCATCACATGTCACGTGGCTCAGGGCTCTCTTCCAAATTTACCCCACTTGGGTTATATAACACTAAACTATTAATTATAATTTATTCCTATATTGGAGCCCCTGCTGCACCCATGGAGGGACATATATTATCCTTGGGTACCACATCAATTTTCCCTGCCTTGCTATAGACTCCCCCTCAGCTCCCAGTACAGACAACTATGCTGGCCTATTTGCTCCGGTACAGATACTTTCACAGGCTGCTGACATTAAGTTGCTATGTGCATTTTCTACTTTTTTTTTAAAGGCGCCTGCAGAGCATTGCACACACGGGTGCAATGTTAGGCTCCTGCTCAGTCTTCTTTCAGCTGTGTGTCTGTATCTCTGTATGGGCTTTACAAAGCTAGAAAATGTCTGAATGAACTACGAGAGGGCTGAATAGCACACTCGCAGTTCATTGATACATCCTTAAAAACTTAATCTTACCCCCTTCAGTTAATTGCATAGATGTTCAAATGCCGCACGAAATTTTTTTTTATCGCTGTAATTACCTTTATATTGTACTTTATTGTGGCACTTCCTGTCTTTCCTCCCATGGGAGTAGGCGTGTTTATTGACTTTCCCTGGCGCCGCACTGTCTCCTGGGAGCTTAGTGTCAGGCTTCCCAAGATTCAGTGCGGAAACAATGATCATGCGTGTGAACAAGCTGTGAATGAACAGCATTTACCGCATCCAGGAAATCAATGCTTGTGGGTTTCACATGCCCACAAGCAAGATGGAAACAGCCAGCATCACATTTTTTTAAGTTATTCTTCAGTATGAAAACAGACAGAGGCAGAAATTACACCCAAACTGTGAGTATTATTTTGGGGTTAGCAAAGTGTCTCAATGACCTAAAAAAAAAAAAAGATTGGTCGCCGGACTCCCGCTTTAACAGGGAACACAACTATATGAAGTTGTCTTTGGCATAGAAACTTCAGTAAAAAACAAAGATTTTATTGCAGGACAAAATGATTTTCTTATATTGGATATTAACCACTTCAGCCCCGGAAGGATTTACCCCCTTCCTGACCAGAGCACTTTTTACAATTCGGCACTGCGTCGCTTTAACTGCTAATTGCGCGGTCATGCAATGCTGTACCCAAACGAAATTTGCGTCCTTTTCTTCCCACAAATAGAGCTTTCTTTTGATGGTATTTGATCACCTCTGCCGTTTTTATTTTTTGCGCTATACGCGGAAAAAGACCGAAAATTTTGAAAAAAAATGATATTTTCTACTTTTTGTTCTAAAAAAAATCCAATAAACTCAATTTTAGTCATACATTTAGGCCAAAATGTATTCGGCCACATGTCTTTGGTAAAAAAAATGTCAATAAGTGTATATTTATTGGTTTGCGCAAAAGTTATAGCGTCTACAAACTAGGGTACATTTTCTGGAATTTACACAGCCTTTAATTTATGACTGCCTATGTCGATTCTTGAGGTGCTAAAATGGCAGGGCAGTACAAAACCCCCACAAATGACCCCATTTTGGAAAGTAGACACCCCAAGGAATTTGCTGAGAGGCATGTTGAGCCCATTGAATATTCATTTTTTTTGTCCCAAGTGATTGAATAATGACAAAAAAAAAAAAAAAAAATTACAAAAAGTTGTCACTAAATGATATATTGCTCACACAGGCCATGGGCATATGTGGAATTGCACCCCAAAATACATTTAGCTGCTTCTCCTGAGTACGGGGATACCACATGTGTGGGACTTTTTGGGAGCCTAGCCGCGTACGGGGCCCCGAAAACCAAGCACCGCCTTCAGGATTTCTAAGGGCGTACATTTTTGATTTTACTCCTCACTACCTATCACGGTTTTGAAGGCCATAAAATGCCCAGATGACATAAACCCCCCCCAAATGACCCCATTTTGGAAAGTAGACACCCCAAGCTATTTGCTTTGAGGCATGTTGAGTCCATGGAATGTTTTATATTTTGACACAAGTTGCGGGAAAGTGACAATTTTTTTTTTTTTTTTGCACAAAGTTGTCACTAAATGATATATTGCTCACACAGGCCATGGGCATATGTGGAATTGCACCCCAAAATACATTTAGCTGCTTCTCCTGAGTACGGGGATACCACATGTGTGGGACTTTTTAGGAGCCTGGCCGCGTACGGGACCCCGAAAACCAAGCACCGCCTTCAGGATTTCTAAGGGCGTACATTTTTGATTTTACTCCTCACTGCCTATCACAGTTTCGGAGGCCATGGAATGCCCAGGTGGCACAAACCCCCCCCAAATGACCCCATTTTGGAAAGTAGACACCCCAAGCTATTTGCTGAGAGGCATGGTGAGTATTTTGCAGCTCTCATTTGTTTTTGAAAATAAAGAAAGACGAGAAAAAAAAATTTTTTTTTTCTTTTTTCAATTTTCAAAACTTTGTGACAAAAAGTGAGGTCTGCAAAATACTCACTATACCTCTCATCAAATAGCTTGGGGTGTCTACTTTCCAAAATGGGGTCATTTGGGGGTTTTTTTTGCCACCTGGGCATTCCATGGCCCCCGAAACTGTGATAGGCGGTGAAGAGTGAAATCAAAAATTTACGGCCTTAGAAAGCCTGAAGGCGGTGCTTGGTTTTCGGGGTCCCGTACGCGGCTAGGCTCCCAAAAAG
The DNA here is from genome assembly GCA_037952925.1 of Lithobates clamitans. NCBI lineage: Eukaryota > Metazoa > Chordata > Amphibia > Anura > Ranidae > Lithobates > Lithobates clamitans. The sequence continues at coordinate 981,618 of JBBGZY010001129.1, read as the reverse complement.
TCTCACACATGTGGTATCCCCGTACTCAGGAGAAGCAGCAGAATGTATTTTGGGGTGTAATTTCACATATTCCCATGGCATGTTTGAGCAATATATCATTTAGTGACAACTTTGCGCAAAAAAAAATAAAAAAAATAAAAAATTGTCTCTTTCCCGCAACTTGTGTCACAATATAAATTATTCCATGGACTCGACATGACTCTCAGCAAATAGCTTGGGGTGTCTACTTTCCAAAATGGGGTCATTTGGGGGGGGTTTGAACTGTCCTGGCATTTTATGCACAACATCTAGAAGCTTATGTCACACATCACCCACTCTTCTAACCACTTGAAGACAAAGCCCTTTCTGACACTTATTGTTTACATAAAAAAATAATTTTTTTTTGCAAGAAAATTACTTTGAACCCCCAAACATTATATATTTTTTTTAAAGCAAATGCCCTACAGATTAAAATGGTGGGTGTTTCATTTTTTTTTTTTCACACAGTATTTGCGCAGCGATTTTTCTAACGCATTTTTTGGGGAAAAAACACACTTTTTTACATTTTAATGCACTAAAACACACTATATTGCCCAAATGTTTGATGAGATAAAAAAGATGATCTTAGGCCGAGTACATAGATACCAAACATGACATGCTTTAAAATTGCGCACAAACGTGCAGTGGCGACAAACTAAATACATTTTTAAAAGCCTTTAAAAGCCTTTACAGGTTACCACTTTAGATTTACAGAGGAGGTCTACTGCTAAAATTACTGCCCTCGATCTGACCTTCGCGGCGATACCTTTTCTTTATTATTATTATTTTTTTATCTTATTTTTAAACTGTTCCTTTCATTTTTTTTTTTTTAAATCATTTTTATTGTTATCTCAGGGAATGTAAATATCCCCTATGATAGCAATAGGTAGTGACAGGTACTCTTTTTTGCAAAAATTGGGGTCTATTAGACCCTAGATTTCTCCTCTGCCCTCAAAGCATCTGATCACACCAAGATCGGAGTGATAAAATGCTTTCCCAATTTCCCAATGGCGCTGTTTACATCCGGCGAAATCTACGTCATAAAATGCTCGTAGCTTCCGGTTTCTTAGGTCATAGAGATGTTTGGAGCCACTCTGGTCTCTGATCAGCTCTATGGTCAGCTGGCTGAATCACCGGCTGCATTTTCAGGTTCCCTGTTGAGACAGGAGAGCCAGAGAAAAACACGGAAGATGTTGGGGGGGGGGGGCATTCCCTCCCACTGCTTGTAAAAGCAGTCTAGAGGCTAATTAGCCACTAGGATTGCTTTTACATGAAAGCCGACCGCTGGCTAAAAAGAATGATACCAAGATGATACCTAAACCTGCAGGCATCATTCTGGTATAACCACTCAAAGTCGTGAATGGCATACCTGAAGACAAAAAAATGGTTAACAATAAAGCACAGTAAACGGTAAGGTATAAAAAATTGCATACCTGAAAAGCAAACATGATAAAACATAATAACAATAAAACATTGCAGAATAGAATACAGTAAAAAAGAGCAGAACAATAGAGAGAGAATAGAGAGAGAGAGAACAATAAAACGACAACTATTTTTATTTTATATTTTTGTTTGTGTTTTTTTTTTTTTACACTTTTTTTTGTAACTAACTATAATAACTGTAACCGGTTCCAGGTTCGGGTCTCTCAAAATGCGATGGCATCTCGGGAGACCCTGTGAAAGTGTGCCTAGTCTGTGCAATGCTGTACCCTACGCTAATACTCAACTAGTGTATGGTAGCGTTCAAAACATTCACCAATGCAAAGACCAGGATTGTCAGGACAGGAGGGACAATAATAGCGGGTGTCACGCCTATATCCGCGCTTGCTGCAGACACGACATCTTTTTTGGGGGGGTTCGCTGGGTAGGGGTACTCGGGAGGACATAAAGAAAATGCCTCTCATGCAGCCGACTGAATTTGGTTGGGGATGTGAATGGGGGAAGTACGGGCGCTGCAGAAGCGGTGGGTTCCCAATTAGGATTGGCGAATGCAGCAGGAAGGGCACTATGGGCACGACGGGCCTGTGTTTGTCTTTTTGGTGGCAGCGGGACACTACTTGTGCTTGCCACCTCACCAGCTTGAACTGCACTTATGGGACTCGCCACGTCACCAAGTGTTACTGCAGTGCTGGTTTGACTACGACCGGGGTGTACTAGGCCGCTGGTGCTTGCCAGTTCACCAAGACGCTACAAAAAAAACTGTTAGCGATCGCAGGGATCAGGCCTGACTCTGCGAACGCTGCAGTTATGCGTTTAGAGTTTTGTAAGTGACAGTGATCGATCGATACTGCACTTGGGTGGGCTGGGCTGGGCCGGGCGGAGGGGCAAAACGCAGGTGCTAGCAGGTATCTGGGCTGATCCCGCTAACACTGCGTTTTTGGGAACCCTAAACTGCTGGGGACGCTAGTATAGATCTGATCGGATCAGATATTGATCTGTTCAGATACTATACCACTAAGGGAGGTGTATGGTGCGTGTACGGTGCGTGCGTGGGTGTTCGCGGTACTGGCGCTAATCTGACGCTGCCTGGGGCAACGCATATCACCGCCGGGCGATCAGGGGGCTAAACCTTTATTCGGTAATAAACGGCGGGTGCCCTGACACTATAAAAAATAAACTAACTAACCAGCGTCACCCGTAACAGTTATACGGTGATCAGTGGTGAAAGGGTTAACTAGGGGGCAATCAAGGGGTTAAAACATTTATTAGGTAGTATATGGGGGTCCCTGTCGCTATAAAACACTGACGGCGAACCTAAATATTTACGTCCCTAACTAGCGTCACCAGTGACACTAATACAGCGATCAGAAAAATGATCGCTTAGCGACACTGGCGACAGGGGGTGATCAAGGGGTTAAAACTTTATTAGGGGGGGTACTGGCGCTAATCTGACGCTGCCTGGGGCGACGCATATCTCCGCCGGGCGATCAGGGGGCTAAACCTTTATTCGGTAATAAACGGCGGGTGCCCTGACACTATAAAAAATAAACTAACTAACCAGCGTCACCCGTAACGGTTATACGGTGATCACTGGTGAAAGGGTTAACTAGGGGGCAATCAAGGGGTTAAAACATTTATTAGGTAGTATATGGGGGTCCCTGTCGCTATAAAACACTGACGGCAAACCTAAATATTTACGTCCCTAACTATCGTCACCAGCGACACTAATACAGCGATCAGAAAAATGATCGCTTAGCGACACTGGTGAGGGGGGGTGATCAAGGGGTTAAAACTTTATTAGGGGGGGTAAGGGGGGTACCCTAGACCTACAGGGGGGTTACAGTAACTGTCCTAACACTGCTAACTGTCACAAACTGACACTATGCAGTAATCAGGAAAAAAAAAAAAAAAAAACCTGCTTGGTGTCAGTTTGTGACAGGGGGGGGGGGTGAATGGGGGGGGATCGGGGGGCGATCGGGGGGGGATCGGGGGTGTAATGTATGCCTGGCATGTTCTACTGTGTGTGTTTGTGTTGTGCACTTACTTACATGTCATCTCTCCTCGGCGCTGGAACGGAAACTGACAGCCGAGGAGAGATGACATCACATCCTCTGCCTCTGTGTACTATACAGAGGCAGGGGATGTGTCTCATTGGCTGGGAGCGATCGCGAGGGGGGGGCCACGATCGGATGGTCTCCCCCTCGTCTCTCATCGCTCCCAACCAAATGCCGACCGCAGCTGGCACAGGGGGGGGGTCCGATCGGACCCCCCACCCGCGGGAAGGCAATCACGTTTCAGGTACGTGATTTTGCCTGCCCGTGCCGCTCTGCTCACGTATATAGGCGTGAGGCGGTCGGCAAGTGGTTAAGAACGTTAAGGTGTATAAACTATTCATTTAAAGCTTTTTTTTTTTTTTTTACCTTAACAATCTTGGGCTTGTCATATTGCATGTAACGGGATTTCACCAACTTCGGGGCTGCTAAAGTATATGAAGAAAAGGACAAAAACAATTTTAGACTGTCTGGCAAGAAGTTTTTACGTATAAAAGTTAAATAGTTTCCTGAACAAACGCAACAATTTTCACAAAATTTTCACCATGGCGCTGTGAGCAAATATAACTATATTAATTTTATAAAACAAACACTAAGATCTTCAGCTGG